>JAZFAU010000138.1:2380000-3017500 GCA_037178615.1 Dione vanillae | reverse complement strand
ATTTGTTTTGTTGAGTTGGGTACCTAGTACCTACATCTCTATCGCTCATAGTTCAATTGTTTTTTTTTGAAAAAAAAAAATATTTCGGTGTCAGTATTTATAAAAAATAATTAAGTAAGTTGATTAGTTAAATAATTTTGTACCATAAAATTAATAACAGTTAGTTTAATTTATTTATTAAAAAATCTAAATGTATGTCACACACATTCGTTCTTAAAATAAAATTGATAAAAAGTATGCTGTCTGCTGTTGATATAATTAGTAGTAAATTATTAACAATATTTTTTGAATATCTGGTACTTTTTTAAATCTATAATATCAACACTTTATATTTAAATAATATTTATAATATATTTTTTTATTTAATTAATTGCACATGACATTAAATACGGCGAGAGTGTATATACTCTAGATGATTTTAGAAATTAAAATAACTAAAAATTTATTATTATATAAATAAATCATTTATCAATTTGAGTCATTGGGATTGCAAGCATTATTCTTTTAACTTAGATCATAAAAATGAAATATGATATTTTTGATATAAAATAAGTTACTTTTATTTTTTGATCCAATGTCATATATCTGTGGACGCCATCTCATTTTAGCGTCTAGAAGTACAATATTTTATCCCTTTCTAAAGTGAGTGTTGCTATTTGCTAGATTTAACTATACAAGAATAGAAAACAGATGGCGCTGTTCACTTTCAATGCAATAGGACAAGTAAAAGAAAAATCGAATTTCTCAGGTCCGATACTCGCCATTGTAGTAGTGTATTGAATTGAGTGAATTTGAGCCATTGCAACGAAACGGTTTTCTGCCTCGAGTCTTGTGTGTGCTGTGTTTATTTAGTGTGTGCGACTTTTTTTAAATAAAGTGCAATTTTAGTGGATTTACGATTTGTAAGTATAAGTTAAATAACGTTATACTTCGTTTAAAATAGTAGTTCGCGTGAATCATATCCATAGTTTCTATACATGTCTGTTCAATATGGCCGTTCCGCTATATGGCAAATTTCAGAAATCCAACATAATTTACTATAAAATTAGCCGTGTCCATTTGTCTACACCACGTTGAGATAACTTATGAAAAATATTACGTTGATGTGGCAAACTGACAGTATGGTTTTTGACGTTTTACTGAGTCATTTAGGGATTCATGATAGAACATTTGTATTTTATTATTTCGCGGAAAATTTGCTAGGTAAGTTTGCCCATCTGATCTTAATTACACTTATATTTTACCTTTATAATTGTAATGATTTGACCATACATATTAAAAAAACTTGTATTTAAAAAAAAAATATTGACGTTACATCTAATAATGTTACAATGCTTGTTTTCTTTCTTCCTATATAAGAAAAAAAGTGCCTTGGAGCTCCAATATAATTTACTAAATCTGGAAATAAGTCAACAACCAATAACATAGTGGTCATAGCATGAAAAATCTCATTACATTATTCATATTTAATCAATATTTATTATTGTCACTGGATTTTGAGCCGTCATACTAAATATAAGTTACTCAACATTGAGTATTTTAAATTGTATAGATAAATTTGTGTTAAGTAAATAAACATAATATTGATATACTTTTTTCATTTACAAGTTAATGAATTCCAACAAAAATCTTGTGTGAGTGAAATGAAGGTGCTTTAATACTCCTTTTGTACAAGTGTTTTTAAGAAATAAGCTTTTATTTAATCTCCAATGATGCTAAGTATTTGTTTTCTTTACATATTCTGGTTGAAAGATTATAATGTAAATTAAACACTATCAAAGTAGCATTGTTTGTAAATAAATACTATATAAATTGAACATATGTGTATTGTGTTTTTGAAATAATATAATTCTCTTTAATTTTATGCTAATTGGAATGGAATTTATTTTAAAATAATTGCAATTTTTAAATACATATACCAATTTCTGTTTTGTAATTTTTATATTTAACAAATTTCTTTTAAAAGTTTATCAGGAAATTGATATATTGTGAAGTTGTAATAAAGCCAAATAAATGCCAAGTATCAATATAATATATTGGTTTTAATAATATTAGATACTTAAATGTAAAGAAATTTATCAAATTAAAACAATATGTAAACTTATTAGGCAAATTACAGACACAATTGACTAGTCATATTAGCAGTTATATTTAATTTTATATTTTTTGTTTCTTTTTTTCATATTTAGATGTACTTTTCGTAGTGGTTATAGAAACATGCATATGTGCTTCAGTCATAATTGTACTCAGTTAGTACCTTTGAAAAGAGGGTATCTATAATGTTAGATATAATCTAGATCATTTTTAATTTTATTTTCACAAATATCATTTATATTTTAAAGAATAGGATTGTAGGCAACAGCTGTAATAATTGAAATGTGTTCACTTTGCAAGTTATTTTAGCGATTAGACTGAAAAACATTCAGTATCTTTATTTTTTATATTTATATCCTTTCATAAACATGGGTTGCTTTAATTAAGATTTCTTTTGCAGAAGTGATAATGGCCACGGCGCTTCTGCCGTCGCCCGCGTGAACTAGATAAGACTCAAGTGCAGTGAACCTCCAGGTCTTGCCGCCTCAAGAAGTAGCCAACCACAATGAAAATGGTGTTGTCACAACGGCAACGAGAGGAGCTGTAAGCATTTTTTGTTTATTTCAATATTTTATATAGGAGTGATCTTATATCTTATGCTTAAATAAAGCAAGTATGGACTATTTAAGTTTCTGTTGTATATT
The DNA here is from genome assembly GCA_037178615.1 of Dione vanillae. NCBI lineage: Eukaryota > Metazoa > Arthropoda > Insecta > Lepidoptera > Nymphalidae > Dione > Dione vanillae. Next base: position 3,014,762 of record JAZFAU010000138.1, on the reverse strand, counting down.
TTTTATATACTTAAAAATTTTGGGCCTTTTTAGCGTTTTTTTACTGCTTTCCACACGGTGTGAGGTGTGTTGTTTGTCCAATGGAATATTTTAATGCCATTAAAAATCTTTGTAGGTAGATAGATCAACAGACTAGTCACAAATGCTGATCATTCTTTTCTTTTAATTATTTAAGTCACTATATGTAATGTAGCAATATTTCATTACACTGACCAAATCCGTAAACATTAAACTTTCACTCATAATAAGAAATATACAAAAAAATTTGGTATTCTACTTAAATAAAATAATAAACACAAAATTATAAAAGCCTTGAGGCTTAATATATTTGCAAGGTGAATTTCTTAAGTAGATGAATAGATAAGATCATTAATAAGGTAACATAGTCTTTTATTTAGCTACAAATAATTAACCTTTTAATATCAATATGTTTCTTTTTTTTTGTAGTTAAATTTTAAGTATACATACAGAATTTTTATGAAACTTGTCACATAGAAATATGGGGTTAAAACTTGAGTTATCATTTTCCATTATTCCAATATGAATAACAGAAAATGAGGGTTGTCGCATAATCACACAGTAAAGAAATTAAGGTTCAAAAATACTTACATTCTATTTGGGGTTACAAATATAAATGTCACATATTTTTTACATTTCATGTAAAAATACTCAGTTGGTTACAGAAAATCTGAAAGAATTGGATAATTGTTTACACTTAAAATTTTACTGTCATATGAAAGCATAACATTCAAGTTTATTTTCTTTACTTATCAAATTCACTTTCGATACTAAAAATTCTTCTACTTTGAGCATTAAATGTATCAAGTGCTTATATGTGATTATTTTATACGCCCTATTAGACTTTACATTTGCTCATTTAAAGTTATGCTTCATTATAATCTTATTTTACACTACTTAGTCTTTAGATGGTTATATATTCTCAACACAAGCTATATAAGTGTACAAAGGTTATTATTTCATATAAGGTAAATTAAGTTGATTTCGTAAATCATATTTATTTAGTTTGTTGGCTTATGTAATTAAATGATAATTATTTACTAAACTCAGTATTACAGTAGAAAGCATGGTGACATTTAATAAATATTCGAAAGAATTGAACATTTTACCCAGGGATCATACTGACAGAGTTCTCTTATATACAAGTTAGTAAAATGTCACTCAGACATTATCAGACACTATACAATAGTTACTTAAAAACCTATAGTTAAGGTGATACAGAATATATTCTCCGGATAGCGTTCTGGTTGGACTTAAACATTCAACAATCTTTGGCTGAAACGACGTAGTCTTGTAGCCTTATAGTATTGCGCATTCTTTTGGCCAACCTTCTAGGCTTCCTTGGTCTAGTATAATTGTAACCCTAGCCCCACAGGGGGCGGATAGAAATTGCAATTGCTCAGGGACAGACAAACTTTTTTACCTTCCTATCCAGTACGCTGTAAAGGTCATTACCGGTAAATAAATTTTATACTTATAGCTTTCTAAAAAAGCTAAATAGTTTTAAATGTTTTACAATACTAGATGTGAAGTAGTAATATGTTTCATAATACTAATCTTTACATTTTCTCATTTGTCACTGTTGTAATATAAGCTCATACGAACGTACGTAAGCTTAAATATAACCAGTTCAATACTTCCTTTTAACTTTACGTGAGACTTGTTTGAGTCAGACCTAGCTTTCGGTGCGACAGGTTCAAGTCATGTTACATATCGTCTGAAGCGTCAAAAACGGATGTTGTACAACATTTAAATTTGTATGGAGTTCTACATAGCAAAAATGATTGAGATCTTGACAATTTTTGATATTTATTGTATTTAAAATATTAAAAAAATGATATTCACAAAACATAGCCAATGAATTAGTATTCGTTAGTTTTATATCGCGTTACTTCACCGCTTACCTAGAGCCCTTAACGTTTCGACCTTTGAAAGTAACAGTGTGCCTACAGTACAGTCGTTGACCCCGCTGTCGATGGCTTCCTACTATGGAACAAGTAGAAAACTTTCTTTATAAAACAAACATCTTTACCATTTGACTTAAATTTTATTCCGTGGATTATATAATGAAATAACCCAATAATTATTCGCCCAAGCTTATATATTAAATGTATAAATAATATTGTTGTAAGTATGTTTCGTCTGAGTGACTTCATGTGGCACACCCAAGATGTTTTTTATAAAGAATATAAATAACTATTAAAATTCATTATAGTGCTGTTTATATCGTTTACTATTATCGATTAATATTCAATAATAATAAAAAAATATATATTTTTTGCGATAACCCATAGGACATATGGATAGGTTTCCGCATATCGTCGTGTAAACGTACGCATAATGTAATCATTTGCGGTTTTATCTTATGTTCGTTTCATTGTACTGACGTGACCCCATGTGCTGTATCGTAGCTTTGATATATTCTTCAATCTTATAACGATCAAAGTGAAAGGAAAACCACGACCTATTCAACTTGTATTAACGCAAAATAATTGACCACGCTTGGCAGTCTTTACATTACGTTAACAGTTTTGTGTTCGTGTTCGTTTAATTGCAATTTATGTAGGTCTTATACATTAATATCATAAAAAACTTCTTAGCCATGGCATTAATAAGATAAATATATACTAACATAGTGATTGTTATTTTATATATTTCATAAAATCTTTTTTCTCATAATTACTTTTTTTAATATTGATTACTTACTGTAGATAAATAAATAATACTTAATATAATTTGATATATTTTGATGTCGTTCGTGGACTGGGTGAGCCAATAGACTTAATACGAAGAAACTGTACTACCTCCACATGTATCTGCATCTTAAATCTTGTTATTTACCTTTATACAAGATCTTCCATCGGGGCTTACTAAATGAACATGGAGACGGACTTATATTATGCGCTTTCGCATAGAGAAACTTACATCATATTTTGTTAACATAATCGATTAATAAATTTGTCTTTCTTATGCAATTATATATGAGACCGAAACAACTTTGACGGACTATAAATTACGTAAACAAGCGGCTAGAGGTGTTACTAAAATAATCTTCCTGCTTAAAATATGCATCGGACTTGTCTTTCGGCCTTGATACACCTGTATTTTAATTTTGACATAAATATTTAAATAATCGAGATCAATAACAATTTGTGACTCATCGTGCTAGTACTTAATAATACATTATATATATATATATATATATATATATATATATATATATATATATATATATATATATATATATATATATATATATATATATATATATATATATATATGTAATGTACTATTAAGTACATATATATACGTGTATATATATATATACGTGACGCCTTGTGTTTGCCTCCTGTTTTGAGAATGCTTAGAATATTTAAACCACTGTGTACCTAACTCGTCAAAGGCAGAATCAAACCTTGACGTCAATTTCCTAGTAGATTGTATCATTTAGCTGGACCTAAGTATAGTCATTGTAAGTTCTAAGAGCCGTTGTCCGATCGAGCTGTCGCGGATCGTTTGGAATGCAGTCCACACCGGTTAAGCTCCATCCGCTGGTAATTCTGCCGCATGCCGCATTTCTGCTAGCATCTTCATAAGGCACTTATACCTAGTGTATACGTCGCATGTTTTCTACAAGTTAACCTGGTCTATAACCTGATTAGGATATTAAAAAAAACATTAAAATATTAAGTTTGTTTTATGTTATGAATTTCTTATTCAAAAAATAATTGATTACAATATACAGCTAATACCACCAAAAATTTCTAAAATTTATCAAATCATCACAAATTTCTATAAACCGGTTTTTCTAGCTCTTGAATTGTATAGTTACTTTTATGTATGATACTATTTGTACTTTACTATATCATTATATGCTCTTATAAAACAATTCTTACCCTTCTAGAATGTCTATATTATTATCCTACTGGTTAGAACGTTATTAATCACAAAGTGTTATTTCACACTTCGCCCGACCATTATAGCCTCTTTGCCTAGAAATTACAGTATTTCGTAAAATATCGCACTGTATAGATTTTCACCGTATTTGATAGGTTTAATTATTTGCAATCATAGTTAATAACGTCTTGTAATGAAAAAATATATAATATGTTTACATTTGTACAAAGAAAAAGATTAATTTTTTTTATTAATAAAATAGAAAACTTCGTGTCAAAATACCAATCAATTTAATTCAGTTAAATGTACGCAATTGATTCAAGCTTATTTTGATTAAGTGAAAATGTCACGCTCTGTATCCCTACCCTTATAGGCATTTAAGTAAAAAGGGAATCGCAATGACGCAGTATTGACGTCGGCGGCTGGCGCCTGTACTGGATCAATAGCATGGCCGTGTAGGCGACGACTATCCCTTATTGTTAGCAACGGAAGTGCACAATTTTACCTCCTAATTTTAACTGCTTATAATTTTAAAGTTCTTTTATATTTTTCTATGTTAATAATAAAATTAAGTTTAAATTCGGCAAACATTTTGGGTGTTAAAATCTTAAAATTATGTTTATGAATTTAAAATATATACTTTATGATGTCATTTGTTAAGCAAAAACTAAATTATGTTTCACCTACACATGTAAATAAATATTCAATGCGTAACACTGACGTAACTTCGCGTATTACGGAATTCAAGGATTTTTGAGAGCTTTTTTATAACTTTATACATGCATAATTTTTTCCAAATAAGATAATTATTATAAAATAAAAGCTGCTACAGTCGTTTAAATAAGGTTATGTAACAAGAGTACACTCTTGACCACGGTTGGCCAATAAGATTCATACATTCCGATGTTGCTAACGTTTTTGGAAACAATCACTTGAAAAATTTATTTCAATCACGTGAAGCTATGCAAATTTGGTGTTACGTGTTCCTAATACTAATTTTTTTAATTACATTAACTGTAATACGCCGTTTGTACAAAACCATTTGTGTTTCTATTACTGTGGTCCTTTTTATTGCTACTTGTCTATTTTGAAATATGAGATACACTGTGTCTTACTTATTTCGTTCGTTCCTATCTTGTATTGTAAATATCTATTTTTTTAATTATAGTATACTAATAAATTTGCATCACCTTATAGTGATCGCACCGGTGTTATAATAAGTATTGTGACGCCGTACATAACATGCAATACACAACACGCTCAGACGTAATAACCGCTGATGAACAGATGATCGCAACATAAGTATATCTCTATTTATACTTAATTATAGATTCCCATTTTCAGTATAGTAAAATTAATGATTGTTTGCAAAGTTAATATAATGTGGCACTGATACGGTTAAGAAATGATAATAGCGTTTAAGTGCCCTTCAATTGGATTTATGTCGACGGAAATGTAGCGTGAAAGTTATTTTCTCAAGTGGCCCCTGTTCAGCCCGCACCTCCACGCACGAAACCACTTTCGCTAGGTCCCACCGTCGCTACTGATCTCAGTTGCTGTGCAAGGAATGATCAGCAGCGATAGAGGTGTGGAGTTTTCAGTTAAAAATAGTATGTATATTTATTCACAAATAAAATATATTTAGTGTTTAATTCAAAATTGTGCTAAATATTTAGCTTTTACGCTAGTAAAATTAATCATGACTATTTTTGACATAATTATATTAGATGGAAGCTAAGCATCTAGAAAACATATTTTTTACATTTTTTTCTAGTACTTTCATCATCATTATGAAGAGATGAAACGCTTACATCTCCTCACTTAAAATCTTAAAGCTTAACTTGATTATTCCCACGCACACAATAGGAACACCTGCTATGTTGATTGTCTTGCAATCGATTTAGTTTCACCAACTAGATATCTGACATATAAACCATGTTTTATTCAACTGTTTGTCAAGTGGCTTGCCACATTAACTAAAGTAATAAAAGGCAAGTCTGACACCTAATGTAATATGTCTAAATTTTATTTTATTTCTTCACGCTTTGTACCGCACATAGCAATGTAGCCAGAGAAAACCGCAGGAACGGTAGGAAACTAGTGTATAGACACTACTATTGGCCGTTTAGGCATTGCTTGTTGAGTTGCAGAAGTCAACCAGAGCCAAGAAAATGGAAAAAAAGATGTACATTTATGTATATAAGGATATGATATGAAAACTAGGCATCCGACTTAAGCACTGACACGAAATTGACCAGTTTAAATTTTTTTATGTTATAATTAAATTCTAAAGGTCGTCCTTTGTTACATTTAAAGTATGTTTATGTATAAATAAATTATTATGGAGTAAGCACCATTGGCATCTTAATTAGCTTTACAATTTAAACTCTGTTAAATGAACCACTTGGACATTTTATAGCGTATTTAGTTAACGTAAATTTCGTTATGCAACCACTGCTTTTATTGAAAGGTGAAGTTAAACTTAGTAAAAACAAGTAAAGAGATTAAATAACTAAAGCATTGCGGTAATAATATAATTAGTTGTAATAAGCAAAAATCGTACAAATTCAAATTTAATATTCATTCTTTTATCTATAAGTTAGGCTTTTGGTAGAACTTTCAGTTCAAATCTGTTTATCGATGACTACAGGCTAAAAGTTTATATGTACAGTTAGCTAGTCTGATGTAGTATTTGCGGATACGGGCTGTAAGGTATCAAGGGCAACTTATCTATTTGGCACAAGTTCGACGCTGCATGCTGCCGACCTTTGCTTACGTGTAATATTTAACCATTAAAAATATAGTTTATTTCATTCTAAAAATCGTAATTTTCGTTAATCTTTTCAAATATTTGTATTAACATCTACATTTCATTCGCCTCTGTTGTTATTTTTGTATTTTCAACGTTCTGTCTTTCAAGCTATTTCGTGTTCACAATAATATTCTTAAAACTTTGGCTACTCTTATGAAGATTCCAAGCTGCTCCTACATTTTCATGGAACTAATTTCAAACACTCTTCCTTTTAATATAAGTTAATTAATTACGTCATCTGCAACTTTATTACATTAAATTGAATTCCATTTTTATTATATTGAATTGAATTCCATCATATTTTAATGCCAATAGTGTTATTTTTTTATACTTGTTTTAGTTTAGATAATTAATATTTTAAAATATTTTACAGGAATAAAGCGATCGCCGATTACCTAGGCAGCAATGGCTATAACGATGCGCTGGAAGCATTTAAAAAGGAAGCAGATATGACAGGCGAGATGGATCGCAAGTTTGGTGGCCTCTTAGAAAAAAAATGGACATCGGTCATAAGGCTCCAAAAGAAGGTAAATTATTATATACCGAAGACATATAAGTATCTTGACAGTAATTTAAGCAAATGCTGCTTAAAAAGTTTGTTTAAACGTCCTCATCGCTTAGATACGCCTCCACACGATCCCGTCTAGGCATTACACTATCGATCGGCGCTGGAAGTTTCTAGGTCATAAGTTTTGTACTAGATTTTTTAAGATTAATAATATATAAAAGTTTAAGATTTGATATTGTTATAAAATAAAAACATACTTAGCACTTTAAATGAAGTAAACAACATAACTTACATTTTTTTTTGAAAAACTAATGTCTTTGTATATTCATTTTGATCATACTTCTCTTAAACCGCTGAACCGATTCGAATGCAATTATATATATTTGCTTATAATTTGACCTGATAAGGAGCACTTCAGTAGGTAGATGTATATGGTAACACACCTGCATATCAATAAAAAATCGAGAAATAACATATAAGAATAAATTTACTGAACTTGATATTATTGACATCAAGTGGAAACACTATGCCACCGAACTATCAATAAATTGTATGCCTTAGCAAAAGCTCAATCAACTTGATGGGCTTATTTGTTAACAAGTAAATTCAAGAGTCGAAATCATGTAACTTTATATTCTGTAAGACAAGTTACACAGTAGGTACCCTATAGTTTAATTGCCACGTAAATTTTGTTCGTCCATCTAACGTAGAGCTTTAACTTACCAACTTTAAAAAGTTCCCAATTAAATTATCTAGACTAAATAGTTTATCAAATAGTGAGTTGTGTAAAAGACATAACCGTAGGTTCGTTAAAATATTTACAAAATAACATAACTAAAAATGTTAAATTAATAGTATTTATCTTATTTACCTGGGTATTTACGTCTGCAATAACAAAACGCAATATATTGTCAATAAATTTGTCAATTTCAAAATTTAAATTGAGTATTAAAACGGCGTTAGGCAATAAAAATAGACATAAATATGTGGAAATACAACAGATTCAATTTCATGCAGGCAAAGCTAATATTATTTTACTAATACAATTATAGTTTTTATACTAACAAAAAAAACAACCTTTGAATTTATTTTCGGCTCTTCTCAGCAGAACTGAATTGTTGAATAGAAGTTTCAATAAAGTACATTTTGAATTTGAATAAAAGATTATATGTTTTTTACTATAAAAAATTATCGATGTATAAATAATTACATATATTTTTCAGGTCATGGAACTAGAGTCCAAACTTTCTGAAGCACAGAAGGAATTCATAGAAGGAGCACCAACACGAGCCAAACGCACGCCGACTGAATGGATCCCTCGCCCACCAGAAAAATTCTGCCTAACCGGGCACCGCGCTACTATTACAAAGGTATTTATATAATTTATTTATATATTTTTTCAAATTAAAATGTTAAAAGTTAAAATAGGGTGTTTGAAGACACTGATGAATTTTAACAGAATAATTTTTTGAGTCAGTAGAAGTTTCCCTTCTTCTACAGTTTAAATTTAGAAATTGAACCATTATATATAAATTTCCCACTAGCAATATAATGAAGCATTACGAAGCAATCAACCGGATCGTGTAAGCATTGCAGAATATTCAATATTTTGCAATATCCTTGCTAAATTATTAATAATTTTCATAAAATTTGTGCTTATTTATGAGAACAGGGAGACTAGGTCTTGACTGTTACCAATTCAGGTTTCTTAGGTCCAACAACGGAGGAACAAAATTAAACAAAATATGTGCTTGTATATACTTTACTAATTAATATTTAAATAAGCTATGTATATAGAAATGGACCTTTCAGTTTATAAAATTAAGAAAAAATAATATGTTGTCAATTGAAACATTTATAATTTCACTGTTCCACAGGTAATATTTCATCCAGTGTTCAGTTTGTTAGTGTCTTCGAGCGAGGACGCTACGATCAAAGTGTGGGATTTTGAGAATGGCGATTATGAACGATCTCTGAAGGGCCATACTGACTCTGTTCAGGACATTGCTTTCGACCATCATGGCAAGTTACTTGGTAAGTTTCTTTTTATTTTCAATGGCGATCTATAATAGAGCCCTTCCCTTTACCTACAGCCATGCTGTTGCAAGCCAACACAACAGCAGTGCTGTTTTTGATCATTTAAATTTCATATTTCCATTTTTATATTCCTTTTTAGTTAGATTATTAAATGAAGGCTTAAAACTTATTTCGTCTAAACTCTATTAAAAATATGAAATACATATTCCATAATACCAGTCTAATAATATAATATGTCATAAACCAATCTTTAATACTTTATAACTTACATAACAAAATCAATATTCCAATTCCCTCTGTCAGTCTATCTCCTTGTGATTTAGTTAACTAATAATTTAAACTATCAAATTGCAGTATCGTGCAGTGCGGACATGTCGATCAAGCTGTGGGACTTCAACCAAACGTATGAGTGCGTGAAGACAATGCACGGCCACGACCACAACGTGTCTTCGGTCGCGTTCTCGCCCAGCGGCGACATTGTTTACTCTGCTAGTCGCGACAAAACCATCAAGGCGTGGGAAGTCGCTACCGGGTAAGTTATTTTCAAATTTCTATACTAATTTTGTGAGGATGAGGCGGAGACTAACTAAAGGAACTTTTGGTCCGAATTAAAAAAATGATTTGTGTTAGATAGTCAGTTTATCAAGAAAAGGTACATCTTTTCAATATAAACTGCTGTACCTATTGTAGGAGTTCATACACTGTAGCTAGCTGATGGATGAATGGTGGTTTTTATAATATTGATGACTAGAGCATACATACATACATACATACATAACGATTGTGTTTGATATAGTAGTGATGCTAAATACATTTTCGGTCATCATCTAAGTTATTGATTTGATAACTGGCCACCTGCATTGCTAGGCTTCACCCACCCGTTTCACTCGCTGTTGTGATGAAAAACAATTATTTAAATTAGAATAATACGTCGTGGCGCAGAGGCGCAACCTGTAATGTAACGGTTTCTGGGTTCGATTCCCACTCGGGGAAGTTGGATTTTTCTATTTCCATTTTCTTCGCTCTGGCAACTAGGCAAAGTGCGGCGTTCAGTTCCGTTACTCAACACGCAATGCCTCGAAAAAGACGGATGTGGGGACAGAGAAAGCAGGGACTAAGCGAAACGGAGTATCTTAACACTAGGTTCGTATAATTTCTGCAGTTCCCTTTGCTTACCTTGTCATGTATAGGAAAAAGCGTGAAGCTAAAAAGAAATAATAATAATACAGACATTCCTTTTTTGGTTACATTTTATTTATATACATTGGTGTGGTATGTTTAAATTAATTCGAAATAACAAAATATATTTATACATACAATGTAGTTATTTTAAAGAATGTTGCTTAATTGAACATCTGCAACAGCTGATAACCCAAGACCATATTTTTATAGGAAATTGAAAATAAGTAGTTTTTTAGAGATATTGTTCAGACGTTTTTATGACAATTTCTTGCGCTAACAGTTGAGCTTATTGTTGCATTTTAAATTATATTAATTACAATATAAATATACTTTTAAAATAACGTATGCATATCCAGAAATTATCTGAAGCCATATAAGGTACACAACGAGTGTGTTGCATACTGGGTTTTTGCTACATTCCTATAATTTTTATGCTATTTTTTTATAATGTTTTTGTGACATTTGATGACAATGTGCTAGTACTAATAAAGTAAGCTATAATTGTCATTTTGAACAATTTTTATTGAAATATAAACATATTTCGAACCAGTTATTGCGTGAAGACGTACAAGGGTCACCGCGAGTGGGTGCGCATGGTGCGCGTGTCGGCCGACGGCGCGCTGCTCGCCTCCTGCTCCAACGACCAGACCGTGCGCATATGGAACGCGGACACTAATGAGTGCAAGGTCGGTTTGCTGGTTTACTTCTGCATGTTTTGTATGTAGCATTCGTTTGTTTATTTTGATTATACCTCTAAGATTTGTGGTAGAAGTTTCTATTTTATCTAGTGCTTAACACTTCTTTCAGTCCAATATGCGAACCTTTTTATATTGAACGAGGAAAAAAACGTCGTTCGCTTGCTCATTTTATGTTTTCGAATTTCGTGTAATATAATATGAATCTTTTTTAACTTTTTTATGATTTTATAATAAAAGAAAAGATCTCATAGGGTTTTTATTACGTTTATAACAGTAGAAAATGTGTGTTTTAATGTTTAAAATATAAAAATTTCAAATTATTAGTTTAACATAAAAATATAAAAAAATAGTTGAAAATAAACAAAATCTAATTATTATTTATTATAAGTTCTCAAAAAATATCAAATTTGGTTAACAAAGATGGAGCTGCGCGAACACGAGCACGTGGTCGAGTGCGTGGCGTGGGCGCCGGAGTCGGCCGCCGCCGCCATCAACGAGGCGGCCGGCGGAGACAACCGCCGCGCCAACCACCAGGGGCCCTTCCTCGCTAGCGGCTCCCGTGATAAATCTGTTAAGGTAACTTTACTTCGAGTTTTTAACCGTTAGTGGTTTATTTTTATCTTTTATTTTCTAAGTTAGGGGAAGTCAGTGAGCGTTGAACCGGAAATATTATAGAGGTCATCAATTCAACATCATTTATATCGTAAATATATCTCTGGCATGAAATGCAATGTTACATTTAAATGTTTACACATTAAGGAGTTGATTCGTCCTGGTTTGAGTTCTTTAATAGTGTTTTATAATTCTTGTTTGTTTGCTTTGTAGAACCAACTTTAAAGTAATAATAAAACTTATTGTTACCTTAACTTTATTTTTATATGAACACGGCGTTTTGGCATTTATTAATTGCTAATAAAAATAGACCTACATAAATTAAAATTAAAACTTAACCACTAATCAAGCTACCCTCAATAATTGGGGATCATATCTACTTTAAACATACCTCATTGTGTGCTTATGAAATTTAGACAAAACAAAAATTCATAAGTTCATTCACAATTAGTCAAAATATTAGTATTTAAGACAATGCGTATCTTAATATTCGCCGATATAAATAAAAACTAAAAATATATATGTTTTCACATGCGACGTTCTAATCTAAACTCGAATCGAGATACAGGCGGCCAACATGGAATAATTAAGTATCAAATAGTAAAAAGGGCATGTAATGTAATAACTTGACAACTATTACATACAATAGTGCAAAATTCACCTCGTTCACGCCGGCGCCAATTTTCTATCTGGCGGCGCGCATTTCTTTCATGATCAAACTTGCATACATTTCTTGTGTCCTCAGTAGTACATTGAATGCTTACTTTGCAAATTGTGTGACTCGTGCCGTTTTTTATATACTGAGCACAGATTTTTGCCACTAAAAATATGTAAAAAGGTGGTTAGAATATACTTTTTTTTATTTTGCCCTTATAAATTTAATTATAATTATAATTTTGTGCCACTGCCAAAATAACCAGAGTGGAAAACATCATGTGATCGTTGCGAGGATCAGCAAGCATACGGTTTGGTACACGTTGCCCGATGAAGCTGTCTAGTACGATCCACCGGTGTGAACGTGTTACACGGTGTTTTGCCTCGTGGAGGCAGTTTCGAGCAGCTATAGTACTCTGATGTTATGTGCGCAGATCTGGGACGTGAGCACGGGGCAGTGCCTGGCGACGCTGGTGGGGCACGACAACTGGGTGCGCGGCGCGGTGTGGCACCCCGGCGGCCGCTACCTGCTCACCGCCTCCGACGACAAGACGCTGCGCGTGTGGGACGTCGCGCACACGCGCTGCCTCAAGACGCTGTACGCTCACCAGCACTTCGCCACCAGCCTCGGTTAGTACGCTTTACATACGTGTTGTTTAATGTATTAAAGCGATATGTCGCTTTTTTATACATGTCAATTTTGAGCTTTCAACTTCTTCGTTCAGGTTTCTTTCTTCTGTTAGTCAATCAATTTATAAGAAGGAAGATGTATTATGTTTTGATTTAATAATGTTGCTGAATATTAAATAATTGAAACGAATTATTGAATTATAATTCGTAACGTATAATTTTAAGTAGGTAACTCTTAATGAACTTGAAATTAAACTATTAAATTATTCGTGATTGTGCTACAATAATGAATGTCAGTATCACTATCTACATCATATAAAACCCACCTGATTAAAATATTATAGAATTTATGTACAAAGTGCCAAATGATAACAATAATTACTAATGCCGTTGCTGTAGAATATCTATATAGCGGTCTACGTTAAAATAATAAATGTAATTAATTAATCGAAGTTAATTTCCTTTCAGATTTCCACAAGAGCTTGCCATTCGTGATATCCGGCAGCGTCGATCAGACCGTCAAAGTTTGGGAGTGTCGCTAAGAACATTGCCATTTTAGTAACTCAAACTCACCGATGATATTTTTATCATTATTTTTCAAATGTAACAGAGCTGCAATGAGACACAATAGTTTCAACTTGAATGGGTGATCATATATGAAACAAATAATAGTTTTGATAATTTATTGATATTTTCCTTTCTTCTGTTCACTGAGATCTTACCTGGTGTATAAGACAATGCTATGTCCATCTCCCGACCTTCTTGCACACGACGCCCCATTTATCGATTAGTGTGACACATTCCATTAAAACTTAACGGCTCCTAGGTAATTTCTGTATATGAATAGTTTAATTTTGTTACGTCTGATTTTAGTTAAATTGTACTGAGTGACGTAGCATTCGTCGCGTACCCGATCGAATCGAAGCGAGGAGTAAAAGCTGTGTTATAATTTAACATTTCTCTATTCTATTTTATTTTATAGTTATTGTTTATTCGTAAGAACGTTTAGATGTAACTTTATTTGATACGAATAGTTAATGCGTTTTCTTATATGTCCAACGTAGAAATGTACCTTAATTTGTCTATTTGATATTTTTTTTGTTTTATAACATTAGTTTCCATGGTTATTCATGACAATCGGTTGGTATTTTTCATGTGAATCACATCGAAAATTCATTCATGTCTCCTTGTATATAAATTGCTCTTAATTTTATTTTGTACTCGATCGATCCTCATTATGTTTGTTTGCGTTTGTGCCAACAGCATTAATGGATGTCTAAGGAGATAAGAAACTGGATTAATAAACTTTTTAGTAGTGTTCTAGTGTGTTGTCTGCGGAATATGCTTTATATGTAACAAATTGCAGTTATAAATGACTTATTTTAAGTTTTGTCGATTCAAAACTTTAACTATAAGTTAGAGTGTTATGTTTTAAAGTTTTTTTTTACTATTTATTTATATCTTTAAAATTTTAATTTGTATGTCTCAAACGAAAATAAGAGATGGTAGTGCTGTAAATTACTTTTTAAATGATTTTTTTGCAAACTTAAAATAAATAATACCCTTATAATAATATATTTTAAGTTGTTTGAATTTTAACATATAATGTTTTCTTAAACTGGAATGTGTGATATATGTTAATTATACGTTTTTTTAATAACTACGCCGTTTGTGGTAGCTAGACACAAGATTAGTGATATACCCACAATGATTCTTGTTATTTATTATAGAAATTGAGAAGTTTGGTTGCCTGGTATTTTTCTAGAAAGTAGCAAGTAGATGTAGGCTTGGATATTGTCATACTATATAAAAGCTTTGCAGTGCTAGACATGGATATGTGTAAACTACAATGACAAACCTGTTTTATCATGCTGAGTGTTGAATAAAAAAACAATACTAAGGTCAAAAATATTCAAATACATAAAGCATGGTACTGCAGAGATTTGTTGCTTTGTCAGTGTAGTTCGAATTATTTTAACAAGGAGATTATATATTTAGCAGTAGAAATTAATATCAATATAGTTCTATCTACAATTATCTAATTAAATATCTTTTAGCTTATTCTGAGATCTACATCTATTAAAATTCTTACCAATCTTACACTTGTTCAATTACTATATAGAAAGTATATTGTAATAGTTTGAATGCGAGAAAAAAGCTGCAAAACACAAAGTTCATTACTGATCATCATCAGCATAAATAACTTACATGTAAGGGCTTTATACATAATCTCCTTGATTGAACAGTCACTTATTTAATGCTTGCAAAATTATATTGTCTGAATTATATAAATAAGAATTGTATAACTATAATCAAATTACACAGTATTTACAATCGCGAACATTTTGCTTCATCATCAATGGAAATTATATCTTAAAGCAAAATCCTCTTCTCTATACTTTGTCTTTGGTCTATGAGAACACACTACAGAGGATTTTGTGCATGCCCATTAACCGCTGTATTTTGTCTAAATTTATATAGAAAATAAACTACCAAAATTTTAATAGAATGTGGTGAATTTTCTGTAAATAAATCAATTAAATATGTAATTTATGACGTCTTTTTCTTCAACTCCTATTAATACAGTAGACTCCCGTATAACGCGAATGAGATATTTGAAAAAAAAATATTATTCATTAAAACAAATATACGTATATTTTATTTCATATGCAAATGTACATATATAAAAAATATATTTTAAAAAATTCATTCATTATATCAAGTCTAAATATAGAAATGCATATATAATTAAATTGAGAAAGCAATATAAAATACTTCGTAGAAACACAAAAAGATATAAAACACGAAAACATAAAAATTAAATGTATGTACAGTGTTTAAAATGGAAATTCTCGTATTTTTTTCTTTATCGCGTTATATGAATAAAGTGGTCGCACTCTTTTTAACGCGTTGTATGAACTCGCGTTATCACGCTTTGCATTGACCCAGATTATATAGCCTTTAAGAAGCCTTTACGATTTATAGAAATAAATGACATAGTTAAAAAATAAATAGATATGTACAGGTTACAAAATATTAACTATGTATTATTATTATTATTTTAAAACAATAAGAATATTATTGTTCACCCAAAACAAAAAGAGCAAATAAGTGATGTACAAAAAAAAACGAATAAAAGGCGACCTTATCGCTAAATAACGTCCTCTTCCAGGCTTATGACTTTGAGAGTTGGAAAAAGGTTGAAGGAAGGATGTTAACAATAAATATAATGAAAATAGTAATAACATATATAAAATACTGATATCAATACTTAATTAAACGTACAACGTCTGCCTGTAATGCGACGGTTTCTGGGTTCGATCCCCAGTCTGAGAAGATAGATTTTTCTATTTCCATTTTCTTCGCTCTGGCAAACTAGGCAAAGCGCGGCGTTGAGTTCCGCCAATCAACAGGCAATGCCTCGAAAATGGCGGAAGGCGGGGACGGATAAAAGCAGGGACTTAGCAACGGAGTGTCTTAACACTAGGTTCGTATGGTTCCTGCAGTTCAGTTATTTCACCCAGGTTAAATCATTCACTTCAATATATGTATACAATTCTATATATCATTTATTTATTTATCATTATATTGGCAACTATAGCAAATATATTGGTATATCTGGTTAAGAGAATTTGAGAACAGAGATTCATTTTTCTCGTAATTAGCTGCTAAATACATTAATGATTTGTTATAAATATTATTGGTTATCATATACAGATATTCGTACTATATAAATATTGTATAAGAGAATCAGTAAGTAGTCTTAAATAATTATTTTATTTCAAATCGAAGTAAATAAACGTTTAAAATTGAAACATGAAGTAATAAAAAGCACTGCTGCTATGTTGCATAGTGGTACTGCTGCATAGTAAATACAAAATAAATTATTCCTTGCTGTTTATGTGTAAAACAGCGAGTGAATACTTTAGCAATTGCAATTTTTTGTTATATCTGTATCATTTAGTTTTATCTGTAGCGAAAAATCAACATCGAATTTTTGATAGCTGACATAGACACTAGACAGAAGGTCGTTAAAATTATTGTACCTAACTCGTTTCATTTTCATTTTCCATTGACGTAAAATTCAGTGTTATTGCCGCTCTGCCTCTAACTCGTATCGCCATGAATATATTGTTATTTGTTTAGTTTTTACTAGCCGCAATTTATTAACATTTTAGCTATAAAGATTGCTATATACTGAACATGGAGATCGAAGAGTGCCTAAAAGAGTGGGAAGATTTAGTAGCAGATTATAAACGTTTAGAAGTATGATTAACCTGATTTTCCATATTTTATGTTAAAATACAAATAACTTTAATTTATATATATTATTTGTATTACTATAGCTATTAATATCTTTGCTTGTTTAAATAATAATAAACACATATATACAAGCCACCTTAATCTTTAGTTTTAAAGCTCAAAATTTTATCTTTATATACTTAATAATAATGTTATATTGATAAGTTTCATGCATAATTTTATTTTAGGAAAGTAATATTATTAAATATTGTACTAATAAATATTATCTTAGTTTAAAGAACTAAATATTTTACTTGAATATTACTCTGTTATTTATTATTCTCATTTAAGTATGCATATAATAGTGTACAAAATATTGTAGTTATGAATATGATGTAAGATGAGTAGTTTTTGAGGTTAATATTTTTGTAAATTTTAAAATATCTTTGTTGCTTTTAATTTTTTTAACTAAAGTAAGCTATGATAATATATCGCAATAATTAATAAAAAGCCTTTATAAAAATTTCTTTTAGTCTATAAACAAAGAATATGCAACTAAACTTGAGGAAGTTGGAGAATTACAAGCATCATGTATGAAGGAGCTGAACCATCAAAGATATCGGATGTCGATTATCACAACTGCCCTCAAAAGGTCAGTTAATCTTTGATTATATTATTTTGATTTTAATTTATTATAGCAATATGTATTTACATTATGCATAATACTGCTTTAAATATAATGATTTTAAAAAAGTTGATATATGTGTACATTTAAAACGACCACAGGAACCTATATTTGAATGACAACTGACACTGAAATAACATTTAACTCTTGCTGAAACATTTATTATTTATAGTATGAAATGTACATTTTTTACCTCTTTCTTTAACCTTTTATTATTATAAAGTTTTGCTTTGTTCCTACAAAAATTTATAGTCAATAAAGTTTGATTAAAATATGATGATCTGCGTAATAAGATGTTTAATAAACTTCTCAGAAGTATATTCAACTGTTTTCTTAATTTTTTTTTAATATCTTTCAGTAAGGCACAAGGTTTAATTTTTGTGACCTCAATCATTACCTTACCATAAAAAACATGTTGCAAAAATTACAGCAAGTAATATACAATATATAATCATTTAAAAATTATATAAAATAAAATTTTCCAGCACTTGATGCTTAGTAAATACATTCATACATATAATGAACATGTAACAGATTGCTGTACATGAAAGATAAATTCAAAAAATATTGTTACTAGAAGCAATTATAAATTTGATAAAAACAATAATAGGATGCACTCATTTTAAAAATGTTTGTCTGTATGCCTTGTTTGTTTTTACATGCTAATTCTAGTTAACTGGTACAAAAATAGTTTTACAAGGGTAAAATGTTAACTGTTTTATTGAAGTAGCTCAAACTTCAAATTTATCATGTAGACAAAGTTGTGGGTGTAGCTAGTACTCAATATAAAAATGTGTTGTTGTTCTCAAAATATGTAAAAAATTAAAGCAGTTTAGTAAATGATTATGATTTGAAATTACTTAAACATAATAATTTTTATATCTACTATCTTTTAGATTAGATAAAAAACAAGTCACCCATGTGATTGAATTAATATTTTTATATAAATGGTAGGTCAGTATAACAGAAGTAAAAAAGTATTAATACAATAACATACTAATATATATATAATGGCAGGGTAGGCAGAGGGAACTGCCGGGACCATGGGAACCTAGTGTTAAGACACTCCGTTGCTTAGTCCCTGATTTCTCCGTCCCCGCTTTCCGCCTTTTTCAAGGCATTGTGTGTTTAGTGGCGGAACTCAACGCCGCGCTTTGCCTAGTTTGCCAGAGCGAAGAAAATGGAAATAGAAAAATCCATCTTCTCCGACTGGGGATCGAACCCAGAAACCGTCGCGTTACAAGCAGATGTTGCTCCTCTGCGCCATGACGGTCCTCATTTTGTTAATCTACTAATATATTTATGTTAGTCGACTAATATATTTTGTTAGATATTATAATAAACTATTTTTTTAAATTCTTACCAATAAAATAATTTATTAAATTATTGTAGAAACAATTATTTCAATTAAGTATTAAAAAGAAAAATGTTATAAAATTTCTAAGTTATATTAGAAATAACGTCGCGTTACAGGCAGACGTGGCGCAGAGGAGTAACGCGATTGTTTTTGGGTTCCATTCCCACTTGGGGAAGATGGATTTTTCTATTTTTATTTTCTTCGCTCTGGCAACTAGGCAATACGCAGCGTTGATTTCCGCCATTCTGCCTACTCTGCCATGTGCGGGATGAAGCGTTAACTTAAAAAGAAAGATATGTTATAAAATTGTGGCAAAATTTTGAATGTTTAATTAATGGTATATAAAATTTTAAGACTAATGAGCACAGTAAAAGTCATACAGTTGACTCATCATTACGGCAGCCTTGAAAAAAATATGATTAACTTTAAGTCACATGAAATAAAATAAAAACTTTGCTATTAGGAAAATGTGTTAAGCAGTTGCTATACGCTTACCATTTCGTACTTTGCCCTTTGTTATCAATGGTCAATTTAAAACAAGGGTCTGCAAAGTGCCGGACAAATATAGTTACCGGACTTCTGTACGAAAATTATAATGTCATGTAACAAACTTTAGCTTGTAAATAAACTTTTATATATTTGACAAAATACATAACTCCATGCTCTTATGAATAGACAATTGTAGAAATAAATCAACGTCATCGCGCTATTATTACATACGGTGTTTATTTATAAAGAAATATTTGTAGCGCAGTTGACATTTTGTATGTTATTTTTTTTTATTCAAAAGTAAACAAATACAATAATCTGGAGGAAGAGAGATACGTGTAAATAAACAAATTACCACCAATAAAATAAGGAACAACACTGTTTTTAGCTAAATTATGGCTCACTTAATTAGTATAGAGATAAGTGAGGTTGGGGTGCTTGTTATGTCCGATAGTAATATTGTACGGCTAACCTAGTTAGGTTAGAGAACGTAAGGTTATGTTTAGGTTAAATCATCTAGCATTCAATGTTTATAGTTAAATAGGCGAAAATAAAAAGATGTATGAGAAGAAATCACTTAGCGTTCCATGGGTTCGCCGTGCGGGTGCCGAGTCCATTGTGTAGAGGAGCTCCGAGCAGCGCTTGGGACTTGCGACCCAAGTGTAGGTTTAAAGGGCACCTTTAACATGTATTATCGCTCACCTTCACTGTCCGAGCTCCTCCCACTACCTAACCAAATTTTAAATGATTCTACCAAAGCTGCCTTCGAAGTGCGTTCTAGAAATGAATTTGTGATGTGCACTTGGTTTATATATTATCAATGTATATGTTTAACTTTATGATAAACATAACATACTTGTCACAACATGTATTTCAATTTTAGTTTACAAATATTTAAGTTTACTTCAAGTAGATGCAATTGTTTCAAAATTGTCTTACTTGCTGTTTGGTGTACAAAAGTTTTAATTGCTATAGCTATATTCGTTTTTGAATATCTTGAAGGTTACATATAGATGTAATATTAAAAATTCTTATACTAAAAAACCTTTTTGTGACAGTGTCAGGAGGTATTTGGTGAGTTGTGAAAGTCAATTTTATTGTAAGTAACATATTTTTATAGTTACTGATTCTTTGATTTATTATTTATATTTTAGATTGGAAAAAAAAGGCACAACAAAAGACGATCGAGTGGCCAGTCTTGAAAAGGAGATCATGAAGAGGAAAGCAATGCTGTATGAGATTGAAGCGACGCTGCCGAAACAAAACAGTTTGTATCTAAGGATCATACTCGGTAATGTAAACGTGTCGATACTCAACAAAAATGATAAGTAAGTTCTTTACACATCACTTATAAAAATATATGTTTTAATAATAAAATATATATAGTTTATTTTACACATTATATTTTTTTATTTCAGATTTAAGTATAAGGACGAATATGAAAAATTCAAACTAATACTTAGTGCGATTGCTTTTGTTCTCGCTGTTGGTAATCTGTCGATAGATTTCAGGTAATGCTTCAGTTTTTATTACGTTTTAATACAAACAATGAAACAATAAATAACTTTTTGTAGGAAATAAAAGCTTATGAGCCAGCAAATGGCTTATATAATAAGAACTTTGATTTTCGCGATTTTTATATATTTTAATTAGTATATCTCAATCTACCCGTGACCTCGGACTACTGCAAACTGTTCGAAACGTCGGGTTTCCAAAAAAATGTCAATATACGCGATTAATCCGGTTACATTATTTTATTTGAAATGGTTCATAATTTATTAAAACAATTATTCGTTGATATTCCAGGCCACTGCAACTGATCCTAATATTTCTGCTAGTCTGGTATTACTGCACTTTGACAATACGAGAGAGTATATTGAAAGTGAACGGCTCAAGGATCAAGGGTTGGTGGAGGTTGCACCACTTCATTTCAACAGTGGCCTCTGGAATTATACTCATATGGCCGCAAAACGAGCCGTGGAATGAATTTCGACACACCTTTATGTGGTTTATTGCTTACATAAGTAAGTATTAAGTATATTGCTGTGATAATAAGTATTAAGTAAGTACAGTGAAAAAAAATGGTATAAATGTACTCTGAAATATTCTCGGTTAAGATTTAGTACTGAAACCCGACTTTGCCCCTAAAGTACCCTCTTATAAATATAATTTTATGTAATTTCTCATATTTTATAGGTGTGGTGCAATACATGCAATTTAGATATCAAAGCGGAGTTTTGTACAGGCTAAAAGCGTTAGGTGCGAGGCATAACATGGATATCACTATCGAAGGTTTCCATTCGTGGATGTGGCGCGGACTCACCTATCTACTGCCTTTCCTTTTCGGTGGATACGTGTTCCAGTTGTATATAGCGTACACTCTTTACAACATTAGCTACCATCCAGAAGCGACATGGCAGGTATGTAGTTTTAGCTCAAAACTTATTTATTTTTTTATTTATATCTAAGATTATACAAATGAGAAACAAAAAGTAAGAGTGATCTTATGGCTTAGTAGCCGACTTTTCCTGATAACTTTTAGGGCGAAAAGAAACATTTAATATTAAAAGAGGTAGATGAGAAAGAAATATAAGCTATTACAAGTAAACATAAACAAACATATATAGCCTATATAACAATAAATAGGTTTATCTGAATCTGTATGTGTAAATATTTTATTTTTATTGTTTATTTAAAATTTTACCATAGACTTGTGTGACAATTTTAAAGCATTTCCTTTATTGCACATGACATGTAACATAAAATAAAAAAAACATACACACAAATACAAACAGGTGGCAGCTCTAAGTTTGTCGTTTTTGACCATCGGCATCGGCAACATAGCTACCACCATGATGGTCTTCGCAGAGAAGCTCGGCAAGCAGGTACCCAACTGGGGACAGTAGTACTGTAGTAGCACTGTACTGTAGACAGTGGCATGGTTTAGTCCAATTATATATTATAAATCTAATTGTATACACTTCTTCGTAGCATTTAATTAGTTGTATCTATTTTTGTTTTGTATTTTGCCTTTCACTTTATATAATTATTAGATATTATATTGCTGATTAGTATTATGATTTATTATTTGCATTTTGTGTAATCAATTTGTATTTTTTATTTATTGATATCGATTTATTAATACAAAATCTATTTAAAATGTACTTTGAAAGCGTATAGTATGTGTATTATTAACAAAACTATTAAGGGAATATATTTGACCGAACAAAATGATTGGTAAACTAAATTCCACTACGAGAAATATAAAAAAAAATCTCGTCTATTTAAGTAACCAACTGTGTTTTGCCGTTATACTCTTAGAGCACGAAAACATTTTGAAAGTTATAAACAATCTATTTGCATAATTAGTTTTATGGACACCGATAAATATAAATTATCGAAATCGCTTATGAGAATATAATAATCATTCAATAGATAAGGCCGATTGCATTTTAAGTTGTATAACACTTTTGTTTGTTCTATAAAATATGGGCATTTACATAATTGATGATTCATACCGTGAAGTATCTACTATTTTTTTTTTCAAAACCTTTTTTTTAAATTGTGTTTGTAGTTTGATCTAAATCATGTCACACATTTTAAAATGGCCACTCTAGTTAGAATAAACAAGAAATTATTTTGCCCCTAAAAATAATATATTTTTTAACATATAACACATATACATATTAATTACGCGGTATCTTTTAAAAGAGAAATTGCAATTTGCATATACCGATTACAAATGAATATTAAATTTAAAAACATATTTTTAGGTTACACGTTTGTTCTATGGCCGATTAGATAGAATTTTTATATTTCATTTGTATTAACATTTTTTATATAGGACCAAAAGTTTTTTAAAATAAGGTTTATAGTTAAACGCATTTTATTATTTTGAGTCTTTGTTTTCATCATAACTTGAAGAATCTCCTGTACGTATTTCTTGAATTTCCTAATTAGGGTAAATATAACATAGAAATAGGTTTATGAGCCAAAAAAGATAAGCGCCTTGAAATAACTTTTGTAAATTAAGATATATATATATATATATATATATATATATATATATATATATATATATATATATATATATATATATATATATATATATATATATATATATATATATATATATATATATATATATATATATATATATATATATATATATATATATATATATATATATATATATATATATATATATATATATATATATATATATATATATATATATATATATATATATATATATATATATATATATATATATATATATATATATATATATATATATATATATATATATATATATATATATATATATATATATATATATATATATATATATATATATCTTAATTTACAAAAGTTATTTCAAGGCGCTCATCTTTTTTGGCTAATAAACCTATTTCTATGTATGTACATATGTCTCAGAAGGTTTTTTAAGTTATATGATTATTATTTATATAATATACATCGAATCGATATTTACCTACTATGTGGAAATATAGTATACGTGTAGTTTTAAATGAACGAATAAATATAATCATAAACAGGTTGCTATGTGATAAAATTAGGTTATAAAATATTTAAAATCTTATGTTAATGTGTTATTGTTATTCACAGTAGAATTTGAATTGAATAAAAAATAAGAAATTTATTAGTAACTGACTGACAAGACTTACGTATAGACCTTGTAAGTTAATTTCATAAAGCCTAAAGAATTATAACTACTAAACCAAACAATGAATTACTTAATTAATCATTTGTTTAATATTCTAATATTCGTCCAAAGGAAAAATATAAACAAATGTAATTTTAAGTGTTATAATTCAATATAAATATAAATATTAGAAAATAGAGGGTTACTTACATTTAGTCACGCACGTAATTAATGTGGGACAAATTTAACTTTACACAATCCATTCAAAAAATCACAGGCGAAACTTAATTAGTTTAATAACCGAGAGGAATGACAAGTGCTTGCTACCTACATGTTTAAAAACAACTGTGCCTTTAACTCAGTGTTTTGGTTTTTGATTTATTAAGTACGATTATATATACTGTATTTAGATATTAAAATATCATTCAATTTTATGTCGATCACGTTTGTGTTTATAGAAAAATGTGAAATAGATGTCTAATATTTTTTTTATATCTGTAACAGGATTTTGAACTTACTACCCTACTTATCTCTCGAAAGTGTCAACAATATCACATTACTAATTAAAATATTACCTACTGCGACATATACCATTTTATATTTTTGTACTTTTCAATATTGAAATGTGAATTATATTTAAATTCCGCAATTTATGTATGCACATCTAGATTTTGTTCCCTATCCAATTATACATTAATCTACTTACGGCTATGGTTGCTTTTTTGGCATTTAAATATAATGGTTGTAATTATAGTATAAAAGTAATACACAAATTTGCACAATTATGCATAAAATTATTTTATAATTGTTTAACGTAATAAACACTGCATATCAAAGTTCTATTACCAGACTAGTCAAGTAATATTTTTTTCCTATGTGTCACCATTTTGTTAATTCTATGTGTTTTTTAATTATTTCTGTATGCTTTGACATGTGTAAATTATTTAAGATTCAGTGCACATGATATGATGTAACGGGATAATCCTATATATTTGTTATCTGTAAATTAGCAAATACAATTTATCGTAAAGTAGTAACGTCCCTAGATCACGGTGCCCCGAGTCTTCATTAATGTATGTACTTAAAAGTTGTACATTTTATTTACCTCGTTAGTGTGAAATTGCGCTGTAATACTTGTTATTTATTTGTGCTGAGTAATAAAAAGGGTTTTAGTTGCAATATTTTGTTTTTAATTTGTTTTTTATTGAATGTTTGGCAGGTTAGTTACCTGGCGGCTTTATTTCTTATTTTGCACTGGTGCAACATGTATACGGTATTGCGATTAGTGAGAAAGAAAATGGTCGGGGAGCTGAAACTGAGATACAAATTGCGTGCTATCGCGTACCGTCTCTCCAACGAATTGTCAGTTTTGGTACGTTCCGACCTTTATATATGACTACGCTATGTTCGAGGGGTTCCTATTTATTAAGTACGAAGGATTGCTTGTGTACGTTTACCATTGGGCTTCAAATATAGTATGGTATACATATACATCAAGGATATACATTTTGAGATGATTTTGTCTTTTACTTTTATATAGGAAATACTTCATAATAAAATTTTAATTCATATATAACAATTTTTATACGAATAATTATTAAGTAATCCCTATAATTTTTATTCAAGTGATTTACATATATTACTATTTTTCATATTTTCTATTAGGTAAATTTCTGTATATAATTATGATATAAACAAAAACTATTGATACGTAGATTTTATAATTTAAGTTGTAAGGCTTATCTTTCTTTTATTTTCTAATATGATTAGTGTAATGTTTAAATAAGTTCGTTATAAAAACATTTCATTAAAAAATGCTTGGATTTTTTATTTTTTTATGTTGCTAATCAAAGTACTCTTCAAAAATATAGGTGCATTTTTATCAGTTACTTCTCAAAAATTTCTGAGTTGACTTTAATTGTGTTATTTTATTTTTTTATTATCAAAAATGTATTATTATTCATTGACATATATATATATATATATATATATATATATATATATATATATATATATATATATATATATATATATATATATATATATATATATATATATATATATATATATATATATATATATATATATATATATATATATATATATATATATATATATAATTTGTTTTTTCAGTATTAATAAAAAATTAATTAAATCCTAACACCTTTGGCACAATCTCTTTAGGGCGTATTTATTTTATCATCTCTCCATTCTACATTCATTGCATGATCAAATTTAGGTCCAAATGCAAGGTAAGTGACACCATAATATTTTATCCTACACTTTGCTTTGCTTTTGTATTTTTTATTATTGTAACGTCGTTCCTTCTGTATTTTACGTAAATTATTCAGAAATTAATTTTGTTTTGGTTGATGCCCTTTTAAATATGTGTAACAATATTTTCTTCATATTTTACGCTTTCGTACCGGCGTATGCTTGTAAAGTTGATGGTTTAAAAGACTCACTCGGGAGAGTAAATAATTGTCATAACTTTACTGTAGTCACAAAGCGCGGCGTTGATTTACAATGTGCGGAATATAAGGTGAAACCAAAAAACCAAAATTAATTTCGCTACAAAAACAATTTTCTCCATGAGAAAATATATCGAGTTTTAAAGCTAAATCCATGTGTTCAATCCGCTAAATTTGACCATAGTTTAATCCGATAAATTTAACTCGCCACCGATCTCACGTCTTGGTCGTTTACATCTCATCATACTATTGTCTCCTCTCGTGTCTTTATCACACGAGGAGAAGCATCTTCGACAAAAAAATATGCATACCAGATCTTCTGGTGCCGGAATTGGCATACAGCACATGGGCTATTTACATTTAACTCCTGTCGGCTAAAACAAAATTATTTTCTGAAGAACCAAAAAATATCAAAGATTAAAAGTACAAAATTTTTATTTGGAGAAGGATATGAGTTGCCAATGTCCATTATATGCTAAAATAATTAATCAATAAACGTTATTAAACTGCTTTCTGCTCCAGATCTGTTGATAATTTTGAGTTAATATTTGTGTTTGTAATTAAAAACTAAAATATTGATCATATCATTACTAATACAAACCATGTACCTGAGAGTATACCTATATTGAGGATATGTGCATTTCTTATCATGAAAAAATCTGCAAGTGTTGTACTTGCAGATTTTTTATATTGTGTTTTTCGGTTATGGCAATATTAACGAGTTACTTGTAGAGACTAGATTAACCATTAATTGAAACTAAATAAAAATACTTCGCACTTTATTTTCATTTGATTTGAGTAAAAAAACAAACTTACTACTGTTTCAAATTCGGATAATCAAGTCTCTTCCTTGTTAAATAAAACTACTTTTTACGTTTCTGTCTTTTAAATATAAATGAAGGTTGCTATAGCATTTTAGTTAAATATTAATAAAATGAAAATAATCCGCTAGTCTTTTAAAAGTAGTTTTACTTCTTGTTTTGTAACACTGTGCTAACAATCTATATTGTTCTGATTTATCCAAATGGTTCCAGGATCATAAATGGCGGCAGAATAAAGTGGAGGCAAAAACTCCGTAGATGGTGGTGGACAAATATCAAAGATACATTATCCTTATAGATAATATAACTATATAAATATCTTTATATCTGACTATTTAATATATTTTGGTATTCAAGTATTGGGACTGTGGGTATTGCTGTTATATAATATGGGTGTAAATATAATTTATCATATTAAACAATCGTAAAAGAAAAGTTTTATTCTCATTTCTCCACCTTTCTTGTTTTAATCTTTTACTTATTTTAAATAAACAAAAGAAAAATGAAACCATAAATAAATTAGGAACAATTATGTTTTTGTGAATCTTTAACAATATTTAATATATTCTTAAATGTAAGCATCATTTATTTTAACTTATTTACAACCTAAATGTACTTACACAACACTTGCACAAATTTTTAACGAACATTCTGAACATCCAATCATAGATTACGTGTTAAAGGTACGTAATTGATCTATTCTATTTATATGTAAGTACTACACGCATCTTAACTAGGCATTACGAAAGTTTTAAATGTATGCTTGCCAGAAGCGGTATTCAGATTTAAAAACATTGCAATATTTCACCAATATATTGTATAGTAAATAAATTATATTAACTCGCATCATCGTCACTCTCGCTTTGAGATTTTTCGTTATAGTCGTCTACGCGCGGCTTTTTCACTAACAGTCCTTGTCTTTGTAATTTTTCAAGGGCGTCTAAGGTGTTTCGTTTCGCTGTGTTCACAATATTTTTTTCTTCCACGTGTACGGCTTGCTTTGAACAAGTTTTTGCAACCATAAGACCTGATATGTTGTTTATTTTACTGAGTTGCTGCTGGGAACTGGTGCTGACTTCGCGCATTTGCATCGCTGTGACCCCACCTTTACTCTTAATGGTTTTAGTTACACTAGAAAAATTTGATTGAGTTTGTGAGGCCGACGTATACTGTATAGTTGCATCGTCTATAGAGCCTCCCGTATCCATTGAAAACGTGGACGATTCTTTTGGTTTCTTGAAACAGTTAAAATGTCCGCTCGCATCATCTGCAACCCTTTTACTGGCCTGATTTAAAGCATGAGGAGAAATCTTCAACTTTCCTATCATATGGTTTTTGTTGCTACTTTGTGGACTAGATTTGGGAGGTGCAAGTTTTCGCACCGACGACGTACTTGGCGTTGGGTTTCTCTGTAAATTGATAACCCCTCGTACAGGAACCAGTTGATTTGAAGGTTTCACAGTAGAAGGGGCGGGGTGTCTGAGAGGAGCTGCGTTTCTTATTCTAGTCCCGACTGCGGGCGGCGGCCTCACAAGAGGGCCCTGTGTTCTATTTATTACTCTCTGTGGCCTCATCATAGGTCTTTGAGGTCGAATGTTGTTGCTCTGTACCATTTCGTTACTCGATTGGTTTACAGTTCTTATTGTTTTTGTTACTGTCGTCGTGACTTCTTCTATTACCGTTTGAGATTGAAACTTTTTCACTGTTTTAACAACTTGATTTGAGGATGTGCTTACATTTTTGTGGAGAGTTTGATTCATGCTTTGCATGTTTGATGAACTGTTTTGATTTGTCTTGTTAACTGGTCGAGGCATCTGCGAAATATTTTGTTTTAACTGTTTAATTGCCACTTGTTGATTGTTAGTATCTTCAAATACTTCTTTTTCTGATGTGAAGCTAGATTCATCTTCAGAGTCAGCTTTTCTGGCGCTCAAGGACTTTATTGTCAAATTTTTATTAAGTTTTTTGAAATTTTCTAAGCATGCGGCCTGCTTTAGATGTTGCCGCCTCTTCTTGTTTCTTCACCATAGCTGTTTTGATTTGCTTTTCAAAATCTGCAAAGTCTTCATCACTTTGGTCGTGGTTATCTTCATTTTCGCTATTTGATGCGTGAGGAGACTCCACTATCGCATCTGTCCTGCTGTCTTGACATTCATTGTCACTTACATCATTTTCATTCAATTCGGTAATTTGTAGTTTACCCACATAGTTTTCTGACTCACTATCATTTGTTTCATCTTCATCAAATTCGTCAAAGTTACTACACTGATCATTGCTTATAACGTTTGACGAACTATTTGATGTAACAGTAATATTACCGCCCAAACATTTAAGTTTATTTTGTAAATTTATGCTTTTTTGTACGCCTGGAGAATGTTTACCGAGTTTAACGTGTTTTTCATTCATAATGTCTGGACGAATATTTGCATTTACTGTCTTTTTGTCTTTTGTTTCAGTCATATTAAAATTTTGTTGATTCGATTTCACTGTAATATTTTTATTAAGACTTCGTAAAGTATCTAAAGTGGGATTAGTTGGCTTGTCATCTAGTTGCTCACCGTCACTATCTGAATCATCTATATTATAAATTTCAATGTCTGAAGATTTTTTTCTGGCATTTGTCGGTAATATAATTTTTCCCTGGTTTAATACTTTAACGTTAGATTTAGGTTGTTCAATATTTTTGACAGAACCTAAAGATTTAGCTGTGACATTCGTAAGCCGCTTTAAAATATCCAAGTTATTTGCTGCTGTTGTTGTATTATTAGAATTTTCTTCATTGAAAAATTCATTATTGTGCTGTGTTTCATTATCAATGGCTTTATTGAGTTTATTATTTTCATGCATACCTTGACTTGCTGGCAAGTTTCTAATTTTTAGTTTAACTCTTCGAACATTACTATCAGGGCTCTTGATATCTTCAAACTTATCAAACTCTGAATCAGAATTACCTTCATCAAAATCGTTGAATTCATCACTATCAAAGTCAGAATGCATATTTTCGGAAGGAGATTTCTTTGATGGTTTCACTGTCAGTTGTTTTTCTATTTTAATGATCTTATTGGCCTTTTGTTCTGATGGAAGACGTGGAGAAAACGCCATTTTTTTGGAAATGTTTTCTTCTTTCTCCGGATTCTCTATTTTTTCTTCTTCAGTAACGTTATTGTCGCTACTTCCTCTTGGTATTGGACTTTTTGGCTGATTTACTGACTTTACAGTTATTAAATGACTTAAATGTTTTAGGGCATTAAGAGTGTTCTGAGCAAGATTATTGTCTGCATCGTTTTCTTGGTTATTGTCTGTTTTATCATCGACATCCATATCTTGTTGCGGAAATATATCATCTTTTTCGACCATTTCGTCATCTGCTGGTAAGAGTTGTTTCAAATCGTCATCTTCTAAACCAGGTAATGCCTCTGGCAATAATTTAGCTAAAATTTTCTCATTGTCATGTGATGGTGATAAAATTTTGTTACTTGTATTATCAGACTTAATTAAATCTAAAGTAACAGTTTTAAGCTTACTTGCATCGTTTTCAGTAGTTATTTCTTCAGAAGCACTATCTTGCAAGTTTGCAGAAGAATTAGGACTATTACTTCCCATATCACCTGGTGTGTTATCGTCAATTTTACTACTATCAAGTCCATTAGCACTGTTATCATCAGTGTTTGAAAGATTTTGAGTTTCATTGTTATGACTGAAATCTTGGTCACCATTTTTATTTTCATTTGATTTGTCAATATTATCTTTTTTATTATCAAGTATATCTTTGTTGGTGTTGGAATTCTGGTTTATGCTTTTTTTCACTATCTTTATTTCACTATTTCCCTGGCATAGCAATTTAGATATTATATCATTGTGATCACTGGTGACATTTGTTTTAGTTACCTTTATGTTATCTGTATCACTTTTGTCAATTTGATTTGACTGATTTCCTGATTTGGATGTAATAGTAATGCCATGTTTTTTTAACTTTGCTAGATCTGCATTTACAGCTTTATTCTGTCCTTTCGTAGGTAACTTTTTACCTTTGACTTTTTTTAGTACAACTTGTGTGGGCACTTCTTCAATTCCCTGAACGTCAAGACCATCACCAAACACATCTTTATTCATATTCAAAAATTCATCTAAAGTTATTGCAGCCTTTTTTGATTTTTTATGTTTTTTGTGCTTTTTTTGTTTAACTTTGCTTGGTTCATTGTCTCCTGTGTTCATCACTAATTGCAGAAAATTGTCCTGGAAACGGAAAATAATGAATATTTAGTAATTTAGATTTAAAAAATGCTTAAATTAATTTTAAAATATTTACTTAAATTTTTAAACATTAAAATACTATGATAACAAAATAAAACTATGAATATTCTTACAATGCCTTCAATATTTAGATTAGAGGCATCTTCTACTTTCTCCATGATCGGTGCCACTGCCTCAAGTGAAAATTCTGTAACATGTTCTACTCTGTAAGAGATAAATGGAAAAGTTACATACAACACATTTAGAATTAGCTAAATATCAAAAACAATAATGTTTAAGGACAGTAAACTTTCAATAAAATTATAACTTAAATTCATCACATATTTTGTTTAAAGAATTTTTTCTATGTGTTTCTTATAGAATAACAGTTACACTACACTTAGTTTTTTAGATTTAACACTTGTTATTTCATAACACTGAACTTGACTTACATTTCATTCTTTTCACTATATAAATCATCTGTAGAATGGAACATGAGATGTACTTCATATGCATCTAAATGGTAGAAAACTGCTTCACACAAGGGGCATCTTAGAATATCACTTGGACTTTGATTTTCATCACCATGGTCATCATTCATGTGTTTCTGTTAGTAGTTATAATATAGAAATTTTTAAATTTTTTACTTTTATAATGCCAGTCTTAAATTTATCTTTGATCTATTGATTAATGATCCATACAATATAATCTTTCACAATGAAGAGGCCATTATGGCACAATATTTGGTTGTAAATACAGTGGTTATGGATTCAATTCTTACTTTGGGAAGGTGAATTATTTTCACTACATATTGATGTCAAGGCAAAGGATAGTGGTGAGGAGTGATTATGTTAACACTAATAAGAATATATAAGAATCATTCCTTTTCTTTAGCTTCATGTTGCAAGGCTAAAAAAACAATGATTTCTTTAATTTTAATATCTAAATCAAATAAAAAACTTACATGTAAATTAACCTTGTTATTATATTCTTCACCACAAAAGGAGCAATAATAAATTTGTATCATTTCCTAGAAATAAAAATATTTTGGTAAAGTATAACAAGTAAATTAAAATTACATATAAAATTATTGAACTATGAAATTAGTATATTGTATTATATTAATTTAGTAATAATATTAACTCTTTATTTTAAATAAAAGTAGATTTTTAAAAAAGAAGGAGTGCAGTACCTGGTTATATGTTTTAACTTTTTTTGATTGGCCTATACTTGGTAATTCTGTATCTTGACGATGAAAAAATTTATTATGATATATCATTGCAGATGGCACATAAAAATCCACATTGCAACAGTCACAGTGAAAATCCTTTGAATCAGAAGTTTGGGGATTTTCATGATTTGACTGTATATGTTTGTTATACAGATGCTAAAAATTGGTTTATTAGTTAGAAAAATTGTAATTACAAATGTCCTAAAAAATTATAACAATTTTTCAAGATATACCTTCATAGTAAAGAGTTTGCCACAGAAAGGACAGAAATATTTAGCATCATGATCCGGGTGGGCTTTATGCTTATGTGTTATTGCTTTAGAAATAGTAGGAAATATTTCATCACAGACATCACATCCAACTGTCTCATTTTCATCTGATATATTTTCATTAGAAATTTCATTTTGAGGCTTGCCTTTATTCTTAACTGATTGATTGAAATTGGGATCACCATGTTTCCTAAAACATTATATTATAGTACCAAGGCATTTAACCAAAAATAGTAAATAAATATTTAATAATAACACTACAGCTTTACCTAAAGTGAATTTGCAATGCTTCTTTGTCGTCGAACACTTCCTTACAAAACACACAATCAAATTTTTGCTCTGTTGTCATGATGAAATTATTAAATATTTTAATGATTATCTTATTCACTAAGAAAGCGTCTGTGTATTTTGACGGTAATCACTATAAAGTGTCCATTTGGTACTTTATATCTTACAATTGAGGTGAATTTACTTTTGTTTTCGTCGTTATAAAAAGTAGTTTACTTATAACATTATTTATTTATTTGCAACATTTTACTATTTATTAAAGAACTTCAATTAATAGTCCATACTTATAAAAATCGCTTCACTCAGTTTTGAGTTTATGTATAGCTCCAATCTGTATCTAGACCGATTTTAGCCTATGGTACAGTTAGTATTGCTACCACTTTCATTGAAAACCACAGACAATATTTATTATTTTAATAATATATAAATTGCATTTATAGTTGTATCTAAAATAAAAAATAAGATAAAAATAAAGATGTTATGTAAATGTGAATTGAGAAAGATATTCTTAAAGAAACATATCCTTAAAGTTGTACCTTCGCCTAATTCAATTTGATAACTAATTTATTATAATATTTATTCATAAGTTATTGCTAAAGTATGTAAGTTAGGCATTATAACACATTTCTAGCTTTATGATTGAATATAATATAAATTTTATTTAAATTATACAAAAGATATTGTAATAATTATTGAATATAGCAGGAGTACAAAATTATGTACTGGATTTTTTTAAAACAATTACTTCTTTACACAAACACTCGACGTTAAGTAAGTATCACATCAAGTTTATTTAAAATTGACCAGGCTACGATTCTACGTTGGCTTTAACGGATGACGTCCCGTATAGCCATATATAATAAAAATCTTATGTATATGGTAGGTAGATTTAATAATCGATAATACTGGCAACATTAACTAAATTGTCAGCTACTATCACATAGTGTATATTTATTATCCTTGGCGTTTTATTATTCTTTTGTCTCCGCAAAACTATATGATAGTTGATAATTTAATTCAAGTGTATATAATAATACTTTAAAATGAATAAAACTAATTTATCGCGTTTGTTATCTTGTGGTGTTTGGCCAAATTTCATGCGGGACTAGTTTTACCGGCATTGACAATGTTTATCAAAGAACTGCTAATATGACAGCTATTTATGTATCCTAGCTTATTCATTGTACTTTAGGCGCATTTTCATTGGTCGCTAAGGCCCGTATTCGGGGTGCGGGAGATTTCTGTAACGCATCCTATAGGGCCCGCATGCGAGGAGCCATTTTCACTGGTCGTTAGAACCCGCATTTGAAGTGCGAGAGAAGTAGGTACCTGCAGTTTGACAGTGGATTTTGAGATAAGCAGACTTACTCGCCATGGAGCAATTTTGACTGTTTGCGGTGTATTAAAAAAGAAATTAATAACTTCTTTGAAGAAAAAGAAAAAGAAATTTTGGATGCGAAATTTACTTAAAACTAGAAAGATAGATGCACGGTGCTTTTAATACGTTGTGTGCGAACTTGAATCCGGCATTGGAATGTGATGTAGAAGATCATGATAATTTTTACAGAATACCTAAAAACTTATTTGACGAATTATTGAGAAAGGTAGAAAAAAGAATTGAAAAAAAGACACATTATTTCGTGAGGCTCTTCCTGCAAGATTAAAACTTGAGGTTACCTTACGTTATTTAGCTACTGGAGATTCTTACAAAAGTTTATATTACTTATTTCGTGTGTCCCCTTCTATTATGAGCAGTTTTATACCAGAAGTGTGTGACGCTCTCTATGATGCACTGGCAGATTATATAAAAGTAAGTACATATAAATATAAAAATAGTAAATAATACGCATTAAGATTATAAAGTAAATGTTTATTTAAATTTTGCAATATTCTTACAAATTTGTACGTTTCTAAGAAGTTTTAATTGAGCAGAATACACTTCCAGTCACCTAAAGCGTTCAACCCTTTTTTATGGACACCAATTTATTGAACTATATTGAAATGCCATTTTCGGAGTGTTATGAGCAGAAATAACAAATTAGGTCACAAAATATTGTTTTCAAATGTACGTTCTTAGAAATAGTTTTATTTACACTTTTTTTCATTTTTTCATTTGATAACCAAAAATGTATCGTTTTTCTCCGATGTACGGATATTGTGTACAACCATCTCTAAATATTGACTAACAAAATATTTCTTTATTGTTATTAGTTTCAAATTTCAATGTCTGGTGGATTACAAAGTGGTTCGATTTTGGTGTCCGCGAATGTAGTAATCATTTAATCAATATCAAATAATTAAATGAAATAAAAATGCCTTACCAGGCAAATAGATGTTATGCATAATTATAAATAATATATAAAATTGCTTCATATGTTTGTGATACTGATGTTGTTGAAATTGTCTTCATAGTTAGATAAATTAGACACAGATGCGGAACTTAAATATCCTGGATTTTCTGGATCATAGGTATTGGACGTCGAGGTACCATAGGACAATAACGAAGATTTGGTTTGCTGTCTCAATGCTTTTTATTGAATTTCCGATAAAGCCTTTTGAATATCTGTTTTTGCAATAATTGAAAACTCGCGTGGCAATGTACGTAATGTCGAGGCTATATATCTCCCGAAAATGTCGAATTCATCCTCTTTATTTTGTAGTAACGATGTTGTATTTTTAGTAACATTCTCGGCAATTTTATTTATTTTGTCAATGGCTTCATGTACCTCGTCCTGTCTTTTATTTGATTTGCCCCTTTTCTTCGTTGCTAGTTTTGATAGCACAGTTAATGTAGATGAAGACTATTCGGTTAGTTCTTGAACTAGATTTTCAATAATTTC
The DNA here is from genome assembly GCA_037178615.1 of Dione vanillae. Taxonomy (NCBI): domain Eukaryota; kingdom Metazoa; phylum Arthropoda; class Insecta; order Lepidoptera; family Nymphalidae; genus Dione; species Dione vanillae. Next base: position 2,978,122 of record JAZFAU010000138.1, on the reverse strand, counting down.
ATCCGCAGCATTTGAGTTTTCTTCTCTATCATTCTCTTCTAATACCGTATTATTATTTTCGAAGTCAACAGTAGCTATTTCCGAATTTTCATCGATCTGTAAATAAAAAATATTCAGGATTTTATGTTCTTTTTTCAGGTCCCAAACACAGAACAAAAATGGATGGATATAAAAACTGGATTTCAGTTAAAGTGGAATGTTCCTGGATGTATTGGGGCAATTGATGGTAAACATGTAAACTTGCGAGCTCCAACCTGTAGTGGATCTGAGTTCTATAATTATAAAAAAACTTTTAGCATTGTTTTACTACCTTGTGTCGATGATGATTATTCATTCACTTATATTGATATTGGAGCAAAAGGCAGATATTCTGACGGCGGAGTTTTTAGTAATTGTTCTTTAAAATGAGCAATTGATGACGGTAGTCTGAATATTCCAGCAGAAAGTGTTATTGTTGCGGATGCTGCATTCCCGCTTCAAAATAATATAATGAATCACACCCGGGAAATAATCTAACGACATGGCAAAAAATTTTTAATTACCTTCTTTCAAGGGCTCGGCGAATTGTAGAAAATGCGTTCGGTATATTGGAAAGCCGATTTCGAATTTTTGAAAAACCAATAGCCAACAACGTCAAAAATACCATAAAAATAACAAGGACATGTTGCGCGCTTCATAATTGGCTAAGAAAAAATGATTCTAATTATCTTGAACCTGGACTTGCGGATTATGAAGATATCTCTACTGATATAACAATTAATGTCTCCTGGAGACAAGTACCTCTTTGAAACTTCGAGAACATGGGAGAAGATAATACCTTAACTGAAAATGAGACAACAATTCAGGATAGATTCGCTGATTACTTCAGTAGTGAAAGTGCAGTGCCATGGCAAACAAGATTTATTCACTAACATTCCGGAACAATTTGAGGGTAGACTGCACTAGGGACAGCGCCGCGGCAGAACCTACTTTGCCCCGCGGCACTTGTTTCTTTAATAATACACTTCTCATGAAAAAAATTTCGATTTTTATTTAACTTATGATAATAAAACATGAAGTACCTATATAAAAAAAAGATTTGAATTGGATCATCAATTCATTAACATTTTAAATTGAACACCTCATAGGTATGACTACTAACCTAAACACACATGTTTTCAGTAATCTTTAAAAAACAAACTCGCAAGGTGTTTTTTTTTTATGAGAAGTATATTAGATTGTCTCGTATTACTCCAAAAAATGTCTAAATAATAAAATATAAAAAAAATAGTGATATTTTATATAATATTATAGGTATGTACATTTCTTAAAAATATATATTAAATAACCTACTTAATTAGGATTGTCTTTGGTAACATAAATAAAGTTTGTATACTTACCTTTGAAAATGTCTTCTCTTTATTTTTAAATGCTCTTAAAAATCCATCGGCAATTGAAAACCATGACACCTTCGGTTTATAAACAGAATCTCGGTCGCTTCCGGATCGAGTGCTCTTTTTAAATTTTTTTAATTCTTGATAGTACGATGACCTTAAATTTTTAATTTTTTTTTGGTATATCTTTATCTGAGATGCCACTAATGTTTAACTTTTCCGCAATTTGTTTGTACGCACTTTGTCTTGCGTCATGATTTTTATACAAAGCACTCGTTACGTTCCACAAACGTTCGTAGTCTCGATAGATCTCTACGAGTTTTAGCATTTGTGAATCTGAAAACCTTTCAGCCATTTTGCTCCCACGCTGCGTAAATAAACAGCGTTAATAATATAAATAATGCGCGTAGTATTGATGACGTCTAATGAATGACTGAACGGAGGCGATTCACCGCATGCTTTGTATCGACCGAGTTATCGACTGACTAGTTTCATTGGTCGTTATCCCGAATGCGGATATCACCCGCACACGTTTAATCGACCGAGTTATCGACCAGTGGATTTCATTGGTTGTTAGCTCGCATGCTGGTACTCCCCGCAATCGGGCTAACTACCGACTTATCGACCAATGAAAATGCGCCTTTGTAGTAGGGTTCTCGGTTCTATAACTTTATGATAGGTTTATAGAACTGATTAGCACTAAAATGCTGTTATGAATAACGTTTTTTGACAACTGTTCTATAACGAGCCTTTAAGCGTGCTATAACTTCTTATGAATAAGGCCGTTAGTTTTTTTAATTATGGAAGCGAAAAAAAAATAACATTCGCGCTTTTTATGTTAACAATGACGCATATCACGCCGGTACTTTTACAACCATAGCCAATAATATCATTATTATTACGTAATATTGTTAATGTTCACATTAGTTCGATGTGTTTATTCCTTATTATTTATCGGTAAAGCAGTATTTTCGGCAATAAATCGACCGACTTCAGAATAGTGGCAACATTGTGAACTTTACTCTATTAGTGAACTTTAGTTATAGAATTCTTATAGAGCGTTTATGAATACAAAAATTTATCGAACGTTCTATAAGCCTAAAGATCGTTTTAACTAAAATATACATAAAACGTTCTATAAGACTTTTTTATGAATAAGGCCGTTAAATAAAAAAAATGGAATCAAAAAGTAAAGTGAAACGGCGAAGGGGTGAAAATTGGTTACACGAGGACAAGGTAATAAATCTAAACAAGGTTTTTTTTAGAAAACTTTTTATTATTACATATTAACACTTGCTTTTTTTTCTAGATAATTTTAAAAGCACTAGTAAAGGAGAGGGTCCATATCATAGAAAACAAAAATACGGACACAAATACCAACGTAAAAAAGTTGGCGGCTTGGCGTGAACTAAGTTCTAGGTACTTAACTCATAATTTTGATTACAACGAAGTAATCAGGAATTTTGTTAAATTACAACATAGAAATGTATATTTCAGTTTTAACAATATGGCTAGAACGCCTAGAACTCTGCAACAAATTAAAGCTCAGTGGGGCATAATAAAAATGTCTTCAAAAAAACAAAAAATTCTAAAGCGGAAGCAAAGACTTGAGACAGGTGGTGGACCACCACCCCCTTCTGAGTCACCATGCGGTGAAGATATTGCTGTGTGGCTTCCTCACGAGGTCAAAGTCGACACCAATGTGTTTGATTTTAATAACCAGGTAAAATAAACTATACATGTCATATACCCCACGCAAAGCAATTATAAATGTGATGGTTTCGTTTCAGAGTTTTGCAGAAATAAAACTGCAGGAGGAAGAGGCACTTGAGAAAGTAAAAATAACAGAAATAGTATGTATAAATTTAATACGAGTAGAATAGATATATATATATACATACATACATATATATATATATATATATATATATATATATATATATATATATATATATATATATATATATATATATATATATATATATATATATATATATATATATATATATATATTATATAAATGAGTATTTTAGGTGTCAGAGCAATGTTCACAAGAAGCACCAAGAACATCACATTTAAAAGCTGAATCTATTATACCCACAAAGCCAGCGACACAAAAGAGAAATAAAAAAGTATGTAATATTATACGGTCTTTAATTTTGATATTAGGAAAAATAAAAGATTTTCTTAATTGCACATGTAAAAGATTTAATTCAAAGAAAACTTAATGATTATACTATTGTAAATAATTTACAGGATTATAATAATTATTTATTATAATTTCAGATAAGTAACAATAATAAGAATAGTGCTGCCCAACAAATTGCGGACATGGAAACAGAATGTAGAAAAGAATTGCATGACTTACAGATGGTAAATGAAAAACATAAACAGAAAATTCTATCATTAAAAGAAGAAGTACTAAAACTAAAAGTGTTATATTATAAAAATAAATTAAAGTGATATTTATATATACATTTTTTATTGCTTATTAATTAGTTAAAATGTCTCCAAATAAAAGTTTTTAAAATGGCATTAGCATTTGCATTTCTCCTTGTATTGCTGTCCTGTACTTCCTCATTTACAATATTACTCATAGTATCTTCTAATTGTATGTCTCCACGGTCAACAGCTATGTTGTGAAGTACTGCTAGAGCATATATAGTAGTCTTCACGTTTCCTAGTTTACATATAACAAACATAGAAAATGTTGGTTCCACACACCAAAGCATTGTTCCACAGTATTTCTCGTGGAAATATGGGCTTAATTGTACCTTTGTTCACTTGAGTTTTGTGTTCTTACTAGAGGAGTAAAAAGATATGGCTCTAATTTATATCCTGAGTCACCTAAAAGTAACCCTCTGAACAACCCTCTTTCAAAACGTTTGAGCATCATGAGTGCTACCTCTCCATCTAGCTACAATATCACAAATGCGAAGCTGAGCATCTCAAGTTACCTGTATAAAAGAAAAATTTAATAAATGAAAAATAATAATTGCTGATTATTTTATTTTATTACAATAGTATGTATGAAATACCTGAACATTCAATGAGTAAAATCCTTTTCTATTCTATAATATTGGGCTGCATCACCTCCACATTTTTTTATTTTTATATGTGTACAGTCAATGCAACCAATAACATTAGGAAAGATTTTTATGCATGAAATTCTCTCATTACTTTTTCTTGTGCAAGTGCATGTGCAACTCTAGCACAAATGCGACTTGTGGTAGCCTGAGACAATCCATGGTGGTCTCCAGTATCTTCTTGGACCTGTAAAGTGAACATATGCCTAAGAAAAAGTTTTTTTTTTTTGTAGCAATGTAAATAGTCACTATCAAATATACCTCTCGACGACCCCAACACCTAATCGCAGTTAAAACCTGAATTTCAGGTGACGTCCCGCAACCTCTACGATCTAATGTTAAGTCATCACGTATGAGGTCAATAATAAATCTTGCCGTTGATTTATTAAAGCGATAATGTTTTCTAAAATCCTCATCATCCAAAGAAAACGGGTCGCTCCTATGTTTGTACACTTTTTTCCGAAGTGAACGCACTTTAACTCGCTCAATCGCATCTAAGCTTAGTATAGCTTGCATGTTTATTGAAAATGTTTAGAGACAATTAAATCGAACAAAATATGGGCAGTATCTTCTTTTTAATTACGGCGTTCCGAGCGTGCCAGTTGAGCACAATTCACTTCGCCAATGTCACGTTGAATGGAGAACACACAAAGGAGAATGTACGGTAAAAAGGAGATAGCATCATACAAAAGAGGAATGCACGTTTAAAAGAGATCCATTTTAAATCCTTCACCTATAGCAAAATCAACAGATATCTCCAATATATACAGACAACACATTAGGTTAGTAACAGATAATATTTTACATGGGTGTTAGCTTATACTCTAATATTATTATATTTAATATATTTACACAAAAATGTACATAAAGGACTAAACACAAACATTAACAAAAACTGAACACTAAGAGGACGAGGGACTTTGAGCGGAAGAACATCATATAAAGGACGGATTAATTTAGGACAAGAAAAAAGGATATGAGAAGGAGAACCGTCGTCTAAGCCACATTTACACAATGAGCGGTCCCTGACCCTGATCTTAAACAGGTGAACAGGAGTACATGCATGTCCGAGGCGTAGGCAGCAAATTGTGGATATAACTTCAGTTATATCCACAATTAGTTATTGCCGTTCAGTAAATTTTTGAGAAGAAAACCAAGGACGCTTTGGTATATCAGGTTGAAGAAATGCATAGTATTTACCTTTCTGGGATTTTGATAGATTCCAGTATTTAGACCAGGACTTATCTAAGTGAGTAATAGCAAGAGACAGCAGATCCTGGGCCGAATAGGAAAAGTGGTCTAGAGTGCCACATTGGACTGCTAATATTGCACAAGAGTCTGCAGATTCATTCCCACTAATTCCACAGTGACCTGGAATCCACACAAGAGTGACCTCCAAACCCTTTAGATGACACGAGTATAATTCTTCGCGAATCCTTAAAACAATTGAAGATCTTAATTTACTATGAAACGGGTTACCCTTTATAGCCAATAAGCAGCTTAGAGAGTCAGTAAATATAACCATCTGTTTTACGTCGTGGGAGAGCGTGAACAGGATTGCCTCTAACAAGTCAACAGCCTCCCCTGTAAACACTGAAGATTCGGGAGGGCGTTTAAATTGTAAGATAATTTTGAAATTTGGTATCCAGCAAGCTGCACCAACACAGCTTTGATGCATCTGTAAAGATGTGAAGATGATTTGACCAATTTTCATATACAGCCTCTTGGAATTTTGTGTTGGTACCTGGATCTCCCTTGGTCAAGCCAAGATCTGTTATGACGGATGGATGATGGACCAATGCTTTGTACAGTGTACAAAACAATGGATTAGATGTAAGGCGTAGCGGAGGATGAGGTAATCTGGTGAATTTCAGGAAACTATGTAATAAGAATGGTAATGGTTTATCACTGGGGATAAGGTCAGCTAACTCAGTTAACTTAGGCCACAAAGGATAGGAAGAAAGCTGTAACATTTTACCAACAAATCTATCTGCAAGGTATTGTCTTCGGATAGGTAGGGGTGGGTCAACACACTCCACTTGGAGAGCATTGGTGGGAGAAGACTTCATTGCCCCTAAGATAATACGTAGGCATTTGTACTGTAACCGATTAAGCTTTTCTGTGGCTACTTTATTAAAGGGGTCCAGAACATATAAAGCATAATCAATATGACTACGGATAAGGGCACCGTACAGAAGTTTTTGAGTATAAGAGTGTGCACCCCACCACACACCAGACACTGCTCTTAAAGCAATAATGCCTTTTTCACATTTTTTGCTAAGATATTCAGCGTGTGCAATTCCATTCAGTCGCTTATCGAGTACCATGCGTAAAAATCTTACATTCTCCGTGATCTGGATGGGAATACCATCAAAAGCAGTTTAAAAATTTGGGATAGCTCTCTTTTTGGTAAATACTACTACCTGGCACTTAGAAATGGGTAACGAGAGACCATGGTCAGTCAACCACTGGCTAAGGTAGTGTAAAGCAGTGTTTAGGTGGTAAGTTATGTCCTCTACAGAATTTAAGCTGTAATAGAGGACGATGTCATCAGCATACTGAAGAATTATAACAACAACTAGTTGTAATAGTGTAGATGTTGTACAACAGAGGACTAAGAGCTGAACCCTGAGGAAGGCCTTACCAGACATGTCTGGGGGGTTAGCAAATTACATATGAAATGAGACAACCTCGGCGGAATACTCAGCTTAAGCAGTTTCTGCCTGAGTACAGGAAGTAGGACATTATCATATGCCGATGCAACATCTAGGAAAACACCCACTAAATACTCTCCTTTGGCAAAAGCTCGTCGAATATCTGTAGTTAAAATGCTGAGACTATCTGCAGTACTTAGCCTCTTTCTAAATCCAAACTGAGAGGGAGCTAAGATTTTTCTGTTTTCCACTATCCATTCCAAACGGTTTTTTTAAAGTCGCTCAGCAGTTTTTGATAACGTTGATGCAAGGGCAATAAGTCTGTAGGAAGAAGGATCAGAGGAACATTTACCCGGTTTAAGGATAGGGATGATAATTTGGGATTTCCATGTATCAGGAATATTGCCAGAATGAAAAATAATATTTATTAAATCTAAAAAGTAAACCTTAGATTTGTCGTTTAACTTCTTGATAAATTATTAAGGGATACCGTCCTCACCTAGGCTAGTGTCTATTAAATCCGCTAAGATGTTTTTGAGTTCCTCAAAAGAAAACAGGGTATCCATTTCTTCTGAGAATTCAATTGGCATAGCTGGGGATTGCTCAAAAGACGGAACAAAGGGAGGAGTCAATTTGTTAGCGAAATTGTTAAGCCATATGGATGATTGGAATTTGGACTAGGCATACTGTTGAGCGACCGGCGAAATCTCTTACCATTCACCCACACAATATGGGAAGAGGTACGAGGATTAAGGGACTCGCAGAAGGTGACCCAACCAAGTTTTTTCTTTTTCCAAATTAACTTCCTAAATTTCGCATCATTGCGTTTGTATTCAATGTATTTCTCCATTGTCATACAGACTGCGTATGACACCTCGGCAGATGTTCGCCGATCGACAGAATTCAAAGAACAGACAGACAGAGCATTCCTGATCCCACCAAGGATTGGAACGCATCTGCTTCGGAATGGAGTTTATTAGGTATGTGTAAGTCAGCTGCAGATAAGATGGCAGAGACAAACCGGTCATAATAAACAATGACATTCTCATGATTAACGGACTCCGGAAGATCATTCAACATGCAATCTACAGAGTCAGCATACTTAGATACATTTGCTTTTTTTAAATTGAATTTAAGAAGCGGGTGAGGGCTATTAACAAAAGGGAGTCTATTATTTAAGGATAAAAGAATTGGAAAGTGATCACTACCATGTGTGGAAGAAAGGACAAACCATGATAGCTGGGAAGCAAGTGAAGGAGAGGACAAGGAAAGGTTAACAGCAGATCTGGGATTGTGATTAGGATTGACCCTACGAGTCGGAGAACCGTCATTGAGGATGCAGAGGTCGACATCATTAATTAAGTCCACAAACGAAGCAGAGAATCCGTCACAGTAATAACACTCCCACATAGTATGATGAGTGTTAAAATCTCCCAGGATCAGCACTGGACTAGGAAGCGAAGTGATGATAGGCTTAAGCTCAAGGAAAACGGAAAAGGAAGGGTGACGAATATATACAGAAAGGAAGGAGATATTAAAGGTACTCACAGCAACAGCATTAATCTGTTAACTGTGAGATGGGAGAGGAATGCGAGAATAGGGAGAGTAGTGCTGGATGAGGATAGCACTACCTCCGTACTCGTCACTTCTGTCCTCCCTTAAACAGGCAAAACCTGGTACCCTGAATGGGGAATCAGGCACGAGCCATGTTTCCGAGAGGGCAATTATGACAGGATCGTACAGAGAAATAATATGCAGTAATTCATGTTTTTTAGCACGAACACTGCTACTATACCACTGCAGGAAGGTGAGTGGAGCCATTATTTAGGATTTTAAAGATCGTTAGTAAGTTCGGGGCAACGTTGGACGGTAAAGGAAGTTCATTAAAGGTGGATATAATACTCACAAGAGTTTCTGTTAAAGCAACTAACAGATCTTTTCTGCCAACTGCTGGATTATCAACACCTTGATTGAGAGCATGACCATTAGGAAGGGATGAGGAACAGTTACCAATTGAGCTTGTCTATCAAAACCTTTAGCAAGAGGAGTTCTGGGACGGGGAGTTTGGAACACTGTTTTGCGATATGATTTGGAGGGAGTTGTATTCTGGGTAACTCGGGCCTATTGGAATTTAGGATTTATGGCAATTATAGGAGGGAACATTTTCTTAGCAATATTTGCATAGGAACGCTGGGCAGAAGGAAAACGGGAGGAAGCTTCTAAGTATGAGATGCACTCTTGCGACATAACAATTTTGATGGATTGCTGTCTTGCATACTCAGAACAGTCTTTATCAGTGGCAAAGTGTTTACAGTTACAGAACAAACAATTAGAGTTCTCTTTGGTAATGTCACACCAGAATGAGACTGGGCACACCTGTAACACCTAGGCTGAGACCTACAGATATAATATGACCAAAACGGCAGCAGTTTAGGTATTGGATAGTAGGGAATTTATAAGGTTCAACTGGAAGAGAGGAACGGTAGGAAAAGACCCAATCAGGCAACTCTTGACCTCGGAAAGTAACTACAACCGACTGCGTCGGGATCCTTGTAGTCACTCCCTCACTAACACTCTTTCTGTTCAGTCTTCGCGCTTTCAAAACTTGTCCGTAGCCAGATGGCAATGTCTACTGGTACCTCTTTTATAATACCCATGCGAGTAATGATAAATGTTGGGATAACCGCAACACGCAGTATTACTAGTTCAAACACGCAGTCACAATCACAAATTACTTTTACACAAACTACATAAACATCTGCGCAAGCTGATTTTTTATCTTGTTTAGTAGAAAATGAAATAGAAACTCTAATAGTACCAGCTACAAGTGTCACTGAAGATTACGTTCAAATTTTAAAGGAAAAGTTATCAACTACACTTAATCTTTTTTCAGGCCTAGATCCAACGATGCGACCAAGTATACCAAAGATAAAATATACACTACTAAAAAAACTCACCGAACTGATAAAAATATTTAATCTTCAAATATAATTTTTTTATTTTTTAAATATTAATATTAGATTATAACTCCAAGAACATTCAATTAATAGACATACATACATTGATATATTGCACAGCTTTAGTAATAGGAGAAGAATTAGGTTATTAAATCACAAAAAGATGTGAAACAGAACAAAAGAAAAAATATATAAATAAGCCATCGTGGCAAATAAGATTAGAAAAAAGTATAGTTAAACTTAGAGCAGATATTGGACGTCTTACACAATATATTAATAATAATAGATCTAAAACAGTAGTAAAAACAGTCATGAAAATTTTTCGCAACACAAGGTTACACACTAAACATGAAAATGATAATGATAAAGCAGAACAATTTCTAGATACATTAAAACAAAAATTAGCTCTCAAATCTCACAGACTTAAAAGATACAAGAAAGCACAGAAACGAAAAGAGGACAATATCCTATTTGCAGCGAAAGAAAAATTATTCTATAGACAGATTTCAAAACCTAATCATCTAAATTTAGAAAGTTAAGAGAGTATACCTACAGAAGAACAGTTAACATTATATTGGTCAGATATATGGGAACAAGAATCAAAACATAACGAAAATGCCCAATGGATTTTAGAAGAAATAAATAAATATAAATATATATATATAATTTATGGCGACTGGAGTCACGTACATGATACCTAAAATCAAATTTTCTTCAGAACCTGCACAATATAGACCTATAACATGTTTACATACATAATACATGTTGGCAAAAGCAAATTCATTCTTTGCAAACATTTTTTATTAATAAATCACATAATAGAGTAATACATAAAAAGTATAATAGATAATGATCATAATTACACTCCACTAAATTTAATAGAATCAGTTAATGTCGAAATCGATCCCAGCACAGACCTACAAAATCAGCAAATAGATAAATGGAAAAGAAAAGTTCTTCATGGACGACATCCACATGATCTGGAACAAGCACATATAGATTCAATAGGTTCAAATATGTGGCTCAAGGCTGGTAGCTTGTTCCTCGAAACCGAAGGATTTATAATAGCTATTCAGGATCAAATTATAAATACAAAAAATTACAGAAAACATTATATTATTGTGTTTAATATTATATTATGACCGAGCAGTTTTGACAGATAAAACTATACATTTCAATAGACCTGATATCATATTACGAAATAAGTCGGATGAAATTACCTACCTTATAGATATAGCTGTACCTAACACCCATAACATACAAAGAACAATAGCCAAAAAATTAAATAAATATGAAGAATTAAAAGAGGAAATAACAAGAAATTGGAAACAGAAAAAAGTATACATAGTTCCTATAGTTCTCTCCACTACCGGCGTCATACCGAAACATCTTCACCGTAGCATTAACATTTTAGATTTAAAAAATACCATTTATATCACATTACAGCGAGCAGCAATATTAAATACATGTAGAATAGTAAGGAAATTTTTACAAATAGATGAAGAAATTAACTAAATAATCGAACCTTTTTACATATATTGTATCTACTTGGTTCCGACCCGTACATATAATAACCCAGTTTTTCAACTGAGAAAATAGTACATTTAAATAATAATAATAACTTTATTGAAAAAAAAACACAATGTATACATAATAGAAAAAAAACATATGTCACAATTAACCTTCTTAAGAAGAATAAATTTAACTAAATTTTAAATATTAATAGAAAAAGATTATAATTTACAATGGAGTAATTTTTATATTTATGCAAAATAAAATGATAATTACGCAATATCTATAATATTTCGTAATTATCATTTTCATTTTCATAATTAATAACATAAAATTTTATCTTTCATGTTCTGCAGCTCGTAGTAATTAGCTACGATATTTTTTAGATATACAATACTAGTTATCGACAAAGTGGGTCGACGGTCGTGTAACCTAAAAGTTAAATCATTGACATTTTTATGTAAATATAAAGAGTAAACACTGTCAAAAACAGTTACTGTTGATTTTAATAGTTTAGTTTTTCTAAAGGTTTTCATTATGGCTAAAGTATTTGCGACTAATTTTCTTGTAAAGCGTTGTTATTCCGGCGTTTCTAATAAGATAAGAGTGCAGAAATATATACTTACAAAGTATTTTGTTGGGGAACCGAAAAAGAGTGACTTTGAAATAGTGGAAGAAGAGTTACCAGAACTCAAAGATGGAGGTCAGTACATTATTGAGCAAACATATTTTTTTAGAAATACGAAATAATTTATGAAAATTAAAATATGTCTATAAATATAAAATGATATTTTAACCAGTCTTGCCAGTTAAAAAAATATAAAATACTGTTGGTTAGTGGGTAAAAAGATTAAAATTGATTTATATTGTATTTTTTATTTAATTTATACATAGTGAGAAAATTTAATAATTTAAACAAATTTAAAAATAATTTAAACAAATTTACGATAGCTATGTGAGATTAAAGAAAAAATTCTTTAATCTCACATAGCTATCGTAAATTTGTATGATATTCATTATTTTTCAGAATTTATTTATAAAATTATTATTTTTTATTTAACTTAAATTATATAAAATATCTCTACTTTCAATTTTGATGAGCAATATTATTTATACTGTAAAACAATTCAAGAATTTATGGAAAATGTAGTACTGATATTCTTTTGGTGTTTTCCAGAAATATTGACTGAAGCTGAATACCTGAGTGTTGACCCATATATGCGAGCTTATATGATTGGATATAAATTGCCAACTAAAATGATTGGTGGTCAAGTAGCGAAGTACGTATCTGTACAAAAAATTATATGTAGACATAACATTTCCTAGCTATTTTTAATTATATATACCAAATTAAGTTATGACACTAAAAATTCTAATATTAAGTAATATAATTTAAATTACAAACAAACAGTGTCATAATTTGGACGTCGCGTCGGTCTTATTTTAATTAATATGCATTATGAGTACGTTATCCCACGTTCGAGATGACGATTTTTTCTTGTTCCAAAAAGTACCACTATTGCACTAGAACACATTCTATGGAAGAAGCTTTTTTAATATGTTTTCCTAAAATTATGTTGTGTTTAATATTACTATTTGTCATTGTCTTTTGTGTTTTATTTACATTAAGATTATATTGATTATATATTAATATTACATAGAAAGAAACAAAACGAAATATTCATCTCAATTATGTTTTACAGGGTAATTGAAAGTCGTAATAAGAATGTTCCCGTAGGCAGCTACGTGACCGGTATGCTCGGATGGTGTACTCATAAGGTGCTCAATCCCAGTATTGTTAATCCTGCTAGCTTATTACCTTTGACCGTCGTACCTGACATCACGCCACATCCAATATCTTTGGCACTAGGTATCCTTGGTATGCCTGGGTAAGTCAGTGTTACCATCTTATTATTTTTTTACGAACATTTATAATTTTACAACATGTTTTGCAATATAGATAACGAATAAGTCACTATTATCATATGTTCTATTTATATACTAATTAGAAAATTACTTACTAAATTACTTCTATAACTCTTAACCTATTTCCTACGAAAATACTACTTTACATTTGATTACAATATTATAGAGTTAGTATAAGACTTCTTGCGAATAGATGGATTATTATTTTTATTCACATTTCACATTCGATTTTATTATTTTTATAATATAATTTGATATTTGCATTGCAGTAATACGGCATATTTTGGGTTAAAGGAAATATGTACACCTAAACCAGGAGAAACAATAGTCATTACGGGAGCTGCAGGAGCTGTTGGCTCTCATGTTGGGCAAATTGGCAAGATATTAGGTACAGATTAACTATTTAATATTAACAAATCAAAGCATATCTATACTAAGCAATCAATTTTGTAGAAATTGCACGGTTCCGTAGTCTACACGTGTGTGTCACACGGCCACAGCGCTAAAGTTGAAAGCTATGTTATATTAAATTTTTGGTTTTTCTGCATATAAAAACCTATAAGACACTTCCCGTTGACTTAGAACATTTAAAATATGACAGAAAAAAACATTACAACCTAAAAGTTTACAATCGTTTTTTTTTTCTGAAATGAAATATCTATACAAATCAAGTAAGTAGATTATTTTATACACAATTAGCATACACTCGAATATTTAAACTTCTACTTTGTTTTTAAGTCAACTTTTGTGAATTGTAGATGGTCACTAACTAACATAAAATTGGGATAAATCACTCCGTGCAGGAGTATGGGTTGCCCTTGACCGATTTTTTATCATAATGTCATTCAGCAATACTAAAATAATGATCAAAATTATGGTAATTTTTCTAGTCATCCAGCCTGTTATGTTATTACTATAAGCTCTTGTTTTGAAACAAAATGATATACCTAGTCATTTTGATCAAAATTATTACTTTCCAGGTTGTCGTGTTATAGGCTTTGCGGGGACCGATGAGAAATGTCATTATTTGGAAAAAGAATTAGGTTTTGACCACGCTTATAACTACAAAAATTGTAAAATAAGAGATGCATTGAAACAAGGAGCTCCAAACCGAGTAGACTGTTATTTTGATAATGTATGTACAGTGTTCTTATTAGAGTCACTGCTTCTTTTATAAACAACATTTAAATGTAAAAGTAAAAAGATAATAACGATAATAAGATAGTTTCTTTGAAAATATTGCATATTATACCTGGGTTCGTTTGGTTTGGTTGTTTTATTGAAATTGCTTAGTGCATTAAATATTTTTATTAAGATATTAATTTGTTTTGCTTTTCGGCAGGTTGGAGGTGAAATAAGCACTGTTATAATGAATCATATGAACAAGTATGGAAGAGTGGCCGTTTGTGGTTCTATTTCATCATATAACGACATTAGATTGCCTAAAGTATCGATTGTGCAACCAGCGATTGTTTTTAATGAGCTCAAAGTTGAAGGATTCTTAGTCCATAGATGGTTAGATCGGTGGCAAGAAGGAATAAATGAAAATCTTAAGTGGTTGAATGAAGGAAAGTTAAAATATCAAGAAAAAGTTTATCATGGCTTTGAAAATATGGTAGACGCATTAGTTGGAATATTAAGAGGCGAAAATACGGGCAAAGCTGTTGTTAAAGTTAAATAAAAATTTTATTTTGTATCTTAATCTTTTTAATTTAATAAAAGGTATAAAATTCTATGAGCATCTTTTATTATGTAGCACTCATTTTTAAATTTTGATTACGCCCTAAACAACAACTAAACATGGCCAAAAATCTGAGTTTATGATGCCATAGTCGTAAGGCGTATAAACCTGTGCCACTACTATCTTGTATAAATTTAAAATATATACTCCTGTAAACAATAATTTTTTATTGCTATGTTGCAAGTGGAAATAGTTAGTTTAAAATATAATATTTTTGTCGCTAATCCGTACGCGGCTTTGCCTACTAGGTTTTTTATTCGTAAATTGTTTTATAACCACTTAAGAATTCCAGTTATTACGATGAATATTACTGCAATATTACATCTTAATTCATTCAGAAATTTTTGCGTGAATCCGGAGCAAACATTTGTTCTCGTTCACATTTGCAGTATTAGTAGGACTTAACAAATTAAAAGTACTTAAAATAAAAGTAATAGTAAGACAACAGAATTATTTGTTGCCTATTTCATTTTAATCTATATTCTATTTTAATAGAATTTTGAAATGCTTCTAATTGCTGCTGTAGGGCTACCTCTAGTGGACACTTTAAATTTCATGACTTGATATTCCTTAGCCCTCCTTATGTCTACGTTCAGGGGGGTGAAACTCCCATACAAAATAAGTTTCAAAGGAAACTAGAGCCAACTCTCGCCCAGGACGTAAGAAAGTTTGATATTTTTTACGTATTACGCCACTAGATGGCATTAACAGGTAGGATAAATTATAAAATTCAAATTATTTCATTATTTTTTATTTTCTTTACTAATAACTTTATTTTCATTTTTAATGTTATTTTATTTTTCATATTTTAAATAAAATTAGCTTATTTATTTTAATGGCAACATTGTATAACTACTAAAGTATGGCAGCATACTTAACGTTTTTAAAAATTTGTGCTTGCTTTTGTGTTCTGGATGTTACTGAAATTTTCTTGGTGTTTATTTTGATAATTTAATATCACGTTGCCTTTTACTGGACTCTGATACTTGTTTTGACGATCTACCTTAGGAAGATACTCAAATCTTTGATTTCTTACGTCTACGGATTAACTTGTTATTTCCTTTGCAGTAATGATGGTAAGTGTGACCAACAGGTGTTTTTAATTATATCGTTAACGATAATTAGCCGAAATATGTATTTGTGTAAAATATTTATTCATTTTCATTTAAAAGTGAGGATAATATATAATGGAGATACTAAATGTAACTTCTTAGTAATCTAACATACACATCGTATATGTTTATTTACTATACTCGTATATAAATTTGAGTTCGCCTATATTAATAAAAATGTTTAAAAAGATTGATTGACACTAAAATCCATTGACACTAATATCAAAACTGTAAATATTCTAAGAAACCTATAAACATCAATATTAAATTTCACTTTATAATACTCATAATTTATGATTTATTATATTAGTTAACATAATAGATATTTTTTATTGTTAAATTATTGTTGCTAAATTATTTTTATAATTGTAAGGCTTTAAATATTATTTTTTTATTATTTCAGAACACAAGATACTTCCCAACGAATGTCAGAAAACTGCTGAATTCTTTTATCTCTGATAAATTGTTTGATTTGCTTAATGATCATTCTTATAAAGGCATGTCATGTTTAAATTGATTAATAATCTTGACATTAAATTAATTACTCATAGTTGGTGTAAATGTGTAAATAGTCTTAAGTGGCAAATAAACAACCTTTAATATGAATGACCTCTTTAAAATATAAGCATATGAATTTTGTAAAAAAGAAATAAAAAATTAAACTGATAGTCAAATATTTTATTTTATTAGAAGATAAAACTTGTCTCGCAAAATATGTATATTACAACAATATTCATATCAACCAGATTTAAATTTATTTTATTCTTTTAATAATAGTAATTTAAAAATATACCTAATATTTTAAAAATATATAAAATTCTGGATATTCTAAACTGCCACCTAGTGAATTTTTTTAGTACTAATAACGCCCTCTCTCGCCCAGGACGAAAAAGTTTGTATTGAAAAATATCGAGAGTTGCGCATCTACACCAGTATTAGTGTATCATCTATGTCTACGTTTATTATTTTAAGATGACATTTGACTATTAGTTTAGAAATTGTGATAATATGTTAGGAAACACTTTTTTAAAAACAACTTACAATAAGAAAAAAAAAACAAAACCAAAAAATTGGTTCTTAGACTTAAACCTACTACAATTTAAGATTTATGTGAAAGTTTACTAAAATAAGTATCATGTCTATTTCAGAGATTTTAAAAAAGGCCTCTAGGAATAATTCACTAAAAATAATAACTGTAGCTGTATTTGAGTCGCCTTTAGGTGAAATTGTTGCTGCTGCTGATGATGATTTACTGTATGTGGTAGTTTTTAGTGATTCCAAGAACACTGAAAAACAATTCCATGCTATTGCTGAAGAAATGTCGTGTAAATACATTTTGGGGCAGAATAAAATATTGAACAATTTTAAGTGTGAAATTCATGATTATTTTAATGGAAAACTTAGAAAATTTACTATACCAATAACACTTTTTGGTACTGAATTTCAAAAGGTAGGGTAGGTCAGATATATTAAGAAATTTATTAATCTTTGTATATTATAATGACAAACTTCAAAAAACATTAAAGGCCATTTAAGCTTTTGTAATAAAGTAGCCATAAAATAAGTTTTTATTAAAATCCATATAAATAAAAAAATAAGCATTAATTTTAACATTATTATAATGAATATATTTCATTACTGCTAAAATTACTAAAGAAAACTGATATACTTATATATTTTCATTTTAATTATTCTTAAAGGAAGTGTGGAATAAGTTGCTAGAAATTCCATATGGAACAACATGCACATATGGCTCTCTTGCTAAAGACATGGGAAGGCCAGCAAGTCATTCAAGAGCTATTGGTGCTGCATGTGGAGCTAATCCTCTCTTAGTTGTGATTCCATGTCATCGACTGGTAGCTAGTGGCTCTAAAGGAGGTTTTAGTTGTGGAATAGATCGTAAAGAATGGTTGATAAGTCATGAAAACAAACATTTAGAAAAATAAATTGTTAGATATTTCTTAATGAAGGAAGTGTTAAACATTTCTGAAGAAGAGCTACCTAGATCATAAGAAAAATGTTTACTTTTTGTAATAAAGAATGTTTCATTAAAGCATAATGCAAACATCAATATTATTTTATTTCTAGCTATAAGTTGTTATTCACCAAGATGATATACAATCCAAAAGTCTTTTGCAGTGTTAATTAAAAGTGAAAACATGAAAAATAAATTTTATTATTTATAAACTAGTACAGGAATAATTTAAGGTTTATATTGAAATTGAAACATCTGATATAACAAAGAGCGGCAAGTACCAATGTAGTCTTATTTTTAATACAAAGTGTATATTTTTAATTTCACATTGATCCTGTATAAAAAACTATTGTTTTGTAATTTAAAATTTAAAATTATTGTATTTGTTTTCATTGATTTGTTAGAATAATATGTGATATCATTAATAAGTGTTCACTAATGGCCACATATAATTTTTAATAATGGGCTTTAATATACATATAATGTGTTAGAGGTATTTTGATTATATTGAAAATACATTTTTACTCTAACAATAGATTTTTTCCAAAATCAGTAGAATAAGATTTGTCATACAACTCTTTAACAAATAAAACTTAGAGATTGATTTCAAATTGTTATATTATTTACAGATGTGTAAACCATTTCATATTTTAATCGAAAAATATATGTTATTTTAAAACATTATAAAAATACAAAAGCTAAGTATAAATATTTTTTTAACTTATCCATGTTTTCTACGTTGACATTCAATACATACACTTAACCCACCTTAGTCTATTAAAATATTTTGTAAATATTACAATTAACAATACATTGTGCGCAATGAAAATATAATAAAGTACAATATTTAACTACATAAAAATGTACTAAAGCTTAGTCTATTTACAAGAATAGATTTAAAAGGTTTGTTGACTTGTTGCAATTCAAGCCTAGTTATTTGTAATAATATTTAATAGCACAAAAGGTACAAATCTATACCGAACGACTTTAAATGAAATCCAGATTTTCGTTTTTGTATGTCATTGGTAGGGGTATAAAAGAGAACCTAAGTGTTGATTGCTATCACGAGTATCCTCGTCTGTTAAGGTTGTAGTAGAGTCCCTTGAGCTGGACGAGCTCGGAGTGAGTGCCGCGCTCAGCGACGCGCCCTTCGTGCAGCACGCAGATGACGTCGGCGTCGCGCACTGTGCTGAGGCGGTGCGCGATCATCACGCACGTGCGCCCCGCCTTCGCCGCGTCCAGCGCCTCTTGCACCACCTGCTCACGACAACCAATAAATCAATACGTAATGGGAAAAGGGATAGTAAACAGTAGGAAATTATAAAAAAATGTATCATATATATGTATGTTACATTTTCATCACTGTTGATAATTTATAAATATTAGTACATAGATGAAACCTAAATGATTTATATCATATGAAACAAAGAAAATAATGTTGGTGGGCATAATATATAACGAAAATATATTGTCTTTACCTTTTCACTTTCTGTGTCTAATGCGCTGGTGGCTTCGTCCAACAGCAGCATTTTAGGCTTTCTTATCAGAGCTCTTGCAATAGCGACCCTTTGCTTCTGTCCACCGGAAAGCTGTGTGCCCTTCGACCCAATGTTAGTGTCGTAGCCCTAATAGATATTGTAAATTAATATACAAAGTTTAATTTTGTATCCTGTATATTTCAATATATGCATGACATATTACTTAATTAATATTTGGTGTTAATATTGATGAATAATTGAATTGATGCGGGTTAAAACTTCTACTTGCCGTGTAAATTAGTTTTTATTTTTTCAAACATTATTTATTTATAACAAGCAAATAAGTGGCGTGAGCTAACAACTAGTTTAGTTAATGAGTTAAAGAGTAAAATAAGGGATAAAATGCAGAAAATAATAAAAGTAGCAAACGCAGGTACCAATGGTAAAGACGTGATGAAATTGTGTATGTTGGCTTGCTTTGCAGCTTCAATGATATCGTCCATTTTGAGCTTCTGCGAGTTGTCTCCATAGGCGATATTCTCACCTATAGTACGGTCGAACAGGACTGGCTCCTGTTGTACAAATCCGATTGTCTTTCTTACATCCACGAGCCGTAGTTTTGGTAGAGGAATACCATTTTGTGCCTATATAAATTATAAAAGATTTGTAATTTACTTATGTTATTTTAATAACAATTCTTATTATTTGTATGCAATTTAAATATATGCATTAAACAAATATCTTGGTAACAAAAATATTCTTACCACTATGCCTTCATCGGGGTCGTAATATCTCTCAAGCAGCTGTATGATGGTACTTTTCCCGCAACCACTGGCACCTACCAACGCTACTGTTTTGCCATTTTCTATTTCCAAATCTAAGCTTTTTAGC
This sequence comes from Dione vanillae, assembly GCA_037178615.1. Lineage (NCBI taxonomy): Eukaryota > Metazoa > Arthropoda > Insecta > Lepidoptera > Nymphalidae > Dione > Dione vanillae. Next base: position 2,957,417 of record JAZFAU010000138.1, on the reverse strand, counting down.
ACTTGAATAAGAGGCCGTGTTGGGTACTTGAAGAATATATTTTGTAAGCTCGCTTCTCCAGTACCGTTCTAAAGTAAAAAAATATTATGTATTTCATTATTACTGTCATAGCAAAGTACTTTAAATAATCAATTTTGATTATTTTTAGACTCTTTTTATAGTGTTTAAAATATATAGGTGAAGGTTGCGATCATTGGACTGGCTCTTTGATTGGACCACCAAATTTTTTCAAAAACTATACATGTCACAGGAAGTTTGATTCGTTGCTAGGCACCAGTATAGGTCATCCTGTTACCCCACAAAACATCTGTTCGCTCGCGACGCGTGGTAAGTAGTGAGGTGTGTACTTGTGTTATTGGTGACCGTGATATAATAACCGAGTCAACAACAAACTCATATAAGTGACATTGTTTTAATTAATATTTAATGTTTGTGTATAGCAAATTTATCTGCGCTTACAGAGACTATTAAGCTTTTTACTTAAGTTTGCACATTTTTTAATAAGTGCTTTCGTTCTGTTTATATGCCTAGTTGCCATCAATGGACGTGAATGGTGACGCTATCATTGGACCGGTCCAATCAAAGAAACTAAAATCAACGTTAATAAATAATGAGTTTTATATTGTAAATTGAATATTTTGGTATTGCATGTAGATAGATACATACCTTTTAGTTATAATTGGAATATATTTATATATTCCAGAATGTTGGCAGAGGGAAAGAATAGGAGATAGTATTGGTTACTAGTATGAAACTCACTACAGACTCTTTAAAAAAACTATTGAATTAAATGAAGCAAGTCGAATGTATGGCATTCCAAAAGCCATATTAAAAAGACAATTAGATCGGAAAAATAAAAAAAATGTCGAAGAAATTCAAATAGTGGAATCTAAAGTAGATCTTCCGCAAGCTTTAGAAACTTAATTTAGCAATCACATTGTTGAAATGGAGAATTCTTTTTTTGATATTACTTCCAAAAATGTCAGAGAGCTTGCTTTCCAATTAGCTTAGAAAAATAAAATTAAACATCGTTTTAAACTAAAGAAGTTCCTGGAAAAACAGTACTACGCATACATGAAGCGCCATCCAGATATAAGTTTTCATCAACTAAGAGCCACATATATGAGCAGTACAATTTCAATAATTATAACAAGGATTTAATAACAAAAATTTGAATAAAAAAAGTAATTCTTATTTTGTCCTTCATTTGAGTCACCTTCATTGGACCATTAATACAAATGTTTCAAAGTCCAATGATAGCAACTTAGTGGTCCATTCAAGGTGACGGTGGTCCAAAGAAAGCAACTCGTCATTGAACATTTATTTTATAATAGCTTTAAAGCCTCTCAACTTTCATTGCCAATAATTTATATATCATTAATTTACATAAAAAAGCATGACATTCCATTAACTTTCTTAATTTGTAGGTGATATTTCATGAGATATGATGTCACAAAATTACGTGGTCCAATGATAGCAACCTTCTCTATCTATATTTGTGATTTATATTTTATAATAATTCAAGTATAATTAGTAATAATTATATCTGGTAAAAGTAATATGAAAAATATTAAGAGATTTATATACTTACAAAGTTTTCGACAGCGGGTTGTGCTGGATCTGTGATTTTTGATTCCTTGTTTAACAACACAATAACACGACCGGCAGCTTTGATCCCTTTTTGGAAGTTAGGAGCAAAAGCAAAAGCTTGTGCTGCTGACGAGGAACCCATCAAAAGCGTTTGAGCTGATCTAAAATATTATATTATTTCTGTATTGCAGTCAATAAAATTTACCTATTTTGTAGTGGTAGAAAACAACAATAACAGTAAGAAATATACAAGGCTTATTAAGACAAAATATCAAGTATCAGGGCTAACCCTGAGACTAATTGGATATATTGATATTTTTCATTTAAAAAAAATTACAAGAACTTGTATATAAAATTACAAAGAAAAAGTTAAAAATCACTATTTTACTGCAAAACTTACTTTAAAATGACGTCATAGCCGACTCCCTGGTACACCATAAGGTTACCTCCGTAGAACAAAGTAGCGGAATACACAAAGTTGAAAAGACCTCGTGAAAGACCAAAAACAATACCACGCCAGTGTGCTGATTTTTTTGCAACAAATAACGCAGGTAAGAGCAGTCTCGCATATTCCTCAACAAATGTTTGCTCTCTTCCCAAAGATGCGACAGTGCGTACATTCGATACTGCCTCTACTGCAACCTGAAACATAAGGGAACATGATTATAGCTTAAAATATATTAGGTATATGAAAATATATTAGGTATAGACTATATAACATATAAATCTCGACATAGTTTTGGAAACAAGGAACAAGTTAAGTTGAAGGTAGCAAGTTAATGCTTCCTTTTTTTTCTGTTTTTTTTTTTTTTTTTTTTTTTTTTTTTTAGGTTCACGCTTTATCCCGCACATGGCAGGGTAGGCAGAGGGAACTGCAGGAACCATAAGAACCTAGTGTTAAGACACTCCGTTACTTAGTCCCTGCTTACTCCGTCCCCACTTTCCGCCGTTTTCGAGGCATTGCGTGTTGAGTGGCGGAACTCAACGCCGCGCTTTGCCTTAGATGCCAGAGCGAAGAAAATGGAAATAGAAAAATCCATCTTCTCCGACTGGGGATCGAACCCAGTAACCGTCGCGTTACAGGCAGACGTTGCGCCTCTGCGCCACGACGGTCCTCTGCTTCCTTTATGTGTAGTATTAAGACAATATGTTTTCGAGGTTCACTTCGTTTAGCAAAACTTCACACTATTATCGTCCACTGTCTAGCATTTTCTAGTATCTAATAAGTTCGTTATCTATCATGGTGTAGGCAACTTTACCTTCGAACTAGATTCCATAGTTTTTGCGGTACCAAAAGACTCGGCTGTAACCATTCTCCCTTGTTTATATAAAACTGCAGCCATAAGTGGCACAAACGCCAAAGCTACTAAACCTAGACGCCATTCGTAGTATAAAGAAACACTAAGTGCAAAACTAAATGTACCAAAGGCTTGTAACACCGTTCCAATTCTTTGACCTGTAGCCTGTAAAAACAATGAATAATTTATAAATGTATGTTTATTTTTATTCTATAATATTTTAAGTGGGATTTAAAAAGATTCAATAGATAAAATGTATTTGTTCACTTTAAATCAAATTATATATTTAGACAATATTAAGTTTAAATGAAGTTTTATGAAATTTCACTATAAAAAGAAATAGTCATGTCATTTTTCCTCTACATTTTTTTTAGTTTCACGCTTTATGTCGCATATTGCAGTGTAGGCATAGGGAACTGCAGGAACCATTTGAACCTAGTGTGAAGACACTCCGTTGCTTAGTTCCTGCTTTCTCATTGCATTGCGTGTTGAGTGGCAGATCTCAACGCCGCGCTTTGCCTAGTTTTCAGAGCGAAGAGAATAGAAATAGAAAAATCCATCTTCTCCGAGTGGGAATCGAAACCACAAACCGTCGCGTTTACAGGCAGTCGCTTACGCCTCTACGCCACGACAGTCCTCTACATAAATAAATTTCATAAATAAATACTAATATCTTACAAAGTTATTTTTTTATTCAATACTCCATGTCACCTAATTGTGTAATATTAATACAATAGGAAAAAAGTAATATACTACATATACATACAATAACATATATTACAAAAAAACTATACAACGTGAGCAAAAATTTATTCAATAATTTTGATTAGTTACTATATAGTACTTACTCCCTGTACAGCGGCTGCTTCTCCAGACAGACGTGCGCACAAAGCGCCAGTAGAGTTGTTTTTGTCGTCGAAGAAACCAATTTCTTGTTGAAGTAGTTTTTCAAACATCTGTTTTCTTAATCTAGCCGTGAGATATTCGCCAGCAACGCCATACATGGACACCTATTAAAACGGAAATATATTTTAACAGATAAGAATTAACGTCGCATAAAATAGAAACATCTCACACGATTTAAATAAAAAATAAATATACATTTGTTAACTTAATCATTGCCTAAACAAATGAAAAGAGAAAACAACGGAACAATTATAATTATGTATATGTAATAAAACAATTATAACATATATATAAATGAATTTTTATTTCCCTTGGTCATCATATCATGCTTAGAAATAAAAAAAATATGTTGTAAAATTAATGTTACTTTGAAATTATATTTAGGTATTGGGAAATTGAAAGAGAGCTTGTAACTAAGTTATTAACTGTGTTATGATTTTTCTTACCATAATGAAATTAGTAACTCCTGAGAAAACACCAACTCCAACAAATATAAGCGAATATCTTCGCACCTCGGCAAACACTGCGTCAGTATCAGGATTAGAAAGTACCTACGGAAGTAAAATTCTTATGTTATAATTTGAAAATTATACATTTAAACACATTTTTTTTTTTCAATCAGATATTTCCAAATAAAATATAAGCAAGCGTAGCAATCGTTCTGACAACATGAGATTTGTACGAACACAGAGTTAGTTTTTAGAACTAGGGCATATTTATATATAGTTTTGTAGGGGAAATAAGTGATTCAGTTCTTATATGTTCATATTCTCTCAAATTCATTTACACATCCCACGGCTTATCTATTAACTAGTAAAACCCTAGCTACCTAGCAAAAGTATTTGAAGTAAACGGATATTGAAACTATAAGAGCCATAAAATCATATTATATAAAAGCTAAACTATCCAGACTCACTCCAAGGAAATCTCCAAGAATGACGGCAAGTAAAGGCATAGAAAAGCCACTGACGAGTGAAGATAAACTAGCAGCTGTGATCGACTTCCACTCTGGTGCATTTAACTTTATGACCCGTGCGAAAGATATATCTTCAGTTTCCAATGACGAATCGACCTCCTAAAGAAGTAAGATCATTAGACACGCATCACATACTTTTACAATTTCGTTCCATATTTCGTATTCTTCCAAATAAATAAAAAAAACGTTCAATATAAAATTCAAAGACATGATTAAACCAATTTTTTTAGTACATGCTGTGTCCCGTAACGTTAGGCAAAGAGAATCTAGCGTCAAGTCACTTCTCATTGGAATTTCACTTGTGTTACTCATATATTAAGGAAAATTATTAATTATAGGTAAATTAAAAAATTGTAATTAAAAATAAATATTTGATCCACTAACTTGTATTTTAGTCTCCAAATGTTCTTCATCGTCTTTTTCGCTTTGCACAGACACTGTACGATTAAGTTTATTATCCTGTTCTAAAACGTAATTATACAAATTAGATTTAATTCGCCATAAGATAGGGCTTGAAGGACATACTTAAACAATATCTTGATATTTTTTAGCATAATTCAAAAAAAATGTTTTCTGACAGACTATATTTGTTCTCAATTTGTTAATAATTTAACTGTTAACGAGCGTTAGGCTTTAGAACCACTTTTTAATATATTGTTACAAAATATACAAAAAAATATATAATAATTTTTTTTTACGTCTTCACGCTTTACTCTGCACATAACATATAGGTACCTAAGTCTAGTTTTTTTTTGTTTTTTAGCTTCACGCTTTATCCAGCACAAGGCAGTGTAGGCAGAGGGAACTGCAGGGACTATAGGAACCTTGTGTTAAGACACTCCGTTGCTTAGTTGCGGCTTTCCGCCTTTTTCGAAACATTGCGTGTTGAATGGCGGAACTCAACGCCGGGCTTTACCTAGTTTCCAGAGCGAAGAAAATCGAAATAGAAAAATCCATCTTCCTCCGGTGGGAATCGAACCCACAAACCGTCGCGTTACAGGCAGACGCTATTATTCTACTATTCAAAAATATGACGTATACTTAAACGAAGGCGTCTGGACTTAAACAAAATTCCGTTAAACATAATTCCGTCTTTCATAGTAAAAACAATTAGCTGTATCTCCAGAGACGTGGTTCCTTACATCGGTTCAGGTAGACAATAGTATTATTGTATTGAAATACAATGAAAAAAAATTGTGTTAATATTGAAATACCTGATTCATTCATGTCAGGAGACGATTGTAGCATCACCATATCGTAATAATGTCCTTTTTTACTGATCAGCTCTTGGTGATTACCGCATTCTACTACGTTTCCGCTTTTGAAAACATAAATCTTATCAACATTTCTGATAGTGGTTAATCTATGAGCCACAACTATAGTAGTGTGCGACCTTCTGAAGCCTAAAAATTTTAAACAAGGTTACTATTAAATATGTTATATAAAAATATGAGGTTATAAATATTACCTAAATACAAAAAATTAGGTATGAAACAAAATAATTAAAAATATGGAGTTTCAAAATATTTGATAAGTTGTACTTTGTCAAGAGCTTTTTGAACTTTGGCTTCAGATGCTGTATCCAAAGCGCTAGTTGCTTCGTCCAGTAATAATATACTAGGATTCCGAACGAGAGCTCGTGCTATAGCTATCCTTTGTTTTTGTCCACCGGATAGAGATGCTCCACGCTCTCCCACTAAAGTGTCGTATCCCTGTAATAAAATGGATTCATTAATATTTTTAAACATTTTATTAATAAATTTTGATGTTGAATTATTTTTACAATATTCATATTTAAGGAGATATATGCATTACATAATGTTGCTACAAAGGTTTTGCGTAACTGAAAGTGTCTAATAACTTACTGCTGGCAGTTTCGTAATGAATTCATGTGCATTAGCTTGTTTCGCGGCCGCTTCGATGTCCTCATCTGTGGCTTCTTCTCGACCATAGCGGATGTTTTGTTTGACCGTAGTATTGAACAACACTGGCTCCTGGCCGACGAGGCCGATTTGTGCTCGCAGCCATCTTACGGAAACTTCTCTAACATCATTGCCATCTATTGTAACCTAACAATGGAAAAACAGCGTTTGGGATAAAGAGAAACTAAAAATTTATCAATTACGATTTACGACAATTTTTAATATTACGTATAAATTGGTTTATTCTAGACCTATAAAAAAATTAAAAAACGCAAACGTCTAAAAAAGTTCGACAGACAAAAAATTTGTTATGCTCTCAAATTCTAAAACATCTTGCTCAGATTATAAGTTCTTGTCATCTTTCCCTACAATCAATATTCATACGTTGCAATTTATCAAATTTAATAAAATATGGAACAAAAAATATTGAAATGGGGATGGTGGCACTTATATCTATATGTATTCAACTCATGCAGTTTATATTTAAAATATATTCTAGGAAGTTAAGGGAGTTAATTATCTAAGGAGCTGCAAAGCATGGAAGGATAAGAAGCAATTTTATGATAATATGACTACATATTTTCACCTTTTAACTTTTGTTCAATTTCATTTATGCAAATTACATAACTGATAAAAATGAAGAAAATATTTTACTTATCACTTAAATGATACCAATATAATAATGATAATCAAAAATAAATTTTACATTGCCATCAACAACGTCGTAGTATCTTGATAACAGTTGAATGATAGTAGACTTGCCGCATCCTGAGTGCCCAACAAGTGCGACTGACTGACCTCGCTGCACACTTATATTTACACCTTTAAGAACCTTAAATTAAATAAAATTAATTTAAATAAATGTATTTTTATATGTAATATAATTACTTTTAAGCTTTTACAAAATTTACTTACAGGAACATCTGGCCTCGAAGGATAGTGAAAAACTACATTCTTGAATTCTATGTTTCCTTCAATTGTAGAGGGAGTAAAGCCACGATTTAATAGCGGATTTATGTAGGGTACATTGTCGATCAAGTTGAAAATTTGTGCCCCCGCTCCGCGCGCCACTCCAAACACCTCCATCAGAGTGGAAGATATGCCAAAGTTGGCGGAGCCCATCATGACACCGAAAAACACCTAAATAATATTGTTATAATAACATATAGTGATTTAATGGTGAAATTGGACTACGTTAATTTCTTAGCATGGCACAAGTTTTGTCATGGCTTGATTGTATGAAGATTTCTACTATAATTTAACTTAGAGTAAAGTAAATTTAACATAGATGTAATATTTAACTTGCAATACACATTATTGTAGAGGAAGTTTGAGAACATCGACAAGAGGTCGCTAGCTATTAATAAATGTGGAATAGAAACATTTTCATACTTACAGCAATCATCGTGTCAACGTCGTACGTTTCAGGTTCTTCTACCATAAGTTTGTAACCGAACCAGAACGACAGAGCGTAAGCGCAAAAAATGCAGAAGAACAACGTACCCATGGCCATGCCATTGAAAAATCCTAGAAAAAATAAAAGACGTAATGTAATATTTGGTAATAGCAACGGTTAGTGCGTTATTGGAGAAATACAAAATGATGAATAATTGATCAGTTTTGCAGCACAATATTAATGTGGTGGAAAACGATAATAACGACATCTGAGATAATAGGCGAGTCGGCGACTCGCTAATCTTATGAAGATTGGCGAGTCGCCGACTCGCCAATTATCTTGTGTAAAGACAAAGATTTACAAATCCACAATGCAAGTTAGGATCAGTTTAATCAGCTAAGGGAGTAAAATTATTTAATAATTTTGACAGAATAAGTAGAGATTTGACCAGAAATGTAAGATCAGTGTAAGTGGAAAGTGTAATAACTATATTAAAGACACTATATCTACGTAGCTGAATGTTTGCCTGTATACGATGCAATGGTTAGTACTAACACTATAAAAACAGATAAATGAGGATATTGTTAAAAATAATTGTAGAAAATGAATGTTGTAAGATCAATAATCTTTTATAGGATATAATGAGGTAGCTTAGCTAGTCGAATTGGCGAATTGGCGATTCGAATTATAAGCAAAGGTTTTACAATACAAATGTAAACGAACACACTGGTGGTTGCCATTTTTCAATGATTTTTCTCTTCTATTTACAAATGGGCATCACACCTACATAATGACAAAATACAGTCACTGAGAACCAGTAGATTTATAGAGAATAACTTTAGAGACACTACACTTCAAAAGTATAATTAAGGTAACTATTTTTGTGTCCAATTTTCCAATAAAGATGGCTATATATATGGTAGGTAGGAACTAAAAATCGCAACCACTCTGACTACTTTGGTACCCTGCTAATACAGAAAAAGCATTTTAGGGCTACCTTTCTTAATATTAATTTTTCTGGATTCTGCAAGATGTTCTTCATATCTTTCTATTTCTTTTCTTTGGCCGCTAAAAGCATAAACGGTCCGAACAGCTGCTAAAATCTCCTCGGCTAGGGCGCCGGCTTTTCCTGATGCCACAGCCTCTTTTTTGGATAACCGTGATGCAATCTAAAACAATATATGTAATTATAATTTAGCTTGAATATGCTTGTAAAAATATGATGTTTGAAATCATTATGATTAATGATCAGAACGCTAATCCTTAGACTCTAATTAGGTTTAGTAGTACCTACCTAGTACTAAAGTCTAGATATTACAATTTTATTTACAATATCATACAAAATATTTGATACCCACCAATCCAGCTAGACCAACCAAAAACAGCGTTACTGGGAAAGATATCAAACATAACAAGGCGAGTTTCCAACCCTTGACAAGTGCCATTATTATAGAACTGACGAATGACGCCTGGTAAAATATAAATGTTGCTAATTTCTCTCCTATTCCATCTTCTAATTTAACAACGTCACTAAAACAAAAGAAATTATGACATATTATTGCTCTTTTAATACACATATTAGAACATTTATACACAAACATCGACTAAATAAGCTAAATAAACGAACTAATTTAACTCACTCTGTCATTTTAACAGCGAAATCGCCAGTTTTGTGAGTGTCGAAATATTCAAAATCTTGATTAAGTGCTGCTTTCAGATATTCTTGACGAATTTTGTATACCTTGTATTAAACAGTAATAATAATAATTAGTATGAACATAATAAGATATTTTACATTATTTTATACGAGTCTAAGTGGCTTGAAATAATTTTTAAAATAACTTAAAGATTTTGCATTTGCGACAATTAATTATTTTAAATATGTTAACATAAAAATATTTTAAACGTTATATATTTTTAGTATTTTAGTATAGTATAAATTGTATTCACCTGGTTATATGCTGCTATACTCATAAGTACAGTGGCAGCGTATGAGAAAACGACCATGACAGCACCTACTACGCTATTGTAGATTGCGAAGTCTCTAACAGCATCAAGGAAGACCTGAATTTGAGGGTCTCCCATTTGTACTGATATACCAAAGTTTACCATACTTTGTAATAAGGAAGAAAATAGCAGTGTATTTATTGGAGTCATGCATCCACATACTATAGAAAATGATATTGCCATGAAAATGTACAATTTATCCATTTCTGAAGCGAAACGATACTGAAAATTTTACAATAAATTATATTTAAATTTTAAAATAATTTCATAATTCATTATTTTAATAATAATTGAAAATATAAAGAAAAATAATTGAATTATTTATTTAATAAATATTTTGAAATAATATTACTTACAAGTGTGATGAATGATACGCTTGGCACTTCATTTGGAATTTCAGTGTCAGCATTACTGAAATAAAAAAATTATAATAATAAGTAAATATATGTTGGTAAATTATTTATAATAAAAAAGAGTAAAATAAAATAACAGAAATAATAATAAATTGATAATCGGAAAGAGTAATAAAATATTACGGACAGGATAGATAAAATAGAATTTTGCTAAAATCCTCCAAAAGTGGATGAAAAGTGACAGGAGAAATGATTTCTATAATTTTGCATGACATAATTGAATACTCTCTAAGGCAAAGCGCGGCGTTGAGTTCCGCCACTCAACACGCAATGCCTCGAAAACGGCGGAAAGTGGGGACGGAGTAAGCAGGGACTAAGTAACGGAGTGTCTTAACACTAGGTTCTTATGGTTCCTGCAGTTCCCTCTGCCTACCCTGCCATGTGCGGGATAAAGCGTGAAGCTAAAAAAAAAAAAATAAATAATTGAATACATGAGTGAATGAAGGGGAGGTGATACAATTTGAAAATGTGGAGATAATGGACATTTTATTGTTAAATATGTACATAACTATTTGCGTCAAATTGTAGATAATATAATGAACTACTAATATGGAGTCTAAAAATAACATAAAGGTATTTATTAAAAAATATTTACATAACTCCTTCATTCAGCATAAAAATAGATTTTTACAAAAAATGTTACATAACCCCTTCATCCATTCATTGAATTATTAAAAGGATTGGGATTTCGTCACCCAGTGCTATACACTATCTTTAAAAAGTCAGTGAAAACAGAATGTCTATAATGAATATTTTGCAGTGAATCGTGTACGTACGTGTACGTTTTCAAGGATAATGATGTTATATATTTATATGTAAGAACATACAATGAATATATTTTATAAAAGAAAATATATATGGATAATTTTTAAGATGTGTGGGGCTTGATTTATATAATCGAATGAAATGATTGTTTGCGTTCTTTGGTAATTAAAATTAAATCAGATGTCACCTTAAAAATGATTATCAAGATAAAACAACTTATTTTTAATATGGCGACATGCTTTAAAATAATTTATTATTTATATCCTGAATATAGCTGCCTAGATTAGCACTAGCTAGCTCTTAGCTATACAATAAAAAGTGATTGTTAAAAGAAGTTTCTTTGTTATATATTTTTAAATGTGTACGACGTTTAGTATAATAATAAAAAATAATAGGCAGCGAAACATAGTATTTAATTTATAAAATGAACTAGTCGCTGTCCAGTCCTTAAAGTCGACTTTCCGAACACATGTCGCCAACTTCTCCTGTTTGTTTTTTTATTTTTTTATAGTATAGGTGGCAAACGGTAACGGTGGCAAAATGGTAACTGAATACTGCCGCCCATGGACATTTGCAACACCAGAGGAGCTACAAAATGCGTTGCCGGCCTTTTAAATAGGAATACGCTCTTTTCTTGAAGGTCTGCAGGTCGTATCTGTCCGGAAATACCGTATGCGGCAACTCATTCTACAATCTTGTGGTGGGGGCAAAAAAATTCTGCTAAAACGCACAGTAATACTCTGTCAATTGTCAAGGTTGTGGGGGTGGTAGAGTTGTCGCGTAGATCGATAACGGAAAGAGGCGGCAGGGATCAGCCCGAACAGTTTTTCAGAGCACTCCCCATGATATATGCGGTAGAGAATGCATAGCGAGGCTACATCTCTACGCAGTGCCAAGGAGTCGAGCCGATCAAAAATATTTTCGCATTAGACAATTCGAGTCGCTCTCCTTTGAGATACATGTGCGGCCGAACCTGAGAGCCGGCGTGAAATACTGTTTCGATCTATTGAGCACACCGAGCTTCTTCGAGGCTAATTGAGCCTTACCCTCCAGATGGCCACAAAACCGGACTTCTTCGATATGTCGACGCCAAGAATTCCGATATTGGCTGTGGCAGTTAGAGGAGTGCTCTCGAAACGGAGCGATACGACAAATGGCAGCTTTTTAGCGGTGAACGCGCAAATTTATGTCTTCTTGGGGTTAAATTGGATCAGGTTTAGTTTACCCCAGTCAGATATTTTCTGAAACGAAGTTTCAATTTCAAACACAAGTTTGATTCAGCTTTCAATGACGTTTTCCCGAGAAATGTTAGCGCGGCCGGTGTATAAAGCATCACCCGTGCTGTCATCCACATAACAACGAATGCCACTCATTTGCAGCATATCATTAATGTGCAAGAGGAACTAGCGTGGGTGATAGCACACAGCCTTGTGGGACACCAGCATTAACGTACATGAGATCGGAGCATTCGCCGTCGACTACGACCTTTATGCTTCTGTCAGTTAGCAAACTGGTGACTCATTCGCATAATTTCTCAGGAAGCCCATAGGAAGGAAGCTTTGAAAGTAGCGCTTTATGCCAAACCCAATCGAAGGCCTTATATCCAGACTAAAAGCCACAGCCTCTATATTTTTCAATAAAGTAAATCGATTAATTTTCTATGCATTTCATGTTAGCCAATTAATGGTAATAAATATAACATTATACCCAATCTATGTATTTCTGTACGGGAAGTACACTTTTACTATTTAATTTTTTTATGATAATACAGCTTATTTTTAATTGTTGATAAGAGCTTTCCCTAAGTATGTATTCGCGTTTTGTATAATCGAAACAACATTGATACTTTATCATAATTTGTTTAAATGACTCATGTGAAATAAGAGCGATGAATAAATTATTAGGTATTATGAATGAAAATGATCTTAGTTTTCAATTTTTTTCCTTGAAAATGTTATATTATGTTCTATTTCAGCCACACTAATTTACTATATTCCCAAATTTATCCATCAACTAACCAAAATGTGATAAATAGACAAAGAAGTATCTTTCTTCGTCGAGATAAGGAAATTAAAAGAAAAGCCTTTTCCTGATTTCCTCTATATGATATGCCGACGAAAAAGTGGAATTTCAGAAGTTTTACTGAAAATATAAAACTGTTTTATTTAACTATACTACATAACAACATAATAGTGATTATATTAAAAGAACGAAACAATTTTGTAAATTAGCATTTTCTGGATGAAATAATAGGTCTTTTTGTTTTTATTGTTTTTGTTTTCCTAAAATAAGATACCAATAAAAATTTGGTGTGCATGAAATCGATGATCAAAGCTTCAGTCATAAAAATAGGGTGGATTATACTTAAATCAGAATAGACTAACATGCCAACAAAGTTCTAGAACGTAAACACTTTTTGCGAAAGATAAAAGTTAACATGTAACGCGGCGTAGCCTGTCTGTGATTAGAATATTACATGTAAAATAATCAGTACTATAATATATGTACATAATGTAATTTATTTTATCTATGTACTAACCAGTATGTAGATCTAAAAAGCGCAATTAGTTTTTTAAAAAAAAAAACATTTATTTAATAAACGGTACAAAAAATAAAATATATAATTTTATTTAATATATAAAAATATATGTCCTTCAATCGGCTAGTAAATGAGTGTACTACGATTCCGTGATATTCACACACGATTATCGCAATTTACATTAAATTTACAATTTTTTGCTTACATACCTGTCTTTGTCACTTGTCGATCCATTTTTAGTGAATTTCACATTCGACAAATCGTTTACTATATAACTTTTCTTCCCTCTTTCCTCCAAATCCTTCATTATTGTATTTCTTGACTATCACTTTCTTATAAATAACTATACCTTTTTTATAATTACATTACTATTTCACGTTTTAGTGGCGCAGTCGGTTCAGTCTCTCCTTTGACAATCGACTAGCTATCAGTAGATATTGATATGTGTATTATCAGTGCTATATATATATTTTATATCTATACATATTCGTGTCTAACATATTTATCTATGTAGATGTAGCACTAAGCATTGGTTGGCCCTGTAAATTATAAATAATAATAAAATATTAATAAAATAAAAAACTGTGAAACAATTTAAATAAAATTATTAAAATTAATCAAGTAGTTTTTTAACATTTTTTTATGTTTTTTATAGGTATAGGAACGTAGTCGTATATAGGCAATACGATTATAAATTTTTGTTGTTGTTGAATAGATTTGGAATGGTAGATAATTCTTTATACATTCCTAAAATCAGACACTGTTATAGTGTCCTCTAATTTATGTATGATAATTTACGATAAAATATATAATCTTTATTACGCATTGTTCACTCGCAGCCTGATCTGGTTATTATCATTGTCAGTTGTTACTTTGTACTTATAATGCTGTGTAAAATTGATTTGATATAAAAATTTCGCGGGTTCAAGGTCGTTTGTTCATGTTAATACTTTAGTCAAAAAAATCTATACAAGTGAATGGTTTTGAATTCAATATGAAAATATCGTCTGGTATGACAAAAACTTTACATACAATATAGCAACAATTTTCAGTGCTACCAAAAGAACAAAGTAACAAATAGATAAAGAAAACATATTTTATATTTTTTATAAAGGAGAACATATTTTCTTATCACGAACATATTTTATTGTTTTGTTTACGTATTAAATTACCTGCATACGAAAGGTTATATTTTGTATGAAAATCAAATACTATATTACTATACTAGTATCACAGCATATTTAAATAGCAATATTTATTTCATTTTTTAGCTAACTTTGTCAATCGTTTACATACTTCATATACATGGAAAACTTACGTTTTGCTACTACTGTGAAACACCACCGAAACTTAAAAATTTCATAACCATTTTTATATATTGAAAATTATTAATATTCATAGTAGGATAGATTTTAGTCTAATAATTATAATCGAACTTTTTTTCCTGCACATGAAACGTCTATGGTGTAGGTAAGTGTTTGGACTACATTTTACAAGACCGTATACGTTCTAATAATAGATCGCCTATGAGATGCTTTTGCGTCTTATACCAATAGTTAAATAGGTCAAAATGATTGACTTCGTGCTAAGCACTCAAATTAAATAAAATAAAAGTATTTATGAAATAGTGAAGTCGGAAAAAAATGATAAAATATTCAATGATTTGACCAGATTTTCTGTAGATGACGACTACCATTTATTGATGGAATGTGTTCGTAACTAGGCTTTCAGAAGTAAATGTGCATTTAAATTATATGAAATAGGCTGTTGTAATAGTGTTCTCGCCTTTCCTCTTACTAATGAAGCTAGAATGCTTTATAAAATAGCAGTAGTTAGTCAATTAAATTTCCTGACAACATTACCAGGGCGACGTGATCTTCTTCTTTTACTCTTTATTTATGGCGTTTCGAGCGTGCGACGTGATCACATATTAGCTTAAAATGACAATATGTTGTACATGGATTATATACTGGTGTTGTTATCTACATATTTTTTTTAATGAATTAAATTCTTGAAATGTTGTAGACGGAACAAAAATCTGACGAATTACTGATTAGTTTATATAATTGATAAGCAATATGATAAATATTTTTGCTACAATTCTAAATTATTTAAGTCATCTTAAGTGACCTTATTGTAAAAAAAAATTATGTACATAACTCGACCTGTGTATTTAAGATAACCTTCGGGCACTGTGTTGTTTGACTGTAAACCGATCAGAACCGAACCGCCAGCGATCAATAATTAAATACGGTCAAAAAGATACATTAAGGGCGAGTAGTAGTTGTTCACCGAAGGTTCCGTACTCATTTGAGGATTGTGTACATTTTGTATAAAGTGGACTACATATAATACCTATATAGCTTTGATAATAAAAAATAATTTATTGAAAACCAATTTATTTAATTACACAAAAAACACAAATGTTTCAAAACACGTAATTGCGATCTTCGTAATAATTTAACTTTGTAGGAGTATGATGGTATAAGTGACCACCACAGATGCTATCGAAGCCAGCAAAGGGTACTCGAGACGCATGAAGTAGTACATATGAAAATCAATGGACCGCGACTGCACAAGACTTCTAAAATTGTTAAATGCTGACAAGAGATTTTCATCTGTAAAAGTTAATACCTACGATAAGTTTAATCAGTTATGAATAAAAAAAGAAATAAATGTCTATCATAGATAAGTATGAAATGATGTAATCTTTTTTTTATATACAACGTTATACTTTATAATAAGTTTATGCTTAATTAAATAATTTGACTTTTCGTATAGGTATATTACCAAGGTTTTTATCAGTGATTAGGTGATCTAGAAGAAGAAGTATTCTTTCCCGCTGCCTATATACACACTCACAATGGTAAACGAGGCTCAATAACACTATGGCGCAAGCCAAAGCTCTCGAGGTGGTTGCTATAGCTGGATAAAACCCTGAGACGTAGCCGGAATTCTAAGAGAAAGTTCATGAGTGTAAATAAATTCTTATATTTAAAATAATTATTGTACTTGTGATTAATGATAATCACTTTTGAGATTATTTTGGTATCTTTATAATTATTATTGATTTTTTAAGAAACGTAAACTTGAACTAATTTGAAATAATAATAATTTGAAAGAAATGTACATAAGAAAAGGTAGTGAAGTGCAACCGTAAGTAAAACTGGTCAAGTTTATTTCTATGATATGTTGAAATATTTTATAATGAAAATTAGACGAAGCGGAAGACACAGCGCCTGCCGATACGCTTGTTGTACAGGATGGTTTGTAGGTTCGACACCTACTCGAGTAAAATGAATAACATATTTTTATCGCTCTGGTAATAAGACGAAGTCATCAGAGCAGTTCCGTCATTTAATGCAACATGTCTTGAAAGGCGGAAAACAGAGAACATAGTGTCTATGTACCGCATGCCTACTCTACAATGTACAGAATATAAAGTGAATATATAAAAATAAGCATGCCATGAACATGCAAACAATAATTTATTTTTTAAATTCAATATTATTAAGTAAATTAATAAATCAGTAGTAAAATAAAATAAATTAAAATCAGAGTAGGCAGGTAGGTAGAGTGGGTTCGTCAGATCACTAGTAAAATTATACTTTATGTCAAATTGACTGAAACCGAGTGAATATTCAATCAGTCATTTGCACTTTAGACTGTACTAACTGTGTAATCTATTGTTCTATGCTTCAAGCATGTCAAAATCTTATCTGTTAAATAATATAAATCGTTCAAATAAAATCAATGAAAGTGAACCTTTTGAAGAATTTACCTGTGATCCTAATAACACTAAAACGGCCAAGTTTGTAAATCGGATAATATCTATAAGCAAACTTGTATTATTTAGCAACATCTGAAATAAAATACAAAATATTTTTTTATGAAATTGAAATATTTCTAAGCAGAACTTATATTGTACAAAATTTACATAAAAAATCCGTAGGAAGTTCCTAAAACACAAATTTTATTTCACATTAGTACATTGCAGCTTCTTATTAAAAAAAGGTCCAAGAATAGATGAAGGGCCATTTTTCTTTTCTTACCAGTAGTTCTTATGTAATAGTTTCAGTTGAGTGAGGTAAACGGTGATGACTACATAAGGTGTTTTATTTATAATGCGTTGATATAACCCTTGTAAGTCAAAACAAGAGTAGGCATCGATAAAAATTTCTTACCCTCATCCCGTACATTTCATTGATAAATGTCACTTGTTCTATTAACAATAAATAACATTTGCTTAAAGTTTTCACATTCTGTTGGTTTATATTTGAATTTACTTTGACTAGACGGCATAAGCCACTTTTGGTAAAATTCGCTTTTCCAGCATCATAGTAGAACCAGTTTCTTTTCGCAACAACGTCATCGATTGCGTCCGGGTAATTTTGGGCACTAATGCAGTAATCTTGGATAACATCACCCAAAAGAAGCAACCTACTCTCAACATGCAACACATTCGCAGTGAGGTCTAAGTTAGACAAGATTTTGATAAAGACATAGATATAAGATATTGAATAAACAGTCGTTTGTATGAAACCAAATCCATAAACCCAAATTGCATAATCAAATATACTGCTCGAAAACCAAACGACAATAAGGAAAGTCATCACTTTAATCAATCTTAGTCGAATTTTTGAATATAAACCGACACCAATAAATCGGTCAATACAAGCATATTGCTTTACATACTCGTAGTAGTATTCGGCACCGTATTTGTACACAAAATATACATCCACAATATATTGACAAATATCGTAGATCATTTGAATTATATCTGTATACATCACAGATAATAAAATTGTTTTATAGAAATATTTCATTTTGTAATATAAAGTAAATAAGTTTACGCTTCCAGTTATTACTACTAATATGGACCTCTTCATTATTTCCCGATATGGATGACTATATTTTTGGCGGTGACAATTCAATGAAAACAATTTTAGGATAAAATTCAAAGGGTCGAACGTATGTATTATATCTTTTATGTAATTAACACAGTTCGAATTGTCTTCCATAATGTTGAAATTTATTATACAAAACAACACCACAAAAACTACAACACTTGTGAATATGTGACATTACATCGCCAAGGGTTTCTATTCATTTATTTAATCAAAGTAATTTTATTATATATTCCGAGAATATAGCGTGGACGCATTCATAAGCGTAATGATATACAGCGTGTATCATTTTTTAATTTTTTAAATAATTAAGGATAATATACTTGGTTCAAGAGTAGTTTTTGGTTGTGGGTACGTAATAATAATATAATAGTATCGGTATATATACATAATGAGGGATATACCTATACAATAATCACAGTTATTAACTTAATAAGAAACTTAATTATGTTCAATTTTAGTCTCACTCCGACACGACAAGGCATTGTCTTTCGACATGGTTCCCAGACTGGCGCAAAACGTGGCCATACCATCTGAGAGGACACCCAGTCTACTTCGAATGAATGTGTTGTGTATGCGGTCAGCCCACGTTACACCATACATCTACCTCAGCATATTCATCTCCCTGACGTTATGATCTTGAGTGTGCCGAGATAATGCTGGCCAACATTCGCCGCCATGTAAAAAACTCGTCGGATAACGGTCTTGTATATCTTTTTCGGTGGTCTTTTGAGACCCCAGACCACTCTAGTGATCAGTAATGGCCTAAGCAGAGCTAATTCTTGTGCATAATAGATCCAAGGTATCTGAAGTTTTCCATCTTAACGACTGGTTCAGAACCTATATGGATGTGCTCGAATCCGGGCTCCCAATAGCCACATGGCTCTGTTTTCAATACATCCAACACAACACAACACTCTAGCCGTTACCGTTCCTTCCAGATGTTCACTTTGTGCTCCAGCGTCAGTCGGTTTTAGTCAAGGAGTGTTATGTCATGGGCATAGATCATCAGCCATAGAGACTGGTCCTGGATATGAGCCGTGATAGTATCTAGCACTACATTAAACTAAAACGGACTCAGAGGTGAGCCTTGGTGAACCCCTACTGAAATCGGGAAAGGTTTTGTGTCGCCAACAGTCTTAACCATAGAAACGGAGTTGTGGTATATCTCTCATAGTATCAGAATAGGATACAGGGATCCCTTTGGATCGCAGTGGCCACCAGATACACTGACACTACATGCAAAGTTCTCTTTATTTCCCTGTATACCTCTATCAAAGTTTAGAGGGCATAGATGGTGTGTATAGTGCAGGCACTATACTATACAACACGAATTTCATTCAAGGCCAGGCCTGGCTGAAATCTGTATTGACACTCAGAGATAGTACATTCTCGACGAAGCCTGAGGCCAATAACGCACTCGAAGAGTTTCATGGTGTAATTCATAATCTTAATGCCCATATAACTAGTGCTATCTTGAAGATCCCTTGTAAATAGGAGCGATAAAACTATGTCGCTACTGGCGTAACATCGTCCCAGTGTTCAAGACACGGTCTGTAAGCATGAGCACGCCAAGAGATCCCAACAATTTCCATGCTTCGATTAGAATATTGTCAGTCTCCACCGCTTTACCGTTCTTCATACGTCAAGGACAATCTCGAGTTTAGTCAAGAGTTATTCGAGTAATAAATCCAAGGTTAGGAAGTGGTTCAGACGGAAGACTGAATAGGTGCTGAGTATTCAGCAGCTTCGGTTTAGAATTCGGTTAGCTAATAAGTAGCTTTCCCACCTTTCCTTCACAGAAACATGATTACAAAGCAGCTTGCCTTGAGAATCTCTGACGCAGGCAGGACAGGATAAAACAGGACAGAACAGTACAGGACAGAACAGAACACAACAGGGCGAAATAGAACAGAACAGAATTGAACAGTCAAAAATCTACTGAATTCTCATTTTAATTCTCACAATGTTATAAAGGGTATCCATACTTACGCTATTCCGATTTATTCATATTCCTTTGATATTGTTAACTGTAAAAATAGTCATATTAAGAAAATAGATACAAAAATCAAAAAATATCTTACAATTAATAAGGCACATCAACAAAAGGCAGACGTAGAAAGAGTATTTACTGGCTACACGTGGAGGGGTAGATGGATAGTGGATAGGTGGTTGCTAAATGTAGAAAATATATATAAAACACAAATAATAAAACATTAACAATATCTTAGAGTAGATATTTTCCATTTCTATAATTTTTATAATATATTATAGCTACAACGGGATTATAACTATTATATTTCTAAAATATTGATATCCTGTTATCGAATACCATGTACATGAATGACACTTCTATGAAGCATGATTTGCTATTGGCACTGTACTGACAAAGTAAATACGGGTATATAAGAAAATAATTTATACTTTTCTGAACATCCTTCTCTTTAAATAGGTAACACAAAAGGTACTTAAATTGATTGTTTATTTCCATTTTTAATAGTATCAAGTGTATTACATGCTTACCGTGAAAAGCTTTTTACTTAATTAAATGATTCAATAATTGCCTCCTCACTACAGAGTATTTACATATTACTTTAAAAGCAATATCTATTTTCAAAGTGTTATGTATCACATCTTTTTATCTATCTAATGTTTATTTTATATAATAAAAATAGAATATCTGTAGTTTAATAACTATTAAGAAACGTATATAAACTTCTGTGCGTTCTAAGCGTTTTAAGCTCCAGATTTCCAGCTAAGATTTCCAGGAGACGCGGGTTTGAGTAGAGCTGCGTTAGTTTTATGGACGTTTTTAAATAAATATAAATAAAAAAATATATTCAATCGTTTATCCAGAATCAATCAAGAAATATTACAGAAATCAAATTTTCGGCTTAATTTTAAACTTTGAAGATTGAAATTACATAAATAACAATATTGTAAAGAGCTGCTAGTAATTTTTTTACTTAGGTAATAAGAATTTACTTCTTCAGATATCTTTTTTAAAAGATCTTTCTGAGATGAATATATCCTTGATAAGAAAATTGATCCATATCGTTTACTGAAATATTATATATGTTATACCATTATTGCTTTAAGCCTTAGAATATTATAATTGCATTACAACATGTACTATGTTTGTAATTTTTTATAATACTGAATGGATTTACGATACAATTTCTACAAACGATATATCGATGGTATCAAACGTTTCACGAGTATCCTCGTCTGTTAAGATTGTAGTAGAGTCCCTTGAGCTGGACGAGCTCTGCGTGCTTCCGCGTTCAGCACACAGATGACTTCGGCGTCGCGTACAGTCATCACGCACGTGCGGCCCGCTTTCGCCTCGTCCATCGCCTCTTGCACCACCTGCTCAAAATAAGCAATAAATCAATAATAAAGAATCTTTACATTAGTCCAAGGGCGTGCACAGTATTATGACACTGCGTATGCGGTGGAGTACTCGGTGTTTAATTTTCAAAAATAAATGACTGTAAAATTTTATGAACACTTAAAAAAAATGTCCTGCAGACTTTCTTGCACCTGTTCTTCTCAGGTCTGAGGCATTAACTTTAGTGAACAGGTGGTAATTTTTTTAACGTTCCAATAATGAATGACTTATTTTTATTAAAAAAAATATTTGATTTTGGTGTTGCCTTTATCCTATTTTACGAAATTGAAATCATAACCGATGAAATATCATAGGTCGGAATCCGAACCATAAGGATAAAGAGTAGGCGCAAAAAATGAAGAAAATCATCACACCCATGGCTACACTATTTAAATATCCTGAAACAAATATAAAATAAACATAAAACTTTTTACTGAGGGATTGTATAGAACGGCATGTGTTTAATTTTAGCTTTTTATATGAACACAGGATGGTAAAAAGACTCCCCGGAGAGCATGTATGAAGAGGTTAATGACAATGGACGAGGCGAAAGAGGTATGCAGTGACTGCAGAGTTTGGCGCTCCGTTCTCTCTGACCACCCTGCTAGGCATAGAGCGTGAAGCTATGTATGTAAGTATGTATATGAAAAGTGTGGAGTAATACCAAAAATAAATCCCAAAACTTTTAGAAATAATGGTAACTTTTACCTTTATTACCTACATATTATAATTTTTAATAATTGCTTATATGAGAAGGCTTAAAGCTATTTTGTAATATTAAAAGTGTTAAAGGTACCAAATATACTACAACGTTTCAAATATGTGAATTTACTATGCTTTTATAATACACCGGGAGTACTCCATGTCATTTTCATTAATTTCTCTCTATGCTAACTTATATGTGCATATTTAATAATTTTTGTGGTGTATCACTTACCTTTTTTAATATTGACACTCCTTGCCTCCGAGAGATTTTCTTCATATCTTTCTAATACTTTTTTTTGACCACTAAACGCATAGACAGTTCGAATTGCCGCAAGTGCTTCGTCAGCTATGACGCCGGCTTTTCCTAATGCTATCGCCTCTTTCTTAGACATTCTTGACGAAATCTATAAATATGTTTAAATATCTATATGTCTGACTTAAGTGATGCTTGTATAAATGATGATTTCTTTTCATGCTCCTCTGATGATTTCTGTGGTGTTTCTAGCCATAATCAATCTTTTGATAGTGAAGGCTTGACCGTTGATTCACAATTAAATTCTATTTTTTCCTACAATTCTAATTGTCTTAATTTTGTACATATAAATGCGCAAAGCATTCCGGCACATTACTCTGATTTTCTCGCATCATTTAGCAACGTGCAGGTCGACGGTATCCTTGTTTCTGAGTCTTGGTTAAAACCTTCTCTTCCTTCGACTCTTTACACTTTACCGGATTTCACTTTAATTCGTAATGACAGAGTTTGTCATAGAGGGGGAGGTGTTTGCATTTTCTTACGAAATAATATACCCTTTCGGTTAATAAAACAATCCTCAAACCTTTCCCCTAACATCCTTGAATACCTCTTCATACAAATTTCTTCCCATCACACTAAACTTCTTTTAGGGGTCCTCTATTGTCCTTCCTCGTGTCTTCTTTTAATTTTACTATTCTTCCTCTCTCAGAAACTCATTTTTCACCTAATTGTACTCCATCTCTTCTTGATGTCATTATTGTCAGCTCACAGTGTTAGCTCATGGTCAGCTGACAGCTCCTTTCTCCTTCCATGATTTACTCTTCGTTAGCTATAAACTCTCCTTCTCAAAGCGCAAGACTAAAATAATTTTAAGACGCAATATGAAAAATATAAATATGGCCAATTTATGTTATGACGCCAATGGCATTGACTAGAATATTTTTTATGCGTTTACGAATGTTGACGATAAGGTGGCCTTTTTTAATGAATCTTTAACAAAGTTGTATGACAAGCATGCTCCAATTAGGAAAATTAAGGTAAATCATCTACCTGCATCTTGGCTTACCCAAACTATTAAAAATGTTATGGCAAAACGTGACAAAGCGAAGAGAGTCTCTAAAAGGAATCCTACTGACCTCAATATTGCGACGTACAAAAAGCTGCGAAATCTCTGCAATAGGATGTGTAGAGATGCTAAACGCCGTTTCATCCACTCCTCCATCGATAAACTGACTAGTTCACAGATGTGGAGATTTTTATTATCTTTGGGCGTGGGTAATCCCTCAAAATCTTCTCAACATTCATTTGATCTGAATTCTCTAAATAAACATTTTTCTACTCCCCCTTTAACAATCTCAGCCTCCACGAAGGCTGAAACATTGTTAAAGATGGCGAACGCCATCACGCCTGATTGTATTCCTTTTAATTTTCATACAGTCACAGAGAGCGAAGTCAAGAGAAGCATCCTGTCTATCACTTCCAAGGCGGTTGGTATTGACAACATTAGTCGGGATATGTTAATACCTGTCCTTGACTCTTTAAACCCTGTTATTACCCACATTATAAACTTTTCCTTTGAATCCAATACCTTTCCAACAGTCTGGAAGTTAGCACATGTGATTCCTATACCCAAAATATCAAATCCCTCTTCTTTTTCACAATTTCGTCCCATCTCTATTTTGCCTATCCTATCAAAAATCCTTGAAGACGTTGTGCATAAGTAATTGTCAGAATTCCTAACACATAATCATCTCCTTAGTCTTTTTCAATCCGGTTTCCGTTCCGGTCACAGCACTTCCACCGCACTGCTTAAAGTCACTGAAGACATTCGCTTTGCTATGGACAAAAGAGAGTTTACTATTCTCATTTTGCTCGATTTTAGCAACGCCTTTAATTCAGTCGACTTTGATGTATTGCTTGGTATCCTTCGCTCACTTAACTTTGCTCAGCCTGTGATTGATTGGTTCCAATCTTATCTTCGTGGTCGTCGGCAGATGGTAAAGTCTGCTGAGGCTTCCTCGGACTGGGCTGATCTTTCTGCTGGCGTTCCGCAAGGCGGCGTACTTTCCCCTCTTCTGTTTTCAATCTTCATTAATGAAATTACCAAAGTTATTTCTTCTCACTACCATCTCTATGCAGACGATTTACAGCTTTATAGACACGCCACCTTATCGGATCTGTGTACAACCGTACATGATATCAATTATGATCTTGTAAAAATTAAGAACTGGGCTGCATCTTTTGGGCTTCTTGTTAATCCCTTGAAGTTGAAGGCAATGATAATAGGTACCAGACAGTTACGTAGCAAAATTAACTGGGACATTGTACCATCAATTGTCTATGATGGAACTCAAATTGCATATAGTGACCAAGCTACTAATTTGGGGTTAGTCATAGATTGCAATTTATCATGGAGAGCTCAGATTAACGAAGTCAGTAAACGTGTCCATTTCTCTCTGCATTCTCTAAAACGTTTGCAGAATTTCCTTCCTTTCAAAACAAAAATTTTACTTGCACAATCCCTTCTTCTTCCTATCCTGGACTACGCTGATGTTTGCTATCTTGATGCGAATGAAGAGCTACTTGACAAACTAGATAGACTTCAAAATTTGTGCATTCGTTTCATTTACGCTCTGCGCAAATTTGATCACATTTCTCAATATCGACGTCAGTTAAAGTGGCTTCCTATCCGACTTCGCCGGAGCTTGCACATATTATCGCGTCTTTTTAATATATTAAACCATGGTAGCCCTGGTTACCTACATGAGCGTTTTCTATTTTGTCCTGCTCGTGAAAGACTAGTGCGCGCATGTGTGGCGTCGAAAACTCTTGAGGTACCATTTTTTAATACTACTTCTTATGGTAATTCATTTTCCGTTGTTGCCGCTCGCCTATGAAACTCTCTTCCAGACAATATTTTCCATAATAATTTTACAATTAGATCGTTTAAAATCAGAGTTAAGCAACACTTTCTTTCCACTTAAGTTTATTTTATTTTATATGTATGTATATGTATATATGTATGTATGTGTGTATGTATATATGTGTGTGTATGTGTGTATATATATATATATATATATATATATATATATATATATATATATATATATATATATATATATATATACATATATATATATATATATATATATATATATATATATATATATATATATATATATATATATATATATATATATATATATATATATATATATATATATATATATATATATATATATATATATATATATATATATATATATATATAGAAGAAAACTGCTTAGCATTCTATGGATTCACCGTGCGGGTGCCGGGCCCATTGCGTTGTAGGAAGAGGAGCTCCGATCAGCGCTTGGGACTTGCGACCCAAGTGTAGGTTTAAAGGGGCCCCTTTAACATTCATTAACGCTCACCTTCACTGTCCGAGCTCCTCCCACTACCTAACCAAATTTTAAATGATTCTACCAAAGCCGCCTTTGAAGTGCGTTCTAGAAATGAATTTATAATTGCTCTAGACAGGCCGAGATCTTTTAGTAAACTATAGAGAGATTTCGCTGTTATACCTCTCGCTCCTACTTCAACCGCAAATAAGCTAGCTCTAAACCTATTCCTGGTCAGTTCGTTTGTAAGATCGAAGTATTTATTAAGTTTTAGATGGTGACTTTTTGGAATATTTGTTTCCCACGGAACTGTAACTTCTACCAGTACTACGCGTTTTAGGCTTCGAGAATATAGAAAAATATCCGGTCTGGATGACGAAACACAAATATCCTCAGGGATTCTATACTGTTTCTCATACGTGTCCATCATAAGTGTCCAATCGGGAGCTGGATCTAATATATAGAAAGGTTTTTGTGTGGGTTTTTTATAAAAACCTTCTTTCACAAACTCTATTGAGCGTTTGTTGGTTGTTATATTTCTCTGTGCTCTTGCTACAGATAGACTAACGGCTTCACGTATGATTTCTAGCACTTTATCGTGGCGCCGCGAGTATTGACCACTATCCAAGAGTACCCTACACCCCACCAGCATATGTTTAGCTGTCCCTACTGCCTCTTTACAGATGTAGCAAGATTTATCGGTAGCTTTACCCCATCTTACTAAATTACTTTGATCTGGAAGAGTCATTTGGAACGCATTTAGATAGAATTTTAATAGTGCTGGAGACCAGTCGTGAATTAGGGTGCGCCATTTTAAAGCTAAAGGGATACAGAATTCTCCTATAGTTAGCCACTCGTTTTGCATTTCTAGACCCAATGCGTGCACCTTATATTTGTCGTTCTCGTCTTGCCGAATGAAAGATTTTATTATGTCTGTGTCTTGATCTTTCCTCTTTGATCCTAACCCTACTTTACTAGATTGTGCTCCTATCATAAATTGCTTATGGAATTGAAGTCTTGACTCGAGCTCTGGGACACTTTTGTCTTTTGGGAGTGAGATAACAATCTCATCCCGTGATTTTCCCAGAATATGTGTTTTGGCGACTCTTAGGTGTTTATAGAGCTCCGATGGTTTCTTTAATCTCAACCCAAAATTATTTTTGTCTCTAAATAAGGTTGAGGTGTCCGCCGAATGCGCTAGCCCAAGCCAAAACTTCAGTATCTTTATGACACTTGCATCTAACTTTGTTAACAGGGTCTTATTGAAATCATACACGAGGAAAGGCCAATTCAGACGTGATGTTAGAAAATTGTCGTAAATCCAAACTTTCTTGACATTACTTATAGGTTGATGATCTACCTTCTCAAGATCCGTCAAAAAGCTGTCGACTAGTACATCTAAAGATGGAGTGCGGCCTTTGTAGTCTATTTTCTTGCCGAGAAATTTAAAAGGTGTCGCTTCGGAAACTATAGCAATCCTTTACCGCCAATTTTAAGTCCCGGATCGTATGAGGTATATTTAGTGTTTCGCCTTCCCAGACATAAACAGTGACACTTACTAGGTTTTGTCCTCATTCCTTTCGTCCACGCACAAAATTCGTCTACTTCATCCAATAGCAGTTGGCATTGCTTTGGGTTTCTAGTCAGTATCGCAAGATCGTCCGCGAAAGCAAGAATGGATTCTGTGTACTTATTGTTGAACTTAAACCGATAACCCCATTTTTTCTCTTGTTTAAATAAATTATCTATTAAAATATTTATTACGATATTAAATATTATTGGGGATAAACAACAACCCTGAAAAAGACCTACTCTATAGCTTAAAGGTTTTGAATGGCCGTCTTTAGAGGTTATAACGAATTTTATTTTCGAATAGTATGACGCGATTATGTTGCTTATTATCGTAGGAAAATTGTACCATTTTAAAGCAAACATCAATAGATCGTGTTGTACTGACCCGAACGCGTTTTCTAAATCTATCCAACACACCGTAATTTGCCTCTCACACGTTCTGGCGTCTTTTAAGCTTTCGGTTAACAAACTATTATGCTCCAGGCATCCAGAAACTCCAGGTAAAAACCCTTTCTGGTAATTCGGCCTGAAGTACCTATTGCTAATCATAAAATGGGTCATTTTCGTTTGAAGTATTGAGAAAAAGATTTTAGATAGAGTATTCGTAAGAGCAATCGGCCTAGTATCCTTTGGATCTGTTACCCGGTCTTTTTTGGGAATGAGGACAAATACCGCTTCTCCAAACGACGTAGGTATTTGCTTTCTTGACCAGATTTTACCATATAAGTTGTGGAGGTATTTACGAACAGATGAACATTTTTTGTATACTATATAGGGGATACCATCAGGACCTGGAGCTGATTTAGATGGTTTCTTTTTGATTTGTTTATTTATTTCCTCTAAAGTTGGTGGGTCACTTTGAAAGTCAGTGTGAGGAATCTCAGGTCGTTGTTTGTTTGGCACCTTATATAGTCTTTCTATATTAGCTACTTCGTACGTGCTTCTATAATGTTCATAAGTTGCCTCATTGGTCAAGATAAGCTTACTTCTATCTTCTTTAAAAATGTTTTTCGAGTACTCAAAAGGTTTTTTATCAAAAGCTACCTCGTGTTTAGCCCGATCGAAATTTTTACGTTGTTCCGCGATCTGTTTCGTTATACCCTGAATTAATTTCAGGGTTGACCGTAGCGCCATAGACAATTGGTGACTAAGATAATTATCGCCTATCATTTTGGCCGCACGAAGATTCTTTTTTAGCTCTCTTTTTTTCCTCCTCATTTTTGACTTAAACGCGTTTTCTTTGTTTTTACGAGCGTAATGATTTGGAGACGGATATATTTCGTTGAAATAGTCATAAACAGTTTTTTGGAAAGTTTCTACTTGCGTGTCTAACTCCTGTTTCGAGCCCGGATGCTCTAACAGGACCGCTAATCGTTCGTCGTGTGCTTTCCATGTCGATTGCTTTATATTGGGAATGCTAAGACGTGTCCGGGTGACTATGGACTCCTGATACTCTTCACTCAATGGCTCACCATGGGACATATGATGGTCAACTCTATCCGCAGTGATAGTCGAAGATCTTACCGACGATTGTCGTGCTTCAACACCATCATATATATATGTATTGGATAATGGTATATTTATTTATATTTAGTGTGTAATATATTCATTTATCGTCAAGTCTACTTGAATTTTATAATATAAAACTAATTGATATTGTACCTACACCTTAAATATTTATTACAAATAATCTCCACTAGATCCAGGGGTTCTGGAAGAGATCTCTTCTATCTCTATAAGTTATCCCTTTGTACACATTTTTCATTTATATAATTTTCTGTAATTTTCTGTGGTACATAAATAAATAAAATAAAATAAATAAAAAATAAATGTTGTAGCTTGTGCTTATTAAATTATTCTTTTAGTATACTTCGGTATTTAATGAAACCAACACTGCTTCATGTGTTCAGCAAAAAAATAAGTTTTACCCAATTATCAAAATGAATACGATGTGTGAAACTTCTTTTTAGGATTCCTAGACTTTATTTTACTGTCTATCCGTCTCTTATCATTATTTTTCTCAATGGTTGACAATGTTTTAATCATTGTAGTGAAGAAATAAAATAAATAAATCGTTTCACACTCTTATCCGCTAGGTACACACGAGTAGAAATGTAGGCAGAGGGAGCTTACTTTGAAGCAAAATCATATATTAATAAAGTTTTTAACGTAGTTATAAACGAGTTACACAATATTTTTAAACAAGAAAAACCATAATCAAAATTTAGCAACTAGGCAACTGTTGCATTTGAACATACGTAAGAAGGGATAAACTATACGAGCTGCACTATTCTACACTCCAATATTAGGAGCGAATTCCAGCATTCTCGTTAATAATTCAAAGATTTTTCAGCGTATATGTATCCAGATCGAGATAATATACATTAGAAATAAAATTTAAAAGTCTAAAAATAAAGTTATGGGTAAACACACAGTATTAACACGAGCCACTCAGTATTCTTTGTACAAAACTCCCTATTGCAAACCACGCTGAGCGGGAAGTAACGTAAATTTATAAACTCGGAGCTGGCTCATAAACGGTGATTTGGTGCGCCATCCACTTGCTGTAAACGTGACTACCGCTCAATGAACGCTAGCTTACATCTTCTCGTTGAGAAAATTCCAGATTGTTCCTGGCGGGGCCCCGCCAGAGATTAGAAGACATCTTATTTGAAAAAGAATGTTTTTTGGGGAATTGTAAATCGGCAGCAGATAAAATTCCAGAGACAACCCAATGACAATGATGACAAAGAATGACATTCTCATAATTAATAGACTCAGGAAGATTGTTCACTATGCAATCCAAATAATCAGCATAATCATCCCAGTTGAATTTCAGAAACTTACAATGGTAAAATGAGGGAGATATTAGTACACGATGTCATCTCTCTCTTCAGAAGGGAGAGGGGAAACAGTATCAGGGCTGAGCCCTCTGACCGTGGACTTCAAACTCCGCCTATTAAGATAGGCGTGGTATTGACCTGTAAGATTTCGGTTACTATTTAGAGTATTTTTTTTAACTTCACGCTTTATCCCGCACATGGCAGGGTAGGCAGAGGGAACCGCAAGGACCGTGGCAGCCTAGTGTAAAGACACTCCGTTGCTTAGTCCCTGCTTTCTCCGTCCCCGCTTTCCGCCTTTTTCGAGGCATTACGTGATGAGTGGCAGAATTCAACCCCGCGCTTTGCCTAGTTTGCCAGAGCGAAGAAAATGAAAATAAAAAAATCCATCTTCCCCGACTAGGGATCGAATCCAGAAAACGTCGCGTTACAGGCAGACGTTGCGCCCCTGCCTCACTAGAGTATTCTAAATAGGAAAAGGGAAAAGGGGAATGTTGAGGAAGGATGAGCTAGTGCTACCTGGGTGATCTGCCCATCCGAGTGAGACCCTTGGTTACCCAAAGGAGCCCAGGTTAGGCGACCAGCAGTCAGCGAATCAGGATGGTGAATTAGGTCTCGGGTGAGGTGTCTGTAGTCAGAGGGCCGTGTGTGCCAAGGGAGATGTCCTTAATGTGCAGATAGTCGGATTCATCAGCATGACTGAATGCATTAGCAGCAAGTTGGACGATGTGATCCTCCAAGCTGTCTACTCGGAGGCAGTGTTGCATTCCTCACGAACCAAAAAACTTGGGTAACACGTCTAAGACGAATATTCTGGATTATCTGCATGGATTTCTTCAAAGTGTCACTGCCCAGGGCGTACTTGGTGACATTCAGGGGAAAGCCTCCATTCGACCAGCCAATCCGGCAGCAGGTCGAGGGCCCGTTGAAGTTTTAAAGCTGCATGCCTGCGAACGTTAGCGTGGCTTCGTCAGACACAGGGATATCCTCCATGTAGAGCTAGTAAAGAGATGGCGACAGGGTGCTGCCCTGCGGTACTCCTGATGAGATGGGGTGGCTGCGGGAGATAGCATCCTCTACTCTCACGCGAAAGGGCCTTTCGCAAACCAATGAGTGAAGAATCCGTATAATGTCGAATGGAATGCCTATCTTCAAGAGCTCTTATGCTCGAGATTGAATATGTGCCTGGATGAGTGAAAGTAGTAGCCTTTCGAACAGTTTGGCTAAGATATTAGGACCTTACTCATTTAACCCTTATACTTTGGCAAAAAATGTGTGACGCGTTGACAATTGGATAGACTAAAAATCTATGATACTAGCAACATTACTTAATTTGTCAGATGTCAGAATTTTTGTCCGATATCGACATTTTTGTCAAACAACTGCTGATGTTGCATTCTAGCTAAGTCATTGTACCTTTTAGAAGTTTTTATAAATGTCACCTCGTAGTTTTGTTGACATTATTGTTAATTTATATATTATAATCCCACTGTTTGACTGCTCACACTAGCATGTTTCTTTGTTTATAGCCTTCGTATATTATATTTTTTTAGGTACACGTCTCACTCACAGATTTGTGTAGGACTTCAGCATTTTCTGTTAATATTGAATATTGAACCTCGAAGCGTCCGAGAGATTGAACTAAAGGAGTAGTTAGACATAGAAAATGCAGATATACTTGCTTAAGGCTGGGATCTTCTCTTTATACTTTGTAAAAAATATCAAGTATCAAATACTTTTAAGTCATATTGTTCTGAGTTGCCAAGGTTCAAACTAGTGATCTAAATTATTTCATATTTATTTTTTACCAAGCTGTAAGTCAAGCATTCTAATTTTTAAAATGAATGCTATCTAATACGCTTGTTACAATTGTTAATCTGTTCATGATTCTGTCATTTTTTATCTGTGGGAATAATATATATTTAAAGACAATCTGTATTTTGTAATATGAAGTGATAACAAGATTTGACAGGTTATTTCTTTATTAATTATTAATTAAATGTTTAAAAATTCCTTGATAGCTCATATTAATTACGTTGTAAAAACCATATTGAGATTTTAATGAATTCAAAGTCTTGTGTCTAAATGAACATGTTTTCCTTTTCATATAAGTAACAGATAGTTGACATCAACAAGAGTTCATTTCTTTATTATATATTTCAGAGGTCTTAAAATGGGTGGTTGTCGTTGCTCTTATCGTAATTGTACTGTAAGGACTGATGGAAAGACACACATGTTTCATTATCCTGTTTTTGAAAAAGTGAGATGCCATCAATGGCTTGTAAATGCCCAAAGGCTAGATTTTTTGAACCTTAAAGTTTCACAATTGAGAAACCGAGTTATTTGTCAACATCATTTTAAAGAAGACTGCTTCATGAACTACAAGGTATGTATTTTATTTCTATACTTGAATATTGAATATTATGTGCATATAGAAATGTTACACACAAATGTTTCGTTACATAAAATATATTTATATTTGTAATATAATAATAATTAATTTGCTTTAACAACATTCATCCCCATATTTTAAATAAACATAATTTTAAAAATTACAGAAAGACAAGCTTACATTTGAAGCAATACCAACAGAAAATGGACCATTTTGTGATCCTAGCAAATTTAAAAATCCATCTAAAGAAATTATAAAACCATATTCAAACATTATCCTTTTAGAAGATATAGAAAATGAAATTTTTAATGATAAGAAAGCCAATTATTCTATGAAATATGGAGACTTCTTAACTAACGGAGAACTTACAGATTCTTCATCAAGATATAATTTTGATATAACTCTATCAAGCTCTTTAAGTAATTCTAAAGTTGATCAAAATCATAAATTAGATTTATTTAAACCACGCTTAACAAGATTATCATTGCCTTCAAAATCCATAAATAAAAGTCCACCTCAACCTATGCTTGTAGTACCTCCTTATACAGACTTAAGTAATCAATTAAATGCTGGTAATGAAATCAATCAAGAAATGGGTGTAACTAATACTGCCCATTCAAATAATATAAATGATAAACAAAATAGCCAACAAGATGATTTTCAAAATAGAATAGTCAAAAAAGAACCTAAAATCAAAATTCTATCAGCAAAAAAGATTCAATTACAAAATCCACTTCCAATTGTGGGTGAATTTAAAAAAGTCTCCCCAACAACAACCTTAAACTTACCTAGTAAATCAAATATAAAGATAGAAGAGTCTAAAAATATAAGGAATCTTGTTTTGACTACAAATTCTGAAAAATTGAATGAACCTCTTCATCCAGTTAACTTAATGCCAAGAGAAGAAGAGACCAAACCTGGTGAACCAAACAACTTGAAAGTTGTAGAAGTATTAAATATAGAGTTTGATAGTACTAAAACTAATGAAACTAATAATGATAGTGTTCAAAGTAAGAGTATTGATAAAGTAAGTGAACCTATTGAAATTCCTCAAATTCAGTCCTCACCAAAACCACAAAAATTAAAACCAAAAGTCACTCCCGAGCGAAGTGCAGTTATAGAACGAAAAAGAAAGTTTAATATGAAAATGAAAGATGTATTACAATCTTGCCTAGACAAGTTAGATGATCCAGTGAAACCTAATGAAACATCAATACTCAAGCCCATAGTTAAAGAAAAGAATACTATAATCAGTTCTCATTTAGCTAAAGACCAAAATCTACCAAACATTCAAGAATACACTCTAGCTTACTTAGATGCCAGCATGAAAAGGATGGAAAGAACATTATTACATAAAATAGGACAAAATTCACAACAAATTTTGGAATTAAAGGATGCATTAGGGGACACAAACAAAAAGAAAGAC
Source organism: Dione vanillae (assembly GCA_037178615.1). Taxonomy (NCBI): domain Eukaryota; kingdom Metazoa; phylum Arthropoda; class Insecta; order Lepidoptera; family Nymphalidae; genus Dione; species Dione vanillae. Next base: position 2,922,736 of record JAZFAU010000138.1, on the reverse strand, counting down.
GCTGGTAAAAAGAAATATGTGAATGCACAGACTGGTACAAATGAAGAATGTTATAAAAAATATCTCTACAAAGAAATTTCACAATATTTAAGTCCAAGTTCATGTAGTCTGATTTATGAAGAACTTTTTGTTAATAAATTTACTCTGAATCAGCAGACAAGTCCTCAAAAAAGAAAACGCAGAAAATTTCTATAATCAGTAAAAATTCACAGATTAATATTACCTAATGTAACTAATAATAGTCTTATGAATAATATTATTTTAATTTAGGAATAAATGCCTCAAGGTACTACTTATACAGGAAATATACAATAATACATTTAGTATGGATAATATCTTGTATATTATTTTTTCTGTATAAATGTGCATATTACTTGAGTAGGTAAAGTAAAGATTCTAAGAAATGAAATGCAATTAAATATTGTTTTTTAAAAAATATTCTGACAAAGACAATTTTTATATGTATAAAGGGCTATTTTGCGATTAAATTAAAAATTCTAACAATGCATTGTTTTGATTAGAAAAAATCAAGTGCTAAAAATTTTTAGTTTCTTGTTTTATTTGCAGCTCTGTTACATATGCAGGAAATGAAAAACAATGAATTTTCATTTCCCAAATATGTACAACTATTTATATATTATAATTATAGTATTATCGTGCCATTAGTAGTAATAAAAAAATCCTTTTTATCAAATAATAAAATTATTTTGTAAGTACAGACTGTTCTGGTACAGAGGACAAGCATCCGTCTGAAAACGGGACAGGTTTGATTCCCTCTTGAAAAGATGGATTTTTCATTTCCATTTTCTTCGCTCTGGTAACTTAGGCAAGGATGGCGTTAAGTTTTGGCACTCTAAGAAAGTAAAAGCAGAGAAATGTCTTAATATTAGGTTTCCAGTTCTTGCAGCTCCCTCTGCCTACCCTGCTGTGTGGAGTGGAGAGCGTGAAGCTAAAAGATAGTTAAGTTTCGGAAACATCAAAGAGGTGGTTTTTAGAAGTATTGTAATAAGGAAAAATAACCTTATAACTAGTTAATTTAACTTTATTTCAGACACAAGGTTCCTAGCCATATTTCAAGAAAATATATAAAAATAAAGCAGCATTTGTATGTAGCACTTTAAATCAGCAGTCTATTTATAATATTTCTCCACTCTATACTAATTTGAAACTTCAGAAAGGACAAAATAAACAGTCTCATTAAAATCACATACACCTCACTATTAGGCCTCAATCTACCTAAATATACTAACTGGTAAAAGATTTTAACACTCATGAAAATTTTAATACAAAGTTAAACTTAATACATAGGTAGTTAAAATAAAAGAAAAGACATTATTTCAAAGAAATTTTATTGTCTCACTCTATATGAAGACTCTTCTTTTAATTGATAAACCTGTAAAAAAATATTAAAAAATCATGTTAATTTAAGCATCAACAACAGCTTATTGAGAAATAACTAATAATAGATTTCTTACAGTATTTTGATACATCATTGTGGCGTTATTATTAATAATATAATAACTAAAAAAAACTTAATTCTGATGACTACATATTTAAAATAGAATTGACACTTACCTACGGGGTCGGCGCAGCCATTGCCACAGCTGTCAACTGTGAGATGATGCTCCCAGCTGCAAGATTCCCGTAGTACGACTGAGCAGCTGCAGCAACACTACTAGCAGCTATACCCGAACTACCAAAGCCCAACATGGGTGCTACCCATGCGGCGCCGAGTCCCCCGGTACCATAAATTATAGCGCCACCCACAGCATTCACAGCTAACGCCGCTAGAAAACCCATTTTCTGAAATCATATAACCAGTTTTATATTCATTGCATGTATATTACGTTGTCAATGGAACAGTAACAAACAATTTAAAGCAAAAACAGTTATTGTTAACAAAATGGCAAGAAACAATATTGTCCTCAATATATTATAACTATTTAACAAGCTATTTCAACAAATAGGTCTACGGGCTAAAATAAAAGAATATATGGAACTCACGCACCTCAGCAAGTACTGCAGTCAGAAAAATTGTTGCAATGGCGCAGAACAGTGCCACTCGGGTATTTATAGACAATGCTCGAAGCCGTGATCAATACTAATCGGGGATTTTCTTAAAAAAGTTGCCAAACTCTAATGTATATTTTATTAATTTATTGAATATGATACAAATTTGAGTTTTAACACCGCCAATTAAAATTATAAAAAATATTCTATTCATAAAATAATTGATAATCCAAATTATTTATTTTTATTAAAAATAAATAACCTTTTAAGTTTTAAATTTTCAGGTTACAATTCTTAATTAGTTGGATTTAGGAATATTCGATTCAGGAGATTTGTACATATGTTTTGAATTACAAAAGACCGTAAATGTTATAGGTCAAAGGAAATTTGCAAGAATTTAGAATAAATTTTAGAGATTAGCTAAACCTTTGTATGTAGTATAATTTTTGGGAATATTACCGCTGCCGTACTGGTAATATTATAAGCAATAGCTGGGCAAGTTATAAAATATTTATGAGGCATATTAAAAGTTAAACTGCTATAGTACTGTAGTAAGTCTTGATTGTGCGAATATTTTCATACAAAATGTATTAAAATTAAGCATAATGTCAGTTTAATAGCACCACATGTTTTTGGAAAAATAATTTTGATGTCTGACTGTCAGACAGACAGACGGAAAACAAAGTGATTGATCCTTCGTTTCGTTCCAGACATTTTTAACACTGATAAATACCGTAGGCTCAGTGCTTCTAAAATTTTTCTAATTGACCAATATATAAATTGATCGACTATTTGCCCAAATAAATTGGTTCAATTTTCGATTTGGTCACTTTTTGGTAGGGAAAAGTTATTTTATTATTGTCCGTAGCTATGGCTGTGACGAATTATTGTGCAATAGGTACTTGAAAATTATTCTTTATTTTTATTTAAATTCAATTAAATGATAATTATATCATACAGATATGTATTATTCATGTTGTTTTTTGTGTTTTCACATGTATTTTATAATTCTTATCGTTTTGCATTGCCAATTGATAAGTACATAGGAATTCCCTTATTTTGAAGTGAACAGTGTTGCCAAAAGTCCTGTTTTTTCCCTTTTTTAGTACTAAATTTATATAAAAAAAAATATTATGTTTCTCTTTTCGGAATTCTTTTAAATAAACTGTTGGTGGGTACACAGGTCCAACACGTAGAAGCCCATTAGAGAAAGACTTTACATATCACCCGGGTTCCATCTTTATGTAACCATCAGGTAAATGCCCAGAATGGTCGCCAGATAATGGATGGATGGAATAAATAGGATTCGTTTTGTCGCTGGATGGACTTGAAAAATACAGAAATCTTTTAGAAAAAAAATCATTAATGAAATCGAAAAAAAAATAATACAATATTTTTTAATGAAATTTTAACAGGGCAATTTTAAATCGGGCAATTTTAACAAATGTTTTACTTTAATTAATTTATTATTTATGTATATAGTAATTTGAAATATAACATAAATTTTATTGTAGACTCTACAATACTCATTATTTTGTAAATGTATAATATAGAGGTTCTAAACTTATGGCATCATGACATTATAAAATTGACAAGTAAACTGGAAATCACATGTGAGGCGGTTAATGTTCCAGTACTAAGGATATAGCGAATCAAAACAAATAAGCAATAGAATTTGAAAGAAGGCTCATAAAAGCCCTTTAAAAAAATCTCAATTTTGGTATCAGCTTTTGATTGAATCCTTATTATAGACACATATGAGAAACTTTATATAATCTCTGAGAATATTAGTATTTCGTTATCCAAACTATAAATACTCAAAAATTAAAAAATATTACAAACTTACTAACGAACTGATCAGGAATAGGTTTACAGTTTTTTTTATTATTTAATAATAATTTACTCTACAGACACTTGGTCCGTACCCTTTTTATACTATATGTTCTTATCATAAATATTGATTTTATTTATATTAGTACATAATATATAGATTTAATATTTATCATAATGAACATCTATAATAACCTGTACATTTTTTTATATTTAATATTACTTAGAACTAAGGCTATGACTGATAAGCAAATTACACAAGTTTATACGTTTCATTTTTGGTGTTTTAAATAAAATTAAATTATATAATAAATTAGGATGGTTAAATTATATAATAACTTGATGGTGGGGTCATACAATAATGACAAAAAATAAGCTTTGATGCGACTTATACCTTAAATATTAGGGCATGCCCGCTATAATGGAAGTTGTAACCGCTGCGTTCCTGTCTTTCGTGGCCATCTTCAAGTTGTACTCAACAATGCTTTTAATTAGAGCACCCGTCGCATTACGAATTAATTTTAAGGAAGATAGGGGTAGGCTTCTCTTGACCAATGAGGCAACTTATGAACATTATAGAAGCACATACGAAGTGCCTAATATAGAAAAACTATATAAGGAGCCAAATAAACAACGACCTGAGATTCCTCACATTGACTTTCAAGGTGACCCACTAACTTTAGGGGAAATAAATAAACAGATTAAAAAGAAACCATCTAAGTCAGCTCCAGGTCCTGACGGTATCCCTTATATAGTGTACAAAAAATGTTTATCAGTTCGTAAATACCTCTACAACTTATATGATAAAATCTGGTCCAGAAAGCAAATACCTACTTCGTTTGGAGAAGCAGTTTTTGTCCTCATTCCCAAAAAAGACCGGGTAACAGATCCAAAAGATACTAGACCGATTGCTCTTACCAATACTTTATCTAAAATCTTTTTCTCAGTACTTCAAGCGAAAATGACCCATTTTATGATTAGCAATAGGTACTTCAAGCCGAATTACCAGAAAGGGTTTCTGCCCGGAATTTCTGGATGCTTGGAGCATAATAGTTTGTTAACTGCTAGCTTAAAAGACGCCAGAACGTGTGAGAGACAAGTTACGGTATGTTGGATAGATTTAGAAAACGCGTTTGGATCAGTACAACACGATCTATTGATGTTCGCTTTAAAATGGTATAATTTTCCTACGACAGTAAGCGACATAATCGCGTCATACTATTCAAAATTAAAATTTGTTATAACCTCAAAAGACGGCAATTCAAAACCTTTAGGCTATAATGTAGGTCTTTTTCAGGGTTGTTGTTTATCCCCAATAATATTTAATATCGTTATTAATATTTTACTAGATATTCTAACAAAACATGAGAAAAAATGGGGTTATCGGTTTAAATTCAATAACAAGTACACGGAATCTATTCTTGCTTTTGCGGACGATCTCGCGATACTCACTAGGAATCCAAAGCAATGCCAGCTGCTATTGGATGAAGTAGACGAATTTTGCACGTGGACAAAAGGAATGAGGACAAAACCTAGTAAGTGTCACTGTCTTTGTCTGGGAAGACGAGACACAAAATATACCTCCTACGATCCGGGACTAAAAATTGGCGGAGAATGCATTGCTGTAGTTTCCGAGGCGGCACCTTTTAAATTTCTCGGTAAGAAAATAGATTACAAAGGCCGAACTCCATCATTAGATGTACTAGTCGACAGCTTTATGACGGATCTTGATAAGGTAGACCATCGACCTATAAGTAATGTCAAGAAAGCTTGGATTTACGACAATTTTCTAACATCACGTCTGAATTGGCCTTTCCTCGTATATGATTTTAATAAAACCCTCTTGGCAAAGTTAGATGCAAGCGTCATAAAGATGCTGAAGTTTTGGCTTGGGCTAGCGCATTCGGCGGACACCTCAACCTTATTTAGAGACCAAAATAATTTTGGGTTGAGATTAAAGAAACCATCAGAGGTCTATAAACATCTAAGAGTCGCCAAAACACATATTCTGGGAAAATCTCGGGATGAGATTGTTACCTCACTCCCAAAAGACAAAAATGTCCTAGAGCTCGAGTCAAGACTTAAATTCCATAAGCAATTTATGATAGGAGCACAATTTAGTAAAGTAGGGTTAGGATCAAAGAGGAAAGTCCAAGACACAGACATAATAAAATCTTTTATTCGGCAAGACGAGAACGATAAGTATAAGGTGCACGCAATGGGCTTAGAAATGCAAAATGAGTGGCTAACTATAGGAGAATTCTGTATCCCTTTAGCTTTAAAATGGCGCACCCTAATTCACGACTGGTCTCCAGCACTACTAAAATTCTACCTTAATGCGTTCCAAATGACTCTTCCAGATCAAAGTAATTTAGTAAGATGGGGTAAAGCTACCGATAAATCTTGCTACATCTGCAAAGAGGCAGTGGGGACAGCTAAACATATGCTGGTGGGGTGTAGGGTACTCTTGGATAGTGGTCAATACTCGCGGCGCCATGACAAAGTACTAGAAATCATACGTGAAGCCGTTAGTCTTTCAGTTGCAAGAGCGCAGAGAAACATAACAACCAGCAAACGCTCAATAGAGTTTGTGAAAGAAGGTTCTTATAAAAAATCTACACAAAAGCCTTTCTCCATATTAGATCCAGCTCCTGATTGGACACTTGTGATGGACACGTATGAGAAACAGTATAGAATCCCTGAGGATATTTGTGTTTCGTCATTTAGACCGGATATTTTTCTTTACTCTCGAAGCCTAAAACGCGTAGTACTGGTAGAACTTACAGTTCCGTGGGAAACAAATATCCCGAAAAGTCACCACCTTAAACTCAATAAGTATTTCGACCTTACTAACGAACTGACCAGGAATAGGTTTAGAGCGAGCTTATATGCGGTTGAAGTAGGAGCGAGAGGTATCGGTTTAAAGACATTTATTTCTCATAAAGAACACAAAAGTTCACTTATAATAAGAAATTACAATAATTTTGCTTGAGGGTACACTTAAAAGTCTGCCTTACGAATTATATACAGTAAAATAAAGTGTTGCGGGTAGTTATATTACACAAACATGTTTAGGTAGGGGTTACATTAACTTATAAATTATTTTATAAATTATTTTGCACATATTCCATTACACGTTTTTTGAATATAGGAAAACTCTTGCTATTAATGATATAGTCTGATAATTTATTATAAATTTGAACTCCTTCAAATAAAATGTTTTTCTTTCCATAGTTGGTTCTGGTTTTTGGAAGTTCTAGTTTATTACGTTTTCTAGTGTGGTATGTATGTGTTTTTTTATGAAAGTGTAATTGTGAATGTGTTTTATTTGTTATTATTTTTCTAATCAACATGCATGTTTTTAAAGTGTATAATTGATTTATATTAAGAAATTTTGTTTTTTTTGTATAATTCAACGGATGGCGTCATATAATCATATTTATAAAGAACTTTTATAATTTTATTTTGTAAAGTTTGTAATGATTTTATGTTAGACTTCGCAGCAGTTCCCCAAATTTCAATTAGGTATTCGATATGAGGTTTTACTAAAGAATTATAAATAATAGGACGAATTTTATTAGGAATACATAGGGAAATCTTACGTAGTGCTCCTATCAAAGGGGATATTTTATTTTTAAGATGATCAATATGATATTGCCAGGTTAACTTGCTATCCATAATAAGACCTAAATATTTTTCATGATCAGTTTTATTTATTGGTTCGTTACAAATTGTCAGTTGGTCATGATTTGGTATATTTTTATTTTTAGGCGCGAAGATCATATATGATGTCTTTTTAGTATTAATAGTTAATAAATTAGAAACAAACCATTTACTAATAAGATTTAAATCACGTTGAGCTACGTCAATTATATTTTTAATGTTATCACCAAAGTAAAATAAGCTTGTGTCATCTGCGTAAAGAGTTATATCTCCAGACAAATCAATTGAACTAATGCTATTTATATAAGTTAAAAATAATAGGGGTCCCAAGATAGAGCCTTGTGGTACTCCATATGTTAACGTTGCGGGTTTACTTTGAAATTTTCCGATTTTAACAATTTGCCTGCGACGATGTAAATATGATTCTAAAATTTTGATTGCTGACCCTGTTATACCTTCTTTATGTAGTTTTTGTAATAATAAATTATGACTGACCGTGTCGAAAGCCTTTTTTAAATCGATAAAGATACCTAGAACGATTTGCTTACTATCCAACGCGTTTTTAATTTTGGTGACAATATCCATAGTTGCTGAAAGTGTATTAGATTTCGGACGAAAGCCATATTGCTGACTAAAAAAGAAGTTTTGTTTATTGAGGTAATTATAAAGACGGACATATATTAATTTTTCTAAAATTTTTGACAAAACTGGTAAAACAGATATCGGCCGATAATTCCCCGGATCTGTTTTACTTCCAGATTTGTAAACTGGCGTAACTTTAGCAATCTTTAAACTTTCGGGGAATTTTCCTTGTGTAAGACATTTGTTAAAACAGTCAGTAAGATTATCTAGAATAAAGTATTTTATACATTTTATATCTTTTACGCCGATGTCATCGATGCCTTTACTTGTGTTTACGTTCAATTTGTCAATTATTTCACCAACCTCTTTTTTTGTGGTGGGTGCAAATGTCTGAATAGTGTTATTTTGTGAATGTGAAAGACTGAAAGTAAGTTTTTGATGATATGATTGGGGTATTTTACTTGCTAACTCCGATCCAACAGTGGAAAAGAAATCATTAAAAAGTTGACAAATCTCATAAGGATCATTTACCACTATATTGGAACGAACAAGATTTGGAGGTATGATATTTATCTTATTTTTGTTATTGAAGAGACTGTTAATTAAATCCCACATTTTTCTTGGCCGCTTATTACATTTTTCAAAAGCATTGGAATAGAAGTTAATTTTAGCATTTCGTTTAGTTTTGAAAGCTTCGTACCTTTTGGTTTTGAATGTTGTTTCCCTTTCGGTATTTTTATTATCGGCTCTATGTTGATTCCAGGCAATATTTCGATCACGTAAACTATTTAAGACTTCTTTGTTAATCCAGTCTTCTCTGGGTTTATTTAAAATTTTTATTTTTGTGCATTTATTTTCTTGAATTTTAGTCTTAATTAAATTTTCTAATATTTCATAATCGTAGTCTTTATTTTGAATCACAGTTGTTTCCATTGATTTATATAAAGCAGTATAGTCAGTTGCCAAGTACTCATGTGTCTCTCTTTTCGTATCAACTTTAATTTGTTTAATATCTAGGTAAATCTGCTTATGATCAGACAAGGGGGTATCAAGGAGAGCCAAGTGGAAATTCACACCTTCCATATTTGTCAAAACGTGGTCTATAATAGATTTTGTTGTGCGTGTTTCTCTTGTACAAAAGTCTTCATTAAGATTGTTAAGTATTGTATATCCAGCTTCATTTATCATGTTCTTATAGTTATTTGTATTATGGTCTTTACTTAGCAGGTTAATATTAAAATCTCCAAATATTACGCATCTACGTTTTTGCTCTAGCTGTTGACTGTAGCTTTCTATAAAATCTTTTGTTTTTGTGTTAGGTGGTTTGTATATAGCTCCAATATTAATTGCATATTTTTCTATATATACCCAAATGTATTCGTTTTCTTCTCTGTTAATAACTTCAACATTTTCATGCTTAAGACAACTATGAATATATATAGATACTCCACCCCCAATCCGACCCTTTCTATAACTATATATGTGCGTATAATTAGGAATCTTAAGTAATGCTGCATCTAAATCAGACTTTATCCATGTTTCAGTAATCAGTATTATATGTACAGTGCTTTTTATTGAGTGTAGAATGCATTTTATTTCATCTAATTTATCAATTTTTACAAGACTTCTTATATTTGTATACAAAAATTTTAGTGATGATTTAGTTTTTTGGATGTCCTCGTAACAGTTTAGTTTTTGATAGCTAATATTAAGTTCATCGTTGTATTGACTATTTATTTTGACAGTTTTGGTTCCTGTCGCATACTGTTTTTTGGGTTATACTTTACAATTTTTGGAACATCAGTATAACAGCGAAATCTCTCTATAGTTTATTAAAAGATCTCGGCCTGTCTAGAACTATCACAAATTCATTTCTAGAACGCATTTCGAAGGCGGCTTTGGTAGAATCATTCAAAATTTGGTTAGGTAGTGGGAGGAGCTCGGACAGTGAAGGTGAGCGTTAATGCATTTTAAAGGGGCCCCTTTAAACCTACACTTGGGTCGCAAGTCCCAAGCGCTGCTCGGAGCTCCTCTTCCTACAACACGATGGGCCCGGCACCCGCACGGTGAATCCATGGAAGCTAAGTTGTTTCTTCTCTTCTCTTTGCCCTCGCTATAGTAGGTGCAACTGTTGGTGTGTCGCGATATTGCTACTAGACACTATCATGTACCTGCAGCTTGGTCGATTTGTTGTTAATGACTACGACAGTCTTGCTGGTCAGGCCCTGAGCCTCACGAATCGTCAGGACCTTCGAACCTGTTTCTTCTCCCCTTCCCTGGGTAATCAGAGATTCTTTTTCTTCTTGTGTGTAAGTTAGGTATAGGGTGTTTTTAGGATCCCGGACACAGGCGTGAGCTTGATGTTTTCTGTAAAATGGGTATGTATTGCCCTTTTTGAAGAGTATATGCTAGGATATACTTCTCCTAAAGCGTAGGTAACGTCCATGGGACTTCTATAAGTACACAACAAGTTCTCACTTATGCTGAGAATTCGTGACGGTCTTCGGTAAAATATTTCAAAAAGGTTCTCTCGATCTATATAGGGTAGTTGGTTTAGGTCTGCTATTAAAAGTACTTCGTCAGCCCCTAAGAATATGCTTGCCAATACTATTGAACCAAAGTGTTTCATAAGGGCCTCGTCGACTATCAGGCGATTGCACTTTTGTGATCCTCCTTGTGCACTGTTCACCAGTATTGACGCCGTAATGTGGATTTTACTTTAAACCAAATTCCCTATACATTTCGTCAACCTCTCTCTACGTTCATTAGCTGCTTCTGTAGTACTAGTGACGACCATATCTCTTTCTAAATGAAATTCCTTAACTATCCAAAATGTTTTACCACATCCAGGAACACCATCGATCTATTTTATTGGGGACCTTCCACGCACGCTGATATGCGGAGTCTATATATATATATATATATATATATATATATATATATATATATATATATATATATATATATATATATATATATATATATATATATATATATATATATATATATATATATATATATATATATATATATATATATATATATATATATATATATATATATATATATATATATATATATATATATATATATATATATATATATATATATATATATATATATATATATATATATATATATATATATATATATATATATATATATATATATATATATATATATATATATATATATATATATATATATATATATATATATATATATATATAAAGCTATATCTACCCTTTATAATTCCCACGATGATCTGGCCGTTACTGCTTCCTTTAGTTTTACTTCCGGTATAGAGTATCCACCTCGAAAATCAAGCATAATATCCACGCACGTCCGTAACTTAACTTGCATTGTAACGTTCTTATAGTGGTCATTCTGTTTTCGTATTTGTACTAGGTTTGGTATACAGTCAATATATATGCGGTTGAAATAGGAGCTACAGGTACACCACAGACATTTCTCTATAGCTTTTTAAAAGATCTTTAATTTATTTGTAAAATGTACGTTAAAGGCTTCATTAGTAGATTCATTTAAAATTTAGTGAGGTAGTGGTAGGATCTTGAACAGTGGATGTGAGTGTTAATGTATTTTAAAAAGGGCTTTTTAAACCTACATTTGGGTCGCAAACCCTACGAGTTCCTCTTCTTATAATGCCACGGGCCTGGCACACGCACGGCGAATCCAAGGAATTCTATATAGTTTCCTCTCTCCTAATCTTCCAAATTATTTTTTTTAGCTTCACGCTTTATCCCGCACATGGAAGGGTAGGCAGAGAGATCTGCAGGAACTGTGGAAACCTAGTGTTAAGAAACTCCGTTGCTTAGTCCCTGCTTTTCTCTTCAAATGATTTTGAAGATGATTTTGTCTTACTTGTGCAGGGTATAATGAATGATATTAGGGTGGTACCATGTTATTACTTAAGCGATACTAGCTTGCAGAACAGGTACTATGTGGTAAGAAGTGACGGCAAATCTTTCTACTTTGTTCAGTTTACTTATTTATATATTGATGATAACAAATTACAAATATATAATGTTCTAGTACAGCAACAAATATATTATAAATTAATAATTAATTAGGTACGTAATAATACATATACAAATTAATTGTTGTTTTTAAATTATTTTAATAACTTTATAATCAGTAAAATGAATATTTTCGAAATTATATTATTATATTTAAAATTATTTTAATATATCTATGTAGATTTCCATGGGGTTACCTTTTATAAATCTTAATAGATAGTAAAAAGCAATTATTTGTTAGCCGACGATAATCTCATTATAAATCAATTTTAGTTTATAACATACTACAAACAATACAGTTATTTCCTAAGTAATTAATTAAGCTTACTTTTTTTGGTTTCGGCGTTAAACTGCCCAAAAGTCCAAGTTCCACAAGAAGTTCCTCTTTCTGATAAACTATAAAGAAAACTGTGGCAAGCCAAAGTCTGAATGTATCTAAAAAAAGGAAAAAGATTTTAAAGAGATTTAATTTCTTAGTATAAAAATATCGTGTCTTTGATTCTTTGAAGCTCCATAGTGTCAATACATTAAAATCCTCACTTTCAGCATAATTTTTTGAGCACTGTTTGTTGAGTGATGGAGCTCTACCGGTTATGTCAGAGCGGGGAAAAGAGTTCAATATACCTGGTAGAGAACTAACTCACAACCATCGCTTTAAAGACAGACTGCCCCACTGAGTCACGACGCCCTGAGTATCTAGTACTTACAAATTAAAAAATGTAATAAATTATTTATGTTTATATTAAAAGTAAATTTGATCTTATATTAATAAATAACCGCAATTATATTTTTATACACATTAAAACAGTGGATTTTGTTACATAATTATATTCGTAGAACTTAAAGGACTGAGAAATCATACAAAATTGATATTGCTTAGTAATTTATAAGTCGTATTCTTTTAACGTAGCAGGATTTCAACTCGTAGCACTTGGAATCCGTTATACCTAATTATTAAACTATTGGTACGTTACAGTGGAATGACTTCATAATGTATTTTTTTTATTATATTAATTTTTCCCTAAATACATAATAAGTCGTTTTTTAAAAAAAAAATACATAGTAAGTACATGGTATATATATATGTGTGTGAAAACATACAGATAAAATATGTAATACTTATATTCGAGTTAATATGTATATAGATAAAAATATTAAAATTGATAATCGAAACATATGACATAATCACTACTCCTGCGGGTCTACATAATGTAGCAAAGCAAAGAAAATAGGAATATACGGCATCGCTGTGTTACATTCTACAGCTGGCGCTCAGTCGAAATAGGAGTAGGATCCGAGCATGACGTACCAGTGTACGACATATGAGCTCACACCGTGACCGCGATCTACCTTATCTGTTATCACTGGAAAAATGATACACCGAAGTACTTCGTGAACACAACGATAAAGAACGCTTTATTCACGTTAAACTCGTTAAAGATTAATTTAGTTAAAATTGTTCTTATCATTGTAATACTCATAATAAAGTGTATGACGAACGATTAATATTTTTTTTTTTGAAAATAAAAATGTAATAAATATAGTGCCATACTAAACTGTGATTGAAGTGATTTGTGACTGACCATTTAAATACTTTAATAAGATGATCGTATTGCTGTTAGTTTGTATTGGCCTATCCTTATCAAGTTGCAATCCATGTTCAAAAGAGCAAAGTATTAATATTACAAATGGGGTGCAGTACGAGAATGGTTCAATATTTTTCGATGATATGGAGTATACCAGTGGTTCTTGGTTCGAAGAAGATATGAACGGAACATCTACAATATATGGGTGCCCGTGTATAGGCCGCGTTTGTTTGTGGAAGTGTTGCAATAAAGGCATGATGTTTCTAAACAAAACATGTTCTTATACAGATAGCACCGAAGTTAACCCATTTAACCCACCAATATTTAAAGGCCAGGAAAAATCTAATTTAACTGCTAATCAAGATTTCTTTTATATGTCAGGATTGGCATGTGATAAATATTTAGTAGATTCAAATACACCTGGCGAGGATATATATATACAAGAAGTAAGTTGATTATTTTTTTTATATTTCATTTGGATATTGCACATACACGTTAAAAGCTGCCATTGAAAGCCAAATATAATATAATATCTCACATCTCTTATATAATTTTCTAAATAATTTTTAAACATTGGCTTAGTTATGTGTAATGTAATTATAAACATAAAACTATTTTTGTTATTGAATCTAAGGCATTCATTTGAAAGCATCTTAGATAATAGTTCTTCAAAAACATTTGAGATATTGTTATCTCACCTTGTAAAGAACAACGGTTACTAATACAAACATTTTAAATCGAATATGTAAATATTTAGAAAACTATAGTAAACTTATGTAAAATGATACTATTAATAATAAAATAGCTTACTGAGTTGAGCGTAAAGACAATAAATATAGTGTAATCTTGTTTTTTCAGTTATTAAAAAGTTTAATTAGGCAAATCATAGTTTGAAAGAGATTTATAAAAAAGATTTCACCTGATTGCCTGACGCAAAAGTTTTATATACATACCTATACAATAAAACTTCTATCAGTAGATAGAAATTTTATTGTATATATATAAAACTTTTAAGTAAATTATATAAAAAAATATAACGAATATCAACCATTCCACAATGCTCAATAAAGATTGGCAATCCGCAAAAATTAGTTATCTAAAAAAAATATCGGTCAGGTAAGGGCGTAACGAGGGTTCCGTATAATTTATATGATCGAAAAAATACTTGTTATGTGAGAAACTTAAATTTGCTTTAATATCAACTACAGCTATTTCTGGTTTATTTCTGTATTAAACCTATAAATTCTTCCACGTGGTTTGGAGAAAATGGCAGAGAGATCTGAGATCTGAGAGCAGTGGCGTACCTGGAGCCTTTGTCGCCCGGGGCGATCTCCAGTTTGCCGCCCTTCCGTCAATCAAGTAGTGGTTTTTAGACATATTTGTATGCACTCGTAAAATATTTATATAATGTCTACTCCTCTAGCTTTCATACTAGAAAAATCGTGTATAATGCTCTCCAAATTTATATTATGTGTAATTTCTTGTTCTATTGACAATATTGCAAGATTTTGTAGTCTTCATTGACTTATAGTAGATCGTCACATTGTTCACACTTATGGGAGATATAAATGAAAAAAAAAAGTATAGAAAACGGCAAAGTCATTTTACTACTCTGAATAGTATATAGAAATACAGAATAACATCTATATCTATAATAGGTAATACATAAACTCTAAATGCACTGGTAACCTAATAATGTTTCACTCTTCGCTGTTAAAAGATTAAAATTATAATAATAATCATTTATAGAAATTTATAGAAAGAAAATAAATATCAAATGAATAAGTTACTTTTTATAACTATAAGTAAATATAAAAAATGCCAACCAAAGATATGTGCCGCCCGGTGTAGACCGCACCCACCGCCCCACCGCCACTGCCTGAGAGGGTTAAGTCAGACAGACGGACAACAGAGTGAGGAAAAAAAGGAAAAAACGAAACCATTAGGAGATATAAGAGTTCCTTTTTCCCTTTAAAAGTGCGAGACCGTAACAACCAATTGCAAAAAGCGTAACAGCGGTCATTCTTTGTTAAATTACCTATATATCTAGGTTTTACGACCCTGTATAAATCACTAAATGAAGTTATCTACGAGTTTGTTAACACTCTACGGACTATTACAAACACAGCCTGTTAAACACTCATTATGTTTGTTTAACACTGACTCAGAAAGATAAATTATCTGTAACAGGCAATTATGTAGGTGTTGTGATACTTATTTTAGTTAATTAGTTAAATGTACCTAAGTAGAACTTACGAAACAGGATACTAAGGATCTACGATTACGTCTTGAATATGACAACAAAAAGTATAGATTAATTCATTAATGTACATTAGAAACTACTTTTTTGCTTAATAATAAATTTTCTATATTTTGAATAAAATAAGATGTAACAGACAACTTTATATTTAAAAAAAAATCGAGAAGCTACGCATGTGTGTATGTATATATGTATATATATATATTTTGCCAACGCTTCGTAAAATTTAAATCCCTCATCACGAACGAAGAGGTTCTGAGGATTCCAGCTGGCTTGCCTTCATGTGGATATATTACAAACAATAACTCCTTCTCAATTATGTTTTTGCGTCTTCCATCTAGCTGAAACATGACGTATATTTTGTTAAAATATTCCAACAACGCTTTGATTTTTGAGTGTCAATGTCATGGTTGACTCAGAGTGTTCGAAGAAAAAGAGTGACGTTCCGGTGACAACTTAGGAATTTACATTGAATTGGTCCTATTACGTTTTATTTATATCCAAATTTTACATTATATACAACTTTTATAATTTTTTTTATCCTCATAAACAGTTTCGATACGCTACGTGTTAAGAGGCAATACTTAACGCTTCGCTTTGTTTTATCTAATCTGTTTTATAAAAAAAAAACAAATGAAAGACTATAGTTTTCACCTCTGCAAAATGTAAGAAAACAAAAATAAAAAATGGCGCATCTGTAACGCTATTGTATGCATATTGAAAGATGTATTAGAACTATTATTCGTTATGTACACGTTATTTCACCAGTAAAAAAGTTAAAATTAGAACTTGTAATGTCGGCACGACGAAAAATATTCTTAAAAATGTCAGATTCCCGTCATTACACATAAATTTATTACCGACAGAGCGATTCTCATCTGTTTTATTAAAATTGTTGATTTATGTCCTTTACATGTGTGGGACTAAGTGCAAAATATATATTTTTTTTGTTTTTAAAATAAAAAATAATTTTATAATTAAAGAAAATAGGAAACTGACATTTTCGTTTTGGATTTAGTACAACTTTTTATAAAACTCAAAATTGAGCTTTAATAGGTTAATAGGTCATATTGTCATATGTGCCATGTGCGGGATAGAGCGTGAAGCTAAAAAAAAAATGTATTATATATTATTTTCACTTATCTTTTCTTTTATATTATGAAGAACCTGGTAAAATGCTCTGTACTGTATTATCACATCCAGACTCTATAGCGGGATTTGAACCCGTCCCTCATTAAAAACGGTCCAACAGTTCTGACTACTAAGCCGTTCTTCATCAAGCCTACTCGAAATTTATATGCTTTTTACGTTGTAAAGAACAATCTCTTGGAGACAGAGAATGGTATTTTTATTAAATATATTTATAGTTAACAAAATGGTTCAAATTTCGATGCGTTCAAATTTGTATGGTTTTTTCAAATGTGAAAACATAAACACATTTATTTCAATTATAATTCACAATATTCCTAAACTTTTCTCACGTGCACTATTTTTACAATTTGCTTTAAATTTCTGATATATAATAGACGCCTATATTTAGACCCGTAAACAATTTTTTTAGAGGCGATAACCTGTAAGCTTATCTGTATTTCTATCGTATATTTGTCACTATTTTTATTATAACATTGAATATGTTGTCAAGCGGACAAAATATTATAATAAGTACATATATATAAATACTTAAACTAGAATATATTTTTTAAAAATCCTTCTACGAGTAACCTGCGAGGATTACATATTTATCTAAGATTTTTTAGGATTTTGAATACGAAAAGTGTGAAAACTTTACCAACGCAATATTTAAAGCTATGTTTATTTAATTAGGTAGAACCAAAATAATCTACATAATTTACGTAAATGAAAGGTACATCTATAAATAATAAAATGCGACGTTTTAAAAAGGTTAACCTTTGTCACTCTCATACAAGACTATTCTGATTTTAAACGCAACAAGTGGAAACACTTACATATCTGTATTTCAAATTATAAAGCCGGATGTTTCATTTAGTTGTATACGGTTATATCGGGTACTACTGGATCAATTTGAAGAAATATTTCTATGTTGAACAGAACATCACGCAAATAAAAAAAAATAATAGCGTGTCATACGTGCTAGTTGAACGAGATTCACTTGGCACTTAGTATGTGTCCTGCGCTATTTAAATGTTTTAGCTATTTCTATGTAACTACGAGGCGATATGTATTTGCGTTAGCCAATATATACGTATACGTATACGTATTTTAACCGACTTAAACTGTAGGCAGATTTTCGTCATGATATATTAAAATATTTCATTAATATATAAACTGCCAAACTACATATATTTTCTGTCAAATTTGACGTATTTGCCCCGAAGTGTACCCAGTGGTACGACCTATAGCGTCCTTATTTCTACGTATTATAATTTTATAATAATGCATTGTTAATTATAGTTTGTTTAAAAATGTGTAAATAAATTTATTAACTTAGTTATGCTGGGGTTCTAAAATAGTAACTATTTACAGTACAAACCTAGAGGCAATTAACGGTTGTAATGTTGCTGTGTGCAAGAGCAAGAGCCGCACCCTCACCTGCTGTTATCGAAAGTAAACAATAGGTTCATTAATAAAAGTGATATTAGGTTACTGATTGACTTCAATTTCTTATTGAGTATTTATGAATTGTTATATCGTCTTCGTGTCACAGCTTGGTTTACCTACCTACATACTTTTCTGCCTTGCTTTATCTATTTTAGAGTGTCTATTAAAAACCTAGTATCTGTATATGTAAAAGACAATAACTTTTATTTGTTCATAAGTCAAGTAAAGCTAAAATAAATCGAGTAGTACGAACACATTGACTGTTCTTTACCAATTAAATGATTGTAGGTCGGCGGAAAACACAACTTATGAAAATTGACAAATTTAAATATGTGAGCGTATGCAGACAGATTATTCAGACTTTTTCCTTTATTAGTAATATCATTTAAAAATCCTAGTGCCAAGTAGCATAATCCTAGGGCAAGTAAAATTATCTTATTGGTTTTATTAGGTGGTTAATTTCGTACAAAATGCGGCAAAATTAAACATTAACACTCGTATCTTTTAATTGTGTTATTTTAGTAGTTTGATTTTTCTTACACTATGTGTAGCGCCAATTGGCTTCAGAATTTGGTATTATACTGAGCTTGATAGCACCAAGCGATTTTAGGAGAATGTTCTTAACCGACGGGCATTTTTCAAGTGGTAGAGCCAAGCTTCACCAACAGAAAGGATTAATCGCTAAGAACAAATGTGTGTAGCTTAGATTTAAATTCATAAAATGATTTAATACTTTTATTCGACGGCAGTAAGCTATTATACAGGATCACTCCTCAAAAAATTGCTTTAATTTTTTTTAATTTTTAAATTTTTATTACCATACTTTTTTCGTGTGTATGAAGTAGATTGTTGTTGTTGCATATCTATGTTGCGTTTCTTTTCATCTCAAAATAGATTTCTGTGTGGACCTTTTTGTTTAAGATTTTCCATATAACAGAGTATAAATGTTATATATTTACTATTTTCTATATTTTCACAAAAAGTTAACTCTTGAGAAGAATATTTAAAAGGCAAATGGTGTACATGAGATATTGTTTTATAAAATTCTCTACGTAAACATTCCCACACGATACCAACTGGCCGTAAATATAATGTAACTAATTGATAAATGGCAGCTCCATAGATACCAAGCAACGTATTAATTTTGTAAACAGGCCCTAGAAATATGTTTATAAGATACAATGTTTGTTCAATATTAATTTTTCTCAGTTGCTTACTTAATAAAGATTAAATTTTGAAAATTAAGATTAGGTGCATATTTCTATATAGAATAGGAATTAGGAAATACTTTCTCCGCTGTAAACCAAATTGCAGCGTTGATTTCCGCCACTTGAAATGCAGTGTCCATTTTGGCGTATATTTTTAACAACTCATACATACATACATAATACGACAAGATTTTTGTTGTTCAATATTTACATAACTCATTTCAGGCTAAGTTTTAAGTAAACATAAATTTTATTTACAAAGACGAAATTCCACGAACCCATTATTTTTATTGAATGAGCATGTTTAGTACGTGTTAAAATGAAAATTTTGATTTTGACTCGGAACGAAAACAACGTGGGTCTAAAATATAAATAATGTGTAAGGATTATGCCTTGTTTATTATTTCAAGTGTGCTACTGCAATGTGTGCCTGTCTGTTATTGAGTATTACCATATGTCGGAAAAACTTAACAATAACGCTATTATATTTGATTTAGCACCTACATATTATAAGGAGGCACTTAAGATATAAGACTAACTATTTATAGCCTAGTAAATCGGCAACGTTTTGAGTAACATTATATTAATAAACGTTGTTAGATGATATTTTCGTGATACTTTCAAGAAATTCCTCTTTACGCATTTGATTTCCCAGACAAGACCAAGCTACAGATTTATTATTTATTTATAACTATAATTCTACAAGCACCTAGCTTGCGTTATTATATATTACTAAAATAAATTAATTTTATTGACTGAAAAAAGCGTTTAATGTATAACTAATATTAATAAAATGAAACGAGCAAATTTGAAATTTTAGTTGATATTTAACGTCTCACATATTTTATTTAAAGGAACAAAACCATAAGAACAAAAAGAACATCTCAGACATGCAAAAATGTTTCTGGAATAGTACAAATAAATTTACGATGTCAATACAATGTTGTTTTTAAAATAGATATTGTTTATTTAAAACAGAGTAAAATAATGGTCTTAAAGCTTTGCAAGAATATTTTTTAATCGTTATAAGAGCATAGTAATATTTGTTTCTTAGTGCAGTAATCTATAGACACTAATAATTTTACTGAAATTTTAGACACCAATGTGTTCAATTTTCGTTGAGAAACTTGACCTTTAATTGTGGAATTTGGTAAAAAGTATTTCTAGAAAATATTTCATAAGCGACACTAGTTGAAATATCATGTCCAAAATGTTTACTCATAGTTATAATCTCTTAAGATGTTGATCAAAATACTGTCGAGACTGGTACAATCAATCACAATTGCAGAGATCTCGCGGACCAAGTGTTCATTTCGAGTTAAAGAAACTAATTACAGCTTAATGCAATATAATGAAAAGCAATGTTCAAAACGAGAGATGTATGTGACAGTTAAAAACTGGAGATTAAGTAGGTTGTTTTTGTCTTCAGTAAAGGTAATATGTGAAATTTTATGAACTGGTTGTTATTGGTCAATGAACTGTCTGTATTATCACAGAGAGAAATCATTTTTTATAGCGTTTACAAATAAAACTTTAGGTGAAAATTTAAGTACGATAACATATGTATATATTTATAATTTTTAACATTCAATACTTCTACATTCTTACACTTTTAATTTTAATGGTTTACAGTTTTAAATGACAAATTGACTATAATAGTCTACAGCATAAAAATCTTATTATAGCAGGAAAAAGTAGCAGGAAAAGAATTTGTAGGTAGTAACAGTTATTGTTTTAGAAATTGAAGTCAATATAATAATGAAATGTGTTATTAATACTTAGGCTTATTATTAACGTTGGAAAATAAGCTAGTCTTAAATATTGCATACATTTGTAGTATTGGTAATAATATTTGTTCACGTTTTAACTAGCCACAAGTCTAGCAATTCTATTTTAAACAAAACAGTTTCACACGAGTAGTAATGTTTTGAAATAAAATAACTTTTTTCTGGCACTTATTAAAAATATTATCTATATTTTTTTTCCCGTATAATAAAATTTAAAATTCGCAATAAATCCAATACTCAAAGAGAAAAAAAAATTTGAATGCAGTTGAATTTGAACTGGCACTTCATGGAAACCCGTGAACAATGGAAAAATCATCCTACACACATCAACAATAACAACGTAATAATTTTTCTTTTTTTGTGTGGATAAATATTTTAAAAATAAAAAAATTCAAAATATTTTGCTATTTAACCGTTTTCCTAAAATATCTGGTTTGCGGACCGTCGTGGCGCAAAGGCGTAAGCGTCTGCCTATAAATGCGACGGCTTGTAGATTCGATTCCCACTCGGGGAAGATGGATTTTATATTTCCATTTTCTTAGCTCTGGAAATTAGGCAAAGCGCGACGTTGAGTTCTGCCACTCAACACGCAATGTCTCGAAAAAAGCGGAAAGCGGAGACGGAGAAAGCAGGGACTAAGTAACGGAGTTCCATGAAAATGTTGACTTTATAGTAAAAATGATATTAATAGAGGACCGTCGTGGCGCAGAGGCGCAACGTCTGCCTGTAACGCGGCTAACGCGACGGTTACTGGGTTCGATCCCCAGTCGGGGAAGATGGATTTTTCTATTTCCATTTTCTTCGCTCTGGCAACTAAGGCAAAGCGCGGCGTTGAGTTCCGCCACTCAACACGCAATGCCTCGAAAAAACGGCGGAAAGTGGGGACGGAGTAAGCAGGGACTGAGTAACGGAGTGTCTTAACACTAGGTTCATATGGTTCCTGCAGTTCCCTCTGCCTACTCTGCCATGTGCGGGATAAAGCGTGAAGCTAAAAAAAAAAAAAAAAAATGATATTAATTTGACACATTTTTTTTACTACAATAAAAAATTCAAAAGGCTTGTTTAGCCAAGCCGACTCAAATTAAATATTTATGATTTAAGTTAATTTCGTTTAAATTTTGTTTTTAAAAAGTAATGTAAACACTAATTTATATAATATAACTTATATTATTAACAAATGTATAACTAAGGCAGAAACATTTTTTTGTCTGTGCTAAATTACTTGGAGGACCGTCGTGGCGCAGAGGAGTAGCGTCTGCCTGTAAACGCGACGGGTTCCATTCCCACTCGGGGAAGATGGATTTTTCTATTTCTATTTTCTTCGCTCTGGAAACAACATGCAATGTCTCGAAAAGGGCGGAAAGCGAGGATGGAAAAAGAAGGGACTAAGCAACGGAGTGTCCCTCTGCCTCTGCCTCTACCCTGTAATATGCGGCATAAAGCGTGAAGCTATAAAAGAAAATAAATTACTTGTAATTTATTATAATTCAGTTCTATACAGTAATAATGATTGGCTAAACCTGACATATAAATACGACGAAAGCTTATTTGTAAAAATACACTAAACGACATACGTTAAGTACTTACAAAATTTTGTCTTGGAACCACCTATCGAATTTGTTAACGAACATGTTTTATAACTTTATAAACCAAAAACCATATTATAATAAAAATGAACTTAATGTACAGTTTTAATTACTTATTTCATATTTTCCCCTCGGTATATTGATTTGCATCCTACAATTATTTCCATAGGGAGACATTGTTACTCTATTATGCGAGTGCAATTTTTATTTGCACTTCAATTATTAGTATTCCATTAATATAATTAAGTTACTGCATAATATTTCAAATGCATAATTATTTGCGGGAAATTTTCCATAGCGTGTAAAAGTCGATGGGTACTAAATAACACTCTTCTATTAAATTGCCTTCGCGAAGCCCTGTATAAAGAATATAAATTTAGTTTAGCGGCTAGGAAACTCTATTGCACATACGTTCCTTACCTTCATTTTGTTTCTGCTTCATAAAAAAATAATGAATATTATTATAATAAGAGCTTAAATATATGGGAATAGGACCAATATAAATATGACCAAAACTGATTCATAATAACTCAGAGTTAGTATCGCTGTCAAGGTCAATAGATAAACAGCGTTAACCACAAAGAAATCATAACAATTGAATTTGACATTCAATTTGGTCTTTTACTAATTCACCAATAGCAATAGTATGAGTGGAATTCGCGTACCGAGTGTTCCGTACGAATTTCATGATTTTAGTTGAACGGCATGTAAATCTAGATTTTGTAAGAACAATAATGTTCTGTGATATATCTGTTAACTAGCAGTTTTTAAATATTATCGAATTTCGATTTTGCTATATATACTAAGTGTCATTTTTTTTATTAAAGTATGTATATATATGAATATCGCGTACTAGACGGTAGAGTAGCAATAATAATAGTACCTACTCAACAATACGCCTTGTCCATTCAAACTAGCTTAAATGAGTGTTTATTCAATTTGGATTTAAACCTACAGCCATAATGTTATTAGTTTCTGATCAGAATATGCAAATGTATTTAATATATGCGGCTATACTTATTTATTTCTTGGGATTGTGTTAAAACTTTAAAAAATGTTTCTTTTCAGAATGGGACACTGTACGAATTAGCACAAAACCGTCCTCAATGGCATGCACCTGGGAAGTATTGCGTAGATATGATGCTAGACGACAGTTCACCCACTTCCAGATTAGTTGCAGGCGTTTGTTACCCTGAAACCGTCACTACTGATGACAGTGCAGGGCTATACATTGCTTATGGTGTTGGTAAGTATATAAATAAAAAGAAATCTTTCACGATATCGTTTGATTTCTAGGCATATGCCACTGCTATATATAAAAGCTATAGAGAAAAGCTAATATTTCAAAAAAAAATCATTATAATTTCCTCATTATCATGTGAAAATAAAAATATATCATCACCATCATCATCATCATGTCAGCTGTAGAACGTCCACTGCTGAACATAGGCCTCCCCTAGGGACCTCCAGTGCGCCCTGTCTAATGCTATTCGCATCCAGGCTGCCTGCAACCCGGACCAAGTCGTCCGTCCATCTGGTAGGAGGTAGGTACGTGATCTCTACTCGAGAACCTTTCTACCCCAGCGGACTTTTGTTCTCCGTACTATGTGCCTTGCCCATTGCCACTTCAACTAACTAACTCGTTGGGCTATGTCGATTACTTTGATCATGATCTCTTACATCTTGCAAAGAAATGTCGAGCATAGCCCTCTTCATAGCTCGTTGAGCGACCTTGAGCTGCTTTATGAGGCCCATAGTAAGAAGCCACGTTTAGCCGTGTGGTGTCCGGCTCCGAATAGCACCACCCACACTCTTCCCGTGGGTGTCGTAAAAGGCGACTTAAGGAAATTATAGGAAATGGGCAGCAGCATTTCCTTGTGTATTTCATTAACATCACTGAGCTCGCCAACTCGTCTGCCATGCGTGGCGAGTAAGGCAAACCCCCACCCCTCCAAAAATATACATGAAGCGCTATTTAATTTTTTAATCCATGTGGATTTCTCGTGAAAATAAGATAAAAATATGTTATTGTTATTCTAATCCAATGTATTTCCGCAATAATTAGAGACGTCATTTGAGTAAACAATTATTAATATTCAATGGACGCACACATATAAGTATCAGTTAATGACGATTAACAAGTCATGTATGACATCATTGTGGTCAAATTGTTAGTACAGAAATAAATATACCACATATCAAGGAAACCATTTTCTTATAAACGTCTAAATCTTTATATAAAAACGTTGAGTTTATTACCACTGAATGGTAACTGACCATCATGTTTTGTTAATAAACTGGCGTGGGACATAAAACTTTATTGGCTATTAGCTTCAGAAAGTGCTGTTATGTTAAACATCAATAAATCGAATTGGTTTGTTCAGAATTTCAGAGAATCTATAAAACAATATTGGTAGACGAATCATTAGAATGAGTATCATGAAATTAACCTACGTTTGTATGCATAATAAGCTTCTCAATTCTAGTTTGTACACGTGTGTTTTTGTTTAGGCTCTTTGCCTTTAAACGATTGTAAAGTAGTAGTATTAAAATGCATATGATAGAATTATATACTCTTCCTATGAGCAACACATATTCGATGACGTTCTAACTCCATATAAATTGTAATATTTGCTACTTGCCATTCACCATACCATAAGTGTATAGCAATATTAAAAAATATATACATAAAATCTACAATTAATTTTCAAAATTACCAAATATTATTGTTCAAAAAATATACTTAAACATATTATTTTTTTATTACAGAGATTATTAAATGTCCACATTTGAACGGATACCGACTGTCTGGATGTTGTAATAATCTTATCAATAACTTTTAGCTTAGCTGTTAATGTCATCGCTTAAACCAAAAAATATTTTTAAATTAAATAAATTCCATTCAAAATAACAGAGAGTGATCGGACATTACCTATCGGTCCTTGGTTTTGGGCCTAGATTTATGTAAAATGAGGCATAAATTAAAAAATATATTTTGTGGAGATTTGGACGCAGTATGTTATTCCTATAATTTAGGTGTTATAGTTACGTTTTTTCTCTACCAGTCAACTACGGAATTTTGCTATTTTTTTAAGTATAAAGTGTTAATACTTTTTAGATTAAATTAGAGAATGTTTCAACAATTGCAAATAATAACACAGAAACTACACAAATTTTGAAATTTGCTACATATCACCCTTATCCATTCATGTCTTCGTATATTTTAGTATGCTTCATTGGAAACTCGATGGCTATTAATTTTAAGTCGACACTTAGTTAAACTAACTACTACCTATTGCCGTGTCGAATTCATACTATGACGTTTACAAATGAGTTACTGTTTTGTCACAGATGTATGTATATAGGCCCGGTATAAGTTAAGTACAGGGGAAATTTCTAACAGTATTTTTTTTACTTAAAATAAATTAAGGCCGCTTGCAATTATAACAACACTTTCATATTAATAAACGTTAAATAATAAATATAAATAAAGATGTTTGTAAACGCTTAAACATTAAATTAAGCATTGTAGCTCGTAGGAGAGTCGCCAATAAGATCTATAATCAGTATAATGGACCAAATGTATATGATCTCATTCACTTAGTATGATATTAAAGGAGGTCACCTATGTAATTGATATAATTAATCATATTCTTTTCAGGTCTAATGTTATCGGTACCGTTCCTGCTAGCAACTTTTCTAGTTTACGCTTTTATTCCGGAGCTGAGGAATCTACATGGCATGTGTCTTATGGCCTACTGCGGAGGTCTGATAGTGGCATACCCCTTTCTTGCTTATTTAAAGTTACATACTGGGAAAATCGGCGTGGCTATGACTGGATGTTACGTGATTGGTAAGGAATTTATATTTATTTGTTACTTTAAATTTGATTATTCAATTAAATGAATTTTATTTTAATTCTCAGTCATTTTTATTGTTTTCAAATAAAAAATGATAAGAGTTGTGTATAACAGCATGACACATTATAAATGCCTGTGGCAACCCCGACCGCAGCTACGGTAGGTCACATTGACGTGATTATAAATGGTTGTGGATGGACTATGATGCGATACAATGGACTACACATTTTTTTATTCGAAACAGTACTCTCCGAAATTAGGGCAGTCATCCAAAGTCTTCAATTTCATAATATTGCCATAGATAAAATATTTAGAATATAATAAATATTTTATAAGACGTGAAAATAACATCACATTATGTATTATTTTAATTTTGATGTACTCTAAATCAATTTCAATAAACGAGTATACTTCAATAAACCAATATTGTAATAAAATATTTGCTTATTTTACTTATATTTATTTAGGTAGGGTGGTCATCATATATAAACAAAAAAAAATATTGAAAAGAAATTTTTCGCGTTATACGCCCTTTTTCTCGAGGTTCTCTATGTAACATATATATTTTTTATATGTATTTTTATATATTCGAAGAATAACAGAAGCAAGAACCGTGGGAACCTAGTGTTAAAACACTCCGTTCCTCGCTTTCTGCCTTTTCGAGGCATTGCGTGCTGAGTAGCGAAGAAACTAAAAGCCGCCCTTTGCCTAGTTGCCAGAGCGAATAAAATGAAATTGAAAAAATCCATCTTCCTGACTTGCAATCGAACCCACAAACCGTCGCGTTTACAGGCAGACGCTACGCCTCTGCGCCTCAATTTTGCTTTATTTCAATACTAACTTTCGTTGTTGATTGCGATTACAACAAGCAAGAGTACATTAAATATGCATAATATAAGAACACATAATTTCTAACAAAAATATCGACTGTCATTGTTACATTATAAAATATTTGAATCGTGTGTGAAATACCCGACGTCGAACTCAACCTTTAAAAAATCGGTAGCTACTGCACGCTATTTGTTAATTATAAATATGACGAATCTGACTTAACAACTATTCATACTCATTATAACATGTTTGTGATTAGGACTTGCGTGTCAAAATTGCGGGACAAATCCATATAATGATGTGGACTCTTTAATTTTAAATAGGAAAAAGCCATTACTTTATTTAATGTAAACTTAAGTATGAATGTTTCATTTGTATCGTAAAAAACATGTTTGTTGCTACTATTTGAAACTCCCAGTAGGTTATAAGTTACCCATATTTTTGTCTATTTGTTTTTTGTTTTTATTTTTTCCTAACGAGAGAACTGGGGCTTCCGGTTCCACCACTATCAAATTAAACGTCCGATATCTTAAAGTTATTATAAAAGTTGAATCCATATCGTAACTGAGTTAACGAAAATACAATTGTTTATTTAATTTTGTTTTCATAACAGGTATTACTTATTATAAAAAAAAATGTACATATTTTTTTAGCTTCACGCTTTTATCCCGCACATGGCAGGGTAGGCAGAGGGAACTGCAGGAACCATACGAACCTAGTGTTAAGACACTCCGTTACTTAGTCCCTGCTTACTCCGTCCCCGCTTTCCGCCGTTTTCGAGGCATTGCGTGTTGAGTGGCGGAACTCAACGCCGCGCTTTGCCTAGTTTACCAGAGCGAAGAAAATGGAAATAGAAAAATCCATCCTCCCCGACTGGGAATCGAACCCAGTAACCGTCGCGTTACAGGCAGACGTTGCGCCTCTGCGACACGACGGTCCTCAAATATATGATAAAAATATATTTTTATCATATATTTGTTCTAGAAAGACTAGTGTCTCAGTGCATTCGGTCACTTCATACACTTCAGTGGCTAAAATTTAAGTATTTCCTCTTTAATATACTTATACAGTCGTATTATAAATATACCCGTAGTAATTCAATGCAAAATGCTAGGCATTTTTTGTTTTATACACAAATATTGTTATTGTATTTGTAAGTAGGGAAAATTACATGGCTGGCTAACCGGAACCGCTCCCTCTCTAATTGATATTAAAAAAACTCTCAAAATCTCATTATCCATTATTATTCTAATTTTATTAAAGCACAACTGTGGGTGCGCCGCATAAGTGATGGTGTACCTTGACAAGGACTATATACGTTTTATTGTTTAAGTATTGTGTGGCATTAACGTAATTGCCTATTTAATTATCAACAACACATTTAATATGTGAAGGAAAGAAATACGCTCTAGATGTAGCAGCTTGCAGCTTAAGCCATTTTATACTGAAATACTACATATATATAATTAGACATATAAAATTTATTCTTTATGGCTTTCTGCCACTCAATGAGTTAGACAATGATAAGCCATTCATGTTATATTTTTATGTGGATATTATTTGTGCTAAACTAACACGCTTGAAATGTCCGAATTAAAGAGTCAAAAAATTTACCATATTATTAATGTATAAGAGAAATAATAATAGATCTTGAAACTTTTCATAATATGAATTGCGATAATTACTAATTATTAGCTTTTCGTTATATAAATAAAAAATCTGAAGTATAGATAGATATTCTATATACAAATCAAATGAGGTAAATTGATCGTTAATGATAATGGTCGTATAACTTCTTGACACATAGAATATTCTACATTACATTCTACTTTACGTGTACTGAGTAAACATTCTTCCGTTTAATGGGGAATAAAATTTATTGACTTGGACATATTAACCGACATTACTTCGTCTTAATATCATACAGTTATATACGGTTATTATCATAAAGTAGTAAAATATTATTCCATCCTAAATAACTATAGCCTACAATAATAAAATATGCAATTTCATACAAGAATAAAGAAAACGTATATTATTTTTTCATATGAATAATCTATAATGAGACGACAACAGTTGATATAATAAACACAAAAAAGCGGTCACGGAGATCAAAGAGAACGATGACTGACATTCGTCTACGAATAATATTGATGCAGTTGATAGTAACGTTAATAGTTATAAATATACGACGATTGTGATAGTTTACGGATATTGTTTCAGCTTAGAGCTATAATTTAAAGAAAATCATGTTTTCACACCGTTTTGCGTCAATAATGGCCATACTTGAAGGCGAAGATTCATGTTCGCGTACTCAAGTAGTGCCAAATATGTGGCCAAATTAAAAAAAAAAACTGCTGCGGTGATGTGGCAAGTAATGTAGCCATGATGTAGCCAAAATGCTGCGATAATGATCAACGTCGCCATAATTGATTTCGCGGTAAACATATAAGATACTGTCCCGCTCGTGGCTAGTAATTATATATTACATCTTTATTAATTGAATAAAAATAAAAGAGTTAAAATAGGAATAAATGGCGATGGTCGATGTTATTCATAAACAAAAATCGGACTAAAGTGGCGTGTGGAGCGAACCTTACAAACTTTTTCACGAGAAAACCTTTTAATGTGCGGCAATTTACCGACATCGCCGCGAAGGGCTGTTGTAGCCACGAAAAAGATTCGGGATAGGATGAAAACTTGGGCCAGACCTGTCGCGACAACGCAAAACTACGCTTTATAACGATAGTTTGGCCCCAGAATAATAATGATCATTTTAGATATTACTTAAAAATATTTTTTGTTTGTTTTAGCATTCATCATATACTACGCATTTCAAACTAGCTTCTTCTGGTTGAATGTTATGTGCTTTGACATTTGGAGGACTTTCAGGTAATTAGTTATATTACGATAAACATTTATATGGCCTAAACATTTTACTAATTAATATATATTTGATTTTATATAATAATATAGTA
Source organism: Dione vanillae (assembly GCA_037178615.1). NCBI lineage: Eukaryota > Metazoa > Arthropoda > Insecta > Lepidoptera > Nymphalidae > Dione > Dione vanillae. Next base: position 2,891,938 of record JAZFAU010000138.1, on the reverse strand, counting down.
TACATAATATATCGGTTGAATATATATGAACCTAATGCAAAACTAACTTTTATTTGAAAAAGCCATAAATTTAACGATAGCGCTTAGTGTTGGTAGGTTCAATAAAAAAAAATTTAAGTAGTAGTAGTAGAGTTTTTAGTGTGATTATGATTATATTAACTATACATGCCGAAATGGTTATAGGTAAAAAGTTTATAACACACAATCTATTTCAACATAAATCATTATGTGAATGTAGGTATATATGTAATATAAACATATGGTTTATATGTTACAATAATGAAGACATCATACAAATATATGTTGTTAAATTAAATATACCTACATATTTGTTATAACTATATAAGTATATGAAAGAATTCTAATAAATATGTTTCAACTTTAGTTTTCCACCACGACCATGTGAGAAATTCATAATAAAAAACAAATATTTAGAGTTACTTTTGTTGCTTTACGTTTCAGAAGGATTGCGCCGTCGTGGCAATCTGGTTGGCATCATCCGTAGGTTATATTTACCATGTAGTTTGTTGTTATTAGATGTATGTAACTATAGATTGGCCTAACTTATTGTCTACCTTTTTTGTTGATTCGTCAAATATAATTTAGTACAAAAATTAATCAACAATTTATGGTTTAATTTAAATAATTATTTATTCCATTTGGCGATCAATAATATTTACAAAACATTTTAAATTATTTTTTTTAATTTGATCGCTCTTAGTTTGACTAATGTCAAAGTTAAACGTTTATCATTCACAGATAATTAATAATTTTTAGTATTGGCCTGCGTTTCAGAGCCGTTGCGCCGACTTCGCAACTCGGCAGGCACTATACGTAGGTTCAAACACAAAATAGCTTTTTTACACAATGATGTACCGTGTACGTAACGTTGGAATGGCTGATTTGTTTATTACTTCCAATATTGTAGTGATTGTGAGCTTATATGTACTTTTTGTGTCTAATTGGCATTACAAATATTTAATTTAAATTAAATTAACTTATTAATATAGTTACACACATCACGACACTGCATGTCACTGAAATAGGCTCTACATTTGTGCTTGAAAACAAAATTTGAAAAAGCTCTGATTTATAATTTGTTTCTCTTTATTTGTCAGTTTTTGTTCTATCTTTATTAAATAACATAGGTTCAAAAAAGACACGGAAAAAACGTAATATCGTAGTTACAGTGGACATGTTTTAAAAAACACAAGATATTTCCAGAAATTTTTTTATTGAATTTTATTCCCTATACAATCTTATCAGTTCCTTATATTTTATCAGTTATAACTTACAAGGAGTTGATTTTTCCGAGTAAACGTATAACAGACACTGTTTCATTATGTCGTAAGCGGTTAAAGAGATAAACATTCGCGAAGTGAGCGAAAACCTATTATGTTTTGTTGACATAAACTTACGTATTGAAATTCGGTATTAAGACATTATAGTTTTACAAATATTAAAATAATATAAAAAATATAAACCTAAACTGACGGTCATACATAAGTATAAACGCTATGTACATATATACCAAAACGGAAGGATATGTTACTCGTTCTAAAGCGTCATTTGACTTTGATAATGATATTTCAAACATATAAAATATTAAGAAAAATAATAACAAATGATGTCAAAATATGAAGCATCTTCTATTAGGCAAAAAGTAATTTTAACATTTTACCTATCAATTTATGACAGTTTAAAATATACGTCTATTATATGTAATAAGTTTTAAATGTAGCAAAATTCCAGTAGGTTTATTGTTATACATTAGCAAAAACTATTTTCATCCTGTTCATGTTCTATATTCGCATGACATTAACATTGGCATGAATTAAGTATGTTAGTACCTACACGTTAGTTTTATATAACATAGTAGTCGTTTCTTGTTAGGTATTACGTTTAAATACACTTTTTAAGCCACATGTGAACTCAAAAAGGAACCACTACTATTGCATTATGTAGATGTTTCAAATAAACTTTGTTTTTTATACTGTTTGTAGTTATACTTAGCATTCTCCTCAGTCAATGGTTCTAATCGAATAATGGCTTTGACGCTTTATTTATATATATTTCTATGTTTATTGCAAATCCAGGATTGGAAGCCTTGCTTCTCAACACTCACAAAGGTATCTTTACTCAAAAGAATAAATAGTCCTTGTATAATTTTTCAATATATAGTACTATATTTATTTTTAAATTAGTTATATAGTTGAAAACATAATAAAATAATTATATATTTCAGTGGGTATAGAAGTAGTTCAAATAAGCGTCGAGAACAACGTCGTTTTGCGTTGTACGGCGCGTACGCGTGGGGCGTCCCGATAATACTTACTGCGTGCACTGTGGGAATGCAATTTGGTGACGTGCCTGACAATATTGTAACACCTGGCTTTGGAAGTAGGCGATGCTGGTTTGAAAGTACGTATATTTTGTCCTACTATCTGCTTTTATTTTATTTTCTTATTTTAAAAAGACGAGGCAAGGATAGAATGCTAAATATTTGTGAATGAAAAATCATTAGAACAACAGAATGAAGTAGCATACTTGGGAAGTATGTTAAGTATAGATGATACGAAATGGATTCAGAAAGACGTGTTGCTGCCAGAAACAGAAAGTACGAGGCCTGAGATGCGTTGTTGAGACGATAGAACTTCAGTGTCGCTGCACATTTGGCCGTACACAATGCGGTTCTGGTTCCGACTCCGAATGCGACTTCCGAATGCAGCTTCCGAATGCAGTGCTATATGGCAAACGTGAACGTGGGTATTGCAGAAGAAGAATGAAAGAAAGTGGAATGTGATCTCGGAGTCAGTTTAGCTAACCGAGTTCGCAATGAAGTGATGCACAGGATGATAGGTAATAGTGAGGATGTCACAGTGAGAATGAAGAAGAACGGGTTTAGATGTTTTAAGCATGTCGATAAAATAGGTGATGAAAGAATGGTAAAAATGACATTTGAAGTAAAAGTGAGTAGTAAAAGAGGTAAGGGGAGACACTGGAAGGAGGTCACGTTAAAAGCATGTGGACTCCTCGGAGAGCGTGTTTGAAGAGGCTAAAGACAGAGGACGATGCGAAACAGATATGCAGGGGTCGCAGCGTTTGGCGCTCCGTTCTCTATGACTACCCCGCTAGGAATAACGCGTGAAGCTGTGTGTATGCATGTATGTTTTATCATTATGATATACTTACATAACATTAAATACCTATAATAAGTTTGTTTTATATAACATAGTAGTTGATTTACAATATAGTGATCGTTTAGTTATAGCCTATAATTAATAAGCTCTATCACATATCTGAGAGTAATATACTATATTACATAATATATCTAAATCTTATTAAAATATAATTCCTCTGCACAATTTGTTATTTTTAAATTATATAAATATTATGAAATAAATAATTTTAACATTTGCTCATATCTTTTGTGTTGTGATAAACGACTGAATTGTGACATAGCATTATGCAATACGATGATAATTTATTATAACGTGTGAAATATTAACCATATTTTAATTTTTTAGATTGGTTAAGCGAACTTGTGTACTTTTTTACTCCAGTTTTTGTATTGGTAGTATGCAATTCAATCTTCTTCTCTATAACGGCACACCGCATACGGTCTATAAAACAAGAAACTGCCATATTGAAAGGAGCTGAGTCCTCACGGAGTGATAAACTGAAAAAAGATAAGCAAAGGTAAAACATGCTTAAAATAATTTACCCTTTTCATTAAAACTATTCAGCTATTAGCATACACTTTATATATATTGTAATACCTATATACAATGTGTGAACACTGCAGTAGGTAGTCTTAGTAATTTACAAATCCACTTTGAACGTAATTCTCGTAAGAACACATTACTTTTAGTATCAAACTTTAATGTGTAAAGTTTAAATTAGGAAAAGTTGTAACTTTTACAACATGAATATTATTACGTCCAAAAAGGTTGATTAACGTTAAAAATTGTTTTTATTGTCACAAATTTAGTTACCTACCTACTATTTTTGTGCGTCGTGCGATGTTTTAAAAGAATTAACAATTTATTTTGGTTTTGGAAGATCCTTTTGTAGATATTTTGGTCCTATAATAGCAAACTATAAAAGCCTTTGTGACACAAATACGTAAATTTCTGCAACTACTATGTTGACACGTGTTGCATAGAGTAGGTCATCATGTCAAAGATTTTCATATTTTTTTTATTCAAGAAATGTAGTATTAGTATTTGTTTACGTAATTTTTACGCTAAATACATTTGTTCAGAAAAAATACATTTTTCTCTTGGGTAATGAGTGAGTAATATTTTACACGTTCTATATCAACGCAGGTTCCCATTTTTATATGTTTACCTATATATAGATATATCTTTTAAACAATTGCAGCAAATGAGTTGTATTTTGCTCAAAATTTTTGTTTAATATGTATAATGTATACACAACAAAAATTAGATTTTTTGTTTAAATGTTTATAAATATGCCTGGATACGTTTGCGTTTTGGTTAGCATATTTAAGACCCGAAAGGAATTGCTTTCCATCTATATGTCTATTTCACGGAAATATGTCGAATTATCAATAACATTCTATATTATATATTTCATTAAAATTTTAAAACTTTCAATAGTGAAGTAATATTGTTAGACAACTGTGTATAGGTAGATAACTATGTGATGAATATATATAATATTCCTGATATAAGAAAAAAATGAAAAAGAAATAATGCCACTTTAATAATAATGCCACTTACAGTTTCACAAAAAAATTACAAAGGATATATTTTGTGTTTTGTGTTGTGATGTTTTGAAGTAGGGAAAAAAGCTAAATGTTGTTGTACCGAACTCCTTCTACGTAATTACTGTAAAGTTGTTAATATACCTTTCAATACACATACACATATATTTGATTTATGGCTAAAACTTTTAAAACAAGCTCTTAGAGCTCTATTTCTAAAACAAATGCGTCTTCCAATATATGTGTAACATTGTGTGTAAAAAGTTACGTAAAAGTTAAGTTACGTATGTAAATACATGAAATATATATTTAAAATATTTTTATCTAGTAAATTAGTGGTAGTAACTACTTAGTTAATCATTTTTACCACTTTATGTATTAAATACGAATATGATATGTGTGCAAATATAAAAAACAATCACCAAAATAATTTTTTAACATTATTTGCTTTGAAGTAACGCAACATGCAACGTTTAATATTGATACGTCCCTGAAACATGGTATTCATGATATCTTTTGTCCTATTTCGACTTCCATGGTTAATTTTTCCGATATGATCCTGTGAATTTATCATTGGCGGATGCACAAATAATGCCTTTACCCAAGAAAAGCACTAGACATAGCCACGATCGTCTGATATTCAATCTTTAAATTTTATCCAAAATCCTAGAATGCCTTGCCAAAATATCGTTTTCCTCTTTTCAAAATAAGTTTATTTCTCCATTGCAAAGCGGTGTACACCTTGTATTAGCTTCGCTGAAAAACACTCATATTCTCATCTTATTTACTGTACAAAGTTCTACTCATCAACTCCTCGATATCTGAAAGAGAGTTTTAATCTACGAAGCGTTAATATCCACTGACGCTTCTGATAAAAATTTAATAAGTTTTTAATTTTTAGATTATGTTTAAACAATAGTTCTAAAATGTTATAATTTATATAAATTTGATAATGATTGCCATTTTTAGATATGGGCTATATTTAAAGTTGTTTGTTGTAATGGGCGTGAATTGGACAATTGAAGTTATAAGCTTCGCAGTCGGCGGATCCAATTGGTACTGGATTGTTGTGGACCTCTCAAATATTGCACTTGGAGTTTACATCTTTTTTATTTTTGTATGGAAGAATAAAGTACGCAATTTGATTCGTAAAAGGTACTTTATTTTAATATAATTTTTTTTAATAATTTGTAAATGACTTACGTTGTTATTTACAAAATTTTTATGTTTTCTTTAAGTATTTTTTCTGCCCTCAGTGTGGTTAATCCACACTTAAAATAATTACAAAAATAGTATTACAGATTTTGCAGATGTAACATGTATTATCAAAAAATAAAAGAAATATTCTGGACCTTTTATTTAGCTTATTAAATGACAATAATCAAATTAAAAATATATTTTATTCTAAGATGAAAAAAGGGAGGGTTGCAAATAACTTAACACTAGGCTCGCTCTGTTTCCCTATTAGTTGGTGAATTTTTAAAGGTTTAAGGTCATTACAATGATTTATATAATATGTAAAATCTGTTTTAAAATTTTAAGGCAAAAAAGACAATAATTTTCTAGTTATAATCCATTTCTTATTAACTTAGATACAAGTAATTATTTTACAAGTATTTGTGGACAGATGGCGCGCCCTGCGCGGTCTCCGGACACAGGAGACGAGCTATGCAGGACGATCGAGCTCCGCACCTACTGAGGATACGCGCATGTCGGCTGACGAATGCGCAATGCGCTTGAAAGACATCCACTAAAATATGGTAATGGAATACAGGTACTTACAATATGTTACTATAGTAACTATGATTAGTTTAAATATTTTTCTTTTAAATTTCCACTGCTTTTTTTAGAATGCAGATATGACAAAATTAGAATGGATACCAGTGAAGCTTAAATGGAAAACGTCGATCGCTAGTCATTTTTGAACACCTTAGTTAAGAACCTTAGTTATTAAAGAGTGTTTAAATGTCTTAGTCATTAAAGAATGTTTAAATGTTCTATGAGCACTATCTTATCGTACAATTTTGCGTGAATGTCAATATTTTATAGAATAATTGTTATATTTAACGTATGGATATTGTTAAATTAAAATACATCACATTTTAACTATTTTTAAATATAGGTCTATTTTGATTGTGTTTATATTCATATTAATTTTTTTCAATAAAATCAGAATGAATTGTAAAGAAATGTGTATAATGATTTTATGAAGCAATTTTAAAAAAATGGTTGCCTGTAAAGTGGGTTTTACGGGCGAAAATTTTACGTGACAACGTCTTTTTCTCGGTAGAATATTTATTGATATGATTTATAATTATAATATAAATTGCACAAATTTTAACTATAGAAAATATATTTTGTTTACTAAAACATTGTACATGTGTCAAGTGATACGCGCGGCGTACCGATCATAGTTCGGTGACAGTTGACACATCGTTACGTTACTTTTTCATAAGTGACTCCGAGCCGCAACCTAATTTAAGACGTTGTCACGTCAAAAATCAAATATATACAGTCTTATAAATAACATACATGTAACACTACTGGTTAAACTAATTATTGAGAAAAAAATGGCAAAAATGGGTTTCTACTAAGGCAACAACATAAGCTGTTGCTCTAGATTTCGCTCTTGATTAGCTTTATTCTCATAATTTGCAAACATTAAATGGCTATTTCTGAATGTAAAATATTATAAAGAGCACCTGCTATTCTGTAAACGGGACAAGTTGTCTTCTCTATAATTTCATGATTTTAAAAATAAAGAGATGATCTTTCTTTTAATTTAAACTAAGATCTATATTTTAATGGACTATTTGACAACATTTCAAAAGTTGTTTATATTATCGACTATAGAACCCACATTTCTTTCTTGTTTTTAATTCGGATTCGGTATTTTTCTTATAAATTCAAAATGAAAATTAAAAATTTTACTATCCAGTGAGTAACTAGCTTTTTAGCTGATAGGTTTTAAAACATGGCATTAAATTAGTTCTTGTGAAACAAAAAAATATTTTTGTGAAAAATAGATATTTAAATATACTACACAATTCTATTTTGGCGTCAATTATATTCAAAATTTGTATTCATTATTACAGATATCTATCGAGTACAATGTGAGTATAAATACTAATATGATGTATTTTTATGTCAATAAATAAAATTACCAAAATAATTGTATGCGCAGAATACCGCGCGTCAGTGTCTTATGTGAATTTTCAGTATTCTTTGACAGAAAATTCACGTAAGTCACCAACAATTCGACATGAATTTAATGATTATACATTTTACTTTTCTCTAAAACGCTTTGTGAACCTGTATGTAAGGATGGCAACAATTAATCCTTTATTTTCCATATTATCAAGAAGCCCGTTGTGTTTGTATAGAAAAGATTTTTGTACTTGTGATACTGATTATTAGAAATATAATGATCGATGAATATAAAAATATATAGGAGTACTACCGCAAATTTTTAATTTTGTTAAATTCATTGTATATAAAAATATACCCATCTATGTACTAGCTTTAGATATAATTTGTGCGCTTAGAAATAAAATTATATTATTCTTAACAAAAAGTTACAAAATAAATAATAAAAATGGCAACTACTTTTTATTTATATTATTTATTCCTTTGTATTTAATATTTAATTTGAACGACTTTGATCTATCAACTACGGCATTTCAAACTTGCAGGAGACTAGTAAAAATAAGCTACTGAAGAGCATGGTGGGTAATGGAACTTAATTTATATTTTACCAGAGTTATAGATTTTATATAATTATAATGTAATGTCTTTTTCGCATGCAGCATTGTTTTATAGTTCTTGATAGGTTTTAAAAATAATTCTGGCGTTACATATAAAAATGTCATTTAAAAATATATGTTTTCAAACGTTACTTCAAAAAGATTCTTTCTTTCTTTTTTATAGCCTCATGCTTTGTTTATCCCATAATTACACAGCAAAGTAGGCAGAACGAACCGCAGAAACGATGGGGACCTAATATAAAGACACTTCGTTCCCAAATTTTCGACTTTTCGAGGCATTGTGTATTGTTGAGTGGCGGAATTCAACGCTACGTTTTGCTTAAGCTAAAAAAGCTTTTGTACTCTAAAACGCTAGCAGAGCATACTTGAAAATTTATTGAACAATCTATAATTTGACAAAAAATAACGAAAGTGACTAATTAAAGCATACAATAATTATTATAATCGATACTTAAAAAAACAAGCCATGTAAAAGGTACATCCCTATTGATAATAGCCGTCATATATGTCAAATCATAGTTGACGTCAACAGTCCAAAAAAACATGATATTTGATAAGAGTCTCTTAGCAAACATAGGGCTTAAAAACATTTTCTTTTTTTTAAATATTATATAATACGAAACAAGTATTAGTAGTACAACTGTTTTAATAACTTTCGTTTCCTGGGACATAATTTATTACATGTTTTACACCTTTATTTACATGTGAAAGTAGTGATATTAATAGGTAATAACAAAACATGATAAATTTGTGCTGCCGTTTATCCGTTTATAATATAAAAGTTGCATTTTCTTTATTAAAAACTTAAAAGGTATTCTAATTATAACTATAAATTTATTTACATAGCATTTAGCAAATCTGATAAATGTGACCTTTGTACTTTTGATAAGAAAAAATAAATTAACTATAGTTTTTATGGCTACAGCCAAATTTCTGATAGGTTTATCTTTCTTAGTATTGTTAGTTTCTGTCATTATTTCATATTTATTGAATAAAGATCAAGCGATAACAGGTTAGTGTTAGTATTAATCTGGCAAAAGGTAAGATTTTGCATCTGCAAGTATTTATGTTTACTTTAATATTTCAGATTCAATGGCTACCAATGGAATACTTTTTGTTTCAAATGCTGCCAAGGCTTACAAGCTGTGCTCAAAAGTGTCAAAATTTGTTAAAGATGTTTTGTATATAAATTTTAATAATGGCCCAGATACTGCAAAATCCATTTTAAATAAGCAAATTGTTGACATATATACTAAGGTAAGTCAATTTAAAATATGTTAATATATTTTAAATACTCGAATAATAGAACTAATTTAATTGATTCTTTTAATGGACATAGAATTCTTTTATCTCAAGCTGTGTTAAGATCATCAAAACATGTAACATTAATAGAACATTTTATTTAAAATATTTTTTATGCATTTTAGTGTGGAAATTTAGATGTAAGACTTATGTTAAAAGCTAGAAATTCTATAAGTAAAATAAATACATCTAAGACAATTCAATGTGTGATTTATGAAAAAGAATTAACAAAAGATATTGATAACCTAAAGAAATCATTGGAAAACATACAGAGTGAATGTCCTATTCACTGTGTTGGTAAGATTTAGAAAAATATATTTTCATTTTTTTTTACCCTTTTTTTAATGTATAAGTAACTTGCGTCATTATTTTTATACAGATAATGAATCTCTAACAAATCTTACACATGATATGCATGAAGATGTAAAAACATATGAATATGTGGCATTGGGAGGTACATTTGATAGATTACATAATGGACATAAAATTCTTTTATCTCAGGCTGTGTTAAGATCATCAAAACATGTCACAGTTGGAGTAACGGATGTAAATATGATAAAATGTAAGTTTTAACTTAAATAACAAGTTTTCAAATATTTTTTTTACCAAGTAAATAGTTTTATATGGCAGTGAACGTGGGTATTACAGAAGAAGAATGAAAGAAAGATGAATGCTGTGGAGATGCAATCTCTTCAAAGAATATGCGGAGTCAGCTTAACTGACTTAATCCGCAACGAATAGGTACACCTGATGGTAGGTACCAGTGAGGATGTCACAGTAAGAATGAAGAAGAATGTGCTCAGGTGGTTTGGGCATAGAGTGTGAAGTTAAGTTAAGTTAAATACTTTTTTTAATATTGGCTTTGGTAAATGTTATAGCAAAAACATTATGGGAATTAATAGAACCGGTAGAAGATAGAATAAAAAACATTTTACATTTTTTAAAAGACATAAATCCAGATCTTGAATATAATATATTGCCAATACAAGATATCTATGGACCAACTATACATGATCCAAAGTTTCAGGTTTGTTGTTTTTGAAATAATTTAATTGTTTTTTTTTTATGTTTTTTTGTACTATAACAATTATTAAAAAAATATCTATAAAATAATTCATATTATTAGCTAATAGTAGTGAGTGAAGAAACATTCCGTGGAGCGGTAAAAATTAATGAGAAGCGGAAAGAAAATGGCTTCCAACCTTTAGATATCCATACAATAGAGCTAGCAGAAGATTCAAACAAACAATCTCAGGAAGAAGAAGGAAAAGTTAGTTCTAGTAATCAGAGAATGAGATTACTCGGCACTAGTTTAAGAGAACCTAAGGTACAATAAATTAAATTAATTTAAGGTATATTTATATATTGAATATTCATATTAAAAATGAACTTTCTTTGATTTACATAAAAATTGGCTATAATACTGTATTTTTGGAATTTTATTATAATATTCTGAAGACTATACACTTTATTTTTGAATTAGTAGTTAAATGTTATTTGGAAGATTGCAACATACAATAATATCCTTAGAATTCTTTATCACTTTACAGCCCAATCCCAACATCCCAAAGTGGCCCTATGTTATTGGATTAGCTGGAGGTATTGCCAGTGGGAAGAGTAAAATAACGGAAAAATTAAGGTATGCAATATTTTAATATACACAAATATTTGTTTAGTACAGTATGTTATAAACTGAAAATTATATTATTTTTAATTACAATGAAAATAGCAACTCAGATAGTTGATTATATCAATGTCATCATGATCATCTCGAATTACTGGAACAGCCAGGCAGCAATTTTGGGCTGGTCCAGTCATAACCATTATTAACAGATTTAATTAATTTTTATAACAACAAAGGAGAGTTTATACAGAATAAAGCTAATTGATCAAATAATTCCCTATTAAGTAACAAAATATGTAATAACATTTACAACTTATACTTATTTCTAGATTAAAAGGAGCAGCCATAGTAAACTGCGATATAATAGCACATGAGCTATATAAGCCAGGCTTGCCTTTAAATCATACCCTTGCACAGGAATTTGGTATAAACATCATCACTGAAAGTGGGGAGATTGATAGGAAAAAACTAGGAAGCATCGTTTTTAGTGATAAGGTAATTCATTAATACACTAAATTATAGCAACTCACAAATAAAATGAAGTTATTTTATAAAATAATATAAATATATATTTTAAATATTGCGTGTTGAGGGTTGCCATGCTATGCTTTTGTTAATTTTTATTCAACACTGCACCGAAAGAACGTGAAATATATCTGATTTTTTTCAAGGAAAATTATCATTATTTCAATATTAGAGAAATAAAAAAACCTATAACAATTCCCAAAACAAAAATATTTACAGGAGCAGCTACTAAAGCTTAATAGTCTTGTATGGCCAGCTGTAATACAAGAAGCCCAACGACGTGTAAAAGCGTTTGGTGAACTAGGACATAGAGTGGTGGTAATGGAAGCGGCGGTGATGGTGCAAGCCAAGTGGTATACAAGCTGTCACCAGCTGTGGGCTGTTATTATACCACCTAAAGAGGTAATAATATTTTATTGTAAAAATAAACTATTAGTAAGGACCAGCCTTATAACATATCGGTTTGTGGGATCCTTTCCCGCAACGTCATTACACAAGCTTCCTATGGTTCCATCTGCTTACTGCCATTTGTGTGAAGTCAAAAAAGTAAAAATAAAAAAGCTATTATATTAGTGAAGAATAATTTCAGAGAATAGTAAACTTAAAAGTTTGTATATAGCACTTGGTTAGTCTCGAAAAATGCAATAACTGATAGTTCAAGTATTATCAAATTATTAAGACTTGACGTAAAATAAAGTGCGGCGTCGAGGTTCCTTGGTAAATGCGCAATGTCTTCAGTTTAGGCAGACAGCAGACATATCTTGAAGCTAGACATATGTCTTTCCAGCTATAGTATACTCCTAATTAAAATAATGTTATAGTCGTTGTAATAAGTAATAATATTTTCCAAGTTTTTTTTCTAATCATGTAAATCAAACCTTAAAAAATATCGCCTAAGTATTCATTTTCTTGCATGGAAGATACATAAATAAGAAGCGAAACCTATAAAACTGGTCAAATGGTTGTTTGTGGCAGTGTTATATTTATTAAGCGAATCTGTTTATTTTCTCATACCTCTTTTTAAAATGCGATATGTAATATGAGTGAATCCGGGAAAAATAATACAGGTTTAATGTAAAAAAACTAAATAAAGCTTTAATTTTTTCTTCTTTCCTACAGGCCATCAAAAGATTGCAAGAACGTAATAGCTTGTCTGAAGAGGAAGCTAAACAAAGAATCGAATCGCAACCGACCAATCTAGAACAAGTGGCACTAGCTAATGTCGTATTTAGTCCGTACTGGAGTTATGAGTACACACAGCAACAGATTGATCGCGCTTGGGACCAATTACAATTATATTTAGATAATAGAAATTAAAATGTTTTTATACCTATAAAGGTTAACTATATATTGTTTGTAGATTGAAATTTTTACTTTTTTTATTTTATGATATAATTGTTTTACATATATTAAGTTTAATGTGACATCAGCAATAATTAGTTTAATTCACAAATACGAAATAAGCCAAGAACACTTTCCAATCATCATTATTTTATTATCTGTGTTACATTATATCCATATAAGCGATTTATATTTAAATCGTAAATACTACGAACAAAATTCGTATAATATTAATAATTTATTAATAATAAATGAAAAATCAAAATCTACTTTGTATATAATGGCTCCAACAAAACTTATTGCTTCATTTTTAATACAATTATTTATGTGAATAAATAATATTCCATTATACAAAAAGCAATAAAATGTCAATGTCATTATCATACATAGAGGAGGTCCCAAACAAATAATAATTTATGCAATAATGTGCCTGATTTTGAATTAGCCTTTTAGTAATAAGAAAATTATATCTAAAAACAATTAGTTGACCTACAGGAATACAGAATTGTTTAGTTTGTTTTGATTATAACATTCTAATTAATACATAATTTGACATTGATATTTTTAGTGTATAAGAAATTGAAAAATGTAAATCAGAAAAAAATTATTAACGTTTAAATTAATGAAAGTCCAAAAATTCCTATTTTGAAATATTTTCTGTTCAATTATAGTTCGTTTTCTTCTTGATCAAATAAACAACTATTATTAACCATTGTTTGTTACTTTGTTTAAAATGACAGTCCTTGTTGTGTACATTTTGACATATCTGTTGTATTTTTATATGCAGTAAACACTAAACTGATTTAGATTTGGTGATTTAAACCCTACGTCTTAAGAAAGAATACTAGGAAGCTACCAAAATTAACCCAATTATATAATAATGGCTGTATTATACTATTATATCATTTTTAATATTATACATCACAAAGATTTTATGCATTTGTTATAATTTATTCAACGGTTATGTGTACTCATTTCTTATTGTTATTTTATTGTTAAATATAAATAAAGTATAATATATTATGTTGATTTTATTGTTCATTATTATAACTATGACATTACCATGAATTCTTTATTTTCAATATGATTTACAGGGTAGAAGATTAGGATGTCATTATCATTAGTTTCTAATCATATAACATTGGTCTTCATTATTAAACACCATGTTTTACCATAAAAAGACACGCTGCAAGTAGAAATTTATCATTTTGGGTTAATCATTCGCCAAGCAAAACAAAAATGGCAACTTTTCTAAAAGTTATTGTATTTTTAAATTTATTACAATTAATTTTTGCTAATATTAAATTAATTAAAGTTAAGAATGGCATAGAAGAACAAAATACACATGCAATTGTAAGTAAAATCAACCATAAAAAGTTCATTTAAAGTTAATATTCTATAAATATCAAATAAGGTTCAAATATTTCACTTCTATTCTAACAGGCTGAAATTGTTGAAAATAATTTAAAAACTAATGGATGGAATAATATTTTCTTCATTGGAAATTTATCAGACATGCTATACAGCCGGTTGAAGAAGATACCTTTTACCTTTGCTGTCACCAGCTTTACTGAAGAAGACGAACAAATTGAGAATGTTGTACCTTATCATTCCAATTTTATTATATTTAACTGTTCTAACCTCGAAGAGTTCGAAAAAGCTTTACGAAAAACTATTACTTTGCCATACTGGCATCCATTAGCCAATATTATTTTAAATTATCAAGCTCCGTACAACAAAGACGAAGTTGCTAAATTATTTTATATATTTTGGTATTACAGAGCTATTAACGTTATTGTAGTTCAACAAAATGTTGCTTCAGAAGATATCCTCATATCGTATTTTAGTCCCTACATTTGCGAAAATTATAAATTAGACCATTTATTTGGTTGTTGGACAACATACAAAATCGGTATGCCGATAGAAAATTTTAAAGATAGTTTTCAATGTGTTAGGGGATGTCATAATGTTACTTTATATTCTAAATTACGGTCTACATTTCTCGGAACTTGCATAGGCTTTAATACAGCAATATTGCCTTTTACAAACTGGAGTAAGATACAAGACATAATATTATTTGAAGATAAATCAAAAGATTTACATGGATACACATTTTTAGCTTATACCGTTGAAGTTTTACCATTTCTAGGCATACAAGAGGAAGAAAACGGTACATATAAAATGATATATAGAGATGGTTTACTTTGGAATACGATGGCTGAGCTTTTTAATTTTAAAATAGATTTATTTCCCTCAAAGGACACAATGAAAGGCAATTACGACTTTGAAATTAATATACAACAAGTATTTTCCTTTACACTTAGAAAAGCGGACTTAATTTTATTTCCATTGTATCAATTCGATTTAATTATAGCAGAAGTTGACTACACAGTTCCATTCGTAGATAGCGGTGTCTGTGTGATGTCACAGCGGGCTGACTATGAAACAATAGTTTTCAATGAAAAATTCATAAAAAATAATCTTTTTGTGCTAATGGAGCAAATTGTATGTTTTCTATGCACGTGGTTTGTATTTTTTATTTTCAATACAGAACAGCTCGGTAGGCTAAGTTTAGACCAAGCCGGAAAGGATTTTATAAATGCGTATAAAACAGTAATGTCAATAAGTTTAAATAATCCACCTAGACGTGACTCGTTTCGTATTTTCTTTACGATTGCCATATGGGGATTTTTCGTTGTAAATTTTACCACTCAGGCATCTATAATATCCTTGTTTTCTGTACATAAGCGAGGCAAGGAAGTGGATACTTTTGATGATGTTATAGAAAAAGGGTATAAAATCGAAGGGATTGCCTCGCCTGATGTAGTCCTTCCAGACACCGAAGAAAAGTTTCAAATAATTACTTCTAGAATGGAAGTTGTACATGATTTATTTGGTTGTGTAAAGCAAATGCCGAATGATAGCCATCGTTTTTGCTTAATAGACTGTGCAGTAGGCCGGTATCTGGCAAATAAAATGCTTAATGAGAAAGGTGAGCAATTTCTCCACATTGCCACTGAGGCCAGAATTCATAGCCACTATTTAAACATGATACTTCATAAAGACAGTCCATTAACGGATCGTTACAACAAGTACATGATGGCATTATTCGAAGCGGGCTTAATTAAAAAATGGATGGATTTTAGATATATTGATACAAGTGAAGAGGTTCCTATCAAGCCTTTGGATATGGAAGATCTTGGAGGGATATTTCATTTTTTTTGTGTGTCAGTTGGGATATGTGTGTGTGTTTTTATAATAGAAATATTATTTTATTTAATTTTATGGACAAAACGTAATTATAAATTAATTTTAAGGCGACTACTAGATGTTTTGAGATGTAAACGAAAGTTAAATATAAAATATTTTTTAGGAAAATTAAAAGCAGTAAAATCTATTCAAAAACGAGATGAAAATTAGGTACGTTGTGAAAATTAGGTATGCGCTTACCCGTCTCACATTCTCACGTTTGAACGCAAATCCGATTTGTACAAAAATTACATTTTATTATAGCTTTTAAATATTTTCTAGCTTCTGAAATGTTTCTTTTGTTAATAAAAATAAATTAGTTTACGAACTTTTAATTATTATTCATTTATTACACGGCCTGTTGATAAATCCCAGCAAATCTCAGTTGTGCATTTTCGGTAATGCAAAGCAACTCTAAAAGATTGACTATTGTCTAGTTCTACCTTTATTGCTTGATAATTGCAAATTGATGCTTAGTAGTTTATTGAAGAATCTCGGTATCAAGATCAATAGTGCATTGACGTAGAATTGATCCTCAAGTAGCGGAATTAAGACGCAAGGCATTTTCTGCTGTTGAGAGGGCAAGAAGATTGAAAAATTTATTACCCCTAAATAAAATATCTTTAGCTCAGACTATCTTTTTCCCATACTTGACTACGCAAATTCCTATTACCTGGATTTGACACAGCAATTGCTGAATAAATTAGAGCACCTTCAGAACCATATAACTCAATATCGGGTTCAACTCAAACGGTTGACGATGTAATTATCATGCACTCATTCTCCTATACTCCATTATGTTTCTGCCTTTAACTTCCTCATACCTCAAAGAAAGATTTACCTTCTTGAGTTCCCATTTTGAAACTTTGTATCTCCATTCAAGATATGACAACATACTGGATGTGCCACTATGTCACACCAAGTGCTATAAGTGAATTATTTACAGTTAAGTCGATAAAACTATAAAGTAAACCACGTAATATCAGTCACATTCAAGTCTCTTAACGTATTTAAGTATCGCTTCAAAGCATATCATCTACAGCTAAGCTTGTTTTAATTTTATGTATATATATATATATATATATATATATATATATATATATATATATATATATATATATATATATATATATATATATATATATATTAAATTGATATATTTTAGACCTAATTTTAATTTGGGTTAATTTTAATTTGAGTACTGTGCTTATTTAAGCCTCGCCAGCCAGCGCAGAGAATGCTTTTGTTGATCGGCTTTTCTATTTTAGGGTAAATGTTCTATATTATATTTTTCATATTATTAAAAAGTGCATGTCACCTCCAATAATTTTTGTTATGGCAATTGATGAAAGTTGTTATTATTCATATTTTCAGCTTGTCTACTATAGTTCTACCTAGACTCTTGACTAATTTTATCTTAGATTAAATTTCGCCCAGAAGTAATAAGTATACAACAAGTAAAGTTTTATTCAAATCCGTACAGTATATTCGAAGATAAGCATTTACAAACAGGCAAATAGACAAAAAAATCATATTCTGCTATAATAGTTACAATTATAGTGAGTTTACATTATTATGCATCATTTTTTTGTAAAATATAGAACTACAGATGTTCACACACTAAGTAAATATTTTTATGTTTTATTATAAAATAAATCATAAAGCACGTAGCAAAAATGTAAACAAGGTAATATTCTTTTGATTGTTTTTTAATTAAATCTTCATTATATTTGTTTATTACTTAAATATAGGTAAAATTAAATTTAAAAAAAAAAAATTAACTTTGCCAAAAAAGTCATATTTTGAAAAAATATTTTTTATGTTAAAACACTTTTTTATCTGTCCATAGTTATAATCTGTATTATAAGGTTTGTTTATGGGAGCGCCTATGGTTGTGTATAAAAGTATTGGTCTAAATGAAAATTAAAATTTGTTTTCCAGTAGTACTAACGCTTATTATATAAATTTAGTTTAATGGGAAATTTGTACAGTAAAAACAGTGAATACAGAAATGAAAAGAAATTAGTACACTCCTCCCGTAACGGTCAAGCGTTTACGAGCCAGGTAACTAATTTGCGCGATCAAATGAAAACTTGCTAATGTCACTCTCAGCTGAACATACGTAACAATCAAATTTCTTTGTTACTCATGGAATAACTGTCTTATGTTGATTACTTGCACTTTATATTTTTGGATACAGATACTAAATAGTACATTCATTGTAGTTGCAAATATTATTTCACACAAATCAGGCTATTGTTATAATAGATGGTTAGAACTGTTTGTTTTTGTGTTTAGTTTAGTTTATCTCATTTCGTCGGCAACCTCAGCGGGCGCTCCTTCGCCAGTGTAACAAGCAGCCAGTCAGTATACAGCGCATCACGGCCTTGGTCTCGAGTTTCTAGACGAAGGTTAGTAGTTAATATGAATATTTAAGTAAATTGCTTTATTATGATTTGCTTTTTTTAAACTTTTGGGCTTACTACAAATAAACTGTATTTATTACTTATTATATATGTTAAGTTTAAATATTTTTGTATATTTAAAACAATTCAAATTTTTATGTAGATTACTTAAATTGTAAAATGTAAACATATATTATATTGCATCATTATCTTCCATTTTATAGGTTAGCTTAAATGTGTTTAATTTAAAAATATAGTGAGTGTAAAAAAGTGTAAAAATACAAAACAAATCTCATCTGCTTAAAACATATGTTTAAGTTATGTATTATTTAAAGATTAACCTTACCTTATATATTAAATTAAAGGAATAATATAATAAATTAAAGGAATAATATTATAGAATCCAAGGTCTAGTTGTTATTAACTGTAATTATATTTATACATATATATTGTTTCATGATATACATTTGTAACTGTATTTTATCCTAAAATTAATGTAAATATCAATATTGAATTTCAGATGGAATGACTCAACATTAAGCAACCCACTGGATGCTAGCAAAACAGCTTGGCCAGTAGCACACAAAGAGTCAATATTTCTACCTGAATTCTCTATAACAACTGATTTGTTACAAAAAGATTTTGAAATAGTCAAAACAATAGCAAAAGGAGCATTTGGAGAAGTATACAAAGTGAAGAAGCTTAGTGAAGACAAAGAGTATGCTCTGAAAGTTTTAAATAAATCCCAGGTCAGTAAAATTTTTGTCTATTTATAAAAGAAAAGCACAAAAAACTTTAGTCCACTATAGACATTGATCTTTTGTTCATAACCTTAAGCTTTTTTTTCCTTTGTTTGTTTCTCAGCTTAGAAACCATAGCAGGTATAAAATTTGGGCAAAGAAAGTAGTAAAAACTTGACATCTTTTTTAACTATACCCCAAAATCAAAAACAAAAGACTTGCAAACATTAAATATTTTTTGTCAAAATATTCTCTTTATAAATATTGTTCTTTTTAATCTATTTTATTTATTTTAAGTGTTGTAATTTTTATATGGAACTTGATTTCACTTTATAAAACTGAAGATCTGTACAACAATTATGCATAAAATTATTTTAAATATTGATGACTTCATTGAAGGACTAACTTACTGAAGGTACTTAATACAAGGTCTTAAATCTTATATTAACATAATATACTTTATATATATATATATATATATATATATATATATATATATATATATATATATATATATATATATATATATATATATATATATATATATATATATATATATGTATATGTATATGTATATATATATATGTATGTATAATATATATATATAGTGTGAAGTTGAAAAAATAACAGTCTGCATGAGAGCTATTACAAAATATTTTTCACCTAAAATTTTTATTTGAATTTTATATACATATAACTTAAAAATAGTATATTGGGTTATAGCAAACAAAATTACAATATATGCAAAATAAATACACAATATACTTTAAATTGCTAGCTTTATTTTAATGTGGCACAGTAGGTCAATGGCGTTGTAGATTAGGATATGTTACCTCTGTCATTGATATTCAAATTTTGAATGCGACTGTTTCATTAATATTTAATTATCTAAACATGAATATGGATGGAAGTTCAAAAGTTATACATATATATCGAAACAACGGACACATTTTCTTTTGTCTTGGCATATGTCTTATTAAATTATATGGAACAATTTAACCTAAATAAATATCATAGAATTATAATTGAATATGTGAAAGGAATGTTAAAAAAATAATTATTTGAACTGGATACAAATATTTTTAAAATTTATGAATCGCAATTGAATGAAAATTCATGAATCACTAGATCCTTTCTAATAGATGGATGGAAGAAAGAATGGAGACTTTTTACTGGATCTCTTTTAAAGTACATGTGTTGATTGATTGATTCATTCATTCTTCTATACATTCTTTTACCATACAGCCTCCTTGTCTTATCCCTTGAGTGAGATTGGCAAAATGATATGTTCTACAGATACAACCAAAATTCTATACAAATTAACTATACTGAGTCCTTTTTGCATATTTTAACACGAATTTAGATATTGTGTGCAATATATTGATAGGTAGTAATGATTACGAAAATACTTTACTCAATTTAATACTAAAAGTGAGCTGCGTCCAGCAGTTGCAATTAAACCGTAAGCTAACACACTTAAGGTCTGGTTTTAAAAATAAAAAAAAGGCATGATTAGAGCGTAATAAATTGTAACGACGTTTTATTAGGCCACAGTCTTTTTTGTATTCAAACAGGAACTAATTATTTTACCTCTTTTTATATCAAAATCAATTCGGTGGAATGGTAGTAGAAATATAGATTTTATGTTTAAGCAGCTAAGTCGAAAATACATTGGAATCAATAAAAAAGCAATCGTCTTTTCGTTTAACTCAAATTGTAATTAGATGTTGTTGAAGCCGAAAATGAATACCTGCTTAATTTGTAATTATTTGACAGTATGAAATAATATTAACTACTTTCTAAAAGAAAAAGATCTAAAATTAGTTCGAAAAGCCATTATACGCTATTTTCCTTATATATCAATCTAGACGGAGGAAAGGAAACTATTTCTCATTTTAGTTATTAGTAATTAATTATTAGTAAATATTTGGATTCATAATAATATAAATATACTTTTTAGGGATGTATTTGTGTAAGATACATGTCCTTAACATAAATATGTTGTTAGTTCATGTATTTACAGTATTTTTATTGATTTATTTTCCAAAAAGCATTATGTTTAGAAAATTTTTAAAAATACGTCATCTCATCAATCGAAAATCCACCTTCATTATAATCAATTAATAATAATAGTAATTAACTAATAGCTATTTAATATATTTGCAGATTGTAAGCGAGAATGCTGTACATCAAGTGAAAGAAGAGGCGCGTATACAAGCGGCGGTCGGACACCACTCGTTTATAGCTGGGGCCGTGTCACGTTGGCAGACCAAGAAAAGACTGTATATTGGTAAGTTCTTATTGTAATAGTTCATACTAATTATAATTTCTATATCTATAGGTAGTTCACTAACTATTATACCCTAGATATCAGAATTTTATATTTATCAGTATCAGTAATTTAGTATAATTTAAAAGTTTACAAACTACTCACTTTCCTTACTGATATGCTCTTTGATCTACCACAAATTTATCTGGCCAATTCACTTATGTTGAAATTTCAATTATATTTATTTTACCCCCCAGTGTATAGCAGGGTGAGCAAAAAAGAACTTAATATCATAGCACCCGAGTGCCTTGGAGTGGATAGAACTCAAAACCTTTGGGCTTACAATAGTGATTTGTCCCAATAGATTTTAATTGTATAAAAGTAAATATTGTGCTTTATTCATTAAACTAGTTTGTTATTGTAATATGTAATTAATTTCCAGATTACAAATTGATTTACTTAAGGCTAACTAGACTAGAGTTAATATATGACATGTTATAAGCAACATTTTCATTTTACTGTAGCATTTTATTGTATATATATATATATATATATATATATATATATATATATATATATATATATATATATATATATATATATATATATATATATATATATATATATATATATATATATATATATATATATATATATATATATATATATATATATATATATATATATATATATATATATATATATATATATATATATATATATATATATATATATATATATATATATATATATATATATATATATATATATATATATATATATATATATATATATATATATATATATATATATATATATATATATATATATATATATATATATATATATATATATTTATATAGAGACGGTAGTAAGAAAAGTCGAGGGAGATCTCGGTTGGCCTTCGAGAACAGTTTTGTATATACTAGAGGAAGGTCACTAAATAGCATGTGGATCTCCCAAGAGAATGTATAAAGAGGGTTAATGTTGACGAAGGGACGACAGAGTAAGCATGTAAGGAAGCATTCTGCTCTATATGGATAAAGCATGAAAATTTTAAGTATTTCCCACATTATTAACACATTTCTGAATTTCACTCAAAATTTAGGCTTTTACAGTCTGGGACATGTAGTTCTAAATTTATCAATAGGCCCAAAATTAAAAACGTAATATCAAATAACAAATCGTTCCTATCATTATATATATATATATATATATATATATATATATATATATATATATATATATATATATATATATATATATATATATATATATATATATATATATATATATATATATATATATATATATATATATATATATATATATATAATGATAGGAACGATTTGTTATTTGATATTACGTTTTTAATTTTGGGCCTATTGATAAATTTAGAACTACATGTCCCAGACTGTAAAAGCCTAAATTTTGAGTGAAATTCAGAAATGTGTTAATAATGTGGGAAATACTTAAAATTTTCATGCTTTATCCATATAGAGCAGAATGCTTCCTTACATGCTTACTCTGTCGTCCCTTCGTCAACATTAACCCTCTTTATACATTCTCTTGGGAGATCCACATGCTATTTAGTGACCTTCCTCTAGTATATACAAAACTGTTCTCGAAGGCCAACCGAGATCTCCCTCGACTTTTCTTACTACCGTCTCTTGCTTCATATATCCTTTTATCACTCATTCTCCCAACGTGACCAAATTACCTTAACGCTTCCCTTCATTATTACTGTGGTATTCTCGCTAGTTATTAGCGTGCTATGCTGTACGAAGATGGATGCCTATTTGAGATATATAAAAGCAATTAACAATATTCAATCAAGTATACTCTTGAGAAGTATAATACTCCAGTAATCATAATTATTATTCCGTTATGATAATCGACGAAGCTCTGTGATATTAACCTATCTACCAATATATAGAAACAAACACTTGCATAAATTAGTGAATATATAGATTCTTCTTAAATATAGCTATGCACAAATTATCGTGTGTTTATTTACTGCGACCACTTAACTGGGCCGTGATATTCACTTCAATGTTCGGTGATTACATTATCTATACCAATACTCGTACTTAACGTTTCATTATTCTTAATGGCCGTCTCAATAACGTCGTGGAATAGGGAAACTTATTTTAATCTGTAGATAACAAAGGTAGGTACACAGATTGTAGCTTCAAAATCGAATGGAGGATTTTTGAAATTAAATTACATTCTGTAGATGGTTTCTATAGTGTGATAAATAAAAGTGCAGCGTTAAATGATAAAGGAAGCTGAATTAAATCAAATCGTATTTGAGTCACAACTTTTATTTTTTCTTGATTTAGGTTATTTTTATATTATTTCCACTTGCCTTACATGGTCATCTGAACCATGACTTAAATAATTGTGTAAATATATATTCTTTTATAGAAAAATATTTACTTCGCAAAATGATAGTTCCGTATATTATTCAATTAAAGCGTCTAGTATGTTGTTGACCTACATATCTTGCCTTATCACTATCATTGTTATCAATGACTAGACATTACTCATTTGTTTATCAAAACACCGACAGCCAAATATTGCGTCGTGAGAATACAAGGGTCAATGTTTCACCGGGATAAGGCCGATTGTGGACTAACGCTTTATATAGAGATTATTTTTGGGTATTTTACGTATGTATTTAATATTCTTAAAATCGTTGTGTAGGCACTAAGGAGTTTGTATAACAATAGGAATGTGAATAATATGAGATATATTATATGTGCTCGTATGTGTAATTATGTCGTACATAAGTGCTTGAAGTTCTAACTAATCGCAGTGGTTGTGGGTTTGACGCGCAATAAAATTTTTTCTCCACTATAATACTAGATTTTTTCAGCCTAATTTCTATTTATGAAATAAACAGTAAAGCTAAAAAGTCGGACAGGTTCTAAATGTATGATTGGATAAGATTATTACTATAGAAATATAATATTACTAATTATATTATTTAAGTAATTACTAGGTTGATGTATTTGTGTATAAATTATAAAGATTTTATTTATAGTTTATGCTACATTTATGATTTTGACATAGATTTTGTTAGACTATAATTTATTATCTTCGCACAAATATTTATTTGTATATAATGTGACAAAGATTATAACTAATTTACTGATAAGCTGATAAGTCATATGTCATTCTTTAGTATGAACTTACTAATTTAGTATTCTTTTAATGTTTTGAATGCTATCAGTTTCAGAATACATTCCTGGTGGAG
The DNA here is from genome assembly GCA_037178615.1 of Dione vanillae. NCBI lineage: Eukaryota > Metazoa > Arthropoda > Insecta > Lepidoptera > Nymphalidae > Dione > Dione vanillae. Next base: position 2,866,731 of record JAZFAU010000138.1, on the reverse strand, counting down.
AGTTGTTAGCTTTATTAGATAAGTACGGAAAGTTACCAGAAGAACTTGTTAAGATATTTGTTGCTGAGATTGCTTTAGCTATAGGCAAGTAAATATATCACAATTTATTAACATTTATTTTTATTTTTTAAGTATTATGAATTCATCGTATTACTGTACGTCTTTCTTCTTTGTAGATTTTCTTCATAACGCTGGGGTGATATATCGTGATCTCAAACCAGAAAATATACTCTTAGATTCAGACTATCACATTCAGTTAGTGGATTTTGGACTGTCCAAGTGGTTATCCATTGGATCTCGCACCACTACTCTGTGCGGCACTCTCAAGTATATGGGTGAGTTGCTTTCAATATATTGCTAAGCATTTCAATATTTACATTCACTTAACAGTTGTAAAGCAATATTAAGATTATTGTATTACAACTGTCAATTGATTTGAAAACGACGGTTCCTCCCACACTGCATGTGTGACGACAATGATTTTCCGTTTCAGTGTGGGACTTGACCCGTCGCACACGTATATAAATGGCCCAGTCCGGCCGCCGGCTGTGACTGGCAGCGTGATGTCCGCGTCGGCCGCCCGAGCGTGACGCGGCACCATGAACGCGCGCACCATCTCCTTCGAGATGGCGATGAAGGGCCGCCAGGTGGACGAGATAGTCGCCAGCATATTCCACACGGTCCTCTTCCACCGCTCCAGCGGCAAGTTCACCTACAACAACGAGGAGAGCTACTCGATACGCACCGTCAGCTACGTGGACGTCGACTGCGACTTCATCGACTTCACGTACGTGTGCTGCGAGTCGGAGGAGCTCGGCCGCAACGTCAACGTCAAGATATCGGAGTTCTCGGAGCTGCTGCGGCGCGCGGACTGCTCCTCGTCCCCGCCCAAGGGATCCATTAGCCTCGAGTTCTTCCAGAAGAGACGAGCGCGGTGGCCCTTCGGCCCCGAGTGCGTGCCGTGGGAGGTGTGGACCGTGTGCTGCGAGCTGACGGAGCAGACCAAGCACGAGAACGTGGTCGAGCTGCTCCAGGACAAGATCGTGTTCATAACGGAGATAATAAACAGGCACGAGTACGTGCCAAAGATGCCGAGTCGGTCGGACGCGGACCTCGTGTTCGACACGTCGTACCCCGACATCCAGCCCTACCTGTTCAAGATCCACTACAACCTGTCGGGCGCGCCCTCCAGCTCGGTGGGCAACCGCGTGCGCAAGCTCCTCTGCGACACCCTCTACTTGTGATGCGAGCACGGCGAAAACTGTCGATCGGAAGTGCAATTATTTGTGTGACATTGTATATAATATAATTTGAATCGTATTTATATTTATATATATGATTATATTATGAATTGTTCACTTGCAATACTGTTTCTGCAATATAAGTACTTATGCGGTGCACTAAATTTAAAGGATTATTTTAAAATATTAAAATAAATAGCGGATTTGAATTATTATTGGGATGCGCTTTATTTGTTTTTGAAGTAGCTAATCGTATTTTACGTTTAGTGTTTACATCGATTGATCATATACATATAATATTAACAGGAGCTCCGGCTCGGTAGGCTGGTTGATGTGTCCATTATTTTTATTTAAGGTTTGACTTATTTTATATTTTAACATTAGATCTTTGTTTTGTAGTACTGTACACTGAGTGAAAAGCTATAATAAATCACTGTAAACGTAGGTTCGAATTTCTCGTAAGTCGTTTAGTTGTAATATGTATATGAATATGTGTACGGATTTAATAGCTGTCGAGTCACTTTTTAAATGTCGACACGTAGATTTTTTATGTTAAACGTGTTAAGTGACGGAGCGGCCAATCGTTGTAACTTTATTTTAGGATTATGTAAGCAATATTTTTAAGGTGATGCAAGTACTGGGCGACCGCTCGGTTCATTTTAGTACAGTCTATTGACTATTGGGTGTTTTATATTAAAAAAATAAATGCTTTGTGATATTCGCATGGAAATTTGCTAATTTTGAACTACATGTGCATAATAATGAGGTCTCGTGATTATATAGGTGTTGTATATATTATTAGATGTACAGGAGAATATATGAAATTTTCTCATTGAATACTTTTCTTAAATAGTAATATTATTTTAACATCGAGAGCTTTATAAAACTAATGCTTAGTGGTTCACTTCCACGACTGTAAAGCGGGTAGCGATTGATACTAGTGTAATATATTTAATGTGGCCGCTTTATGTTTGTTGAAGTGTTGTCTCATAGAAATGGTGCGTTAACGTTATAGATGTATTAATTGTTTAGGTAACAAATTATATTTCGATATACTTTTAATGATAAATGATTTCTTATTATATGATAACAATTCAAATGTCAGTTGGTATGGTGATTGACTGGTCTTAGCCGTAGTACTGATTTTGTTTTGTCCCTTAGAGAAGTAACTATGTATATTGCAAATAGAAAGTTTTATCACATTTTAGTAGATTATAGAGTGTCTTATTCATTTTCATATACAATTTTAATAATAGTTTTTGATGTACTTTCTATGTAATGGATATCGATAGTCTATTGTAGTTTATCAAATTAGCCACCTCCTTATTCTAATTTAAACTGAGTTCAAACATACATGTGTTGAATAATTTAAGTTGTGTGAACGTTATATAATGATAATGATTGATGTTTTATAATTTTGTTTTTTTTTTTTCACAAAAATGCCAAAACTGACTTTAATAATAGTTAAAATATATGATTTGCAATACTGACTTATTTTATTAGTGACTAAATTTCATGTTTTTAATATTATTATAATGTCTTTGTTCTTGTTGTGTCTAGTGTTTGATTTTTTTACTAATGATCTTTTTATATTTTCTTTTGGGCGGAGGACTGAATCCATCCATGATTAAACTTCTGTAGATCAGTTGGTACAGTAAGGGCCTTGTTTTCAAAATGCCAGCCCATTTTTTATATTTATTTAATATTCATATTATGTTCTCATCATTGTATTATTCTTATATATTACAAAAATCATTGTGAAATGTTCCAAAATCGATTTTAATACAGTACAAAAAAAAATATTCACTTTGTTTTAAAGAAACACAATTGTACTGACTTTTTAATATAAATACAAAAATCTCTGCAAAAAGTATAAATATTCATATATTTGTGGTAAATATATATGTAACAAAGCTCTTTCTATGTCAGCTGTACTATGATTATTTACTTTCCTACCTCATTTTGTGACTAGATTTAGCATGTTTGCACCTAAATTGGAAAAGTAGTTTCCTATTTGTATCTATATTTAACAGATTTATTTTGTCACCAAAGATGAGGCTGTACATTGCAATCATTAATTGATTATTCAAATATTATTATAAATTATATAAATATGTACTATTTGTCGATTGTGCGGTAGTTGTTGTGTCCACTTGCCATATCAGCGGAGTACCTTGATTGTATGTAATAACTTTAGTTTGTTTATATGCTACTGTGATTTTTTTATTATGTTCTTAACAATTTTGATTAAGACAAATTAAAAATATTTAACTGAACTAAAGTTATTAAAATTATTAATGATTAAAAAAAATTCCACTTGGATTCTTAAATCTGGTGACAAGACAATATATACATATATAATATTTAATATCTTGATAGTCTGTGTGCCTCTCTCTAATGTTATAGGCACCTTATATTTTACTAAAACTGCACTTGCTATGGCCTTATTTGAATGATGACTACGTCTTAATGTGAATGGCTGTTATATATAGAATGTATGAAAATTAGTATATGTTGTGATTTATGAGTTCAAAAGTAAAAAATCTTAGTCTTGTGATAATTTATATAAAAATGTGAATAAATGATGGAGTATTAATAATAATTTGCTTTTTAATTAGTTCTCCTGTTAATTTTTACTCTTTCAACGATTAAGTTGAACCATTTCTAAATATAAAATTATTTTATTATTATAAAATATCATGTCTTGATCAATCTATATTATCTTTATTAAGTATCTATATTATCTTTATTAAGTAACAGATTTAGTCTAAAAATTAAAAAAATATATATTTAACGTTAATCAAAGTAAATGTATTTCGCATTTGTTTTTCGCGTCAAATGCAAGTGTGTGTGACAACCCACAAGAAAGTGTGTTCCAGCCTTCGTGTGCTCCACGTCATCGAGATTCCTACCATCAAAGTAAATATGTATTTAAATATATTATTATGAATGAATGGAGGAATGCCAGTCGCGTTGAGTACAAGAAGTGCATAAAAATATTTTTATAAACATTATACGCGAATGTTACTTAACAATATTTCAAGTTAATATTTCAAAAATCTGTTCAAGTTAAGTAACTTAGCTACTTAACTAAAAGTAAATCTTTAAATATTTACTTTCGAATTTCAGTCAAAAGAATACACACATACAATAATTTCTTTACCAAAGTTCAATATGGATACAAAATAGTATTTTGAAATACCACGAATGTTGTAATTATGAAATGTAGTTTTATTAAGTATTTTAGTAAAAATCATTTAACAAGTACTCTTATTTGTTACTAGCTCCTGAAGTATTACAACGTGAGCCCTATGGACATGCAGTGGACTGGTGGTCGCTTGGTGTAATCGCTTGTTATATGCTCACGGGGGAGGTAAGTGTTTTTGTATGCTTAAATTCACTTTTGCTTACAACTTTTTAATTGCAATGCAATTTAACCTGTTGCTTTTCATCGATACATTTTTTTTTTAGTTTCACGCTTTTATCTCGGACATGGCAGAGTAGGCAGAGGGAACTGCATGAACTGTAGATACCTAGTGTTTAAAACACTCCGTTGTTTAGTCCCTGCTTTCTTCGTCTCCGCTCTCCGCCGTTTTCGAGGCATTGCGTGTTGAGTGGCGAAACTCAACGCCGCGCTTTGCCTAGTTGCCAGAGCGAAGAAAATGGAATTAGGAAAATCCATCTTCCCCGAGTGGGAATCGAAACCGTCACAGGCAGACGTTGCGCCTCTGCGCCACGACGGTCATTCGTCGATACATTTTCTATTTTAATCACTACCTACTACTAACCACTTTTACTTAAGAATAAGAGAAATTATTATTATTTTATGATTATTTACACTGGTATCATTCCTTGTTACCGCTTGAAATTAAATGTCTTATTTATTTACAACTACAAGCAGAAGTTTACTAAAATATTACACTTACTTCATATTTAAAGGTAAGTAATGTCGTGTATAACCTTTTAAACAAACAAACAAACGCAGTTGTTGTTTTGTTTTTTATTTAATGTTTATAAGGCTCTATGTCTTCGTTAGGGCAATTTACATGGAGTGCTTTATTTAAACAATTAGCGAGAAATAGTTTGAAGTAAGATGCATACGATAATTGAACTTGTATCGTGATGGACAAAGTCGAAACTCATTAACCTGAAATTTACCCAGATTTTTAACGTTGTTCTTAAAAAGTTAACCGTACCAAAGTTAAAGTTCCGCCTTAATTATTTTACGTAGATATAGAGAGACAGAGAACGTGCGCTAAATATAGGTATTACTCGCGATCTGTTTGTTGCTTCAAACGCTTGTTTTAAAACGTACAGACACATTCCTTACTTTAGGTTCTTTTTTTCTCTTCATCTAGGCGATAAGTACTCCTGTTTATTATTGGTATATGTAAGAACCATACCAACCATACCAAGTCTTGTCTCTTCTTTTTGTATTGATAGCTTCATAACAGTCAATTCAGCTGTTCCAAAGTTTGAAATTTGTGTAAATTATGAAAGAATTATCTTTATATATCACTCTTTATAATACTTGTTAGTTTTTATCTTCACACTATCATATAAGGTAGACAGAAAACCTGAGAAACCGAGGGAAATGATATAATCCATTCTCCCTAAGTAGAAATCGAACCCACAACCTTTGCGTTTACACGCCTGGCTGCGTCTTTGCGTCAAGACGGTCCTCTTAATACTAATACTTATTAATTAATGTTGCAAAATCTGTGAAATTGATTATGGATACATCAAAATGAGTCTATAAATATGCAGTAAAACTAATGTGATCTCACAAGAACTCAATCAAAAACGTATTATGGCGAATATGGGATTTAAATCGTATAAAAATGTCTAATAAATCAAATATAGCTTGATTCGTATATGTTGGAATAGGATCTTTTATTAAAAGTCGTAATTAGACATATCATTATAATATTGCGTAAATACGTTAAATGTAATATATTATTATATCTTCTATAAAATAATAATTACTTATTTGTCATTGTAAGAGACCCTTTTTTGTATAGTATTTAAGATCTTCAATTGATTGAATAGTACAATTGTGATTGTTTTGGCGTACTGGCGTTTTAAAAGGGATGGCGGGTCTTATTAAAATGATTAGTAATAATTAAATTTTCTTTTTATTTTAATACATTTACGATGTCCTTTAAAAAAATTATATTGTATGGAAATTTAATACGATATTTACTTATAAATTATAAATACGGTGCTGTAAATGTTTCTACTTGTTGTTTACACAATATGCTCTTTGTTTGAGGTACCTAATTATATTTTATGTATAAATTATAAACAGAAGAGTACAGAAATAAATATGTGTTTAGAGAAATAAAATATTTTTTTTTGTAAAAAACGTATTTATTGTTACTTATAGTACCGTGAATTCGATAATTTACTTTGAAAATAATTACAACATAGGTAATTTTCCTGTTCCACTATTTAAATAAGTCTTTAGAACTAATGAATAGTCGAAAGTCACGTCGAGGACGGGGCTGGTCCGCTGCGTAACACACAAACGCACTGCGCTGCGAAAGCGGGAGGCGCGTGTCGAGGCGCAAGTCGACACACGCCTGCCGCCTAGACTATCTTAACAATTTTAAGGTTTAGCGCTCTCTGATTTTTCACCACTTTCTTCTGATGAGTCCTTGTTTCCTGCGCTCTCATTGCTTTCTTCGGAGCTCTTTTCTTTGGCTGGTGCGTCATTCATAGCTTCAACCTTAGCATCGCTCTTGGCTTCAACGTTAACATCGCTCTTGGCTTCAGCGTTCACTCCGCTCTTGGCTTCAACTTTATCGTCACTTTTGGCTTCAACGTTAGAGTCGCTCATTGCTTCAGCTGCAGGCTGAGAAGGAGCTTCAACTGCTTTATTTTCTGGCTCTTTAGGTACTTCGGCAGATTTCACTGCTTCCTCAATTTTTTCTTCAACTGCAGCGGGTTTAGCTTCTTCCTTAGGTGCAACTACTTCCTCAACTGGGTTAGCAGATTTGGCTTCTACTTGGGGCAAATCAGCGGGTTTGGCTTCCTCTTTCACAGCCTCAACGACAGCTTTAACTTCTTCTTTAGGTGCTTCGGGCTGTTTTTCGTCAACAGCGTCACGAATAAAACGTGTGGTATCTTCAGATTCAGCAGCAGATTTTGGTGCGACGACTGCGTCAGGAGCAGGAGATTCGGCAGGCTTATCTTCAGGTTTTGATTTTACTGACTCTTTGTTATCCTCAGGCTTGTCAACTTTCTCTAAACCCGATTCAGCATCCGATTCTTTCTTTTCTTCTGGTTCAGCACTCTTAGCAACAACAACTGCTTGAGAATCAGATGGGTTGATCGCGGCAAGATCAACGACATCATCGGCAACAGCTGCTTCAGTTTTGATAGCACTGATCACGTCAATTACATCATCAGAGACAGCAGATTTTGCTGAAGGTATATTGCTAAGTTCTTCAACCTTAGCTTGACTTTCTTCGGGCTTAGATTCTTCTACAGCCGCAGCTTTTACTTCTGAATTCTTTTCTTCGGGTTTGGCTGGTTCAGCGACCTCTGCTTTTTCAGCTACTTCCGAACCTACTATTTCTGAGGCCTTAGCCTCAGGTGCTTCTTCTTTTTTAACCTCTGGGCTGGCTTCCACTTGTGGTTCTGGAGAAGCGTCTATTGCAGCATCTGCGCTTTTGGCTTCAGGCTCAGCAGCGGCTTCGAGAGGTTTATCGACGCTTTTTGCCTCAGGTACTGGTTCTGGTTTTTTTTCATTCGACTGAACTTGGCGATGAATCGCTTTGAGGTTTTACGTCTTCAGATTTAATTTCAGGCACAGATGGAAGTGCAATTGGCTCCTCTTGCTTTTCTTCAGCGACAGGCATAGCCAGACTTATAGCCACGCAGGCCATGCATAGTAATAAGACCTTCATCCTGAAAATGCAAATTATCAAATTAGTGATTTGACAAAATAGTGATATGATTTTATAAGGATATTCAATGCACGTCTGCAAGTCGTGAGTACCGTAAGGCCAATGTTACGCGGCGCCGGCCGGCATCAGCATTTACAGTAATTTTTCTATTAAGGTTGAATCGTCTAAGGGCCTGATATGTTGGGGACGGGTGCCTATATTCTAGTCACAGTAAATTAAAGTTAATATGAATAAGTAGGATGTAAACTATTTGTGAAAGTGGGCTTCAAAATCGCATTTGATGCTTTTTATTATTCCTTAAGTAATTGAACTACTTTTAAATCTTTATATAAAATAAATGTATAAATGTAATGATCATTATTAATAGAACCCTGTTAGTGTAAGTTATATAAATAGATCTTGTAGTAAAAGAAAAATATTAACTCGATATCCTTAAGGAATGTGGCTTGGCGCCGCTCTAGAAATAAAATACAGGATAGCGAGTATCCTGTTTTTGCTTAAGAATGCTGTAATCGTTGTAGAAATTGATGGGTGCTCCGCGTAACATGTAGTTATACGCGTCGAAGTCGATTTAATAATATATTATTACTTCAAATATATATTCTGGATGGAGTGCCTATATCATGCAAGTTATCTAATTAGTTAGTCACGTATTATCAAGACTAGCATCAGAGACCGTGTAATACAAAAATTGTTCAATTACAAATCAAACAATATATTGAAATGCAAGAAAAAATTGTGCTGTATTCATTTTCTGCGAAATAAACGAACAGTAAGTTGGCACATGATGGACACTTCCTACTGCGTGATGTTAGGCAGGATGTTGTACGCGCGTTAGCAATATGGATGATCCGGCGAGACGACCACACATTATCTGAATTTTAATCGACTCATTGTATAGAATCGGCAACTAGAATGTCGAGATGCGTTTGAATGATTCACTATTTTGTAGTCAATGAGTTTAACTTACATTGCATAAAATGGTAAAGTCAATATTTTTTTATTTTCGACAAAATCAAATGCGATTTCATATTTGTTTAAGCTTTTGCTGTAGATCAATTTTAAAATTTTAATAGGTTCTCACTTACATAAATATTAGCAAGGTATAATATTTTCGTAATAAAAATACATATGTATATAATGTTTACGATATAGAAAATACCATTTATATTACATTATTGTTCACATAATATTATTGCATCGTTCATTGCACTTCAAAATAAAAAAATAAAAGCAGGATTCACATATTGAGACTGGTTCCAACATCTGATGAGGCCATTGCCATCAGTGTTGATCGTAATTATACGCAATCATAGACTTTATTGTTTATTTTTTGTTACACCTGAATAATAAAGCTTGTCCAGAGTTATTTAAACAACGTATAAAAATAGGATGGTAAATTTTTAGTCTTTCGTCGTTGTTTATCTTTTTTTTTGTTAATTTTTATCCTATTACAAAGAAAGTTTTATTCAACTTGATTCTTTTTTAATTTAGTTGCTACAATTTAATGCTTTATACTTTTTAATTACTTTATAGAATCACAATGAAAATTGTATTCGTTTTAATATCAATTGTTTTTGCAACACATACAAGATAGAATTATGCGATTGTCAGCGAGTTATTTTCTGGAAGGATATCCTCGGCGGACTGAGGGCAAGCATTGTCGTCTTCCCACACATCGACGCAATCTTTCAATTGAATCTGAGCGCATGCCGGCTTATTGTGCCAATCAAAAAATAAGCCGGCACTCACGGACTACAGTTATGTGTATGTAAGGATAATATAGGTTTTTTCCAAAAGATGATTGATGTTATTTTTCTGTTACAATGATATTTTAATGTAAAAATATGCTATCAAATATAAATATGAATACTAAATGTTTTATATAGTATAATGATAATGTGAATACTAAAAATTCAAATTATATATAATAAATTCGCTTTCTTAAATAAAGTATAAGCTTATCTAAACATATTTCCTAAGTAATATTATTGCAATTATACCTATATAATTTAAGAAATACATATAAATGAAAGAAATGTATATAAAACAAGGATAAAGAACTTTATTCTGCAAGCTCAAAGCAATTATAGTTTTACGTACGAGTAGAGAATATCTAGATGTTGTTACTCAAGTCGTGATCATTTGATGATCCAATTATCCTTTTACTACGTCGCGGGAGCTCAACGACCACATATAATGCTATAATCGTAAAAAAATCATCTGCACGTCAAACACGTAGTTTGAGACAATTTTTGCATATAAAGTTTTATAAGATAGGTAAATACACGAAGTACGCCTCTAAATAAATCACTGCACCTTTAAAGGAATGTAGTTATGGCATTAAGCACGCTGTTGTATTAAAAGTATATGTTTAAGTGCGACTGCTATATAACAACTATGTGTACAAATAATATAAAGCTGTAGAGACTGGTTAAATACAATTATCTCAGGAAGTATTGATTAGAATTTAAAAAGTATTTTCGTGTTGGATGGTGCATTATCGATGTTTTAGGATATATTTTGTCACACTTATTCTAGAAAGATTGTAAACCGAACCAAATTTATTATCGTGTTAGTGTAATTACAAGTAAACGCCAGGAGAAATAAAGCTGTGTCGTATAAATCGCGAAACACAGAAATATCTTAGTGAAAAGTTTAATTGAAGTTCATATTATATATCAAAGCTTTAAATAACAATTTACAATTACAAGTATTAAATGTCATTAGAATATTAAAATAAATAACAGGTTTGTCTATCATGGATGGTATTCACAATATTCTTGGGAAACTCAATGGTGCTTATTAACATAAAGTATTGCGTTGCATCATTTATTCGATATATGTAGGACTTACTGTTGTTATAACTTACATAAAATTGAACACGGCTGTCATTAAAATTTGCACGTATGTTGGACACACGGGGACTACAAAATTTTTACAATTTAAGTCGCGCCGTCTGGATCTCTGACCCAGACTTTAGGTTTTTTTTATCACAGTTCACGTTTCCAAATAAAAACCCAGTTGCCGGTCCAATTCTTTCATTGTTAAAGCGATCTACTTTCCATTGTGTAAATGTCCAATCGATAATAATATTATAATAATGTTTGTTTAGAAATGATAACTAGGTTACGTTGCAATTGAAAGTCAATACTTCACCAGTACTTTTTAAGAAGTTGATTTTTATCTTTATTTAACGTGTTGTTCTTAAGGAATGCTGTACTGTTAAATAAGCCCTATACGTTTTGCTCACTGTGAACTCAGATAACAGTTATCATTAAACGGTAGGCTTAATTTTAACATTCTCAGAAATCACATTGTGCGGTTCCTGCAGCATGAGGAGAGGTGTGTTGTCGCATGTCGAAACCCGTTATTCAAGCGATTGTGCAATGGTACGACCCACGGTTCATTGTCGAGTTGTCGACGCATTGGCTGATCGATCCTATTATCTCGTTTGGAATAAATCAAATCGCCGCCAATGGCGAGCTTCACAGTAACGCTAGTAATTGTAATATTAAAGCCTGTCAACGTCTATTGCAAACGATATGGCTTGGTTATTTTTAAAGCGCTTGCATAGCTAAATAAGTTACATCCTTTTATTTGAGAAATGTTAGAGTCGAAGTAAATAATTTTCAAGCTATATAATTTTCATCATAATATAACTAAATTTGAATGACCAGAATTACCACAGCAGTAAACTTTAATAAGTGGTATTAACTATAGAAGTGCTTACTTAGGTCAATGCCAGCGGAAGCAATGCAGTAACGGCATCTGTAAATTGCTAGCGAAATGTCAACAAATGTGCTCAATATTTGTCCTGTAATTGTTGGATAATGTACTGTATAAAGTATGACCTAATAGGTGCATATTGAAAAGTGTAAATAAAAATGTTTTCTTTATTAGTTGTGATAATATCTGAATGCTTAAACTTTAAAAAGTAAAATATCATTTTCATTTATGTACAATGAAACATTGACTCAAATTTTATTTGACATAAAGCTGTCTGTAAGCACTGTTTTATTTAATTAAAATGATTTCTTTAGATATATGATTATATATGGACGAAAATAAAATACTGTTTGTGCAAATTTCTGTGGCAAAAAATTTGATTTAGCTGTTACACAGTAATTCAATGGAAAGACTATTAGGTATATCAAAGTCTAAGCAAAAGCATTTTAAGGGATTCTATTACAAATTATTTGGCAAAAAATGGAAATTATTACATTATACCATGTTACGCAAAATTGTGTTATTGACTAAAGTAAATATAGGTAAATTTTCGCTAAAACATTTTTATAACCATGGACATTACTTTTTACAACTTGTTTATTTAAATGACGACCTTGCTCGCCCAAAAATATTTCCATGCATCCTAAAGTTATTGTTTAGAGCATGACTAAACGCCGACGATCCGTGAAAATCTTTATGTCGGATAATTCATGCGGCATGTTTCCTTGAATAGTTCAGCTTTGACTTTAATTATCTGACATTTTTAGTGACTCCATTTGAACTTACAAAATGTATTAAGTAATGTAATAATTGATTTAAAACATTATATAACCACAATGACCTACATGCTCTGTGCCTACGGCAGAACAAAGTGATGCAAAGTAAGTTTCGATAACACTAATTGCATTTCTTACTATCGGATGAAAAATAAAATAAATGTAAATAGTGGTTATATAAAAAGTGTTATAATAAATAAATAGCTTTAAGCTTTTCCGCATTAAGCAGGGAACTATTAATACACTCCGTTGCCCATTTTCAGAAAAAGATTCTAGGCTATTTGTGGGACTCTACACTGCGCTTTTTCTTTTTGTCAGAGCAAGAAAATGAAATAAATCATTTTACTATAGTGGGAAACGAACCCACTACCATCTCACTGCAGACTCTGTGCATTATTACATATATATTAACTACACAGAACGTGTATTTTACATTTCTGAGCGCCACATTCACTTAATATCATATACAAAAATTCCATTTCTTTTAACAGTTATGCATTTATAAAAAACTTTTCAAATTACGTTTTTTTAATATTTGTCTCAAATGATGATTTTTTAATATTATTTAAAGCTTTATTTAAGCTTTGGCAGAATTAAGACGGTTTTATTATGTTTCTACGTCAAGGAGAATGTGATCTGAGAACTCAATATATGTCCCGATATCATATGACAGTGATACGGCAGTACTTCCATGTGGACATCGTGTATAGGTAATACCATTGTATTGTATTACTAATTTGCCATCAACTTGAACGGTGAGCTCATGACTGACAGCAAGTGAAGTATAAAATAATAATTATTGTTTTAATATACTATTGATCACAACTAAATCCTAAAGCCCCCATGACAGTGCGTTTTGGATAAATAGAAAAATATTAAGAGATATTTTTTTTAAAATCTAATAAAGTGCTTAATTATTTTATATTTTAATCAAATTTAAATAAATAATAAATTTATGAAATATTTACTAAAAGGCACATTTTAAAAAAATGGTTATAAAGTTATTTAGATACAGGGCAACTAAATTACAAGTATATAATGTCATTGTTTGTGTATAATTAGTTTCCATAATACATACGTAGTCTAATTGATAGAATTGCTTAATCTAATGTTGTTCCGCTTGAATCATTACCTTACATTGTGTGTCAAATTGGTACGCTCATTACAGTGGGAAATCAATTTTTTGTAGCTAATACGCCTTTATGATTTTGAGAATTTTACATTTGTATATGACACGTACAAATAATCTTATGTTCAGATATCGTTTTTTTAGTTCTTTACAAATTGCTTTTATATTTATAAGTATTAAAAATCTAATATAGGGACGTAATAACTGCATTAAGTAATTCATAACTACATAAAACAAAAAGAAGTTTGTTATATATATATATATATATATATATATATATATATATATATATATTATATATATATATATATATATATATATATATATATATATATATATATATATATATATATATATATATATATATATATATATATATATATATATATATATATGTAAAAAATGAATGCCATCAAAGCTTGTATTAGTCATATCGAGATTTTACAAAAGATTATAGATATTTCAGATGCCAAGATACGGTCGACTATTTGCAGGTGGCCCTGGCAGGTAGACTATAATAATAGAGCCTTGGATGTTATCTCACTTCACGTCGAGTTACTCCTTTATACAGGGTATTGACTTATTATATTTAGCAAAATCATTGGATTTTTATATATATTTTCGATTAAAACAATTTTATATATTTGTATATAAAAAATCAGGCTACAATGCAGTTATTCTTAATGTGAAAGTTATATGCCGCTTGTAATTTATGTTGATACTGATTGATTAAATTTTGTGTTTTAACCGTAATAGCTTCACGATTTGTCTCGCATATGTAGGGTAGATAAAGATAACCTAGTATCATGACACTTTGTTCTAGTCTTTTCGCCTAAATTTAATACATAGTTGATTTGTAAAACACGACGCCGTTTTAAGTCTAATAATTTTAATCATATACATAACTGTATTTATTTAAATTATATTTGGCTCGTTTACTATTGCAATAAATTAGCAAGGCAATTGACCAATTCACGAAATATTTTAATCTACATATGAATAACAAAAAACGATTTATGAATTCAATTTCACATTCTTAGCTATATAATCTGTTATTGGAAATCTAGTTTTTATGAAGTCCTAGAACTGTTATACATAAGCCTGTTTCACGTAGGTTATGTTTTATTTACGCCTAACTGTTTAACGCTTGGTATGTGAATACATTGTTACTGAAATAATTATTATAAGTTATGTTAAAAATTAATAAATACGTAATTTTATCCTGAAAACTATGATTAAACTCTAAATCAGTTTCGTTTATAAGTATTTTGCTTTATATTGTAAATTTTTTCGACGATTTCAATTATTTCCTTTTTTAAGAAATATTACAAATTGAAAACATTTTTTATATGAATATTATGTTTGGAAACCTTTAGACCGTGAGACTGACTGCTAATCGTGCTTGACAGTATTTATTGATGGAAGTTTTTGTACATTGAAATAGGATCAGCCGTGTCATTATTGCGGTAGTACGAAACTTTTTCTATATATAAATTGCGTAAATACAATGAATTATTAAATTATTTTCTATTACCAAATTAATTAAATATTGAATATTGTAAATTTCACATTTAATAAACTCTACATAAGAAGTGCTTTAAAAAAAATTGTATAATTTTACAAATTTTGCATCTTAGGCTTACCTGACTTTTTAAGGATTCCTTGATAGTAAAGATGAGCCGCTGGTGGTAACCACTGACACAAATAAAAAATTTCCAATTTTTCTTGTGTGTGTGCGCTGGAACGGCCGGCAATGTATTGGTGGTTGTTTGACAATCCCACGGTTTATATACTACTGCCTCACTCGATGCAAGTGGTCTGTACATCTTTTATAATATGAAGCTTTGAACGCATCTCTATACAACTTATGGATACTCTATCTCAGCCATAATAAAGTATTGAGCTAATTAACTCTACGGGTTATTAATTGTAATGGCTAAATATGTATACTATTATTGACTTTATGTTAAAAAAATAACGTATGTGACTTAATCTAATTTTTAATTAATTTCTACCTTTTTAATGTGCAATAATATCAGTTTTTATTTTATAAAAAAATTTACACTTTTTTGTAATATGTGTTTCGTACTAATAACTGTTAATAAATGTATGGAACATAGCAATAGATGGATTTCCAAAATTCCAAAGATTGTCTTTTTTATTTTTCATTGTTTTAAAAAATGGAAACCCAGTAAAATAATTTAAATGTAATAATATAAAGGTGTGTTACCCGTCATAAATACAAGTTGTATAGAACTTTGAAAGATTAAAGTTGCAAGTTTTTAATCATACAGTGTATTTATATTTTGTGAACAACATTTTCGCTATCCTCATACGACCGTCGTATATAACGGGATAGATGTAAAGAATCTAATGTTAACATTAGAAAAAAGTCTTTCGCAGCATTATTGAATAGTGTCAGTATATTCATAATAAAAAAAGGAGAATAACATATCATAGGTATATCTACAATTTTTATATCATTATTTTCAATTTAAAATAATTTTATAAATCTCATTTTCAATTTATAAGTTAATAAACGGTTTCATATACATACATAGCTGAACGCATCGAGTATTATTAATCCACAGATAATGGTAGCCTTGGTATTCCATAATGTGAAAGTTACTTAAAATTCAAAAATACTTAGTTAGTTTATCGATCTAAATGAAGATTCCATTACTGTTATCATAACTTTTTTTCTACAAAGAACAGCTACGGCTTAAATCTTTAGATAAGCTTTGTGCAGAGTATGCACTAAAGAATGTTATTTAATGAGAGTGCTTAATATGTGAGAAATTTGACTTAAGAGCAACTAGTTTTATAAGAATAATCTCGTTGTTTACGAAAAATTATGTGATGTATTATGTAAAAATTAAGTAATATATTAAATTATGACAAGATAAACAAAACAATTCATAAATATTTGCATATTGTCCAAAATTGGTCATATCAGAGTGCGGGTTTTCCTAAAGTCATAGTGTATTAAAGATATATAATTTGTTTATCAGAATTATGCTACCTATTACTTTTTTATAAAAATATAATGGAGAACGCCACTTGAATCATAAAATTGCAATATAAACTCTTTAGGTATATGATGTATTATTTTTAAAAATATGATCATTCTCCCGATGGTATCTAGTCAGAGATTTGTTAAAGAACCTGTTATTCCCATTACAACGAATTGACAGGTGATCTGTTAATGTAAAGAGTTCTAACACAGAAATGTGTAGAATCTTCTATTTTATTAAATAATAAAAACATTTTGACTAAACTAGAAAATGTATAGGTATATGCAAAAAAACATCGCTCTTTAATTAATCATAATTTAACTATAAAGAAACAGTTAAACTTATAATATATTGTATATTATCAGCATTACAGGCTTTTTTTCAGAAGATATGTTCAAAACAAAATTTTTTTATATGCACCTGTCATATGCCTAGCAAAATAATGATTAATAATAATTTATAAAATTAGATTTAGATATTGTTTTCCTTAATCCCTTGTTGGCATAACATCGTAGATTTTGTTTCAAACATAATTATGTAAATTAACATACATACATATGTACTTACATCTCTTTTACGTGATTATTCATCAAAGGTCGAACGGCTCAATTACTTATTCATATAAAGATATCTTGTGGTAATTTTTCTATCATATATTTTGTATTATAATATATTATAAAGTATATAATAAATAAAGTTTAAAGTTTTTAAATTAGTAAACACTATATCCCGCGTATAGTAGGGTATACAGAGGGTAGTAAATCTAGGCCTAATGTTAAGACATTGTCTTCTTCTTTCGACTTTTGAGACACAGTGTAGTGAGCGGCGAACTTGAGGTATATCGCGGTTTGTCTATAAAAAATAATTCGAATATAAAAATTTAAGGTACTTTAAATACAGAAACCTATGAGGAAAAATTGTAATTAATAAAAAAAAGAAAATATTAATAGGCTAGAAGATACGTTTTTAAATTTCATCCGCATATTAGCGTTTACGGACATATGTCCGTAAACGATCGTAAATTTCAAACTACGGCGATAAGCAGCATATGCCAAGAAAATGTAATAGTAAATGTGAAAAAATAACGCAATTTCCAAGAACCTGTTAAAATTAGTAGCTGAGAAATTTCTTAATATCATTAATTATAAAAGTTGCTAATATATTATAGGTATCTTATGTTTCTGCTTTACAGTTACAGTAAAAATACCGGTCATGGAGGTCGTAGCGGTGGAGCGACACAGATATAATCGTGACGATTATGAGTTCAATTCGCACTTTTTACAATTAATTGTCTTCATTTCCTCCCTCTGCTAACAAGACAAAGCGTGAAGTTGAGCTACTACACATTACGTCTCTCTCTCTCTTCGGTTGGTCACTCAGCGTATAATCGTATCCTTCCATCCTTTCATTCCATCATTAAAATCTCTAGGTGTTGGGAGATTTGATCCTATCAACTTTTTAGACTGCATCCCCTCAACCTCTTGCCTTCAAACTTGCCCGTCATCATAAGTTTTTCTAAGTTATTACTGTTCCTGTGCGCTATATGTCCCAAGTATGTGAAGATACGTTGCAAACAAATGTTGGATAGTCGCTGGGAATTCACAAGGTACAGTTCTTTCAGTATAGAGGCATTAGTGCGGAAAGCTGTAAATGGGATTTTTAGCATGCGTCGCCAACACCACATTTCGAAAGTCTATTCTTTGTTTTAGTGTCCACGACTCTGAGCCATAGAGGAATATGGTAAGAACTGGTGTGCGAACCTGATTTTATTGTCTTTCCATGTGCTGCTGAGTTGGTTTATGGCTGTTTTCGCCATGCCTATTCTATGCCTGATTTCAGTTTTACACGTATCCTTGTTGCTGATGACGTATTGTCTCAAAAATTAAGCAGAAAATGCGGAACGGGAGGAGTGCCTCAAGTTCCCTATTCTCAGTTGCTCTTTTCTGATTTTTGAGTATAATATCACTTAAATTTAAGTGTTCCGATCCTGTGCTTAATTTCTGGGTTCGACTTAAGTAATCGTTTAGCAATTTTTCTGTTATCCATTTAGTGTATGCCATATGTCAAGAAATAGTACAGTTCGTATTTTCGCAAACAGTACCAACGATATTTTAACATTTTGTATTCGAAAATCAGCAGATCATCCTTGTCCTTCTTGTTGACGACATCTGGATAGGTACGTGAGAACGGTACTTGTGAAAGTTAGAAAGTGTAACTTTTATTATCCTGTTAGGTACACGGGATCTGACTTTTTCAATTATACCAAAATATCATCTATTAGCGAGCATCAATATCCCTACTACTACTCTCACTCACATTTTTATCGTTAGTAATAATTTAACCTATATATAATACAAAATCCTTACATTCTTCAAGTTTGGAAACCTTGAACACAGTTGGTTGTGTTCAACTGGTAAAGTTTAAACTGTATTACTATGCACATATTATGTTATAGTATATGACAAACCTACGGTGATGTACATAAAAATAAAAGTATTTTTATGTACCTCACCGTAATAGTTTTATATAATCAACGTAACAAGTTAACGACGTAGCGTTCTACGTAAAGTATAATCGGATTAAAACAAAGCCTGCTAATATCGTTACATTCAGGTTCAGGATGGGATGCCTTTGTTATTATTATGCCTTTGTTATTATTTTTCTCGTTTTATTATTCATATTACACTATTTTATTTCGTTACTACATAGTTTGCTCGTTAGGATTTCTGTAGTCGAGTGGACAAAATAAAAACTAAATATTATTTTTTTAAATTTAATGATAACATAAAGAAAAATGGATGATGTCATTTATTTATGACATTTCAATTCTCTATCCTATAACAGTGAAGTGAATTATCGTAACTCACAAACGTCAAACATTTTTTAAAATGGAAAAGAATCACCGTAAATAGTTAAAGCAAATATAGTATATGTCGGCGCTAGGCCAGGGTTTCGTTGTGCAGAGTCCATTTTTCAGAATAAAATAACAGAGTGGTAGCAATTGGTTTATTCTCGTACAATAGTTAATAGAGAAGAGCCCAAAAATACATAATTCAGTTCTATTTATTTATTTTACATCTGACATTTCTGTCCAATATTCAAAATTAACATCATAAAGAATTTAACATTGCAAATATGTTTTATTGATTTAAATAATTAAACATTAATTTCAATACTAAAAACTTTCTAACAATAAAATCATAAAATGTATATTGATTTGCGCCCATACGGCCATACTGACTCCAGCGCGTCCCTTGCGCTGCTTTACATTACAAATCATTCCGAGTTCCAACCAACACCCAACGCATCACCCATCTCAAGATCCAACCAACTTCAAGGCATCTCCCACATCGAAGATAACATAACCAACTTGTCAAGCGTCTCATGCCGAGACATAATCAGTATGTAAAGCATATAAGGCGTCACCATAGCAGGTACATTGCCAACAAGACCAGGATTTGGATACGCGTGGTGGCTAGCTAGCATCATAGGAAAGATATTCAACACAAAAAACAGAACTTTAACCTATCTCAAAATCACCAATATACAAATCATGAAATTACCTAAATGTTTTTTTTTTGTTTGTTTCTTTTTCTCTTTTTCTTCTTTTCTTTTCTCTCACGTGAATTCTCTTGATGATTCCTCTGCCCATACGGCCGATCCAGCCAAGACTCCTTATCTGCTTTAAATTGTTTGCCGCTTCTCAATGGTGGGTGTCATCACTCTTGGTAGGTCTTCCACGGAGTTATTTTCGACAGCCGACATCATGTCCCTCAAAAACATACAATAATGTCAATTTACAGTTACACAGTCTTATAAATTGTTTCCATGCATAAGGAACCCTAATAATATCAATATTAATTATTCTAAAATTATTTAAATTTAAAATGTCAGAAATAACAAATGAAATTGTATGTCAAATATTCAAAATGACTGTTTTAGCAAAACTACAAATAAATAAACATTAATCTTTAGATGATATGGTAATTAAAATTACTCAGATTCATATTCTTTATTGGCGATTACGTAAAACATTTCTATATCAATATTAATTAAACATTATCTCTATGCAATATTATTTTAAAATTCCATTTAAAATTCCTTTAAGGCATCTAATAATAAGAAAATCTTTACATCTAAAATAATTTACTAAAAGACCGCTCGTCCATCCTTAAATAACCAAAAAATCTAACTACACGCAAGTCGTCTATCAGTTTATTATATTTTTGTAATTATAATACCACAAGATATTTACCGGTACTATTTGAAAAGCTTATTGTTGAAAAGTGTATAGCTAATTGTAATTTATAAAGCTAAATTCTATAACAAACGTTTATTGTATAAAGGATATATGTTTTATCAACTTAACTTAGCTGTTGGCTTGGTGTAAAGTAAGTACAGCTGCACCATGCGTGTCTTCTGCAGACTGGAAGTCTTCACTTGCTCCCTCGTTGTCATGCAGTGCCTGCAGAATAGCCCTCATTTGTGCGCTTGTTTTGCTGCGTGTATTGTTGCTGTGCCCTCTGATCGGTTTCCTTATTCTCTTTTTATCCTTCGTCATAAAGGAGTCTCGTTTCACAATCAGTTGTGTTGTTCAAAGATAAGTTCCATGGCATTGTAAAACTGAGATCTTTATGATTGTGATCCAATGAAGCTGTGTCTATCCCATATATGCTCCCATGAAGCGAGAGATCTATCCCACCGCTGCTGTCGGCGCTAGGCCAGGGTTTCGTTGTGCAGAGTCCATTTTTCAGAATAAAATAACAGAGTGGTAGCAATTGGTTTATTCTCGTACAATAGTTAATAGAGAAGAGCCCAAAAATACATAATTCAGTTCTATTTATTTATTTTACATCTGACATTTCTGTCCAATATTCAAAATTAACATCATAAAGAATTTAACATTGCAAATAGGTTTTATTGATTTAAATAATTAAACATTAATTTCAATACTAAAAACTTTCTAACAATAAAATCATAAAATGTATATTGATTTGCGCCCATATATATATTAATATTTAGTGGTCACAATATTTTTTGCCATCTATGGTACGCATAACTACACACATCCTTCCGTAATTACTTAAGATGCCATATTCTATTGTCAATAATTAACACTTTATTGATTTTATAAGTAATATCACATAAGGAGGCTGTATATTAAATTAAGAAGTCACAGCTGTTGAAGTACATACTCAATATGATTAGACATACATGTAAATATTTCTACAAACCATATAGAATGACCAAAACAAGTTTAGTTTAGTTAGCGTTTGAGTTTTATGTACCTGCGTATGGTTGTCTACGTTAATATAAGATAGACATATGTATGTATGACTTATTGTAATTTTTGCAATCATTTCTATAATCAATTAGTTACGTTTATCCATCCAAATGTCAGCATATATTGTAATTTAACTGGAATATATAATGATTTAAATAGATTGTTTGCAAAATTGTTCTTATTAATGTTACAATGTTATGGCAAAATTTACACAGAAGCTACTTAGTTTAAAGGCATACAGTGGTGTAGAGCAAATATTGCAGGTACTAAACCTAGTGTCTTGATACATCTTTCTCATATCGTCATCGTTCGTTCTCATGCTTATAAAGAGCAAGCAATGTTCAAGTTGCAAGGTAAATGGGAAAAATGGGGGACGCTTTTTATAAATAATTATTATAAGTCTACGTATTCAAATAATTGTATGATTAGATATACATATGTCACTTTCACGATATATATATTTAATTTAAATTTGCTACAGTGAATTACAAATTGTATTAAAAAGAAGCTTAAATTGTATTTATATTAGGGAATTTATAATTTCTATTGCGACGAAAATGAGAAAATATGTCTAAAATTTATTTTGTGTCTAAAAATTCTAAGTTCTCTCAGCCTACCTACGGAACTGTCAGAAGGCTATATACGGAAAACTGCGCAAGGTGCAATAAATAAAAATATAAATTTTATTATATTGTTTTAATTACGTCCATTGAGATATACTTATTTTATAAATGATATATACGAGATGGTATCTATTGCCTTCAGTTTTATTGCAAACAAAAAATCTGATGTCTTCATATCAAGTTATGACTAACGTTTAAGTATTCATGAAAACTGTTACTACAATTACAGCTTTGGAAACCAAATATATTTTGAAATTGTTTCCTTTTAAGTAAACTGGACTTCAACTGACGCTATATAAAACTGTACCATGCCTGTATGTGCTTTTAGCATCTGAATGTAAACACAATGGTTTTAAATTCTCGGGCAAAGGAGTTTCCCCGCTCCAAAAACAAGCGAAAAACGGAGTGTCAAGACACGTAATTCTCTTTGCTGTAACCATTATCAACTGAAATTAATTATTCACAAACGCAAAATATACATACATTCACTTTCCCATATGACTTATAATTTAAGTAATCAAAATAATTATATTGTAAACTTTGAAACAGGTTAAGCAAATTTTTGAATTTGAAATGTGATTGCTTTAAAAATTTATTAAAAATAACTAATAACTTAAGGAAAGTTGTTGAGAACAACTTTTGAGGCTATATCTTAATTTTTATCTGCTACAAATCTACTTTTAAGGTTTATTTATTGAGAATGTACGGTTTTATCCCGTTATATTGATATAAATGAATATTTATAATAAAGCTTTTGAATAATAGGGATATTGACTTCATTGTAGCGGAGCGGGTCGGCTTCTGACTGTACCATTAAGGTTTGCGGGTTCAATACGTTAAAGTATTTAATTTCATTTTCTTATACGACAAGATATACGGCAGTGATAAACTCTGAACTAACACTTAAAATCTCGAATATAAAATATTTCGTACACCTATATAAATTCTCTCTGCCTATTCTCCTATATGCAGGATAAATCGTAAAGATAGAAAACGTGTTGTTTAATTTTAGCGACTCTCTCAGTCGCTCTATACAATTTCAATGAATCAAAGAAATTATCTTCATCTATATTTTTTATTACAACATTAATATTCTAGTAAAATAGAACTTGACCGTGGGCGGAGCGCCTGTGCGACTTGTTTGTGTATCTTTGAATTAGTTGTATTAGTCTATTTTTTAACATAAACAGTGGATTCATTATGATAATAAAATCTTAAATCTTATAAGTATTCATTAAGTATTTAAATGATATCTTTTATATGCATTTTTTGTTTATTCACAGTTGTCATAATTAAGATGAATTGCACATTAATCGTTTTACACAGGAAATTGTTGCTGTGGATAAAAAATCGATTAACGGTTTTTAATTTTTGTCTGAACGGTTTAAATAAACAGTTTTGAAGTTCCCCCATTAAATATAATTTCTTATGTTAATGAAATTGAATATTTGGAAGAAAGTAAATAAGAAGAATGGGTCAATGATTACATATGGATATTTTTTCTGTAGGATTTTTATATAAAAGGCACAATTAATGTACACTTACATTAAAGAGTGCTTTTGTTTTGACAAGTACAAATTGTAATTGTAAGTACAAATTAGCAGGAAAGAAATTCCAAATGTTTCAGACTTCTTTACAGAAATATTGTTTACTCACTATTTAAATTTTTATTAATAATCATATTATATAATACATATAGCTTATTTTTGTTATATTGACATGAAAATCTTCTTATCAACATAAGGTACCAATCTCCAGTTATACATTCGCATTCGATGCATCGCGGCCCGTGCCCCATTCTTATGTATGAGTTACACCACGGAATGCTAAATTAGAGCACAACTAAATAAATTTCTGAGATTCCCCGTAACCATCCTGGCCTACTGTTAATAGTAATTCTATGTGTGAATATGACAGTTTGTAATCCTTTACAAAAAACTTAATAATACTTTTTAAATTATGCAGTTTATATCAATATTTTTTACTTATTTTAAACCGACTGCCAAAAATGAAAAGGTTATATGTTCGACATATGTATTTTTTATATATGCTACTCATATCTCACTAGTCTGTGTAGCGATTCTCGTAATTCTTCTTTGTTGAAAGGTACTCCTTAGATGATCCTGAAGGTGGTGATTGTCACTATGTCAGAATCTGATGCTGAAGTCCCAGGGATGTAGACGGCATCATTTACATATTATAAATGATTTCTAAGGTTTCTCAAAAAAAAAAAAAACATGTATATGCATTAAGCGTTTTCTGTTGTCGTCCATAATAATATTAAAAAACTGATGAAGACAGAAGGCAATGGAGAAAGATTTGGTGTCAGGAAGAGCTAAGTGCATCGAACTTGTTGGCGCCGTCAAATTGGCACCGACTCCATGAGTAACGGATTTAAAATAGCAAATAGATGTTGTATATATGTGTCAGTAATTCGTTTATTTATTTTAAATAATTAAGTATTATTTTTTACTCGCCAGTTGGTGTTTTAGTTTGTATATATATTCATATAAGTAAGTTTTATTTATTTATTAATTTTTTTTTTCTCTTTGTTAATGGCGTATTGATCGTCCAAATTAAGCACAATTCATTTCATAGATGTAAATAATTCTCCACACGTATTTTGTATTCTACAGAGTAATCCGAAATTGACGGCAGCATAGAATTTTGGCTTAAGCTTATGTCAACATATTTTTGTGGTGCCAATTTGCGGGCCGATTTTCTGCTACGGTTAAATGTAGTGGAAAATATTTTAAAAAGTTGATATTTAAAACTTTCATTCAAATGATATTGAGGCAATCCTTTAACAGAAGGACAGAGGTAAAACGCGATGGTTGCAGGTTCAATCCTTAATTATTTTTATTTTCCGTCTACACCCTGAGTGGATTTGTATGCGTTGCCAACAAATTACCCAACCCAATCGCCCTCTATGAACTTCTGGAACTCTCACTCATCAGACGAAATACAGCAGCATTGTATTCTGTGAGAGTGTGGTAATTACCCGATGCGAGCAAGGCCTTTTTGAGCTACTGGCGTTGGTGTAGCTTAGCTCTACAAAATAGTCACTAAATTATGTATAGTTTTCTTCACTCTTGATATAAATAAAGTAATATAACTACCTGTCGATTTATTTTTATATTGGTTAATATATTATTGAAGTTATATAAGACGACATGTGATATTAAATAAAGGGTAAATCCATTGTAACTTTATCTCAACAATGAGCAATTTTATTATAAACATATTTACGTACTTCAGATATTTTATTAATAAGGAAACGTTATTGTTTTTCTCATAATAATATCAGTATATTATCATAAGACAATATACTTTTGGTATTCTGCATCAGTTGAATGATAACAAATTCTAAGGTATACTATTTTTTTTATTTTAACAGGAAATTGCGGTTATTAATCTGTGATACGTTTTTATTTTTAAATGTCAGGAGTGAAAAAAAAAACAAAGATATCCCAAATTATTATACGTATAGTTGTCAAAATTGTACTAAACAAATCATTTTATATAGTTATAGAAAATTACAGTATGACCAAGAAGGATAACAAATTTAACTTAAAAAATAATACTCAAAATTACACGGATTAGTTATACGTAAGCATAATTCTTCACAATTATTTCTATTACTTCTTGTTTTCCTGTTTTTATTATTTTAAGTATGAGTAAGGCAATCATTCTGTCATCATTTTTCCATACAAATAATTGCTTAAAAAGTAATAATCATTTCATGGTATTACCCACTTCGTACTTAAGCTATCTTATTATACGGAACACTATTGCAATAAAGATGTAGATTTCCTGTGAAGCTCACCATTTGTAAATATCAAATGTGCGTAATTAAGTTGATACAAAATGACACCCATTAAATAAAATATTATGTACGTATATGAATTGTGCAACTGATTTTATATATAAATGTAAGTTTGTACCCCTAGACTAAACTTTTAAATATACTTACTACACATAGTAAGTAATGTATTTGAAAATTTTCACAGAGATTTTGAATTAGATATTATCTATATACTATACTCGTATAAAAATATCCTCATGGAAGTTCAAGGTGTCTCGTTAGATTTCTTGTAAAAGATAATGCTTCATCATATCCTTTGCGAATACAATGTCACAATGATTTAAATCATGTATTTACCTGTAAGAACTAATTAAACTGAGGCCACATTACGTGTTTCAAATATATGAAACAGAAAAATTGCACTTAACTTCTACTATAATATGAACCTTATTACTGGTACATACGTTAAAGCCATCGTGACGCAGTGGGACAACATCTGTTTGCAAACACTTAGGTTGTGGTTACTATACTTACCTTATATCTTATCTTGGGCGGTGGTCTCAGAATTCTGGTTAAAGCGCAGAAAAGGGTGTTTTAACGCTCTCCCTGCGGGACAAGAAAAATTATAATCTCTGCGACTTAAGAAAAATAATACGAGGATATTGTTCTTTTTCTCTACAATCTACATCGTCTGTTTGCTTGTACGAGTGTTACTCATATGTAGGTGTGAGTGTAACATTATTGCATCTAGCAATAAAGTATATAAGTGATTGTGACAGTCGCATTATACCCTTCACGTTTCGACACCAACTCTGAAAGTTATGACGCTTCCGACATATAATTGGAGTATCGGCATACTGACAATATTGTTAAAATTATTATTTTAATGATAAAGTAGAGTGTATTTTGTGATAGGTAGCCAGCCCAATTGCTTAATCGAACCATTAACTGTGTATATATACTGTTTGTTCATATACGGCAACCCCGACTAATATTATATGTATTACGTATATTATATATTTTTTTATAATATTTGAAATTTAATCTGTAGAAATGTAATCTTATTAATATTCTTTGTTGCACACTATTTTTCATATATCACGGTATCGAGGCACTATTTTTCCACCTGTCAGAGCTATTTTCGGTTAAATGGTGGAGCTTAACACCGCTTTTCGTACTATGAGATATTTTCATTTTTATTTTGTATTTAATTATTTTAAAAGAAGAAGATTAATTTATAATGTACAATAATAAAATTGCTTCATAAACAAAAATTAGTAACATTAATCACGCTGCGGAAATTTTTTGTGACTAGTGTTAACCACAATAAAATTTAGTAGCTTAAGCTTCCTTTAGATAGCTTTGAATAAATTACTAGGAAGTAATGAGTTGAAGAAACTTATTAAAACTGCAAAAAGTGTCGGATGACACATACTGCAAGTTGACGTTGCTCTCAACATAATTGTTAACCTTTTAATTACGATAAATTCACTTTAATTACTATTTTAAAACTTATTGAAAAAGAGTAAAAATATCTTTTTCTGATTATTAAATTATCTTGATTATAATGAGTCTTAAATATTATTTAAATGTGTTTTAAATATATATACCTGTATTGTATTATTTTAATTGAAAAGATAAAGAACAGTCTATTTATTTTATAGAACAGTTTACTGGCACTGACTTTAGAACTAACATATAACCACATTACAAAGTAATATTTAATTGGACTAACTTAAAATTTTTTTGCTTCACACCTTATCCCGCATGTAGCAGGGTAGGCAGAAGGAACTGTAGGAGTCGTGGAACCTAGTGTTAAAACACTCCGTTGCTTAGTCCCTGCTTTCTCCGTCCCCGCTTTCCGCCTTTTTCGAGGCACTGCGTGTTGAGTGGCGGAACTCAACGCGGCGCTTTGCCTAGTTTCCAGAGCGAAGAAATGGAAATAGAAAAATCCATATTCCCCGTGTGGGAATCGAACCCTCAAACCGTCGCGTTTACAGGCAGACGCTTACGCCTCTGCGCTTGACGGTCCTGAAGTAGAACTAACATAAATCCACATTACAAAATAATATTTAATTGGACTAACTTGACATCGTGGACTAAATATACTAAATAACATAATATAATTAATAATGAAAAATAGTATTTCAGAAAAAGTAAAAAGATCTTATTAAACAAAATAAAAATATTAGTGCTTCATCAACGAAGTATAAAGTATTAACATTGTATACCATTTCTGTCATGCGACAGCGCCCTGTCACCCTTAGTTAACAATCAGTTTACGCTTAAATTATCACTGACACCAAGATTCCCACTTGAGTATACTTACTTAAATGTTTATAACACAACTACGTTTAAAAATATACATAAACATGAGTTATTTACAAGATGCCGATATAACGATATTAGTATTTGCTGTAACGTACATAATTCCTGTGTTTTGCATAATGATTGGTGGCAAGTTCTAAAAATATCTAACCACCCGTCTGAGCTGACTCCAACGTCTGCAAGAAAATAAAGTGTTACGAGAAATAAGACAATCTGCCCCACACACTTGTTACGGCTAATCGTTCTTGTTGACTTAACCGTTTGTAATAACAGGAAGGTTGTTTCCGCATCGTTAAAATGTACGGCGAAATGACGCGACTAGGACGTAATGATTTGGTTCTTACGCCGTTTGGAGTAAAGTTTAATGAACAAAAACACAAAGATGGCTTGGCGTATTCCTCTAGTGTTATACGGATGTATATTTTATGTGTAATTGTCTCTCAAAGCTTTACGTCCATGCTTTGTTGGAAAAGACTAAAGTAATAAGCGAAGTAAAGAATTTTCTAATATTCATTTTTAATGAATATTGGATTTTAGCGACCTTGTTTATGCCTCGAAAATAATAATAGTAGTCATAAGTTTTATTGTGTAACTTTAAATATTCTATGAGGAACACGTGAACTAATGAGTTATTCGTTTCTGATAATAATTGGCTCTCGTCTTCTTATACATGACACAGGCGCTTTTGTTAAATTATGGTACGATTAAGATTAAATAGCAGTAAAGTCATTACTGGTAATGACATCGGTGAAAGTAGAATTTAAAGTTAAAATCTTTCTAAAGTGTCTAGTTTACATAATAGATGAGAAGTAAAAAAAAGAAAATTAATATGTAAACAGAAACGGGTACAATGTCAAGGCCATTGACCGCTCTGGGCGGCTGCAACAAGCTCAACGGGCGCTTTTCGATCTTGTTCTTTCATCATATTATTATTACGATCTTCAAGTAATATATATTTTGTTCTTTTTTTAATGTATTATAAAGATGATTATATAAGTTTTAATAGGTTTTGTATGTATATTTTAATAAAAAAAAACGGCGCCAAAATCATTACTATTTACATGTTTGATAACATGTGTTTGACTACATCAATTTGTATACAAAGTTCTAACTTTTTTTAAATGCATGTTTCATTAGTCCCTAAAGACATGGTGTTGTCTTGTCTTTTTTCAAGGTTGTTAGCATTTAGTGAGTTTGAATTCCCACGTAAACTAGGCTTAAGAAAACTGTGACTATATAATTCTTAAGAGAATCAAATAAAATTTAAAATGACAACGCTTAGAGGAAAAAAAGCTTTAAATCGCTCAATGTCTACATAGAATGCTAATAGACTCTAAAACATGGAAAACTAGCGGACGCCCGCGGCTCCGGCCGCATAGGTGTCGGTTACCGCTTAAAAAAGCCTACCCAAGAAAAACTCGATCAGCAAAATGATTCCTAGGTCAATTAAAAGACATCGACTCTAATATGAACGACGGCAGTCATCGTCCACAGGCTGCACAGATTGTCTTTCTGTAGATTGGTGGTGGTGGTTCGGTAGATATCGTAATATTTTATTTTCACCATAACTTCAAAACAAGGTTTCCACTTTTAATAATTTAAAGACCAAATATCATGTAAATAAACTATGATGAAATAATTTATTTTAATAAGGATTATTAGTGTGAGTAAAATACACGCGTTTAAAAAGAAGTTATTTTTAAAAAATCTAGATTTTTAAATAAAAAAATGGTTGTTGTGCCTCACTCCACAAAAATAGGACTTTTTTTATAGATATTTGTAAGACCTTCAGTTAATTAAAACATTATATAGTTCTATCTTTTATAGTTTAGGCAGCGTACGCAAAATAAGTAACTTTTCTTGTTGATTTTTACAAACGCTTCTTCCTCAAAATCCCAAATATTTTACGGAACCCAATGTTTTCCAAAATAAAATATAGCCCATGTTACTCGGGGATAATGTAGCTTAGAAATGGTAAAAAAATTTTAAAAATCGGTCTTGTAGTTTTTGAGCCTATTCATTACAACCAAATAAAGTTTACCTCTTTATAATATTAGTATAGATAACAAAAAATATAATATACCATTGCCTAAGTTAGGTTTAGTTTAACGTTATGAAACGAACTTAATATAAAACAGGAATAAATTCTATTAGAATCTTGGTAATTAATTGGCATGGAATCTTTACACACTTCTAGCATATTTTGTCCTCATATGTCTTGCTGTAGGTACATGACTCATTTAAATATTACGTATTAACGGGAAAAGATGTAGTGGAGGAATATATGGATGCAATTTAAATAGTTTAACTATTGTTACTTACAAACATATGATCTTGGAGCTTTTTCCCGTAAATTTTTCCATTACTAAACCAATTAAACATTATTCAATAAAAGTATTTTCATCTTATAAAACTATGATACCGATAAAAGTTATCAATCTCCATTTCTTTTCCCTTTTCAATGTTCAAATCATAATTCAATAGCTTGGTCTATGCATTGACCTGTGGGATCTTCAAGTTACGATTTAATGTATACCCATAGAGAAGTAGCATAGTTCTTGGTGTATATATATATATATATATATATATATATATATATATATATATATATATATATATATATATATATATATATATATATATATATATATATATATATATATATATATATATATATATATATATATATATATATATATATATATATATATATATATATATATATATATATATATATATATATATATATATATATATATATATATATATATATATATATATATATATATATATATATATATATATATATATATATATATATATATATATATATATATATATATATATATATATATATATATATATATATATATATATATATATATATATATATATATATATATATATATATATATATATATATATATATATATATATATATATATATATATATATATATATATATATATATATATATATATATATATATATATATATATATATATATATATATATATATATATATATATATATATATATATATATATATATATATATATATATATATATATATATATATATATATATATATATATATATATATATATATATATATATATATATATATATATATATATATATATATATATATATATATATATATATATATATATATATATATATATATATATATATATATATATATATATATATATATATATATATATATATATATATAGAGGAAAGTCACCAAATATGGAATAGTATCCTAATATGGAATTCCTTAATTTCTCTAAGACTATAAGTATGAAACGCAACACTCGACCATATATTTTTTCCATTTAGTCTACTAACTATCGCATTCACACCATCGAAACAGTTGCGCGAATGTTTCACGTATGGTAAGTGTGTTTTGATTTGTTATGTGCAATAAATTTTAAAAGTAAGTAATAAATAAGTATTACCAACTATTATGTTTGTATATATAAGTGTCAAAATATATTTAGTGTATCGATATAAGGTTTATTTCACCATTTTGTGATCTTTTGTCACTAAAATCTTGTGACTTGACAAAATATTTAGAAGAGTTTGAAATAGTATAAAAATCCAAATATGGACAGTCGTCGGTGTTTAATTGTGGAATAGTCCATAATTCGATTTTAATATTTTATATGATAGATAATTGATATTATTTCTTTATACTATATATGGAATGACTGTTTTTAGAATGTCCACTTCACAATCAATCAAACGAAAAACCTGGAGTGAAGAAAAATTGACACAAGCTACAAAATTCGTCCGGGAAAAGAAAATGGGGTATTTGAAAGCGGCATAGTATTTTCAAGTGCTTAGGAGAACTTTATTACATCTCTGCCAAAAAGATGAACAGTCTCCAGAAGTAGCAGCGGCTACTACATTAGGAAGAAAAACTATCTTGGGCTCCGAACTAGAATATGGATGATAGTGAAGAACAAGACTTTGAGGAACTAGGCGCTATCCAGTTTAATGAAGATAGTGAACATGATAAGTTGATGGACCACATGTCCACTCCTGACTTCTGATGCAGAATGTATTTTCTGTTCAAGACTTTTTCCCATAAAAGTGGAGAAAGCTGGATTAAAAAATTTATGTGTAGGCTCTGGGTACATTATGATTGTGCTGATCCAAAGTTTGATACTTGGATCTGTAATTTTTGCAAGTAATTGTATTACGTTTTTCATTTATCACAAGATATTAGATATTAATGAACATTTTGTTAGTGTCATGTTTATTTATACTTATATTCCATATTTGGGGTCCTATTCCATATTTGGTTACTCATTTGTGATTTTGTTTTTTGTGTTAGATTTTAATTTGATAATTAATATATTTGATTAAAGACTGTTAATTACTTCTCACAAATGTATGCCTGGTCAGTAAAAACATTAAACTAACCAAATTTATGTAAAGTTTTTTTTATATATCCCAGAAACAAAATGGTATTCCATATTTGGTGACTTTCCTCTATATATATATATATATATATATATATATATATATATATATATATATATATATATATATATATATATATATATATATATATATATATATATATATATATATATATATATATATATATATATATATATATATATATATATATATATATATATATATATATATATATATATATATATATATATATATATATATATAATGTGGTGTGTGTGGTGTTTTAAAGAATCCAATACGTATTAGTTAGGTCATTCACTATTCCAATAACTGTATTTCATTCAGTCAAATGTAAATAGATCTAAAGCTTTCTAAACGCACTTACAAGAGTCAAAAAGCATCCAGCAGCTTTTAACTTTAACAGTTGGTTGTCAATTTGCTTCTTAGTGTTAATCTCTGGATAAATAGCTTTAAGTTACAACATACCTTTATAAATGTAAAGTGCACCAATAACTTAGACTTTCCAGTATTTTTTAAGGTTTAAAATCAAAATATTACGTTTTATATGTGCAACATACTATGAAAATATATATAAATAGAGAAATAACGTAATCTGAAAATCCTCATTACAAAATTGCATTTATATGTATTTATTAGGCATAGTAAATTTTTTACGGTTTGCGTAAAAAAAAAGTATGATTTCTGCCTGCCAGCAAGATGTATACACATATATATATATATATATATATATATATATATATATATATATATATATATATATATATATATATATATATATATATATATATATATATATATATATATATATATATATATATATATATATATATATATATATATATATATATATATATATATATATATATATATATATATATATATATATATATATATATATATATATATATATATATATATATATATATATATATATATATATATATATATATATATATATATATATATATATATATATATATATATATATATATATATATATATATATATATATATATATATATATATATATATATCAGTATTCCTTTTCTTTAAAAAATAAAATAAACAAAATTATTAAATTTTCTTTTGACAGAATTAAAATTATATTAATAATTTTTCTGATTCATACTTTGAAGATTTCTTATAAGTAATTCTACAAAATGCTATAGTTTTATTTTATTTGCCTACTTTGTATGTTACATTTTATGTATTCTCGATTCAAATTCAGTTTTAAGACTTTGTAAAAAATTAAAAATCAATACAGATATAAAACTCTTTTTTGTATAATTCAAAAAGTGACATTGATATGATTTGTTGTACGTACATATTTGTAAATTAATAATTATAGTTATGGGTACAGGATAGGGTATAACAACAACTTTTAAAATGTCTTGTGATGCCACGTCAGCGATATAGTGTTTTTTATACAAATTTTGATAGCAAATGAACATCACATTTTAATAAGAACTTTAGATTTCGTTTAACAAATTTTAGATTAAATTTAAGACATATTCTAAATTTAATAATATATATTTTAGTATGATACCCCGATATTGCGAACACTTTGCAGTACTTAGTCCGTGGTCTCGGGTAGACAGAGATAAAATTTCTTTGTGTTAAGTAGGGAAACTCAACGCAGAACTTGCGTTGTTGACAAAGGAAATCAATGAATATTAGAAAATTAAGATTAAATAAGTTTCCTCAGGTGGAATTAGACCCACAATCGTCACGCTTACAGTTCGGCGCTGGGCCGCTGAACTGTTACACCGAATTTGTGCTTAAATAAATAAAAACAATATATTTTTTTAATCAACTGTATAGATAACGGGATGTTAGCGCGACGCATTCGACTTGTCTGATTTAACGAGTTATTTTCAAGTATTATTTATAAATTCCAACTGGTAAACCAGAAAATCCAGATGCAAATGAAGATAATTGTTACATATTATTACTACTTTCTCTTTGTTTATTTTGTGGAAGGATTGAAGAATTCTTTAATAAAACATATAATATATATATATATATATATATATATATATATATATATATATATATATATATATATATATATATATATATATATATATATATATATATATATATATATATATATATATATATATATATATATATATATATATATATATTTCAAATTTCAAATTTAAATTGAATTTTACGTTATATCTCCAATAATATATTTCTTTTTTCCATACTTGCCCAATACTATGCGAACATAGGCATTCATCGATCAAGTCAAGGTTGTATTTGGATGGGACGATACAATAGAGACTGTCACACAATCAGACACGCAATCACACGGTAAATAGATGTTTAATTAACTATCGTCTATCACAACACAGTGGGATACTTACCATAAGTATGTACGTATCTACGTGTGTACGATTCATAGTAGAGGTTTCTATACTCTATAGCCATAGAGACATACATAATTAAAATCAGTGACGGACTAATATTTAAATATATAAATTTATGTAAATAATGCATATACAGCTATTACATACATATTAGATTAAATATTATATTTATGACACATTAGCTTTAACTGCTGCTTCGTCTCAGGCCTGATGAAAATATTTAAGTTACAAGTAGGTAATATAGCGTTTTTTGATAAATGGCAATGAAACCAGTACTTAGTTCCTGAGATTAGCGTTCAACCAAACAAACTTGGGCAAACAAATATTAGTTCCTATTTTCTATTTTAAAAGTTAGATTATAATTCATTTATAAATATAAATTTGACCAATAAAGATTAAGATACCGCTACGTTTAAAATTCTTGTACGGAATTTTAAAACCTATGCTAATATAGCTTTTGTGTGTATAATACTTAAGATATCACAAGAATTATTAAGTTTTTAAATCTTTTTTTGTTAGCTTTTAGTCAACATTGAAAATCGCTAGGGATATCGTGAATGATGTTCCTGCATACTTACATATGTACATACATACACACATTTGCATATCAACTAATATCATTTGAGTCGTAAATCTTAATTATTTATTTTTTTATTTATATATAAATTTTTAAACTTCATAATATTTCATGATAAAAAAAGGGATTATATATAAATCAAGCAACTAACTTGCTTATTTAGGTACAAATGCCGAAAAAGTAATAATTTCTTATAAATTTAATATTTATAACTATATCATCGGCGCCAGTGTTTTTACTGTGGCAAAAAAGCAGAGCTCAAAATATTCTTTAAATACTTAGCGATTGACATTTTTTCTTGAAAACATGAACCTATTTAACATTTATTATGACCTGTCAATGACGAATGCGCCATTATCAAGGCCACTGTTGCATCAAATAGGCACCTACCTTGACTTAGATGGCATCAAGTGGTTAGGACAATTTTTTCACATGATGTTATAAATTTAACCGAAGTAGTTACTTTATTATGTAATTTTCTAAATAAACTTATTGTAATTGGTGTGTACCTATAAACTTATTTACATATTTATAATTAAAAAGTTATGTTACCATAAAAATCGTTTTACGGCGATTATTTATTTTTATTTTGTTACACAATCGTTATAATACATACGCTTCGTACAGCTTAATGGAAACGTCCCATAACAATTCTTTGATTAATAATATAAAACATATGGCAATAAATACTATCTTTACATACAACATATTATACACTTACTTTACTTACTTTTTGTAAATCGAAGTACTCCAAAACAAAGATCAATACCACTAATGATGCCAAATATAGTAAAATATACAATATGATAAAACTATAAATTGGCAAAATACAAATATTATATATAAATGGTAAAATAAACACTTAACGCATTTTAAGTTTATGTTAACTATTCTTAATTGGATATTTTAAAAGTTATATATTTTTTCAGTTAATATTTCTATATAAAACGAAATGACCTTTTAGAAGTCACGATAGGATTTTATAATAGAATTAAACGTTTTACATATTTTTTGTATACCTAACCTTGCTAAAGATTATATCGTTGCAATTAGACGAAACATGTCTAACTCATGTGTAACCGCAGGTCAATATAATAAAACTTAAAGGAAGTGAACAACAATTTAAATTACATTAATGGAATTCGTGAATCAGTCGTGAAATTCAAAATTATATATATATATATATATATATATATATATATATATATATATATATATATATATATATATATATATATATATATATATATATATATATATATATATATATATATATATATATATATATATATATATATATATATATATATATATATATATATATATATATATATATATATATATATATATATATATATATATATATATATATATATATATATATATATATATATATATATATATATATATATATATATATATATATATATATATATATATATATATATATATATATATATATATATATATATATATATATATATATATATATATATATATATATATATATATATAAAATTTTAAATAATAAACTTTTGGTGCGCCTATTCATTAAACAAGGAGATACGTTCTAGCAAAAGTAATTGCATAGGTTAATGCGCAAGCAAAGTGAATTTCTTATTCACAAATGCGGCCGAATCGTGACCAGATCAAAGTGTAAACATTTAATGTTCTCGTGGTCACTCTGATAACAGTTGATTAGTAGTCAGAGCGCTAATGCTAACGGTACGACTCTTTTTAATTTATCTATACGTCGGCGGCAGCTGGGGACTATGCACCATTATTTATGTCGGTGGCAATAAAAATACTTTACTTAGGTTCTTAACAAATCAATGTGCACATAAATTTTCCTTTTTACTGTCCCGCCAGTAACAGTCGCTGATGAGATGCAAAAACGCATCACATTAGCCATTCCTTCAATAATCTCATACACCAGCCGACATATAATCGTCGGACACATTGAAGTTGTGCTAAATTTAAATGTTTTTGCGTTAAAATTCACCATGGATAGATGAGAAGTGTACGTGAGGTGGTTGCTTTTACCTTTTCGTAACATATTCATGGATATATTTTAATATGTAATACTAACTACCATCACAATCTGCGAACCATTACCGCGCCCTGGCGTTAAGGTGCATTTATCTCGATGAACTCACAATCGTTAAAACGTGCTGTAAATTCCAAGTATGCAATTAAGGGGCTGGCTCCCTATTTTTAGCCGATAACTTTGCTTTTTTTTCTTTGGAAGGCGGGCAGACGAGTTGCGGTGACCGGAGCATCGTAGACATAACTTAGGAATAAACCTAGACGCCACGTTTTTTATGCTCCTTTTTAAATTACCTTGTCATTCATATAGATTCACACGAAAGTGATATTTTTTGCATTATGCATATAGTAAATTTTTTTATTGATTTTGTCGAGTAAATTGCATTCAAATTAAAGTTGAAAAGTTTTTATTTCCTATTACCGTTTTTATTGAACATTGAAGCTTGTTTGTCACTTTTTTGACATTTCCAAGTAATCTTAAAATAAAATGTACTGATTTAAATTTTGCCTTCGTACCTACTGTAATTATAAAAGACTAATAATTTCTAGGTAGATGTTTTATCTACTTGTTAGTAATTTGTTTACATTTTTATTTGCACTCCCTAGCTAAGCTCAATATAATTGGAAGACCTTAACGGCAGGTAAACATACAACGCCTGTAATTTATGAAGGTTTGATTATATAAAACTAGTCTGGAGTCACTGCGTATACTTGGGAACACTTGATCGTATATTAATCGACTTGTTCGTTAGTGTGTGTGGTGATTATGCCGAGTTACGTTCTTATTACCTCGCTGTAATGCGTATTTTGTCCACGTACAGGCTATTGCCCATGACTTTGCACTTGAGAATAATTTTACTCAACTATTATATTTATCTTTTGCTTATTTGATATGCATTAGTTGATAAATCAAAGTCTGAAACGCTTGTTAAATATCAATTACTATTCCTACGCGCTGGAGGGGTTATCTGTGACAAGGATTAGAAAACATGTATATATAAAATGTAACATCTTCACGAATGATCATAATTGAGAATAAAATATTTTAGGTACTTAGGCTGAAGTTTTTTTTTTAGCTTCACGCTTCAACCCGCACATGGCAGGGTAGGCAGAGAACTGCAGTGTGTTAAGACACTCCGTTGCTTAGTCCCTGCTTTCTCCGTCCCCGCTTTCGGCTTTTTTTTGAGGTATTGCGTGATGAGTGTCGGAAATCAACGCCGCGCTTAGGCTACAGATATTTCTTAATAATTTTCCTAATATATTTTCAGTATCCCAAACACAATAATGAAGCTTGCAATGACGTTTGTATCCTCCTCGAATAAAAAACAAACGACAAAATTTCCTACCAAAAATAAGAATGTTAGATAAATACAATAAATAAAAATAAATATTTTCAGTACATAGCTTTGCTACCCATTTACTTAATAGTTATATATATATATATATATATATATATATATATATATATATATATATATATATATATATATATATATATATATATATATATATATATATATATATATATATATATATATATATATATATATATATATATATATATATATATATATATATATATATATATATATATATATATATATATATATATATATATATATATATATATATATATATATATATATATATATATATATATATATATATATATATATATATATATATATATATATATATATATATATATATATATATATATATATATATATATATATATATATATATATATATATATATATATATATAACAATAATTAAACAAAAAATATAGAAATACTATCATATCGTATAATATAGCAGTCCGTAAGTGGGTAAGGATCATAAAGTCCACGCTAACGAAGTTGCGGTCGTTCGCTAGTGTAGGATATAAAAATATGAGTATCATAAAACTCATGTATAATTGTTGATCTCGTTATATTTTAGTAATTGTTACTTGAGGACCGTCGTGGCGCAGAGGCATAAGCGCATAGCGCAAGGCATAAAAAAAAAACTTTGTTAAAAGTGTTTAAATTGTTAAATTAAAATTACAAAATATGGGTATAAAAGTAAAATATTTTTCGTAACATTGAAAATTGAATGAAAATTTAACAATAAAATACCTTTTAGTTAGTTTAAAGGTTAAAGGTGATGAAATGGTACATTTTGCCGTCGAAGGTCTTTTGTCATGAGCTCAAAAAACTATAAGAATCAAGCAAACGTTCTTTTTACTAAACAAGTACCTACTCTTTTAAGATATTCAAAGACATGTTTTGGTACTAATTCTTTTTTAGCTTTATCCCGCACATGGCAGGGCAAGCAGAGGGAACTGCAGGAACCATACGAACCTAGTGTTAAGACACTCCGTTGCTTAATCCCTGCTTTCTCCGTTTTATTTCCAGAGCGAAAAAATTGAAAAATCCGTCTTCCCCAAGTGGGAATCGAACCTACAAACCGTCGTATTTACAAGCAGACGCTACGCCTCTGCGCCACGACGGACGTTTGTTAGTGATCTTTGCACATATTACATTATTATTAGTTTCGTTAATACTACTTTGTCGAATTATACTTAACAGAGTCGCATAGAAAGAATAAAAGAAGGGGGCCGTGCTCATCCTAGACATTTCTCGTCCCACTCCAGAATATTCACTAATAAAAAAAGATTTAAAAACCTAAAATGTTAGGACACTATTTTTTGTTTTTTTATTAGACTAGAAATATTATGAATGTGATATGATTTTCTTTTTTTAAATCTCTGTGTTTTATTTAATGTACTAAATTCATGCACGTTGATGTCTTGGACTTACTGGGGACTCGGCCCTTTTTAGAAAATATATGTAATTACGCCAATGATGCTTGCATATGATGGTGTTTATAAAGATGCATTGTAGTAAAAAGTATATATAAGGCTTTACATTTCTTTGTCTCTTTACCTTTTATAGAGTCAAAATATCACATTTTCTATATACTAAGCTATATGTACCACGTCTGTCTTGTTCTTTTTACAGTTTCCAACGCCTGCTGTGAAAATTCCGGCAACAGAAGGCATCGCCGCCCAACAACTATCTAATTCATCAAGGCATACAAACGTTGATTTAAATGACAGGTAATTTTATTATGTAAATACGCTTTTCTTGTATAATAATACTTTGTATTTTAAAGAATCAATCATTCTGTCTAGTATCCTGTGGTTCGGATAAGTTTTTTAATAATTGTAGCTAAATATTTGAAATTATATATATATAAAGCGTTTTTTTTTATAGCGTCCAGCAAAAACCTTCAAAGATAGATCCGGGTACATTACCTGGTGGTGCAAAAAATCTAACCAAGGAAGCAAGAGCACTACTTATGCGATTGTTAGAACGGGACCCCAAAGTTCGACTGAGAAATTTGAGGCAGTTGCAACAAACTGCATTTTATATGGGATTTAATTTTGAACATATAAAAATTAAAAAGGTACTTTATAAGACAAATATTATTTTGTTGTTAAGAACAAATTTTGAAGTGGGTAGCTAGTTTATAATTTATTTATAAAAAGATGCTAAGTTTATAACTTTACGATTTATATGAAAATGCTGAGTTAGTGCCTCTGTCACGGCGATCTTCGATTTAAGCTGAAAATAATTTATATCTCTATTCATAGGGTAGAATCCATTGCCATCATGCTCAGTCATACACCATCTTACTGAATATTATAATAATAAATCATATTATGTATCTTCCGTTTCAGGTGGCTCCAAAGGACGTTTTCGAGCATTATTTCAATAGAGATGATTACATTGATCCTGCATTGAGTGGTAATTCGATGAACGATGAATTTTTGGATTTTGATCAACCAGCTAAAGTTACAAGCGTAAAACAATTATGACGATAATAAATGTGAAATTGTATTATTTAATCTGTTTCAGGTGCCATGATTGATTTTTAGCATAATACAAAAAATAAAAATAAAATAAATGCTATTGAGTTTATTTTGTATATCCCTTAAATATAAAAGTTTAAAAATTTTTATAGAAAAAAGTATTACCTATTAAATTAATAAA
The DNA here is from genome assembly GCA_037178615.1 of Dione vanillae. Classification (NCBI taxonomy): domain Eukaryota; kingdom Metazoa; phylum Arthropoda; class Insecta; order Lepidoptera; family Nymphalidae; genus Dione; species Dione vanillae. Next base: position 2,824,399 of record JAZFAU010000138.1, on the reverse strand, counting down.
AGTTCGATAAAAGATAAATATCTATTAAAAATTATCACTAGAATCCTACTAATTTTTTAAGTCTTTGCAGTAACTTAAAAAAAATCAAAATGAAGTAATTACAAAATTCTAAAATTTTAATAATCATATTACTTTATGTTATAAAATATTACGCGAGAAATTAAGCGTAACATTATTTTATCTACAATATATTATTTATAAATATATAGCAGTAGCTGGATAGTCTTGAATTAGCATAAAAAAATACATATGAAAACCAGAGACAATTTTTGACAATTAAATCGATTGAAAATTTTGACATTTAATAACACTGACAACAGGAGAGACACAGTTAAAATTTTCATTCGTAAAAATGGCATCGTATTTGCAAAGAGCTGCGTGCTTATACGTTAGAAATAACGCTCGTCTAGCTTCTCATGCAGCTACTGCTGGTGGACATGGAGGTAAATCCTTTAAAGTAGTTTTTCATAAATTATGTAATCGCATAACCTATGGAATTCTTATCTATTTTTGATAGAATTCTAACTGTATATATAAATATGTTTAACTAGGCGGCTGGAAACTGTGGAAGAAGCTGTCCTTCTTTGTAGGCTTACCAGCTGTCGGACTAGGTATGCTGAATGCCTATCTCGCTCATCAGGAGGAGCACCATGAGCGCCCTCCATTCATTCCTTATGAATACATGCGTGTCCGCACCAAGGTAAATATTAAATATTAAGTATTATTTAAACGAAAATACTTATAATTAATAAAAAAGTAAACTTATATATAATAGTAATCTTTAATTCTGTCGAAAATTATAATCTTGATATTTACTCTAATTATTAATTGTTTACAAACATGGATGAATTAAAAAATCTGGAAAGTTTGAAACATTTGAGTAGTATAACAATATTTATAAAAAATTATATTATTGATTAAATTCATTATTTTTCCTTTTAAAATATAGGTTTGCTAAAATAAATTGAAAAGTTTCATATATGTCATGGTAATATTTAAATATATTTGAAGGGCACAGATTCTCACTCCACTCCAAGAAAGTGTCCCAAGTCTAATTTGATGAAGTGTGATATAAAACTGACTTGCCTTGTGTCAAATATATTTAAGTTTTTGTAAAATAGAATATTATGATGAGATAGGCACAATATAATAACATAATATTCTAAAACATGTATTTGTTACGATCTCATTTTCAGCGCTTCCCATGGGGTGATGGCCAGAAATCTCTCTTCCACAACCCCCATGTCAATGCTTTGCCCAGTGGCTATGAAGATGAACATTAGTAAATTTTTCCATTTGTTAACATGGACTTGAATTATTTAGATTAAACAAACCACAATAAGTTACACATTAAAAAATTATAAATCACAATGACTTTCTATTTAAATAATCATAAATACCAGTATTCCATATTGAGTTGTATATAAAATTTAGAACCCAGTGTATACAACAAGTCAAATATAACACTTTTAAATTATATAATTTCATATTGTATAACATGATACAACTAAAAATCAATATCTTACAGTATATATAGCATTATTCGAACCTAAAATATCAAAGATATAAAATTTATAGATAACGAATGTATGTATGTAATGTACACATAAAGTAATAAAAATCACTAAATTGAGAATTTTGTTTTTATACTGAGAACTGAAGGATAGTATTTTGATGGAATTAAATAATTTCTTTAGGGATTGTTTAGATATTACTTATTATTTTCTATACTGTAACAGCTAATTCATTTATGCTTATTTTGTGAATTATGAAGATATTTTCTTATTATTTTTGTTAAAATATAATTTAGTTTCATAGAAATACCAAAGGTCAGTAACAGCAACGATAGTAGTTTTCTAGCTATCAATAGATATTACTGATCATTATTTTTAAATACTTGGTAAATAAATAATAGTTTCTAATTCAATCTGGTGCTTGTCTTGTTGGTTGTTTCTATAGTTTAATGTAAAAGTATATCTTTTTTTTAAATTAATATACATATATAATGCTAATAAAATATATTTTTCTCGTAATTATTATACTACGTTTAATTTTCTTTTTAAAATTCTGATGTTGATTAAGGTAATTATACATTTAGGTATTTGTGAGGAACAAAATATAAATGTGTCAGTAAATTCTTTATATTTATATACAATATAAATATTGTGCGTTCATATATTAATACGTATTGGTATTTTATATAAATATTTCATCACTTTATCGCCAAACAAAATGACTACTTGTTTACAATGTAAAATAAAGATGAATAAGCTATTTGACAGTATAAAAAATTAAGGGTTAATGGGTGTCATCGTTGTAAGTAATAGGTAGAAAATCTTTAAAAGGAAAAATAATTTGTAAATAAATAGTTTTTAAAATTTTATAATATAATTCTTACAAACATAAATTTTTATAGTTTAGTGAGTGACTCAGTCGAGATCGACGACTGAGGTCGTACTTCTGTAAATATCTCTGACTATTATATTTGTTCAGAGAACCTTATTTATAGAAATATAAAATATAGGTCCGTGATAATGGATACTAATTTTTCAAAAGCCGACAGCAGAAACTCTTGTAAAATGGACGCATCTATATAAGGCAAGGCAAACAATGTATTTAAAAATACAATTAAGTCAAATAGTAGTTTACCATTTTTTTTAAATCCTTTAAACTAATAAGCACAATAAGTGCTCAACATTTCATAATATACAAAATAATATAACTGAGACAACTGTAACAGTTCATTAAGGTGAGAGACAAAAAATAAAAATGTCGTCTAACACGAACTAAAAACGCACGCCTACTAACTATAGACTAAGCAAATTTTAGCAATTATTATTTGGCAATTGACACTGACATATACAACGAATTGGAATTGAGATGCCACTTGTCACTGTTTACTAAGTGGCAAATGAATAAAATTTCAATCATAAGTTGTTAATTAAATTAAAACATCTAATTAAAAATCATTGCATTAAGAATGTATAAAATTGTGAACTAAGACCAAGAAATAATTACCTAATACGCTCTTGTTTTTAGCACAAATAGCTTTTTTATTTTCTTCATTTAAATACGCATATTTGTTGAGATCTTTAAACTATGGATCGAAAATGTAACAATAACTAGAAATATAAAAATTTAAACGTTAATAAAATCAATTTAAATTATCATCAAAATGGCTCCAACTTTAAAAGAATTTAACAAAGCATGTTGGTCGGAAGTTTATAATCGTATAATAGGTGCTGTAGTATACATAGATAATTATAGTGCGGAATGTTTGCATTGGAATGGGGGATTGTTCAGTCTTCTCACTGGTGGAGCATCTGCTGTGAAATCTTTGTCACCTTTTGAAGTAGTTATTTATATTTTTAATATATAATTACTATTTATAATATGCTCGAAACATGTACTATACTTCTTCTATGTAATATTGCAGTCCTCTAGAAAAGAACACAGGAAAGCTGTATTTATTACACAAACAACAAACACTCAACTACAATCTATTAGAGAAATCATTCTACACAGTGATTTTACTCATTGTATTCTAATATCATGTGTAAGTTTAGATGTTGTTTACATGGAGTTAAATGATAATAAGGATGTAAGTGACATATTGGCATCTGGAAAAGCACCAGCAGAAGCAACTAAACAACTTGAAAACATGCTTTTGGAATGGATTGCAAAAAGTGTATGTAATTGTACAATATATAAAATAAATATTAATCAATAAATTATATCACACAAATTGAATACTAAAGTAGCAATTTCTTTTCTTCTAGCAATGTGTTGTTGAAGTTGTCTTTTCTCCAATCTTTGTCATGTGTCCAACAAGCACTATATTTTTAACTCCTCCATATACAAATGTTTATCCTTTGTATGATGGATATATAATGCCCGACAGTCCTTCTATAGACTTATATACTTTAAATAATCAAGAAAGATTAAATGCTAGAAGATTGGCAAGCAGTCTAAATAGCTTATTAGATTCAATGAGAATGAAAGAAGATGTATTCTTTATGGGTGCATATAGCTCTATAGTTGCTGGTATATTGGAAAATTCTCCAATCTGTACTACTAGAAGGAAGGTATGTACCATGACAAAGTAAAGCCTTTACTGATATACAAATACTATTTAATATACTAGTACTCTATAACTAATTCTATTTAGATTAAGTTAAAGTAAAAACATGTTAAAAATTTCAGAATAATTTTGCTTTATTAAAGTTTCATATAATCATACATTTCTTTGTTACAAATGTACTATAAAGATCTTCATTCTTATTAAAGCTTGTGCTTGAAAAAACACTGAATTAGTTCCAACTCATATAATGTCTTATATTTTTGTAAACTTTATAAACTTAATACTTAGTATTTCCTTTTTATCAATGTCAATGATACTTTTATTTCAGAATTGCTCAAATCCCGTTTCTCTCATCATAGTAGATCGCACATTAGACCTTTGTGGTGTAACAAGTCATGCCAGTGAGTCAGTTCTGGATAAAATTATGGCAGTACTACCAAAGTTTCCTGGGCACTCCAATGATGTTGCTGTGGATATGTCCCCACTTTGTGAAGCCAATGTGTAAGTTTTTAAAATGTTTAGTATAAAATTATTGAGATATTAAGGCATTATCATGTATTTTGAGTAGTATATCAATAAAATAAATTTAAAAATATATTTTCTTTCCTTCCAACTCTAACCTGTAGGAAAGGCAGGGGGAAAATAGCATCCAATTCCAAAGTTTTGAGACATTATGTGTTGAGTGGCAGAACTTAACACAGTGCTTTGTCTTGTTCCCAAGTCTAAAGCTGTGCTACTAGGCCACGTAATATATTTAATGTATATGTATTCTCTCTTTTTCTGTTAGTTTTGACATATAAAAAAATTATTGTGACTAAAATAATAAGTATGTATTATATATGTCACATTAGAAGTTTTTTTAGAATTGCCCATCCTGAGGATTTACAGCTAAGCCCAGGTTGTCTCCATCACCCTAATGACGAGACCTGTGCGCAAACATATGATCACATGATAAATAAATCCCAAAAGGAGGTTATGTTCGATCTGTACAATAAATTATCTAAAATAGACGTCCAAAAGTCGCCAGGACCTAAAACGCTTTTGAAAGTGACACCGCAAAGTGTGGAAAAGATTATATTAGCTACGAGAGGTAACTTTCCACTTTGATCAAATTCTATTTTATAAATATTTGTTTATTTTGTGATGGGAAAATGTTGATTTTGTTCTCACTACTTATTTTTAACGTCTTTATATTACAACATTCAAACTATTTTGTTATCACACAGCACACATATTTTTAGAAACAGCAATGTTTCTGTCCTGTATTGAACATTTGTTATATTTAATATCATTGGTATTAAGGAAACGAAATTATTATAAAAAGATGTAGTAAAAATCAATAAGACCTGTCTATAAATTGTTTTAATATAGCTTCACGCTTTTATCCCGCACATGGCAGGGTAGGCAGAGGGAACTGCAGAAACCATACGAACCTAGTGTTAAGACACTCCGTTACTTAGTCCCTGCTTACTTCGTCCCCGCTTTCCGCCGTTTTTCGAGGCATTGCGTGTTGAGTGGCGGAACTCAACGCCGCGCTTTGCCTTAGTTGCCAGAACGAAGAAAATGGAAATAGAAAAATCCATCTTCCCCGACTGGGGAGCGAACCCAGAAACCGTCGCGTTAGTCGCGTTACAGCTCTTCTTAAAAATTAATGAAAACATTTAAAACACAATAAAAATATTTGTAATAGATTTAATACAACATTTTGATGAGGCCATCGTGGCACAGTGAAATGGCCACTTAAGTTGCAATATATGTGTGTTGAAGTCCCATTAATTGGATTCATAATTTTCACTCGTTTCCTCGTTCTAAAAATATAAGAGTGTCTCCTTTTTTGTAGGAAGGCCGAGAATAGAGTGCATTGGCACTAGATTTTTCTTTATTTTCTTTACCTACTCGACTATATCCAGGACAAAGTGTAATTAAAAAATTCTTAAAACTTCAGGTTTTTAAACATGTAAAAAATATATATTATACTAATCAAAAAGTATTTTTTCTTTTAACTTTAAGGTAATTACAATATCATACCAAAGCATTTGGGCGTCCTCCAACAAGCTCTAGCTATAGTACAAACTTTGAAGTCACCGAAGCGAGTTGAATTAGAATTACTAATGAATTTGGAGAAACAAATTTTACAGAATCTTGTCACGAGCAGAGATTCTACAAGTGTTTTGCATCAGGTGAGAATCAGAGAATTGAAGAAAAAAAATCTTAATTTACTTTTTATATAAATTGTATAGGTCAAATTAGTAATGACTTATATATATATATATATATATATATATATATATATATATATATATATATATATATATATATATATATATATATATATATATATATATATATATATATATATATATATATATATATATATATATATATATATATATATATATATATATATATATATATATATATATATATATATATATACATATATATGTATATATATAGATATATATGTATATATATACATATATATGTATATATATCGTAGTCTTAGTCCCTGCTCTCTCCGTCCCCGCTTTCCGCCTTTTCGAGGCATTGCGTGATGTGTGGCGGAACTCAATGCTGCGCTTTTCCTAGTTGCCAGAGCGAAAAAATGGAAATAGAAAAATCCATCTTTCCCGAGTTGGAATCGAACTCACAAACGTTTACAGGTAGACGCTACGCCTCTGTGCCACGACAGCCCTCTAATATATATTTTTCTTTCCTATTTTCAGATAAGTCATCTCATAAAGAGTCGTAAAGAAAGAAACTTGCCGCTAGAAAATCTTTTAGCACTTCTAATTCACGTGTACTCTTTGACTGGTAACGAAGTAGTATTTAACAAACAACACGAAGACAGTTTACGAGAAACACTAAGCGTCGCCATATTTGAAGATCACGATAATTTACATTTAAGTGAAATGGGAATTGTATCACCAGAACAATGTGAAGATATAACTGACAAAATAATGGATAAACTATTGGATATCGCACAAATGAGGAAGATATTAAATAAGTAAGTCAATTATTGTAAGACTAAACTCAAGAAAAAATCGTTTTGAAAACTTACCCACTCTTTAAATTGAAGGAAATTGAACCTATTAACCATTTTTTTACATCTTCACGCTGTATCTTGCATAAGGTAGGGTAGGTAGAGGGAACCGCAGGAACCGTGGGAACCTAGTGTTAAGATAAGATAACGTTCGCCGCTTTCCACCTTTTCGAGGCATTGTGTGTAGAGAGGTGGAACTTAACGCCGCGCTTTGCCTAGTTGCGAGAGCAAAGAAAATGGAAATAGAAAAATCTATCTTGCCCTAATGGGAATCGAACCCACAAACCGTCGTATTTACAGGTCGGTCCATTTATTTAATATGTGTTATTATATAAAATAACTTTGCAGGTATAATTCGGTACTAAAGCCATGTGAATCAGGCACCGGTCACGAGTACCGCGGGGTTCTACAACAGCTGGTCGATGATTTAGTAAACACTGATCGACCAGAATTAATTGATCTACGACATAGAAACGAAGGCATTAAGGATTTATTGCGCAGTGGACTTAAGTATGTTATTTTTTATATATATTTGAACTGTATTTAAAAATCTAGAACTGAACTAACATATCAGAATGACATCTTTGCCTTCTGACTTACTTAAGACAATGTGAAAAGCAGATTTCTATAAAAGGAATCTGCTGCAAATAAATACCCATATTATAAAAATATATTTTTTTATGTCTTCATGCTTTATCCTGCGCTTAGCAGGGTACACAGAGGGAATTGTAGGAACCAAGTGTTAAGACACTGCAGTTGCTTAATCCCTGCTTTCTACATATATATATACCAAGAAAGTTATATGTATCTATGTTTTAAATTACACTTTAAATATATGTTTTTCAGTATGCTGACAAGTAAAAAGAAGAATGTAAAGCATCCATTAGATAATCCTACAGTTATACTTTTTGTGGTTGGTGGGATAACGGCTGAGGAATGCAAGCAGTTGCACAGAAGTGTTATAACTAGTGGCATTGATAATATAGTCTTAATTGGATCTACTAAATTTGTGACTCCGGTGGAAGCTATGAAAGATGCATTTTTGGTTGGCTATTAATTTTTTTTAATTAATTTATAATAGATGACTACTACTAAATTTGTGTTTGCGAAGATTTAATTATGTAAAAAGTTGAAGTTATTACAGATATAGATATACCTTACTACATTCAGTAATGTTAGTTGTGTATTGTCACTTAGTAGTGTAAGAGGTTCATATAAATAGATTATATTTAGTAAAGTACCTATGTATTAATAAGTTGTTGATTTTGTATAGTTGATTTAATTTATTATTTTATTAATTTTATTTTACAAAAAATATATTTGTTATTGAAATTAAGTATATGGTCATACCGCCATTATGATGATATGGGCTAAAGATTGCTAATATTGAATCGTTTCTGTATATTATTTTAATATGTAAAAAAGGTTAAATTTAAAAGTATATGAAAAAGCCTTAAAGTATACCATAATTAAGACATTTAATATATTAAGATAAAATAATATTATTTAAACGCAATGCAATTACAATGCAAACAATCATAATTGTATTTTTTATTAATTTATAATTAAATTATCTTAAATGGTTATATATAAAGTTGTATAATCTATACAATATTGAATCGATTGTAAGTCAAAACAATTTTAAGTTGACATGTTAATTAAGTCAAACTAAGTTTAAGCCATGTACTATGACTGGATTTTGGGATAATTGGATGATAATAAAAAGATTTTAAAAATCATTAAGAATTAATATTATAACGGCGGTGTTAGGGCATTTGGTTGAAAAGAATGAAATCGTATGTGAGGGTACCGTATTTAAAATTTTCAAATTAACTTTCTGTTTTATAATTAGGAGTTTTTAATAAAGAAACTTAAATCGTTACTATATGTTTTCATTTGTACTTCAAAATAACGTAGATTACTACATTTACTGTAAAAACATTGATATATAGTTTCACTCTTTATCCCGATCATAGCAGGGTAGAAGACACGGACAGTAGGAACCTAGTGTTAAGATACTCCATTCCTCGCTTTCCGCTTTTCAGAGCAAAGAAAATGGATTTCAAATTGATCCCACAAACATGACATAAGATTATTATTAACACACAAGTCAGTACTTCTACCTAAATATGGGGATATAATGACGTATGGTGATGTTCATGTTTTACGAATGAGAATTTATCATATACTATTTTTATCGTTACGTTTTAGACATTTTACGCTATATATTTATATATGCCTCGGCTCAAAAAGTATTGACTACAAGTAAATTTATAATTAACTACTTACTATCCAGAAATATTATAGAAAGCAGTTGTTTTTTATAATTTCTACTTAAACGACTGCGACGATGATTTGTAATTTAACCAATTGGAGTCCCAGAAATATATATTATAAGACAACTTGCTTTAAATCAACCTCTTTGAGGTGTAAATTTTGCGTTTGCTCTAGCGAGTAAAGGAACATGATGGCAGGACAGCAGATTCCAATGACATTGAGGTTTTAGTTAATTAAAAAGAATAATAAGAATATTTTTTGATTTTTTTGCATAGTTAATGAGCCTGTCTACGTCAGTGTCACTTTTAAATCCCAGTACATTATTTACTCTTTAGTAAAGACTACTTCAGTCTTTCAGTTCCAATACTCCATGGAATAAAGGGAAAATGTAAACGGAACAAAAATCTTTTAAAATAAATTGTAATCACTATAGTGTTAATCTACACTAACGATAGAAAAAAAACACTTAAAGATAACATATTATATGCATTTGAGCGTATGGCTTGGTCTTAACATAAAGACGGTTTCCAAGAGACGCAGGTGCAGGTGCAGGACAGTAGTGAGACCTGATGCATTCAAAATTTTATGTTTTCTTAAACTTGTAATATTGTTTTATATGTAATACGATAGTTCTTTTGGGCTAAGTTCAACCTACCTTTATCTAGGTATATAGGGATATATTAAAATTAGAATATACAAATATTTTAACATTTATATATTATTGATATTTAATATAACAATTGAAATGTTTTAAAATGAATACTAGCTAAAACTAAAGGCAAAATAAAAAAACAAACACGTAACTAATTTCAATTATAACTTTTTATTTTAAATCAGTTCACAAACTGATAAACATTATTTGTATCATTTTAATTTACATGGAAGCAGAATAGAAAACAATTACAAGATTACAGAAAAAAATATGTTTTTTATAAAATAAAATCCATATAATATAAAGACATACATGCGATTTATTAAATAAAAATATATATAGGCTGTACCTAGTAAAAAAGTTGACCAGACTTGCTAATAAGCAGATCATAGATATGAAAAAAAAATTATTTGAATCTGTATCTTTTAATATATCTCCAGCAAAATACAAATATGACGATTATGACCCCGGAAACAAATAGCAATTTATTGTATTTATATTGCTAATTAGGTAAAATTACATATATTTAAAGTTAAACAGATATTTTATAATGTCTTTAAAAAAATTTAATACATATACTTTACCAATATTGCAGTTTTGTTATACAAGTCATTAAAATTTTAAGTAAAATAATTGAAATAATTGAGTACTAAGCGTTTATTATTTATAAAACGAAATATTTACAGCGGAACGTTTAAGTGTAAATAGCTAGTAGAAATTAAAAAAAAATAAAACAGTTTACTGCGTAATATTATTAGGCACTATAGTATTTAATACTTTTTTTTTATTACAACTAAATGCTTATATTATTATTAACTATGATGTGAATGTACAATGTTAAAATATTTAGTTGTAAGTAGGGGGTAGGAATGTTATTTCTGTATAAATAGGTAATATTTGAAAACGTAACTTTTTCATTTATTTTTAATACTGTTGTAGTAATGTAGTTGTTGGACGTTGACGACTATACTTGAACTTATCACCTATGCAATGCATATTCTTAAAAATGTCACATTTAGAATTAATAATTTTTACACAAACATATATATTGTTTTGTAAATATATAGGCAAAAATAAATTATTGACCTAAAAACAAAGATAATTTAATTTCGAAATAAATATGAAAGATGAAAATTAGTTCAAAAAATAGTCAAAAAATTCTTTCAATGAAATAGTAATTTAAAAATTTCTTTCACAAAATCGCACAAAAAAGTAACAAATAATCAGAATTCGGTATTATTATTCGGAGCTTGTTAAAAAAGGATTTATTATTCCGATTTAATATCATTCTATACGATGGCAGTCATTTTAAATATTTTTTTTATATGCACTAGGCACCTACTTTTTACAAAGAGCAAAACAAGTGTTACTTTCAGTCATGGTTAGGATTGGTGCAGAAGATATAGGTAATATTGGTTTTCATATTATTTTAAATTTAACACTAGTAACACATACTTAAACACATTATTTTTTAATCAATATACTTTCGTATATTATGCCAGCATGGGTTTCAATTCCAATTCCAATTATACGCTGTTGATTTTGTAACGTAGCACTAAAATATAATTTACATTTTGTAATAATTACTATTTAGGTAACATTTAACAAATGATTATAAATTTACTATTCAATCTACTCCAGCAACGTCACCTCCTTTTCTAAAGTCTGCGTTTGCAAATATTGCAGTTTTATTCCTATATAGGGCACAAACATTCGAGCCACGGTTTCTATATCGCACCATTCCGTGTCCCTTAACTCTTAAACCTTGAACGATATCCTGGAATACAATAAAAAGATAATTTTATTTAGTAATTTAGTGCAAAAAGCTGCCAAGACTTTAGGCCAACGAGAAGTAGTTTTGAAAATATTACAAATTTAACTTTGCAGTCGCATGTACCCTTTTTAATATACATAAATTTCCTACTTTCTTTCTACTAACTTCTCGCCAAATTTAATAAACGGCTAAAAACAGGTGAACGGGAAGTATCCTTTTAAGCTTTGATTATTTGGCTATATTCAGAACTCGACCAAATTGAATACTCATATCTTTTGATTGCGTTGATTCTTAAGTAAGAGTGATTTCTTTACTTTTTTAAGAAAATTCTCTTGACAAACGGACGGACAAGTAAAAAAATGATTCTATAAGAGTTGAATGTTTTCCTTTTGATATACAGAACCCTAAAAATTATTGGAATAATCTAGTATGCAAATGACGGTAGCATTTCTTACCTCTGTAACTCCAAATTCATAATTAACATACATTGGGGATATTTGGTGATGGATGCGAGACTCGTCTACCGCTTCCTTGATGGTTTGATCGAACCATAACTTGCGAATTGTCACCTATAAATGTCAAAATTGTAATTTGACCTTACGTATAGACATAACATAATAACTAGGTAATAACTACATTATAAAATGTACATTGGAATGCATCTTTATATAGCACGATAGATGTAGAGAGTCCGTTCAGTAAAAATGTAAATGACGTAAATTATTCTTAGTCTTTCTCCCTTTCAGTAAATTCAAGAAAGTATGTTCTCCGATATATGTGTAATTTCAAGATCGATACCAGAACTGCATTGTGCACGTTTGGCCGTACACAATGCAGTTCTGGTTCCGACGCTGTTATATGGCAGTGAAACGTGGGTATTACAGAAGAAGAATGAAAGAAAGATGAATGCTGTGGAGATGCGATCTCTTCGAAGGATATGCGGAGTCAGCTTAGCTGACCGAATCTGCAACGAAGAGGTACACAGGATGGTAGGTACCAGCGAGGATGTCACAGTAAGAATGAAGAGGAACGTGCTCAGATGTTTTGGGCACGTCGAAAGAATGAGTGACGAAAGAATGGTAAAAAAGATATATGATGGAAAAGTGAGTGGTAAGAGAGGTAAGGGGAGACCTCGGTTGACTTTCGAATACACAGTATCGAAGATACTGGAGGAAGGTCACGTAAAAAGCATGAGGACTCCCCGGAGAGCATGCATGAAGAGGTTAATGACAGTGGACGAGGCGAAAGAGGTATGCAGGGACCGCAGCGTTTGGCGCTCCGTTCTCTCCGACTACCCCGCTAGGGATAGAGCGTGAAGTTATAATAATAATAATAAAAATATATGTGTAATTTCCGATATATGTATAATTTCCGATATATGTGTATTTTCATTGCTTTTTGAGCTCATTGACACACTGCCCTACTAGAGTTGAGAAAATAAAATAATTCGCTACTCCTAGGTGGAATCGTATCTACACACGTCTTTACAATCAGACGCTGTCATACCGCAATATGATGCCCTCCATTTGACGATTATCTTAATTAAAATTAATTCACCACAAACTCAGCCCTGTCCCAGCTGTAGATGACGGTGTGACGATGGTAACCTCTTAATTAAGTATACACTAACTAATAAAAAATTGAAGTATACTCACTAACGCAACAGCTGTAACTATCTTCGTACCTCCTGAAGCACCAATTACTATTTTTGCATTGCCATTTCTATCAACAATTATACTCGGACTCATTGAGGAAAGTGGCCTCTTTCCGGGAGCAATGAAATTTGCTGGTGTTGGTTTTAGACCAAAATAGTTGGTGATCCCGGGGGACGAGAAGTCATCCATGACGTTATTCATTACGATACCAGTGTTCAGTGTTGAGAAACCCGCACCAAAACTGTAATTTTTAAAGATTTAGGTATATAGGTACGTAAGTTAATTATTTTTAACTTAAATTGTTAAATATTATTACATGAATTCACATTTTTTATACATATATTTTTATTTTTTTCCGTTGCTTAGGCCCTGCTTTCTCCGTCCCCGCTTATCGCCTTTTTTGAGGTATTCCGTGTCGAGTGGCGGAACTTAACGCCGCGCTTTGCCTAGTTCCCAGAGCAAAGAAAATGTAATGTAATTTTTAATTCACTTACTAGTAATTAATTGAGCTTGTCAAAGAGACGGCATCTCCATTGCCGGCTATAACTGATATGTGAGCGGTGCCGGAATCAGATTTTAGGTACTCTGTAGCCCCATAGTAAGCAGTGTCGTTGCTTGTTGATGAATCGTTGATCTTTAATCTGATCTGCACTCCGTAATCCGGGGACGTTATATTACTTAAAAACTGAAAAGCAATAATGTTTATACTGTCATTATTAGAAAGACAATAAAATATTCCACAGTGATTAGTGATTTAAATTACAAATTGTTAGATGGAGATGGAAGCTTTGACATGGTCGCTATTAATAAGCATATAGGACTAATATGAAAATAATTAGATATATGAAATCTTTAAGGTCTTTTCAATATAAACTATGCGAGTTTCCCTTCAGATTTTTTCTCCACTAAATATCTTAAAGATTATAGCGAATTAAGAAATCGTTAATAGTAAACTAACAATAATTTAACTAAGTGCCGAGAATAAACAAAATTTGTGAAATAACGCCTTCAAAAATACACTGACTTATACTAATAAATAGAATTCACCTACCCCATCTAAATTTAAATAGTCCAAATCTCCCAATTTGGTTCGAGCTGCAAACGCATATTTAAAAGCTTCAATAATCCTGTGGTAGGTTAATATCTTGTTGTCTGTCCCGTTAATACTTTCTGCTGTAAAGTTGTAACCACTGAGAATGTTTAGAATATTGACTAGAACAGCTCCGCTGCTTGGTGGAGGTGGAGTGTACAGGATGTCCCCGCTGCTTAGCGGCACTGAGATAGGATCTGTGATTTTTGCCCTAAAATTAATATCATATGTTTATTTATGTATTATTGTTATAGTAAAATATTAAACTATTAACATTTGTAGTTTAAAAAAGCTCTTCTTGTCTATGGCCTTTAAATATTTTAGAAATAACAATCCCTTTTATAGAGTACTCCAATTACTTATCGATTCTATATTCTTATATATATTTATTACTTTTAGATACCTATATAAATCTTGTTTTTTTAATAAAAGTTTTTCTTGATATGTTCAGTGGAATATTTTTTATACAAATAAACAACTAAATAATCAAGTAGGTAACTCATCTACATACATATAATATGTAACCTGATAAGTTCTGAACTCTATATGCTTGGACGATTAATAACAAGATGTCAATGGAATAATAAACTTCTCTGGACCTATGACAATGTTACTTTAATAAATGATGAATAATTAGTAATTTTCTAAATAAATCCAGTTAATTTTGTCAATAAGTAAGTATTTATTACAATATTAAGTTTCAGATATTAAACTGGTAGATAAAGCTGTCTATCAGATATATACTAGTAGTTTTAACAGATCTTATTGTGCTAGATATTTATATCTGAAACCTGTAAAATCAAAATGTGTTGAACAAGAAATAGATTTCGTATCTGGAACAATGTCAGCAAGTGGTGAAACTGGCCCTAAAGTTTGAAATTTTATTAGATATATTTTCTTATGACGTAATTGAATCTACAGTTAGTAGGACAACGATTTAAGATTTTGAAAATCTTATTTTTTTTTATTCAATATTTATACAGCTTGGAAAAAAAGCAAATATAGACGGTAAATATAAAAATCAACGAACATAAAACCGAAAACTCAATATATGTAATGCAAACAACAAACAATAGTGTTAAGTTTCCTATTACTACTTCGTAAAATGCAAAATAAGAGAATATAAAATTAATGTTGTAACACAATATCATATTAACAGTATGCTCGATATTTTCTGTACTACGCTGTGCAAACGTAAGCATTTTTAACCGACTTCAAAAAAACGAGGAGGTTCTCAATTCGACCGTATATATGCTTTTTTTTATGTTTGTTCGCGGATAACTTTGTCGTTTATGAACCGATTTTGATGATTCTTTTTGTATTTGGTAGGTCTTATAACAGAGGTGGTTCCATTAAAATTTTATCAAAATTGATTGAGTCCTGTTGGAGATAATCAACAAAAACAAATATCGACACACATTTACTATGTCTGTTCGCGAATAACTGTGTCGTTTATGAACTGATTTGGATGATTATTGTTGTATTGCGTAGGTCTTACATCAGACGTTGTTCCATTAAAATTTTATCGAAATTGGTTCAGCACTTTTGGAGATAATTAACAAAAACAAATATCAATACAAACATTTATTGTCTATTAGCGGATAGCTGTGTCGTTTATGAGACTGATTTGGATGATTATTGTTGTATTTCGTAGGTCTTACATCAGACGTTGTTCCATTAAAATTTTATCGAAATTGGTTCAGCATTTTTGGAGATAATTATCAAAAACAAATATCAATACAAACATTTATTATGTCTATTCGCGAATAGCTGTGTCGTTCTTAAAAACACCGACTACGGTCGTACGGTCGTTTCCTCATTCAAGAGGCATCCTTGCTCGGTCTACCCATCACTCAAAATCGTTAAATAAACCTTGTATGTTATACATGCACTGTATATCTCAACGGAGTGTCTTAACACTAGGTTCCCTCTATCTAGCTACGAAGTGCGGGAAAAAGCGTGAAGCTTATTTTTATGTTATTAATAACTAAGTCCATCAAAGTTATAAAAATAATACAAAAGACGATAGGGAAAACAATTGATCATTGACACAGTGTAATTGATTGGTTAAATAAATTTTAACCATATTATTAAAACGCAGTTTCTCTGATTCAATAATACGCAAACATTTCATCATTTCAATGCGATTTAACCAATATACATAAATGTATGACTTAATATGATTCATCGTATATTTTTTCCTATAATTGTACAGCTGTTATCAAGAAAGTATTATTCATTTGTTTCTAGAAACTATAAATATGGTAATTTCTGTATGAAAACAAGTGATAGCATAAATTATGGTGCAATTAGTAGTCGTTTGTAGGCAGTAATACTAACATATTATAAAGAATATCTATTTTTACCCCAAATTTTTAATATATTTTTTTTATGATAAGTTAGTGACTGTTAGTGACCTAGTTTAAAGACATATCGTGTTTTAACTAGTTTCCATCTGCCTACTTTACTTACCTACCTACCTACATACTGGCGCCATGATAAAAAAAGAAAAGAGTAAACTATATATTTTATTTAGCTTTATTCAACATATGGCAGGGTAGGCAGAGGGAATTTCAGGAACAATAGGAACCTAGTGTTAAGACACTCCGTTGCATTGTCCCTGCTTTTCTCCTTTTTCAAGCATTGCGTGTTGAGAGGCGGAACTCAATGTTGCGCTTTGCCTAGTTGCCAGAGCGAAGAAAATAGAAATAGAAAAATCCATTTTTAACGAATGGAAATTGAACCCGCAAATGCTAAGATAAAATATATTAATAAATAAATAAAAAATATTAAAGACTCCCAGAGTTTTTCCATCTTTCCTTTTTTACTCCAAATTGTAGGCAAAGATTACCTAATGTTACCAAACTTGAATTTGAATTTATCTAATTAAAAAAATGGCATTGGTGCATTTTGTGTACTATTTGGTTTCTGTCACGTACCTAACTACCCGAAGATTGAATAAGCAAGGAGTTCCTATTAAATATCAAAGGTGAAGAGTTAAACCGGTGTTACGTTTACGTATAATTTAACTTCATCGTTTAAATGTTACCACAATAGATCTTAAAGTGCATATTTGTACTTAATTTCATTTGATAAAAAACGTTGATTAATATATTAAATTAAGTAATTTTTTTATACAGATTTTTGGGAAATATAACACAAAACAGCAAAATTTTATAATTTTTACGTTCATCACACACATAACTAAATAAAAAAATGTTAAACTAGGTCTAATATCCTAAACGTATGTTCTTGTTATTACTTTTTAACACAGGTGTCACATGACTACTAATAATGTTTATTTGTAAGCTCAATACAAGGCCACGTAATCGTATAAATAATTTTGTTATCAAACGTAAGAAGTCACGTTTACTTAACGCTGATTTTTAATGCTTTTTATTTTTAATAAAAACTAAGAACTGCGCATTTATGTTTTACCTATAGTTTGTAAGAAAAAAATGTATACAAACTTGAAAATTACATTATTAAGTACCTATTCGTTTCTTTTAAATATATTAGATTATTATAACTTGATATATATATATATATATATATATATATATATATATATATATATATATATATATATATATATATATATATATATATATATATATATATATATATATATATATATATATATATATATATATATATATATATATATATATATATATATATATATATATATATATATATATATATATATATATATATATATATATATATATATATATATATATATATATATATATATATATATACACATATATCAATATGTGTACATTAATTGAATAACGTTCTGAGCGTCATAACAGTGCTGATCCTTGTACTTATGTAAATAATAAACAGCATACAATGTGTTAATCTGTAGTAATCTATCTACAAAATATATTTTATAAGTAAATAACGTGCTAGATAACAATGTTTTGGAATAACTGAAACGGTTTTAGCTTTATTTACAAAATATTATCAATCAATATGTATCTTAAAATAATTCGTATAATATCAGTTAATCTACTGTTGATATAATAATTTGATTACATTCCAGGTATAATATCAATGTTGGAAATATCTGGAATTTATGTAAATAATTCAAACGTTTCAATGCATATTTCACCTCAATTTAAGCTGCATATATAACAAACTAGCAACTTTATAAATATGATTAGAGAAATGAGTGAATGAAAATAGTTTCCAGTTTTAATATCATTACACTAAGTGACAATTTTAATATGACATTTCCCCGATCGAGATTACAATAATTACGTTTAGAGCCATGCACTGAACTACTGCGCGGTGCCATAACAGCCTTTTATCATTATTAATTTTAAGCTAAGAAGTTTCGTTATTTTTTTAGAAGTACTACTGTGTAAGTTATACATATTGCTTTAAGTGCAACCGTACATTATTTCACATACATAAAACAATATTACTTACTCATAATTTTTTAAATCATCAGCCGTAATGATACTGCCGACTCTATTGAGATCTTCCAAGAAGTCGACGGCTAGGGTGCCATTATAAAGTTCATCGCCGCCTTTCTCAGCTATTCTAGTTAAGGTATTGCAGAACGCTTCGCTTGGCTTTACTATTGTGCCTGGTTTGTGAAATTTATTCTTAGCACTGTTGTAATACTTTTTCCTGTAAAAATATAAATAAAAGGTTTTTTATCACAATAAAAATAAGCCATTTGCAGTGTAGAAGTTTAATTGATGACGAAAATATAAGCGTGAATATTTGTTTTATTATTATTTCTAAGACAAAACGGAATTAACGTTAAAGAGCACGTGGTTCACGTGCTGTGTTCTCTTTCCATTCAATCCTATTATGATTTGCAAGGCTTCATTGTCTGTCAGTATTAGAACTTGTCATGCGTAAAATATGGCTTTGAAGAGTTTCTTGCTTAATCTTATATTACTTTTAAAAATATTAAAGGTTATAGTTAGCAAATTATAATAATTCGGGTACTTTACTTAGTGCATACATTTAATCCCTTGAGAATAAATTATTTTCATTTTTCTATTCTTGACTTATTACTTCTTGACTTATTACTTACTTATATTGAAGACTTCAAAATAAGAAGTACAAGCTTCATTTTTTGAACGTCAAATAATTAATTTTATTTACCACCGGTTCGCTAAAGTTAATGCCTCAGACCTGAGAAGAACCGGCGTAAGAAACTCAGCGGGACTTGATCTGCTTTATTTTTTTTTTTTAATTTTCCAGATGTTTACAATTTCACAATTCCTATTATTGACAACGATACTCTTGAACTAGACTGGAGCGAGCATTTCATTCCCAAGGTGTGTTATCATTTACGAAATCATTAATATGGTAATAACCTTTAACACACAAACGTCGTTTCACAACTTTTTTAAATTGTGATATAGAACAATCTCGGACGTTTTCTGGGATCCTATTGTAAAAGCATACAGACTGTCCCATAAAAGAATTGCGGATGCGATTTAGTCTAGTTACAGGCGCGGTAAGTTTATGCCTGTTTCTTGTATTAATATTGTGTACATCACCAATTTTAGTAAAATCGTTAATATTTTTTTTTACATACATTAAATTATCAAAGATATACTGTGATGCAACGGTCATTATATTTATTTCCTTAAATTTTTGTCTTAAGGAATCTTTTGGATTTAGGTTATAGATTGTGCGAATAGCCCGCTTCTGCAGAACAAAGATGGAATTAATAGAGGCTGCATTACCCCAAAGCAAAATGCCATATGACATAATGCTATGAAAGTAACTAAAGTAAACAAGGCGAGCCGTATCCACATCAGTTAACAATCTAATTTTTTTGACAGCAAACGCTGCTGAGCTGAGCCTATTCGCCAATCCATCAATATGAGGTCCCCACTGTAATTTAGAGTCAATGGTGATACCTAAAAATACCGTAGAATCGACGGGTTCCACAGTTTCACCACTCAAAAGTACATCGGCTTTAACAGTTTTTGTGTTTGGCGTTCTGAATAATACACATTTAGTTTTTTTACTATTCAGTAGTAAGTTATTAACACTAAACCAATGTACTATTTTTGAGAGAGCATTGTTTACATCGTCATAGACGTTTAGTTGTCTTTTCATTTTAAAAATCAATGAAGTATCATCAGCAAACAATACTATCTCATGGTCCCTTCCAACTAAATGAGGCAGATCATTTATATAGATTAGAAATAGGAAAGGACCAAGAATAGACCCTTGTGGGACCCCCATACTGATTAATGAGCCAGGAGATTTCTTGCCATTCACCTCAACCCTCTGAACTCTGTCAGCTAAATAAGAGGTCAGAAGATCGAGTGCACGTCCTCTTATGCCGTAATGGTGTAGTTTCATGACCAATGTGGAGTGCTGGACGCAATCAAATGCTTTGGACAAGTCACAGAACATACCAAGAGCGTCCTGTGACTCCTCCCAAGCCTCGTAGATACTTTTTATTAGTCCTATTCCAACATCCGTAGTAGAACGACCCTTAGTAAAGCCATACTGTTTTTCATGCATAAGATTGTGCACATTAAAATGAACTAATATTTGATTTAATATTATTTTTTCAAAAATTTTACTAAATGAGGGTAGTACAGATACTGGTCTAAAGTTGTTGGGATCTGCTGTACTACCAGATTTAAATATAGGTATTAAATATAGTAGCGAGGTATACAGAAATGCCCCATAAGTCGGTTGTTTTCTTCATATTTAGGGATTTAAATGTTTTAACAATATCTCTAGAAGTAACTAATTCAAATTTAAATTCTACATGACATTCTGGTACGCTCTCCTTGAGCAGTGATTCAGCGACGGTTGTGGAAGATATAAGAGTTTTGGTTGTGGAGACTGGAATGTCAGCGAAGGATTTTTCAAAGGTGCATGCAACATCTAGATCAGATCTAGTTACATTATTACCAACTTTTAATTTATACTCATAGATGTGATCCCTAGCTTTTCCAGCCTCACTATTTATTATGTTCCATGTCATTTTAATTTTATCATTGGAATTTTTAATTTTATTTTTAATATGTAAAGATTTTGCCATGGAACACACTTTTTTAAACAATTTGGAATAGGTCTTAACATGATTTATAAATGCTTTACTGTGGTTATATGTTTTTTCACTATAAAGTTCATATAACCTTTGTCTACTCTTATGAATTCCCACAGTCGCCCAATCCTTAAATGACAAGAAACCCCTGGAATCAATTGTTTTGGAAGTGAATATAGCATTAAATTCATTTTTAATAATTTTAAAAAAATTACTATAGAGTATGTTTGGTTTATTATTAAATTTTAGAAATTTAAGTTTTGCCGCTATATTACTTCCAAATTTTTCTATACGACCAGTTGTCATAGGTACACAATTAATTTTACGCTTATTACTTAACTTATTTATTTCACTCCGCAACATGTAAAATTTCAAAATTTGGGAGTAAACAAATAACAGAGTGTCTTAGCACTAGGCTCCTCAAGCCTATTCTAGTAAACTGGAATATTAATATATTTTAAATATTAACATATTTTAAATTGATTTAGTCAAAATGTTTTAAGATTATATTATGAACCGTAAATTCCTTCTGAGTGGCCTTCACAGCGAGTATAATGCGAG
Organism: Dione vanillae; assembly: GCA_037178615.1. Classification (NCBI taxonomy): domain Eukaryota; kingdom Metazoa; phylum Arthropoda; class Insecta; order Lepidoptera; family Nymphalidae; genus Dione; species Dione vanillae. The sequence goes on along the minus strand of JAZFAU010000138.1, from coordinate 2,802,218 downwards.
GCGAAAAATGTTTATTAATTTTAACCATTATGAGCCATTACGATTAAACTACATATAAAAATATATTTATTTATATTTGATACACGAAATGGGATCCATATACTTTACGTAAAAGTATAAAATTCCAATTTTATTACGCTTGTCACTTTATTATTATTAAATTACGACAGATCGATGGTATTGATTTTCAGCTAGTAAGTAATTTAGGCATAACTGCAGTGCGCTTAAAATTAATTAATAATTAACAATTCATTGTTATCTCAATGTTTTAACTTAAAATATTCCAGAGTGAGATTTCAACTCACACCCACGATAAGTCAAATGCATTCCATCTGCGCCATATTGTTGTCAAACTAGTTAAAACTACGCATATTGTAACATTTAGCTGCCACTTCTAAATAAATGTCGCAATGTTCTTTTGCCGTTATAAAATAAAAAGAACGAGAATTCTAAGGTACTCAGTAGATTTCACGATTTTACATATAATGTAATAATATTGTAAAGCTGAAGTATGTTTGCTTAAGTGCGCTAATCTCAACAATGACTATTTCGATTTGAAAGATTTTCGTGAATAGCATAGTCCATTTATATAGGAAGGCTATATTACATCGTACATATACAATACCTATAGCCTATGTAATCGTTTCGATGCCACTATGAAATCAGCGGTAGGTGCTCCTTCTGGTACTTACATGCATGTCATGTGTTCAATTCTCAGTTATTTTTATAAAGACGTGGATATGAAGGTAGTTTGTAATAAAATGATTTCTCCAGACTGGTCAGATGAAGTACTGAAGTGTAAACGTGAAAACGGAGTGAAATAAACTAGGTTTTTAATATCTATATTATAAAGACCTATCAGTAAATATATATATTGAGATAAAATATTAATATACATTTCCTATTATGTAAAATAGTTTGATATCATAAAAAATATCGTAGTCAAAGACGTTTATTTTTTTGTCATCACATGATATTTTAAATCTCATTCGGTCTCGATACAATACACTCGTAGCTAACAAGGCTTTTTCCTTGTCATTAGTCTGCCTATTTCCTGAGACCAATGACTGTTGGTTTGCCTTGTACACAACGTAACTTTAAAACGCATTTTTATCTTCTCCAAGTCATACCAATGCAAAACACTTCTTATTCCGTAATAATAATCTGCTAGGTATCATCAGATCAATCGTTTTATCGACACGTCTAATTTTGATAATAGATAATTTTCTAACATATTATTACAAAATATTACACAATTTTTGTAAAGAATTAATGTATTTATAAAGTTTCAAGATTTATATTAACTAATCAGTTTCTCAATTGATATACATTAAAGATTTTCTGGGTTTACATTACATTTTATTTTATATTCAAATATTTTTTGTTACTAGTGACTTAGAATATATTAACTATTTTTAAAAATACTAAATTATGAACAATAAGCTATATATTTTCCCATACTTACCGCAAATGTGGATCATTCTTGATATATGGTGCACTTTCGAATCCGTCGTAAAGAGCTTTCGATATTGGATATCCATATTTGCAGAACTCTAAAGTAGGTTTGACTAGCATACTCCATGGAAGCTTTCCCCATCTCTTATGTGCGGCCCACATCCCTCGAAGCTCACCTGGAACGCCCACTGCTAAAGGACCTGGTTAAAAATTACTAAAATAAATAAGTTTTCATACAAATCTTTATTTTATTGCATTTAGGTTAAAACTATAAACAAAGAAAAAATATATTCAACATATTATATTATTGGCGTTTAAAATGAGGCATTGACGTAGCATAGCATTCACGGATATAGTAGGACATATACTAATATAGCTATTACTATATATTGAACATTGACAGTATCATGAAAACAAGAATAACTCAAAGAATAGGTTGATTTTTTATAATTAAATACAATGTAAATATTAATTATAAAGTTGTTTAGTTCATTCTTCAAGTCAAATTAAATTAAGTTCTGTTGAGGGTCTCCACCGGATGGTTCTAGCAAGCATAATTTTTATCGGTTTCATATTCAATTTCTTACTTGAAAGTAATTTGGATATGAATTTAAAATATGACAAAATGCTGTGATTTCTTTGTCAAAAGAAGCTTTTCAATATAAAAACAACTATGTACTCGTATAAGGATTTAATTAATGGTATCAACATCTGTATCAAGTATTAAGACGCGAGAGATATTTCGTTACGTATATATTTTACCAAACCAGAATAAGTGAAAGCATAGGAGAAATTTCGCACGAAAGTATTGTCAATTTATAACGCAATGGAGCTTTTAAGCTTAGTTAAGATTATTGACGAACGACAACTTAAAAATAAATTAATTTAATATTTAAAATGTTATGTTATCATTAATATTTTCTTTGCATTATAATAAAAAAATATTATAAAAAAATGATGTATCTTACGTTATAGTAATAAAAGTTTCTAAAAAAAAATTCTCAATATCTAATATTTTTATAAGTAAGTATTGTAAAGTTTGTCAATAAATTTTCATGTTCATAATTACTCTGTAGTTCTTTACCTATCTGGAATATAATTATAATTATTTAACCTAGATTACGGTCATCGCACTGAAACAATAACAGCGTTATTGTTTCACAATGTTGTATTTAAAAACAACAGGTAGGCAGTAGGTATTTGAACAATTGTTTATAACAATATAAATTTAATTTGTGATGATCTACATAGATTTGGACAAGATAAGGTAGCTTAACGATTTCAATATAATAAATGTGATAACTAAAAATTGTAGATATGAACTGACTTTTACTGAAAACAATAACGATAGACTATTTTGTCGTATACAATTTTGGCTCTATTATTAGTTTTCCAGTTTAGGGTTACGCAAAGCATACTTTAGTGTGTCTGTGAGACCTACATTAAATTATGTAATTTATCATCACATGTAATGTTCAACATAGAATTTTCTAGAAAAGAAATTGTACAGAGTCATGATTAATACTCAATGATAATAAAATATAAGTGCTTGTAAATATTATTTAATTAAATTTTTTTTTAAATGACAAAATAATATAAAATCTAAAAATAAGATATAACACTTTGTTTAGATAGTATAAATTGAGCTGGCAACAGACAAAGCTGATGATAACCTAGATATAATATTAGATTAGCATGCTCCAAATTCTTACAGAAACGATTAGTACTGAAGCAAAATGAATTTACTTGATTAAATTCTGTAAATGTGGGTTTGAATTAAATATAAACTTGGATACTCTTTTGGAACATAATAAAATTATTAATTTGTTTATATTCAAGATAATTTATGCTGCAAATAGCAAAGATGACCTAGATTAGAGTAAAGACACTCTGCTTTCCGTGTTGGGCCCGAATTAGATTAACTCAACGCTGGACTTTGTCTTTATAGAGGGAAAGTTTGAAAATAATTCATACCGGGGTCGAATTCAACGTTTACAATTAGAATGTTGCCAGGATACAACGTAATGTAACGTTACGTCATACAATATTATGTTTTGTTTTAGTATATGTAATGTTTTTTTACAAATGTCATAAAAGATTATATTATGCAGTCACGTTTGCTAGTGATTAGTTGAAAGTGACTCATTTTCATGGGTTTTTGAGCAAGAAATTTATATATTAAAATTTTAATACGATTCAATTTTATTATTATTTAATTGTTATTTTACTCTGTCCGCACCTTTTATTTGCTTTTCTGTATCATTAGCAACAGATATATTTTTAAAGAAGGGTTAGAGATAAACCATTTCATTATGTAAGAGTAGTTAATAAGGTATATTATTCATAAGAGAGGCTAAAGCATGTTTAGTTAGTTTTCTACCTAACTATATTTATATGAGCTATTATGATATTTCAAAAATATATATTAGCGTTCATATGGGAACAGAATCCTTAATAATAAAATACCTTAATAATAAATTCATTTACTGGTACAATATTGTGTTATAATTTAACTAGGTATTCAGCCCATCCGGCCTGTTAATTGAGCGAGCGCGGAAGCGGTACAATAAAGACACTTTTTGAAGCGAAGCTCTTATATGTTCACTTCGCCGTTTTTTGTAGCCTGTCCCCTCCGAGGCCGTTTGACAGAACTCGATGAAACTTTGCATGGAAATTAGGTCCAAGTGGTAGCTATATCGCATTTCATGAAATGATGTCCTTGAGGGATGAGGGGTGATAATTGTACCATAGAGTTATGCTGGGGAATTGAAATCTCTGTTTATGGCGCGCGCTAGCAAATTTCAATGGGTTTCTCAATAAATTAAGTTCACAATGTGTTTGGCCATAGAGAAATTGCACGCGCAAGCTAATCCAATGCATTTTCAATGAAAATCGAATTTTGTTGGTTTTTTCTCAATTATTCCTCAAGGACATGTCCGATCACAGTTTTTTATATATGTTGGCACTCCTCATGACCACAGTGATCGTTTAAAACAAATCCGATCAAAATCGGTTCAGTGGTCTAGGAGGAGTTAGCGAACAAAGAATGCATAGACCCCCACTAACAGAGAGCTTCGCTCCTCACTCGCTCAATTAATATTCCCATCCCAATTTACAAATAAACACTATGTATGACGCTATACGCATTATAAAATCAAATTGTTTTTTTTTTTGTATAAATGAGTTAAATAAAAAAATAAATATCAACAAGAATTTTAAACATGCATTTGCATATTAGCTTTCTTTCAACATACACGTGCGTTTACGCACACTTCTATTTTTGTTTCTAAGCTTTAGGCTTTAACCCGTGTATAGCAGGGTAGGCAGAGAGAATTGCGGGTGTTAAGATGCTGTTTCGCGTTTTTGGCCTATTCGAGGCATTGTTTACTCCATTATTCCATCTATTCTTTCCTTTATTCCATTATTCCATCGATTTTGTTTGTTTGAACGAGCTAATCAATTAATTATTTTGTTTTGGATCTTATCAATTAATTCTTTTGTTTTGGATAACTCTATCATCGAAAAAGCTACGGCATACATCTCGCTTTGACTAAAAAAATGTTGCCAAAACACGTGAGACTGAGAGCTTCATTGTGTGCACCGCGTAAACGGCTCAACTACGTAAAAAATCATAAATGACGGAATCGTTCCCTATTAAATTTTCCCTGCATAGAACACAGTGGAGATCTGGTTCCTTCATTTACCCAAATTGAAATCATAGAATGACAGAAATGCTAAAACTAATGCATTATTTATTACCCCTGTCTGGGGAACGAACCCAAAAATTTCCCATCTACACTCAAATACTGCACCGAGCTATGATTACCTCAATACAACTATATATAGGTATGTAGATATTTTTAAATTTGATTTACCTTTTGTTGCTTTATCATAATTTCCATGGAACATATCCTCGGTTGCAGCGGCTGGAGCTTTCTCCCTAGCAATGACCGTATACGCTTTTTCTTCTTCTTTAATATAAACAGTCATAAAAAATCCACCCCCTAACCCCATGCTCTGCTGATTGAGGAGGCCGTTGCAGAACATTGCTGCGATGGTTGCATCCACTGCTGATCCATTAATTGAAAGAATATGTCTAAAACAAAAGTTATTAAGTAAATAAATATAATTATATCGTTTTAATTTAAAACAAACATTAGATTTTTGTATGTTACAAAGCAAAGTTATATTATTTCTTACGTATTATAATTTATATAGTAAGTAAATTGCGTTAAGTCCAAATATACACAAATATGTTAAATATCATTAGGAAAAAGTTTTTTAGCTTCCCGCTGTATCACAGACACATTACAGGGTACACCGAAGGCTAGAGCCAAGTCCGTCATCCAAATAAATCGATATTTCACGTTGAGTGGCAGAACTCAATCCTAATAAGCCAAGCTCAAGCCCTTGAATTAATATAGTCAATTATTTTAATTAAGTCAATTGAATTAATATAGTCAATCCCTCGAGTAGAATACGAACCCACAAACATCGTGACGATCATGATGCCAAAAAACTAAGACGGTCTGCATTACACTTTATCATAATTATAAGAAAATGTAATAATTATGCATAAATATTACATAATTTTCAGAATTATGTTATGATATTGTGTTATATATTTTTGTGACCCAAAAACTTTAATCACACACATTTTTTATAATCTTATCACAGCAGTAAGACTAAGAAAATAAACAGATTTATATTTAAAGCTTCAAGGTGAGTGTAATCACATTTGACTTGATCAGTGCTCACGTTTCTAGCTGTGTGAGCCTGTGTGGCGCAGATAGTTTACAATTTTTTGCACATTTTATTTTCATAAATTCATATATATAGATTATATATAGTCTTATGATACAAATCTTAATTGTTTTCTTTGAATTAAAGCAGAATTTCGTATTAGTTTGGATCCTAGGTTCTACCCAGTTTACTAGTAAATTCCTTTAAACCAGTCAGTCAGATTAAATATATACATATAAGTATGTAAACATTTTTTCTATCACATTGTACCCCGTGTATAGCAGGATATTCAAAAATATACTAGTGTTAGACATTGCATATGAGTAGTAAATGGCGGAACTCAACGCCGCACTTTGTCTTCTTATAACAATGAGGAAACGAAAATAATTAATTCTTCGTGACAGCTGCCGCGTTCAGATTCAGAACTAGTTTTGTTTACATATATTTTTTTCGTATATTAATATTAAAACATTAGTTATTATTTATGTGATAACATTGACGAATCAATGCTTGCAAACAAAATTGATAAAGATATTTATGTATTCACAAACGAAAAAGCGTTGACACGAAAAAGCAATAATATTGATAAGTTTGAATATATTGTACAAATAAAAATTGAATATACATATATATTTTTAAGTACATATTTAAAGCTTTTTCATAGTATTAGCACAAAAGAAAACAATTCGAAGTAATTTAGTAATCAATAAATACTGCTATCTCATAAGCATTATATTACAACAAATTTATATATATATATCAGAGGCGTAAATTATCAGCTCATAACAATTCATATAGTTAAAACAATAAGATATAAATTTGTTTTTATACATCTTTAACATGCGTTCCTTAATACGATGCTAAATGTATTGTTTTCTTGTTTTTTTTAGCTTTATGCCTATATAGCCTATTTTATAGTCAGCAACTATAGAATCCAATCTTCACTTTCCGCCAATTTGCGACATCGAGTTGAGTTGTTAGGTTAGGTTAGCCTTTAGGGTTTACCCTTTGTTTTGTTAGAGCGAAGGAACAAGAAAATCAAAAATGAGAAAAATACGAATTTTCTCTCTTGAGTCGAGACTGAACTTTAAACAATCACTACTCGAGTGTTGTGTATGAAATAATAAAAACAAATAATTTGATACTATACTTACGTAATAAAAATGTAAATATGTATACATTTTAACTATATAAAAGTAACTTATACGAGCATGCGTAGGGAAACAAGCTTAAGAATCAGATGTATAATATTAATTGTAAATAATAAATTAATAATAGTGGTGTGTTAGGAAATAATCTTTGTCATTATGTCGTAGAAAAAAGAATAACAAATCGATAATATTGAACAAGGTCGTTAGTGAGTCAGTCGCAGTTCGCCTCGCCTCAAGGTTGTTTTTGTGTGTAAACATTATTATGAGCGGCCCACACGCTAGCACCTAGCCAACTTAGTGTAAGAGACGTTTTGTAAATAAACAAATGAAATACCAAAAATCGATTAAATTAACTTTATTCATTTTAAATTATTACAGTCATTAACGTACCACGAAAGTATACAACAACATAATAACTACCTAGAAGTTAATAACACAGCGACATTGAGCTTTACAACAAGCCCAGTAGAGTTGAGATCAGTCATTGGAACGGTGTTGTTCATAGAATAGGTATCCCTCGGCGTGCACCGGTGGGGTCACGAGGTGCGCCGGCTGCGCCATCGTGTTCTAGCATTGTGGTGTGCATAGTAAAAACTCTGCGTTAGCAAAAACCTTCTCGGTTGTTCCACTGATCTCAGCGACGAGCGACCCGTGCTTTCTTCGGGTATTCGCCACAACGTCCTCCGTTCCGTCGGCAAAAATTCAATATTCCGTTTACACGCCATAGTCATCTATTATTGATAAGTCGACTTAATGCTTGTTAGCTCCTTTCTTGTTGTTTTCTGTGTTGGCTAACTTAGTGGCGATCTTTCTCGAATGTCCCGATGGATCGAAGTGGTTAGTGTGTTCGCTTACTTCCTTCTTGGTGCGCTGCTTGCCGCTGTGGCTGGAGAAGATGTGCTTGTCGTGGTCAAAGTTGTAGTAATCGTATTCATCAAAGAAAGCTTCAGACATATTTCTGACTAGTGAATTTCACAAAGAATAATACTCAATATTTATCGCGGTGACTGCGTCACTGTAGAATTTGTTTCACAAATGTTCGATGGAGGGCTTTGCGAGCCGTTTATATAGACAGAGACCGACACGTCAGTGACCGCATGCGCGTCGATAAAATTCTCGAAACGTGATTGGCTGCAAGAACAGCTCCGACCCGGTTATGAAGGATGTTGTTCAATAATAAACGTATGCGTGTGTATGTGTAAGCCGGCTTGTGATAACACCACTCACAATCACATATTACACACTCATATATTGCTTGTATTGTTCTGCTTTTGTTTATAATCTGATATTCTTTATGCTTTAGGTCACTTCGTAAACGCTACGCCGTTAAGAATGACCATGAATGAATATATGGCGCTGAAGCCAGAGTTTTAATGTTTATAAAACTAATATTAATTGGTTTATTTACGTGTGAAAGTTAGTACATTACTCTAACAAGAACTACATTTTATATAATTAATTTATTTATGTGATTATAAACAATGTAGGAAATGACACTTGTTCAATATTCGATATTTTTATATAAAAAAATTTAAAATTACAAAAAAGGTTTTATTACTTAATTAATTAATTAAAAATATATTGATCTACGCTTATAAGTACACTAAAAGTGACGAACATAAATTGTAAGTTATTTCAATTTTATAAGAAAAAAAATTTGTAATAACGAGAGAAACTTCGTTAGATAAATTAAGAACATATGGAATTAAAATTTTGTCCCTTAAAATTGCATATTTAACTATGATGGCAACATTAGTAGCATTTGCGTTAGTGTGTGTATTGTACGCTCGTTACATATTAATTTTGTATTGAAAAAGCGCATATGCAAAGAAAAATAATACGTCTGTATGTAAATATAATTTCACTCTTAGAATATCTAAAATCTGATTATTTATTTAAAAAAACACACAATAATTCATACTAAATAACTTTTGGAATTCAAATAAACAAAACATAAAATGTAAAATTATAAAAAGCGCATTTTCCATTTTCTCTAATCCAACGTCATAAGTATTTGTAAAAGCTTCAAATCAAAAGCTTTTTAAAATAGATTAAAAACACAAAATGCAAAGTTCAAGTACATTTACCTCTCAAGAACTTTTTGTGCTACGGTTATTTTTGTTACCATGTTATATAGACATTGAATCAATTACGTTAAAAGTATTCCATTTTTTTTTCAGGTAATAAAAAATCATGATTTCAAACGGATTATTTTCCCGCTGCCATCTATTGGCGAATGATAGGAATATATAAAATACTATCCAGAGTGATTAAAGACAAGCGATGTGTGGAAATTTAAACCAAATTATAATTCTAATTTGATTCTATGTGTATGTCGAAATCCATCTGATTGTTGTGTCTACCTATTGTAAATATAACGGGAAATTTATTAGAGATAAATAAAATACCTTTATTTCACACAATTTGAATGTTTCTGACATTATGATATACCTTAAATGTAATAATATTATTAAATAATGAAAAAATACGTTTCTATAACTTTTCGTCTTTATGTATTTATATAATTAATGAGCAATATTTTAACATTTTAAAATATATATTTTTTAATTTTTCATGCGCTTAGTGTTCCATAGTTTCATCTGTGTTTGTATGTTATATTCATTCCTCTGTTTCGTTAATTAATTTTTAAACAATGACGGTTCTGGAGAAGTTTAGCTTTAATAAACATATTTTTACCATAGTTATTGATAGGTGACATACCTGCCAATTTCTGAGCAATGAGGAGCATCCGTGCACACTGCTGCCTTTTTGAAGACATGAAGCCATGATGAAGAAGGCGGGAGAGGATCTATAGGATCCAAGGGCTCAGCCAATTTCCAAGAATTGTAGTCGGCACTGCCGATTAAGTAGCCGCTTAAAGCTGACACTGATACCAGTATGATAAGCCCAGTTATTAAAAGCTTGGTTTTTAATTTGTACGGTCTGCAACAAATATAACAAAATAATAATTAGTAAGTAAAAAATATGACAACATTGTTATTTTTTTCAGTGTAAATAACATTATATCGTTTATATAGAATATATAAAACTTTCATGATTATTCCGATTAGGTGTTTGTTTTTAATAATATATATGAATATTAGACAATATGTCTATCTTCTTTTTTATTTAAAATTTATAATATATTTATGTATTTAAGCGTTAATGAATAAGCAAAGTACTTAAATGTTTTTAGAACCTTAGTGTGAAACGATTGCTTTGGTGGCAGATATTACTATATTTTCCGTAAACATAAATAGTAATAAATACACATTAAAGTCAATAAATTAAGAAGAATCTTACATTAATAATTGAAAATGTCTTATATTATTTTGTCTTTTGTCAATTTATTCTCGCTTTTGTGTTTACTTTACTAATTATATATAAATTATTTTAACGGTAACTTATATGTACCATGTTCTCAGTTCTTGGTTCACATATTTTTTACACACAGGGTGTATTAAAAATTAATAACAGCAGTTTCACAATTACTGCCACAGCTTACTTACTTTGAAGGAAAGTCACTATCATCATTAATGAAATTTCCTTGTAAAATGGCGAACCTGTTTATAGGTGATACTAATCGTATCGTGTCCATAGGTATATCATCTACATGGGTGCTTATAAAGTGACGCCGGTGAAGACCAGCTCCTAACGAATCCATGGTTCTTATCTTATCACTACACCGTCTGACAGTTCAAATGGAACATAATAACAACATAACCTAGAATATTCAAAACAATGCCATTTTAGGTAAAATTTTGTCGGCGCGGTACTAATTCTCTCAAGGCCACCGTAAACTGAATTAATCTCAAATTTTAACAACGGATATTGACAAATACATAAGTGCAGGTTGTATGCAGTGAACTTGCTTGCGGGTTTGGGAAAATCGATACGAAAAACAGCTGTTCATACCGGTCACCTACAACAGCGTTTACGTTTAGAAAATAGAGGTGGCGCTCAGTTGTGAAAACGTTTTTTTAGTTATTAAAATATTCCCTTCATTGTTTATAAATGTATTAAAATAAAATAAAAATACTTAATTAAACAGTACGTATAAGCGCAGGCGTATATTTTAGTTAAATCCAGTATATAAAACATTGCTACGATAATATTCACAGGAGTAAATACAATTTTAACGATAAGATAAGATATTTTATCTTTTTGATTAAACGATAAATATATTTAAGACTAGTTCTAATAGCAACACATCGTTATCTTTACATAAACAATATGAAATTATGTTTATTCATTTAAAATTTCCGTTGTATATGTGCATAAAGAATTAAAAGATTCTTCCGCATTTAAAAATATTGACTTTGCTGATATTTTTTTATATTTCAATTTCTCAATTTCAGGCTTCATTTAGTGTCATTACTTTCCGTTCTATATTTTTATCAAAATTCTTGCATGTTGGATAACGGATTAAATTATTTTAGTTTCGGTGCTGTATTGTTTTAAATAGGTCTATTATTAAAAATAAACAATTTTAATATACGATTTTTAGTTCTTTAAATAAGCAACAATAACAAAAAAAAGCAATTTTTGTTTGGTAGATAGTATGTAACTACATATAATGCGAATATATATTACTAATCTACTGAGTGTTTTTACAAGCTTGATTATCCGTACCCGAGATATTTATACCTTTATATTTTTTAGCGTCACGTTAAGTCCATAGCAGGGTAGACAGAGGGAACCTAGTGATACGACACACCGATTTCCATTTTCCGCCAAATCTGAAGACGAGTAGGTTGAATGTATGTATGTAAAGTATGGTATAATGTATGTATGTTAACATTTAATGCCATCATACATACATTATACCATACTTTGTCTTATTACCAGAAAACAGTAAAGAAAATAATTAATAATCCTCGAGTAGAATCGAACCTACAACAACTTTACATTTTATATAGTACATAACGTTATATATGATGTGTTCGTCTCTCTAACCTAAATATAACCTATATTTATAGTGATCGTATGTCACTGTCAAGAAATTATTTATTACAAGGTCGTTTCGTTAAGTAGAATGTAATCTTCCGCTTTTAATATAGCAATAAAATCTATAAGAATTTGAAATAGAATTTAAAATAATAAGCGTATAATGGGCCGTTGAGAATACTATTTAAAGAAAGTAATGTAATATGTGTAATTAAATAATTACTTCTTCTTCTTCTCTTTATTTATGGCGTTTCGATTAAATAATTAATAACATTACGAAATTTTTTTTTTATAGAAAAAAATGTGTTTGACCTGTCATTGCGTATTTAGGGACAGAACTTAATAACGATTTTTTTCGAAAATAATTAATTTTATCAAATGGGGATCGAACCAACAATCATTGCTAGAGATGTCAGACGATGACTGCTTCACAGAGATTGCATCATATATAGGTATTATTCTTTTATAATAACTAGCGCGATCCCTTTGTGGGTTCGCCCGTTTGATCGATGTTCTCGGATTTACTTTACAATTGCACGTAATTATATATATCTTTTTTACTATATTGGAATTATTTAATTTTGAATTACTTTTCTATCTTCGCCAAAAGTTCTTATATAAAAAAAAAAACAACAAAAAAATTACAAAAAAAGAGAAAATAAAAAAAAATGCTTGTTTATATTTTAGTCACCTGTAAATAACAATATGCACATAAAAAGAACAGTAGTCAAGTTCGGTCATATACACAAATATTTCTTTAAATTTTATTTTATTATATATGTAAATATATAATAAGCATTGCTTTTATTAAATCTGTTGCTCCATATTAATCTAGAAGCTTTACGATTGACGACATTGATCACGTTAAAGAACCTCTGAGGGCAGCAATTATTATTAATACCTAATATTTATGCATAAAACCCTGGAGGTAAATTTACCGGTTTTTTACACTGCAAGTGGATTTCCTTACAATAATATCCGGCTCTACGTTATCTAAGCCTTGGCTAATTATTTTATATCTCGCCTTCTAATTTATAATTCATTAGCGACACTGGCGACCTGCGGCTTCACTTGGACTGATAACATGTTTTTAATAAAAAAATATATTATAACAAAAATATAATGGATATTTCATTTTGTTGTTATATTTTGAAAGCGTGTAGAAGTTTTAATTATCCAATTACGATTTTCGTTAATTCGTATTAAAATATTTTAATTATTAAATATTTACTTAAATCATTTGGTTAGTTATAAATTGTTAAATATAATATAATAAATATACTATGATTGTTTGATTTTCTGCGTTGAATCATGTGTAATACAATAGGCTGTTCTCATGTGTATCATAATATTATAGAATATGGTATGAAACTAGAGGAAGATAACAAAAATGATATACCTACTCTTTGCCATCCATTAAAATATTTCTAAAAAATAAGTACTATTAACTAGTAAATGTTCTGATTATTGAGTGGCGGAACTCAACGCCGCTCTTGCCTAGTTGCCGGAGTGAGAAAAATGGAAATAAAATAATCCATAGAGTGGGAATCGAACCCACAAATTGTCGCATTTACAGGCAGACGCTGCGCATCTCCGCTACGACGACCCTCAAGTATCTTTAAATTTTATCATTCTTCATCATGATTTATCATTATGAGGCTGTGTTCTAACAACCTCATTACACCCAATAATTACATATATATTATTACTTACTAAGGATCCTTGTTCTACTTTTTTAGTATAGCTTGTCTATTTTGCAAGTTTATTTCTATATCAGCTTAGGTTCTCCAGGTCCATGATATTTATATATAAAAATATCAATAAAACTGTCCATCACACTATCTTAACATAAAATTGTCTACTACTTAATACTTAGTTGTGCACCAAATATGTTTTTTTTTTAGCTTCAAGCTTTATCCCGCACATGGCAAGGTAGGCAGAGGGAACTGCAGGGACTGTGGGAACCTAGTGTTAAGACACTCCGTTACTCCTGCTTTCTCCGTCCCCGCTTTCCGCCTATAGTATGTTAATCTTCAAAATCTATTAAAACGAAAAGATTCTGTGCAGATCTAACAGATATACAAAAAAAATCATTAAATTTGTAAGATCACATTTTCAAAATCTAAGTATTATATTCTATTAGTGTTGTTACATCTACTGAAACTATATAATATTATAGTAAAAATGTTCAATGCTACATACAATTTTAACTGTTTTATCATCGTTTAGTTAGATAAAATTACTCTCAATCTTTGCCTTTAAGCAAGGATTATATATTTGAAACTTAACTGGTGAATAATTATAATGAATTATTTAGTAATATGTATATTGAAGATAAATATTCATTTTCTTGATTACTTTAGAAATAGTTGTAAATGGAAAGTGGATTTCAATAATGTTGATTACAACAGATTTTCTTTAATTATCTCGCCAATACTAAGTCAGCAGTATGCAAAAACGATTCATGTACTTAATTGAGCTTACCTATTGTGGGTTCAATTCCAATTAAGTACCTATTATAAATATATTATTTAGAAATAAATATTAAAAAAAATACTTTATTTTACAAAGAATTTGTATACAATATCTTGTCACTATGCTATTTCTGTACATATTATATATATTTATTATTTTGCACGTCTATCGTCATAAATAACTTACTATAAATATGCGTAGAAAAATACTTTAAGTTTTATCAATTATTTATTTGAGTTACACTTTATTGTCGGCAGTCGTATCACGATCGATATCATTAAAAATTACAATAAATAAAATTGTTTAAGAAACATTTGAATATAATAAGTGTATTTAAATCTAGTTTAATATATTTTCTGAATTTTTAACAAAGTAAATTTACGAGAAAAATTAATTTTCTTTAGGGTAGGTAAAGGGAATTTTCTCCGTTAAGCACAACGCAGTTGAACTATCGATGATTGTAATTGAGATCGTTGTAGATTCAATTTCTAGTCAGAGGAATAAGCTAAGTATAGTGTTTTCTATTTTTTATTCTATAAACACATAAACTAAATGAGTTCGGAGAGCACATAGCTGAACGTTATTAAAAGCCTTATATATAACGAAAGTGAGATATAAGTCCTTTCGTACACAGTTCACGATTTATTACAAAAATATTTACAGAATGAAGAGGTATGCCGTCACGCCATAAGCACAAAATTATATGAAGCAGTAAATATTTGTATTTTTATTATTATGTAATTTTATGTTATTAACTTTATTTTGTTGGCGCTACCGTGGTACATTGGCAGCGTGTGACTGTAAACGTTTTTTGGGTTAGACCTCCACTCGATGAAAGAAATTATTTTAATTTTTTCGCCTAGGTAACTCCTTCCGCCACTCAATACGCAAGTCTCAAGAAAGAAATAGAAAGGGCTGAATGCTTAGTTATTAACATTGTTATTGTTTCACAACTGTTAATGAGAGACACTGTTAACTGTTGATTTTTGTCTATTATTTTATATACAACTCACTTTACTACATATTGTAACTTCAATTAGAAATGTTAATACATAATTTATTAATACATTTAAAAAATATTAAGCGAAAAATATAATATAATAATATTAAGTAAATTATATGCTACGTTAATTGCCTTATGTGGAAATAGAAATATTCTTACTCTACGGTCACTAAGAGGAAATTGTTAAAATTTCTAAATTAGTACAAATAAAAATAACATAACAATACAAAATTAAAGACAAATATTATAAAATCATATTACAAACACTCTCCATTTATAAAAGAAAAGCTCATCCATAGGTCCCTTATACAAAATTGATAAGATAGAAAGTTTCATTTTACAAAGAGGTCAATCTAGTACCTGTGCCCGTTGTTTTCCGAGTCCGGTAACCGGATAAGGACGTGCCGGTTTTTCCTTTTGACATTCGGTCTGTCCGGGCTCCTTAAAGAGCTCGCCTTCAGCAGTGTTCGATCGCACATCACTTAGGCACTGTTACTAGCACTACGCGACACCTTAGCTAGAGGAAGCCGGTGATAACTGTGCTCTAGTCGTCAACAAATATGTTCAAACGGCCTCGGACGTCATTGTAGTAAGGTCTGTTCATGATGTGATACATATTTTCATTTTACTTTAGACTTTTGTGGACATGTCAAATATATATTTTCTTTATGTTCTCGAAAAAGTTTGTTTTGTTTTATAATAGTGTTTGGTATACACGAATAAACGATTTATTCCTTCAAAACTGTTTAACTCTAAAATTATTGTTTGATTATTTTTGTATAGAATTGTAAACATTATATAGATATATGATATATTATTATTTATATACATGTATATAATTACATATAAGTTAAGATATAATGTGAGTTCAGAGCAATTACTATTAATTCGCAGCTGTTCTTAGAATCTTATTTGACGTATAAATTGTATAGAAATCACTTTACAAATAACAAGTGGTACGGCTATGATTGTTACGTAAAAGAGATCGAGACGAATGCATTAGGTATTAACCGGTTGAGGTACGCCATGGCTGCAGCAAATCACGTCAATATTCATTATAATTCTAATAATTACTACCTTATGAAATATTTTCCATTTCGTGAAAATTGTTTTGTATTAAGTATTTCCCGTATTTAGTCACACTAACGTTTTATAAATAAATATTAGTTTATTTTGATTATATAATATAGAATTTTAACATGTTTTATATTTAAAATTTAGGAAATTAATAATAATTTACAATAAAATATTAACCTTGATGTGCAATTTGTCGATGTAGACATATCCTTATATTTATAAAGCGCAATTTCTGACAGCTGATCATGGAAAGGATAAAAAATGTTGATATATTTTATAAAAACACAAACATTACACAAAAATAAAATTATGGACATATAATTTAATAAATATAATGTAATATTTTAATCAAATTATTTATGCACAATACTACTAATGCACTTTTCAATTTTTCATAACTATAGGATATGATTAAAACAAATGGCACTTGAAGATACATTACAGATAATATTAATTATTTATTAAACCTATAGTTTAAAATATGAAACGACCAAATTGTTTAAAATGTAAAATTACAGAAATTATTTATAAAATTAATAAATTAAATATATATTTTTTTGGATATATTTTAAATCAGTTGAAAACGAGTTACTACCAAAATATTTTTGTACTTTTAGTATCGCTAGTCTATGGAATATTTATTAAATTTTGCCCGTTTATATAAAAAGAAGTTTCAAGATATGGCCATAGGAAGTAAAATTTCATGGCAAAATTTATCCGTTTTTATACAATAGACAATATTCCATATAATGTTTACAAACGTAACAAATAGCAACAATTTCTGTATATTTATTTACAATAAATGCTTAGAAAATGAAGTCTATATATCTTATTTATGTAGCATTTTATTGCAAAATAATACTTTAAGTAGAATTAAATTATTGAAAAGTTAATAAATCTCTTATGATGCTAAAATTTTAATATGTATAGTATATGTATGTCACAAATTTTATATTTTTATATAATTTATATTTTTGTAATAACAAGAAAGCCGAGAACGGAACGCGTTTTAATATAATATTTTGAACGTTTTTCAATATAAAAATGTAGTAAAATATTTAATGTTTGAGCTTCACGCTTTATATCACAAAGTTGAAAATCAGACAGAATTTAGTGTCGAGACACTCTGTTTTTATTTTCCGCCCTGATGGGAGCGTTGCCTGTTGAGAGGCGGAAATTAATGCCACAGCGAAATGAAAATGCTTCGTTCTCCAAGCGACAGACAAATTCTGCCTCATTGCAAAAATCAAAATGTAAATTAAATAAAAGTAACCTTAAAGAAATATTCTCTGAAGTTTTTTCATGGAATAGTAACAAAACTACCAAATATAATACATATACTTAGTAACGTTTAGACCTTAGGGTTTGGACGATGTTAATAATAATTTCCTCATACTTATGTTATATGATATGCCCATGCTAAAAGTAGTGTATTAATATATATATATATATATATATATATATATATATATATATATATATATATATATATATATATATATATATATATATATATATATATATATATATATATATATATATATATATATATATATATATATATATATATATATATATATATATATATATATAAATATATATATTTATATATATATATATATATATATATATATTTATATATATATATATATATATATAATCTTTATTGCGCATAAAAAAATTCAAATGAAATATATAAACAAGTACATTTTATTGACAACGGTGGGCTTATTTCTAAAGGAAATCTCTTTCAGCCAACCAATGGAAGTTAAACGGTTATGTAATATGTATATGGTTAACAATTATTATTACTATTATACCTTCCACAATGATATTATGGGATATACACTAAGAATTCACACTATATGTTTTTCAGTTTCACAATACATTCTCATTCTTACTGTTTAAATTGTAGTTAATATAAATATAAGTAAATTTATTAATTGCTTAACGACACGACGACTTATTAAGCCACGATGCTTTCGATATACAATTTTTATATATACACAGGCAAATTCATTTTATCTGCGGTCTTTATTCTACGAAAAAATATATTGCTGACATTATTACGCAATATTTATACATGCCAAAACCCGAAATATTAGATAACGGCATGGGTATGTACTTACTTTGTAGATAACAAATTTATTAGAACATTAATTATCAGGGATATTCTAATTTTTGTTGACGGCTTTTATATTACAGTTTTGTAAACATATTTTTCAAGTTCGAGTGCTTTTTTAATTCAATAAAACAATAAAATGTCAGCTAGATTCAGGCATTGAGGGTTCAGTGACAATATTGAAATTTGATGACTGAAAGTGCAATTCATAAACTTAAGATACTGGGCGCATTTAGTAATGTTGTGTAAATTAATAAGAATTGTAACATTTTTTAATTTTGCTTACACTATAATTTCTACTTTACTATTTTTTATGTTACTTGTACTGTTTTGTACTAAAATTATATTTCTATTCAACGGGTATATATAGATATAGTTTTCATCACGCGATACAACATATGGCAATAATGAAGCAATAAGAATCATAATTTTTATATCATTTTTTGTATTTGTTAAATCATTATTCAACAATTAATGTTTTTAGTTTTTATAGACAGATATACAACCGTTCAACAGAGTTCCACAGGCCTTATCTAAGTTGTACTAAAATTATAATAAATCTATTCTATATTGTGACATTTTATAAAAACATACACCACAATCTTTTCACTATTACTACTAATGACTATTGTGTAGCATCCTCTATATAATAACAGAAAATATAAAATAATTTTTATTTAGAACATCAATCACAATAAGCAGTTAACAATGAAATTAAATGCCATTCGAGTTTATATTTCATAAAGCGTAAAGCCGGTAAAACAATTTACATGCAGATGAGATAATAAATCATATTATGTATTATCAAATTGTTTCGATATGGAACGATGTTGTATATACATATATTTAAATTTCATATGACAATAATTTTGACAATTTTCTGTTTGAACCGAAAATGGAAGTAACTTTTGGCTTTCAATATAAATTTATAACAGGTTTTCTGAAGCCAAAACGTATAGGAAGAGACGTTTGTTTTTATGATAGCTCGTGATTCTGCAAGTCACCGCTTCAATGACTACCTTTGTACGTATAACGTAAGTGATCATTACGTGACCAACGATAACTGCATTACGATTGGTTCGATGAAAGATCGATATGTCTCTGTAGGTATATATTTAAACGATTGATTGACACTTAAACGTTTTAGAACATATAAGAAATCATATTTTATAGTTATGTTACAAAATATATTACATATTTTATAACTATGTTACGAAATATTTTTCTGAAATAAAATATATTTTCTATTGGAAGTTGTTAGATACTAATGTTAAAACTTACAAAAATGTTTTCTCGCTGTATAGCAAATTCTTCCTAGTAATAAAGTGAAATAGTTTTTTTGATTACGGAGATATCTTAAACGAAATAACATTACATTATTGTATTAACAATATTGCACAAGTCACACAAATGGTGTAATTATCATATAAACAAAGAATGGAAAATTAGCTATAATGATTATTTATATTTGCAATTGTAAATATACCTAATATAGAATATTGTCGTTAACTATATAATATTACTAAAACATATTGTAACCGCGACTGTAAAGTTCAGTTCTCAGTAAAGGGGAATAAATTGTTTTAATGTTTTGTTTTTTTGTTTTAAATTTTAGTAAAAAAAAAACTGAGTGTCGTGACACTAGATTCACTCTGCTACTTTATTTTGCAGTTAAAGCTGCAAAGAAATAAATGAAAAAAACATTTTCTTAATTTTAATTACTTTTTTTCGATTTTTATATATCGAGGTAAGTAAAATCAATAATAAATCCTCGATTTCCAAAATATTTAAATATCCTATAAAATTTTCAATTTCATACAAACGCGATCATAAATTACACGACTCTCTCAACGACCGTGTGGCCTAATGGATAAGGCGTCGGACTTCGGATCCGAAGACTGCAGGTTCGAGTCCTGTCACGGTCGTATGTTATTTATTTTTGCTCTATTATATAAATACTATAATATTAACCATATCGCGTAATTAAACAATATTTTAAGCAATTGTTAATAAAACAAAAGCTTAAAAGCTTTTTACTTTTTTGTAAAATATATGGGAAGATGATGATTTAATTTTCTAGCATATAAATATATATATATCTGCCTCTGTATCAACAATTAATGACTTACAAAGCAAATATCTATTAAATATTTTATTAATTAATTGATTTTTAGATTAATTTGTACAAAATTGAGATTGACTTTTAAAAAATTGACTTACTACCAAAATATAAATTAAACGACTCATTTTCGTTAAACCACGTAATTTAACAGGCACAAATAAAAATGTTAAGAATTAAAGGCATTTTTTATAAACGTTCCATCAATTTATTTTTATGTTTAATAAAAGTTCTAAATCAGATTTCTAGACTATTCGAGGATTGTAATAACAATGTTATTAGACGTTTATCGAAATCACTTCAAGTGTTTGTGAGCACTAAGCTATTTTTCAGCGTCCAATTACGGCTGACTAGGATTTTGTGTTATGTTGAAATAAGAGGAATTCATTTTTTTCATAAGCAATTTAACTAATGTCATTCTTCTAGCAGTGTAGGTTTCTTGTTGTAAGTGTCAAGGTATTCTTAAATATTTATTAGCAATGAGGCCTCTATTGTTGATGTTGATTGTAAATGCTACGGGAGTGGGTTGATTCCCAGTTGGCAATATGTTTTTGTTTGTAAAATATTTTAACACTAACCTTCCCCTTGCTACCTTGACATGAGAAAAATAAGTGTAAAGCTTTAAAAAATATGAGCAATACCTCGTGGGACATATGCTTTTCATTGGAATTTTTATTTTGGAATACATTGGCACGTCTTTATTTTAAAATCACATGACTTTTTAGATTGCGTAATTTTCTACCTATTCTAACTACAGCACAATCTCTACTTATACTAATTCTTGATTACGATAATTTAAACTACCTTGACATAGAGGAGGAGCATCTAAACAAATTTGAGCAGTTAAAAGCTTGCAATTCGGTTCATCTTTGGGCCTCGAAAGTATAACAATAACCCCGAGTTTCGTAAAAAGCTCAAGTGGTTTCCAATCCCTTCTTCATCGACTTTTCTGCCTACTGTTCAGTCCAATATCCCATCGTAACGTTATCTAAAAAATCTTATCGTAATCTCCGTTCAAATTAAAGTTTAACAATGATAATTTCTTCTCTCCTTTAAAATTAAAGACTCTTGTCCCTAAAATGAACCTCTGAATATTAGACGGGCAAATATTGTTTTTTTACTTTTAAGAGGCTTTTACTGCCTATATTTATATAATTTTTAAGTGTAAAAATGACTATTTCTATTCTTGTAATTATGTATATATAATTATATTTAATTATTTATTGATATCAGTATTTAATTTCGGGAGATTTCTGTAACGCATGCCATAGGGCCCGCAAAGTGTTTATCGTTTTCACTGGTCGTCAGGGCCCTCATACGGGGTGCGGGTGATTCCTATAATGCATGCGATAAGGTCGTTATTCCGAATGTGGATATCACCCGCACACGTTTAATCGACCGAGTTATCGACCAGTGGATTTCATTGGTTGTTAGCTCGCATGCGGGTACTCCGCGCATTCGGGCTAACTACCGACTTATCGACCAATGAAAATGCGCCCTAAGCCTGGAAGAGAACGTTATTTAGCGATAAGGTCGCCTTTTGTTCGTTTTTTTTGTATATTACTTATTTGCCCTTTTTGTTTTGGGTGAACAATAATATTCTTATTGTTTTAAAATTATATTAATAATACATAGTTAAAATTTTGTAATCTTTACAGTATCTATTTATTATTTAAATATGTCATTTATTACTATAAATCGTAGAGGCTTCTTAAAGGCTGTATAATCTGGCTCAATGCAAAGCGTGTAAGATATTCGTACTACAAAAGGTTTTTGTTTAGTTAGTTAAATTGCGTTTTGTTGTAGACCTGTATTTAGATTACAAAAATTGTCAGGTAATATATAATATGTATCTGTACATTGCATATTTTTAGGGAAAAATGATGCAGGGCGATGTAAAAATATAAACAGCATATAAATGACGATTTTTAAAATTTTATAGTGACGTAAAATTTAAAAAAATATGATGTAAAATTTACTTCTGCTCATCGGATATAGTGAACGGATTTAAATGTTTTTTTGTTTTATAACATTTTCAAGATTAGCCTACCTAATGTACCTTATCAGAACAGCTAAATTACAAGAAATAATAAAACACAGGCATATAACAATGCTGAAACGTGATAAGTACTTTCAATCACATATAAGATTTAAAAATCTGGAACACCCATTGTAGAAACATTAGTCCCTACTGTAGAACATCTAAACCCAATGTAGAAAATCTTAACTATAAAAAAACAGAAAAAACTTCAAATAGTAAACTTTAGTAAAACTTATTTAACTCAAAAAACTTCGTCACATAAAAATCTAACATTCAATATGTTACAATTTCATGAGTTTCAGTAAAAAGGATTACAGTCCTTAGGGTGGCAAAGATCACAAAGTTCACGCCAACGAAATTGCGGGCGACAACTAGTTGAAGATGAAGGTTTAAAATTCTAAATTCTAGTTGTAGTAATAATTTAATAATGACAATAACGCTATCAAAAATATACATAGAATCTATTAGTTGTTTATGTTTAATAGTAAGAAAAAAATTGAAAATAACAATACATATAAACTTCAGCTTTATAGTTATAAATGTTTTAAATTATTGTTTTTTAATCTCCGGTTCAAAATGAGAGTGAAATAAGTTTGATGTGTATTTCTATAGGAACATACAAAATAGATTTCTAGTGGGTAAACTAAATTTTATTTTAGTAAAAATGTAAATTATCTTTTGTTAATCCACACGAAATAAGTTGTATAAAGCATATAGGAATTTCGGCGCAGCGCGATGAAGAACGCATGGCTCAGTGGTGAGAGCGCATGCACGGTTCGAAAGAGGGCGCGTCTCGCGCGCGTTCCGCGGGAGGTTCGAGTCCCGCTGCGTTCAAATTTTTATGTTTTCTTTAAGTATCTTTAATAGTTTTAATGAAATTTAGGTAAAGTTTTAACAGAATTGACAACTGTAATTTTAATTTGATTTTATTTAGTTCTATTGTAATCTGTGTAAATAACAATATAAATACCTTGAACATCTGTTCTTTTTTGTTTGTGACTCAGGATGATCAGCTAGAGGTGTTGTCACTGTCATGCTTTGTATTGTCATCTTTACTAAGCTTCAAAGCTGAAAGTAAGGAAAAATAATTTCATAATAAAAAAAGAAAAAAGGTGATAATAATAAATTGCTTTAAATATCTAAGATACATAAGTTGACAATGGATTAATTATGTGGTTGTAAAGACACGACGCTTGATTTCTTTCTGTGTTAGTTGTCAATTAAAGATTTGTTAAAATCAAACACGGTATGAGGCAGCTATCATAATTAATTATAATGAATTATATTATTATTATAATCAATTATGTACCTATAAAAGCATCTTAGATCTTGTTCTTCTCCTAATTTATCTTGGGTCTGCCAATTGAGCACAATTCACTTCTCCAACTTGTGTATACTTTAAAATATATTCACCTCTGGGTATGATTAGGCAAATACTACATTGGGTTCAGATTGATTTAAAAGTTTGCGGGAAGTGGACGGACGGAACAGAGTATCTTAGTACGCTTCTTTCTGGCTAATGATAATAACTTTTAACAAAACAGTAAATTTAAGAAAACAGTGTCTTATTAGACACTAACAGATATAAACAGTAAACACACAGACGACAAGACTTCTTATGCTAGATTCCAACTTAAAGCGAAAAAATTATTTTCATTTCAGGATCTTGGGCGGCAATGATCATTGATTTTTTTTTCCACAAAAAATGCGGACTAGACTTAAATTTCAAACTCTGAATGTCTTCCACGGTCTACGAAAACGACGACGTCCACGAAAAATTATAAACACAAATAAGTGTTAACGTCAAAAATATGTATAACAATCTTTAACACATTAAGTCTCGAATAATCTCGTCGTCTACGAGGTTATTCTGTACAAATACTTGGAGTCATATATGTATTTACTACTTATTAATTAAGCATCACTGTATTGCTAATTAGAAAAAAATGTAACGTGAGAGGTCTGACGCAACATGTTTACGACGTGGATTGCATGAATCAACGTAAAAATAGTCAAATTATTTTTTATATGTAACTTTTCAAAAATGTTTATAAAAGCTAGTATGTAATATGGGTTTTGATAATTTACAGTGAAGTAAATAATAAAAGAAGAAGTGGAAAGCAAGAAAGAACTTTGTTTTGTTTTACTTTTAATTTTTAGTTTATTGTAATTGTGTTTGTCTTCACATTTGGTCTCATATATAACATTATGTTTTACAACATTATATTATATCATGTTTCATCCATCTACTAGATAGATGAAACATAATGTAAACACTTTGCTTAGTAAATATTTAAATAACTTGTCTTCTAATAATAAGCCAATATAAGTTTTTTTTATAGCTTCACGCTTTATCCCGCACACGGCAGGGTAGGCAGAGGGAACTGCAGGAACCATTCGAACCTAGTGTTAAGACACTCCGTTGCTTAGTCCCTGCTTTTTTCCGTCCTAATATAAGTTATAATTACTTATTGTGACAATTTATTTGTTTTTAATTTCAACGTGTATAATAGTGTGTTATGAGAAAGAATCTTGTGGTAAACCTTTTAGAATTGTATTTACGCTCCTTTTGTAGCATTATTTTACATAAAATCATGGATAATTTCAAATAAAATAATGTCATATGGGTTATTCTATTTATTTAGCTAGCGCAAACGTAGTTTACAAACATAGGTTAAACGTGTCAATCATTTTAACGAAGCCTTTGTTTAAATGGTGTTTTTGAATTGAGTAATTCATTATAATGCAATTCTGTACAAGCATGGTCTAAAACCTGTAAAAATTATAATATATATTACACAAATTGTAAATACAATAAATATGGTTGTAGGTTAGAATCCCATAAAAACATTGCAAAATAAATGTTTTCTAATTTTAGTATACAGCATTATTGTTATTTAGCTTAATCCCGTTTGTAGCAGAGTAGGCAGAGAGAACCGTAGGAACCTTGACAACCTAGTGTTAAGATATTCCGTTCATTGCTTTCCGCCTTTTCGAGGCATTTCGTGTTAGCGGAACTCAGCACCGCATTTGCCTATGTTAGCAA
Organism: Dione vanillae; assembly: GCA_037178615.1. Taxonomy (NCBI): domain Eukaryota; kingdom Metazoa; phylum Arthropoda; class Insecta; order Lepidoptera; family Nymphalidae; genus Dione; species Dione vanillae. The sequence goes on along the minus strand of JAZFAU010000138.1, from coordinate 2,776,039 downwards.
AGCGAAAAAAATGGAAAAAATCGATCTTCCTCGAATGGTAACTGAACTCACAAACCGTCGTGTTAAAATACAAATTATATAAACGTACTAATTATAGTAATAAGCACTATATATATATCTATACATATATATATATATATATATATATATATATATATATATATATATATATATATATATATATATATATATATATATATATATATATATATATATATATATATATATATATATATTTATATATATATATTTTTGTAAACTTTTACTATAATATATGATATATTTTTCTGCTTATAGTAATACAGAAAAATAAAATGTCCAAAAGCGGTCTGCAATCTCGACTCCAGACCTCTTTACAGGAAATGTTCAATTTGTTCCAACTTACCTACAATTGTACAAACATTTATATTAGTTTTACGTTTATTTGTGTGCAGTAATAAACCTCTCTCTATTTTATTAAAAGATCCACATCTTATTTTTAGAATTTACTCTAAAGGCGGCAGTAGTAATTTTTTAAATTTGGTTAGGCAGGGAGGGGAGCTCAGACGTGGGAGGTAAGCGTTAATTCAAGTTTCATAGGGGCCCTCTAAATCTACTCGTTGACCTAAGTGGATCACAAGTTCTAGGCGCTAAACTAAGTTCCTCTACCAACGTCGAGATGGCTCTGCACCCGCGTTTTGTATACATGGAATGCTAAGTAGTTATTAATAAATTATTATAAATGTTTTGTTTTTATTTAGTCATAATGCGATAGAGATGTGTTTATATTTTGTTATACTATTGTATATAAATATAAGAACTTCGCAATGTACCAAGAGTAAAAAATATATTTTTTTAATTTCTAGCCTTTTCTAGAATATTCAACAATAAGTCAGCAATGGTATTTGAATAGAAGTTGGGTGCATTGTTAATGTAATGTTATGTAAACTGAGTTCATACAAAAAAAAACATAAACATGGATCTATGTTGTTGTAAGTTGTTGTAGAAAAATCATATTTCTTAATTTTAAAATGTTTAAATCAATTATAAAATTCAAAAAGTAAAGAGCAATCTGACCTTAAGTAGATTTTTAAACGATTAGATCATTTGTTTTACTGTAATTTATTTGTTATTTTTATCGGATACGTGGTATGTACATTTTGTAATGTTAATTCAAATATAATAATTACATCTATTTTCTTATTATTATATATATTAATAATATTAAACATATACTACTGACATTTGATATAAATCTTGATGCAAATCTAAACTTGTCGCTAATCAACATAAGTCATTACTAATTTTCAAATTTCACATAGAAAAAAATATATAAAATAAAAAATATTTCAACGTGTGTAGGTCAGACATATTACTATTTCATACGCTATGTAGCTATAAAAGGATAATGGAAATGGAAAGGAGGATGCCAAAAAAGTCACAAAATGCTTGCATTTATTTCTAGTGATGTTAATTATCGTTTAATTGGTTGATGTCAGTGGTAAAAACCAGTACAGGTCACATGGGCAAATTTACTGTTGTAAGTCTGAATCATAATTATCTGTGAACTACCAATATGATTATTTATTCTTACTCAAAAATTATATGTACTGAGTATTTCCCCAGCAAAATTCCATGTTAAAATCCTTATTTAACCTCCATTAAGCACGATGGTCATACAATATACACAACAAAAAAGTAACAATGTTAACCGTATCTACACGAATCTTGCGTAAAAACTTTATGTATTTTTTTTAAATTAAAATTAAAAATACTATTGATCATAAAATCAATTATAAAAAATGTCGATCAAATCTCGAATATAGGACATGATTGGGGGATAGTATAGTGGAATACCACTGAGAAAAAAATCCTTATTCAAATTGACAAATTTGCGATTTTATCTACACAGAAAATGTTCTGTGGAATTTACGACAAATATTCATGTCAGTTTGTAAGTTTATTTTTTGTGTTAAATTACACTATATTGTTATTTTTTACTTCTTTTCAAATATCATAAGTTAATGCAATATGGTTTTATGCTCATTATGTACAAAATAAATTACAGTGTACGTTTGTAATAGTTTTTAGTTGATTTTAAATTTTTGCATTTCTTTTTTCGTTTGTTCTATAACTTTCAACTTATAGCAAAATTTCATAAGTCTACGTCACCAGAAATACCCTGAAGATCATGATTACGCAGCAGTTTTCATACATAATGCAAAATTAAGCTTATATTGATATATTGATTGTGTTGGCTTAGATATTTATTTTTTCTGCCCTTCAAGAGGTTATATATTAAAATATTTGATATTTATTTTAGCTTGATATTTCTACAAATAAAAAAAATATATTGAAAAATACAAATACAAATAAATATTTTAATTGAAATTAATATCTAAATATCAAATAAATGCATGACGTTATGTACTGTGAATAAAAACTTATGTGACAATACATATCACATGCATGTGTAAGTAAATCATAAATGATTAATTTCATTTCAAATGCGGCCACAAGTTGTAAATCGATTTAAGCTTAACAAATGTATAATAACTTCCAATCTCGTGCATTATTCTAAATCTTATAGCTATTTACAATGTAGTCGAATCTTGTACTAAAATACTCACTTTCCTTATCGATGGTATAACGTCACAACGCTTACACTGAGGTAATACCGCAAAAACTGTGCAACACTTAACACAAATACAAATAATTACTAAAATATCACAGGAACTTCATTAATAAACAAGCATTCTCACATACAAATGTCACTTTCATATAAAACAGTTCTAATATATAACTTTTAGTAATTATTAGTTCGCGAAGATGTCAAAACGACGTGCGCACGCGGTCGCCTTCGTTTGTCTCACAAGACGGAATACCGTCCGGCTATGAAGCATTTAATGGTACTTGAATGATTTGTTATGTGGGCATACCCGAAACATGATAGACAACCTGTTTCGTTGTAGTGCAAAAGAAATGAAAGAACAACGCTGTTACCAGGAATTTCCAACGTCAACCATTTTTTGTTATCAAATAGGTATTGCTTTTAGAAACATGTCCTTGGTACAATATTCTGTAATGTACTATTTAAAACTAAACATTATTTTAGTTCATTAATCGTATAACAAATCAAATATATTTGTCATATAACTTAATGATAATATTATTATGACTTTGGCTGCCTTAAAGGATGCACTGAATTGCATTTTTTAAAATAGGTTCAAATTAAATAACGTATTTTTTCTTACGTAATCTTGATGCTATAATTACAAAGATGTAGTGTTTATATCCTGTTTCATATTTGAACTTGCATCGAGCAATATCTCAGAAATACTCCATCATAAACGGAATAATTGCTTCCGGGATATACAACGATATGACGATGTTTCATTTGAAGTGTTTTTTTCTCTACACTATTTTAAGGTCTAATGTACCATAGGCTGTCTAAGTTAAATAGTTTGAATATATTGACGTGCTGGGTTCGAATTCGGTTTTTTCGTTCACATGATATTTAAAATTTAAAAAGAGTCTTTAGGAAAATGTATGATTGCTAATTCCAATAAACTATATATTCAAGAAATGTTTTAAAAAAAATTCAAAATTTAGCATTTTTGACACGAATTAGCTTAAGTTAACTATTATTAAAATACATATTTTATGTGAATAGGCTTTGCTATCAAGTTACTGTGAAGTATGAAGGAAACCATCAAATAGAACAATCAATTTTCACGCTTTTGATTTTATTAAATGTTTATGAAATGAAGGAATTTCTAAACCATAAAAACTATAAAATACAATTTCTTTTTCTTAATTCTTAGATATGGTAAACAAACCTTAGCGTCGAGACACTCCGTTCTCCGCTTTCTGTACGGTTTCATTTTATTCAGCGAATTCATTGAAATATTTATTTGGGAACTAATATTAACTAAATATTTAAATTATTCTCAAGTCGAATCGAACTCACAACCATTGTACATAACGACGTAAAAAGGGATGCTAACTAACACATTATTCTTTAACATAACTTCAAACTTTAGAGTTAATTTTTTACAATTAGGTATATATCACTACAATAGTTATTAATTATTAAAACAATAACGTTTATAAGATAAAAACAACACGTTAGTAAAGTTGCTACTAGTTTTTAATTTAAATAATAAAAAACTCAAGGTTCAAGTGGTTAGTAGAATCATCTTTAGCGAAATAAAAACTACCAAGACTAGATTCTTCTTTAAGAACACCTAAACATTTAGGAGGTATATGTGAAATCCATTTTATTTAATTACCATTAATGTGTCTGAGCGGAAATTATCGTACTATTGTTTGTATTAATTTGTAGTGACTATGTATTACAAATTAAACAGATCTTTTTATACAATTTTTTTATGTGATAATAATTTTAGATTGAACATATCAATTTGTTTAGAATTTAGATATAATATTAAATTGAATTACTATGAAGCATGCATTCTTGTATTGTGTTATGTAATCCGTCCGCCGTCTGTCCGTGAAGATTATATTACTAAGCATTGCGAGAAGGTATCAAAATGAAATTAATATGGTCCATCGTTCCTTGAAGCACAGGAAAAATTAACCTTTTAAGTAAACGTAATCGAAAGAGTAAGCGTTTCGCTCGAGGCTCTAACATAATAACTGTCACTCTATTGAATTAGAGTTATTTAATTTAGCAAAAACTTAGTATTTTTGAAGCTAAGGAAATAGAAGAAAAAAAATATCACAGAACAATAGAGAAAAAATATAACTGTAGTTATTATCTTAAAAAGTACTTCTCAATTTATAAGTGAATAGCCATACGTTTAAGTTTGTTCATATTTTTAAAATACAAGTTATAATCTCAGTTGAGCGACATTTTTTGCTGTAAAATCTTTTTCGTGTGATCTTTATACAATGTGACATTGGGGGAAGGATCTGGTACTCAATTGGCACGCTCGAAACGCCGTAATCAAAGATCTGAATTAAGCTGACTTGCATTGTACTGGAGTGACCTAAATTTTAATGCCCCCTTGTAAATAGAAAATTTTTATTACTGAATGAGAAATATACAGTGAAAGTGAAATAAATGAAGAAATATCCTACATAATTTTATTATATGAACTTATTACATGTTTCTTATTTCATTTTTATCAATATACCTTTCTGGTAATTAAAATGCTATTAAATAAGTATTTTTTTTGATAACAGAATACATAAGTGATTGATGATTAAAATCATTTTCTTGATATTCTTTATCACTTCGTCCTGCTGATTGGATCTGGATACGTTTGCAAATCGTTTGGCGATTTTCTTACAATGATAATATAGTGTATACCATTTTATAGTTATTTACGCGTTATAATTGCTATAGTACTATATAAATAATAAATATTCCTTGGACATTAAGAAATAATATACAGAGATTAAATATGCTACACGTTATTAAATTGATGAATTGGACGAATGTATGATTTTTTTAATAATATTGTAAAATTAATTTAAAAAGTTAATCTAAACATACTTTTAGTTTAGATTAACTTTTTAAATTAATTTTACAATATTATTAAAAAAATCATACATTCGCCCAATTCAATCCACTTATTGATAGGTGTATATTCATTGGTATAGAGACAAATACAGTCTTCTTTATGCCACGGTCCACGTCAATGATAAGATAACCGTCGGCAAGAGTAGAGACAGTGCGGTATGTGAAACAAACTCCGAGTGAAGGATTAGGCTGGCTAGTTAATTTAAAAAAGAAATATTCAATCACGTCTAGCGATTTTTTTGTTATATTATATCTCGCACCTAAATGACGGACGGATGGTTTTTAAGAGGCGTGGCAATCCCACGTTTAACTTAGTAAACGATTTCTTAATACTTTTCTTCTCAACATGAAACAACATTTTAAAATATTTTAAAAATAGCAGTTTAAAACAAATAAAAGTCGTTAATAACAGTTGATACCAAGGACTATTAAGAGTCGCCACCTGTCCATTTATTCCTAGCTCCCAATCAATATTAATTGGTCTAAAGTGACAAAGGTTAGCCGACGCCCAAATCATTAATCAAATACCGTGTGGTTACATATCTATGTGGCGACAATGAACAGGAATGCGGTAATGGAAATGTGCTTTACGACCAGCTGACTGTTGTCATCATTTTGGCAAAAATCTTTAATACTTTTAAATCTTTTTGTCAAGCTTAACGCTTTATCCCGCACATAGCAGGGCAGGCAGAGAGAACTGTAGGAACCATAGGAACCTAGTGTTAAGACACTCCGTTGCTCCGTTTCCGCTTTCCACCTTTTTCGAGGCATTATGTGTTGAGTGGTGGACCTTAACGCCGGGCTTTGCCTAGTTGCCAGAGCGAAGAAAATGAAAATAGAAAAATTCATCTTCCATGAGAGGCAATCGAACCCACTAACTGTCGCGTATACAGGCAGACGCTGCGCCTCTGCGCCACGACAGTCCTCACACTGTAAGTATAAGCATTGTATAAAGATTTTTTTTTTTAATTAATTTTATTATTCTCAACACCATTTACTACGGCCAACCATATGGCATATAAAATTTAATTGAAATTTCAGCTTATATTGCCTATGTATCACAAATTTGTATACTTTACAGTATTCTAATACTAATACTAACACCATGATAACTATTAAAATTATGAAGTAATCATAGTTTATAATTACATACTTCGAGTACGTACAGCATAATAATTCAAATTACTTTAACTAATTAGTTATTATAACTATATATGTATACTTTTACTAATTAGATGTTTTGTGTTGTTACTGGTAACTTTGCTTTAACTAAGCAAATTGCAGCGTTGATATCCGCCACTCATCACGCAATGTCCTAACACTAGATTTACTTTGTTATCTATACGTATGTAAATTACAGCGTGAAGCCAAAACTAATAAAAGGAAATAATAAGATTTATTTTAATAAAAAATATTTTAATAAATTGCCAATTCACATGAAGAATATTATTTCATTTTAATTTCTTCTTTTTTGTCTAATTTATAAGCGTGGCTATCCCATAACGTGTGTCCTACCTTTAATATATTTTGTACTTGTGAAAGAATAGCTTCATTTATAGATGTTCTTATTGGGTTTTTTTTCGAAATTTCATTAGATACTTCCAGCGCTTGCAGTTTTTCTAACTCAGCAATGTTAACTACAATAGAAAGACAAAATTATTAACTACATACAAACGCAGTAGCCTAAAAAACTATCCTATAAAAAAATTCACAAAAACATGTTGTTTTTGTGATTTTTTTTAAAGGCGACGTTATCACTAACTGTGATCTCTTGCAGGTAACTTCAAATGTATATATGCAAAAAATAGGATATTCGTATTTAAAAAGAAACACAAATGGAAGTAAATAAATGCTTTAAGAAATTAATTTTGTAACAGTATTATATTCAATGAATCTAATTTGATTATGAACGTTTTAATTTAATTATTATTTATTCTTTATATATTTTTAAGTATTACTTGTAAATGAATAACGTAGAGTTCTTGCCTTTTTAAATGTTAACATAATACATAACTATATCTAATAACTAATCTATACTAATTGTTGAAGAAATATAAATATATATATTTTATTTAAGGTAAAATACACTCTATGTGGCCATTATCTTTCACCTGGACTAAAGCCTGTTTGATGAGCCATATAGCAATACGTATATCCTATAAAAATACCAGCTCCGACTGCAGATAGCGTCATTATGGCTAGACCTGCTATAAATATTGCACACACCATCCATCTTGGTTTTCTGTAGAATTTCAAATATGAGATTTATAGTTAAAGACAGTGTCTAAGTATCTATAGTTTTATTTACTCTTCACTTTATCCTATATTTACTATGGATTATTGCAAGCATGGTAAATTTGATGCAGTGCTTTTTGCAGATATAGAGCTTTTATATTGAATGCCTGACATACACAGTTACTATACGATAAAAAAAACAGTAAAAGGAGCTTTATATTTTTAGATAGAAAAATAATGATTAGTTATAAAATTTAGTTAAAAAATAAGATAAGTTAAAAATAAGTTGTAGTATAATTATCATATAAGTTACTATTTAATGCAAGTTCAAGTAATTTTGTAAAGCTTAAAAGCTTTGTAATGGAATTCAACTTTTTATATCTTTATACATTCATCTTTGAACGCCTGATAAAACTATATTATTCAGAATGGCGATAAAGCTATTTTTTTATTGGCGTAAGGCGTTTCAGGTGTGTATTTTCTTACAATTTTAGATTTATACATTTAAAAGTACATACTTTTTTAAAGAATCTGGTAGATTTTCGATTAAGATCCTGTAATCCGTCATAGCAATTGAATATATTTACAATATACAAGTAATACCGTGAATATAAATATTTGTAATGACATTCACAAAACAATACGTAATTATATTTTGACAGTTGGCTATGCCTTTTTAATATTATGTCATAAAAATATAATAATAATATTCTTCTTTATATCTGTTGTCATTCTTTTGCATTTCTTTTTTGAAGTTTGTAACCTTTTATTTTTATTTAATCTTATTATACCAAATGTGCTATTGCACGCGATTGGCATATTGTTTTGGTAACATTTTTTATATATTTGAAAGGTAAGGCTATAAAAAACATTACAAAGTTATCTAACCTTATTATAATATTTATATGGATATCCTTCTCCTTACAGGCTAGTATCGTGGTGCGCCTTAGCTTCAGTGGTTACATGCCTTATCACGACCCTTTTAATAATGTTAGCATTAGGTATTGGACTTGGTTATAATTATTGCTACATTGATATGGAAAAATCTAAAAACATTCAAGGTAAATATAGTGTATTTTGCTTATTATATATATTTTATGTTATAGGCTGTTCATAACTTAGCTATGGAGCTAGCTAGCTTATAACTAAACAGCTTTAAATTCGGACAATTTTATTTTTCAAAATAGAGTTATGTAGAGAAGAATTAATTTAATAAAGGAAAAATAATATTTAAATAAAACAAGCTAAAAAACGTAGAATACTATAGATATTAGGTATACTTTTGACACGTATCCCTTAATTTCCTAAGTTTTGCCCATTATAACCTTTAGAAGCAGGGCATTGAAAAGAAATTAAATAATAATTATTTAGTATGTAAAAAAGTTACTTAGTATATTAAAAGTATTAATTTAGACCTTCATAGCCTCTGACTATATATATTGCTTTCATAATTGTAGTTTTTGTATCAATCTCCACTAAGGATGGATTATTTTATTTTTTCTACGCTTGATGGGCAAAACGTAGATTCGGTCGAATATTAGATAAAATTCAAAGTATCATCTTGCTTCTGCTATCTTGCACTCTACCCTGTAGTGTGATGCATGAAGCTAAAAGAAATATAAGCGTGAAGATAAATTCTGTTAAGCTAATTAGTAAACAAGTCTGTGAAGCTTTGCAATGTAATCATATAATCGTTGATGAATCATAGATATTTCCTCAAATGTGTGTGAAAACATAATTGCATTTATAATTTATCAATATTGATTTAAAATTATGATTAAGCTTTTGCATTACTTTGCAATAATGTAAAATTAATACAAGTCGTTTAAAAGAAAGAAACAATATTGATTTACTCACTGCACTCTATAGTATGCATATGCTCGTGGCTTATCAGACGATGAAAATGACATGACGGAAATGAAGCACCTGTTACGGTTTTTTTTTTGGGTTCGAAAGGAAAAAAAGAACAATATCCTTATGGGATCACTTTGTTGTCGATCTGTCGGTTTGTAATTGTCCCTAAATTACATAATCAGCTGAAATAATATCAAATATTCAAGTACCTCTTTAAGCACAGTAGAATTACATTTTAGTTCTAGTGACTAATTGAAGTTTTTATAAAGTAAAATATAGTAATCTTTTTAAAGCTTAATATTTTGTCTTCTACATCGTTGAGTTTCCCCACTCATTACGCCATGGTCTAAGACACAGGCGGAAAACATAGAAATAAAAATAGATAAACAAATAATACTTAGTATAAATCTCTGTCTCTCGTTTCAGATCAAACATCAACAACAACTGCAGATAATACAACTACAACAACAACAACAGACGAGACGACAACAAATGAAAGACGTAACATCAGAAATGATGCCAGAAACACATCACTTTATGTTGTAATGAACTCTACAATTATCGCGCCTTTGAATATTGGCATAAATTTTTCGCATCTTATACAAAAAATAAGGGAAAGCAAGAGAAATGTCACGTTAGAAATAATATATTAGATTTCTTATCCATTTATATAAGATAATATGTTTAGCGTTAGCGAAGCTTCAGAGAGCTAGATATTTCAAGTGGATTTTCAATAAGCCCTCTTTATTTTCGGGCGGTGTTGGATTTTGAAGGATGTGAGGCATGTATGTTATACAATATGAAATTGTGATTACTGATTATTTTTTTAAGTGTGTATTTTATTTTGTATAAAATATATTGTTTTATATTATTTAGAATTGTTTGTTTTATTTTGGAAATTATAATTGGTAAAAAAGACGATAATACCAGATCCTGGTTGTACAGTAAGGGTTACAAAGTGTTTTTAGAAAGATGACCAGAGGAGAATGAGAAGAACAGAACTTGTTCCTTGCAACCGGATTATAAAACAGTCCCTTCTCATTCAGTCACATCTACTATCCAGCTTCTCCTTCTACCTAAGTAAATTCTATTTATTCATATGTAGGTATATAAGTATAATTTTAACGACTTATTAACCTATGACGAGCTTAATATGTAATATTTAAGTACTACAAAAGTAACAAAAGCAAGTGTTTTCAGCGTGTATATTATAATATACACATTAAATTTTTAAATTAAATTTCTCGTATCTCTAACTTCTTACAATATACAAAATAATAGCTTTAAATTACCAATATTTCATTTTATAATGTGTCATAACCTTGCTTTCTGTTTTATTAACTGAAAAGGTTAGGCCATAAGGGCGAAGTGATAGCACATCTTGGTGTAAATACGTTGGATGAGTGTTCGAACACTGTAAGAATGAGTGAATTCTTTTATTTCCCCGCCCTGGAAAGAAAAACGCGTCTTTAAGTACCACCACTTAAGGTTACGCATTAGAATGGGAAGAGAATAATAAACTGTCATAATTTGCGACAAAAAAAACCTTTTTAAAATTAAAAGGATTTTTTTAATGCTTCAATTATATAGAAATTGCGAAAAATATTGCCTCGACTTAGTACGAAAATGTTTTATAAACTGACTTATTTATATTTACTTGCGGCACTCTATTTAAATGTAAAAACATTTCATGAAAGGAAAGTAAAAGGTTGAAATTAGTATTCTGAATGTAAAACTTGTCTTAATAAAGCAGTACTTGTAGAATTTCATTATCATTTGCCAATGTACGAATTTATTTATAAATATATAAAATATAAATATTTCAAAGTTTTTCTTTCTGCGCAATTTGAACCCGCGACACTTGGAAATGAAAATCTAATTTCTTCATTAAATTTTTTTTCTATCTTCAGTGTGTGGACACTTTAAAAATCATAAAAATATTAAAAAATGACTTGACTTTCACTTTTGTATTATTACAAAATCATTCTTCAATCGAGAGATTGAAGTATGTAAAATGTTTAAGACTTACCAATGATGTACACAACTAACTAAATTCAAACTACCCAACAAATTTTATCTTCTAATTTGAGAAATTATTTTTTTATCTTAATAATATAGATTAATTTACAAATGGTATAAAATCTGCCTTAACATATACTTCCTTTGTAGATGTCGTAATTATGAATTTACTACAGATATTACATAAAAACACGATGTCCGGTATTAATTATTATTACTGATACAAATAATGTCCATGCTGGATGAGGGTTGTGGAGGATCGGGATGTTTGGCGTAAACTTGGGGAGGCCTACGTCCAGCAGTGGACTGCGATTGGCTGGCGACGAAATAATGTCCATGAGAGCATTTTAAATTTTTCCATATATTCCATATATTATAATATATTATTAGTACAGTAGAAACTCGATTATCCGGCCCTCAGTTATACGGATTCGCGATTATCCGGACTACAGGCCAATTGAATTAAATGTACCTTCATGTCGTTTTTGTACAGGCATGGTCTTACGTCAAATGAAAGTCACCAAATATTTTCGACCAAATTTCTAAGCATTGACGGAGGCGTAAGCGTCTGGCTGTGAACGCGACGGTTTGAGGGTTCCATTCCCACTCGGAGAAGATGGATTTTTCTATTTCCATTTTCTTCGCTCTGGTAACTAGGCAAAGCGCGGCGTTGAGTTCCGCCACTCAACACGCAGTGCCTCGAAAAAGGCGGAAAGCGGGGACAGAGAAAGCAGGAACTAAGCAACAGAGTGTCTTAACACTAGGTTCATATGGTTCCTGCAGTTCCTTCTGCCTACCCTGCAATATGCGGGATAAAAACGTGAAGCTATAAAAAAAATGACTTTTGTTAATATGTACTAGTTGTTTTTAATAAACGTATAATACTATCTGTTTACATATGTTATTCATATGTATGTACTTTCAATTATCCGAATTTTCGATTATCCGAATGCCTTACAACAACAATTAGTCCGGTTAATCGAGTTTCTACTGTATATGGAATATACTAATAATATAGTAATATATATTTTTATATATTGCATAGAAGAAAAAGACCAATGATTTATATTGCACATAAATAACAAGTGCAAGATTAATAATATAGGAAATAAAGGTATATAGTTGACAAAGACGTGGGTGCATGCTACAAGACAACCTACTTCCAGCCAACCAAAATAAAAAATATTTCTTAAAAGAGAAAAAATAAATGAATATGATTACTATATACATTAAATATATGCCTGTTCGATAATGATGTAGTAACTATATAATTAAAAAATATACATAAACAAAATTTTAAACTAATCTTAGATACCAATGCTCAAAGATAAATAATTTGTATCGATAAGATTGTATTTTTATATTTCAAAACAAATAAATTAATATACTTAAAAAAAATAATATCTTCTTATTAAATATATAATTGTATGTCTTCACACACTTCCGCGGGCAGTTTGCTATTGTATTTAAATACAAACCTCTTAAATAATATTAAAAAATACTTGTAGGTACGCGGTTACTAATAAGTTTTCTTATTGCAATCATTCGTTAGGAAATGAGAATAAAGCATTCTCTGTGCGATAAACATTTATAAAATGTACTGATTTTTGTCATTTTTTACGAAATATAAAATGAGGTAAATCATTTTGCGCTTTCTTTTAACGGAATTTATCTTTATATTTTATTTAACAATTGTTTTGTACTTCATTTTTAAATATAACGTTTACAAGCACGAAAAATTTAAAAGTAGCGAGATTTGAACCTGCACTTCTTGAAAACTCTCCTATCGCTCTGACCACCAAGCCTTGTTAGACAATTTCAATTCATAATCAATTTCATAAATGACTGTATTGTATGAAGTACACCATTCCAAATTTAGTAAAATATAATGTTAGGAAGTCACAATCTGTTCCATTATATTAAACCTAATTATAAAAAAAACTTTTTTTGCCTCTAAGCGTATTTACTGTTTTATCTGTTTGTTTAATTCCAGACTATTTACTCTATATTATTCTGTCAAAATCTTTAATCATTACAGCTATTTTATACTATATAATGTACTTTATATACAAATAAATATAAAAAATTTAATAATAATGTAGTATTATACTTAAGTCTATGGATTACTGTACCAAAGTACATTATCATATAAATTATGTGGTAAGTTTTAAATTAAGCCATGTTTAATTCAAAAATCTGTTTGAATATGCTAAAAGAAATCTAAATACATGAGCGTCCTTCTGACAAAGATCTAATTTACATGGGAAATGTGTATGTACACGGAGAGCTTTTCAGTCATAAGAGCTTTTAAGTCCACTGAAGAGAAATATTAATAAAAAATATTCATATTGAATATTTTTAAACTTGAATTGGTATATACAGATGCACAGTAGCACAACAGGTAGATAAATAATTATTATATAAAGGTAATGAAGACTCGTATTGTAAACACATATTTATATGTTTTGAAAGCATATAAATTTTATTATCACTCATTAATGAAAAGAAATGAAAGATGACACTTTCGCTTATGTACGGTATGCTTGGTTTCAAGTAACATTTAAGGACATCGCGTTGGACTTTCCACACACATTTTGTTGGGATAAAATCTTTACTTTTTTGGGAATAAAGCCCGTAATAGTTACATGTACCCCGTGACTATAGCTTGTGAGCTAAAAAATCAACTATACAATTACTAAGCTAAAAAACGTTCGTATTTTTATAGGCTAGGAAGTCTAGTATTAACATGCCCTGTTCGCCACATTCCGCTTTTCTATACATTGCGTGTTGAGTGGCGGAGTATCTCAATGTAGTTTTTTTTTGTTGCCAGAGCGGAAAAAAATAAAAAAAACCTTCTCCATAAGTATGAATCGAACCCATAATCGTCTCGCTTACAATCAGACAATGTGACTATATGTATATAAAATAAAAGCATAAAATAATAAATGTATTCGTATTGCCAGCTGCATTATAAATTCATAAACACAACACAACTGTGAATAAATATACTCAAGTTAAAAGTACTATTCGAATTTAATTTGAAAATATTATTTTTATTTAGCTTTTATTATTTATTATATAAATCAAAATGTTCATTTTAACTTATGTACCTTTTGTGGCAGATATTAGAGTATATGTAGGTTTATCATCAGATATTATGTTTATTTTATGGTTATACGTTATATAATCACTGATTCTCCTCAGTTTAGGCTTACTTTTATGAATACGAACATTACCTGTCGTGTTACTTCCCTTCGTTGATAAAACCATAAAATGACTTTCTATAAAATTCCATGAATACAACGTAGACCATTTATTAAAATATTTATTTTATCATCTATATTATGTAAAATATATATTTTTTAATATAATTGACATATTATGCTTAAATATCAACTAACAACGCAAAGCGCCGAAACTAGAGTCTTAAAAGTTTGTAGAAAGGCATTTTGTAAAGTGCAAGTTTAGTAAGCACTAAGTAAAGGAGTCTAAAAACTTCAGTTATTAAGTGTACGATTTTTAATTTAAAGTCGTAATTTTTTGAAGTACTTGTACTTGTAAGATAAATGTTAATTATTATATACATATGAGTGATGTTTCTCGATATTTAATTTTATGTGTAAATTGATTGGTTTTTGTTGACATAGTTGATTTGGATTGTTTGCTAGTACAATACTATTAGCAAATAAATAATACTTTACTCTATTCACACAGCTTCACGCTTTATCCCGCTCACAGCAGGATATACAGAGGAAATCGCTGAACCTAGGGTTTAAAGCTTTCAGAAAGAATCACATTTTAGTGCCAAGACTCTCGGTCTCCACTTTCCACTCAAATTCCAGGGAAATGAAATAATGCATTAAGTCGAAGATATTGAACTCACTCAACCAGTGCTTACAGTGAGATGTGTGCTACTGCGTCACGATGCTCTCATATGTAATAAATATTGTCTAATTAATAGATTTAATTTATACACAGTTTTCGGAATATCATAATTGGAAGTGGTGGAGGTGGTTGCTGCATTCCGATACCAAATCCCTGTGCGTGCTGTTGTCGGTGCTGTGCTGAACTGTTGTGTAAATTTCTGTGTTGTGCTCTCATAATAGGTCTCATTGTGGGCGGCTTGATAATACTTGCTGAGTCTTTGTGTAAGTATATGTTATAAATAAACGTAGGCGGAGAGAGCTTAATATTGAAATTTTTGCTTCTTCTATTCCTCTGATTAACGTCATAATTTCTTAATTAAAGTAGTTTTTAAAATATTTAGAACCTTTCGAATGGGGAATTGACAAATATAAAATAAATACATCATTTGTGTATAAAACATTTATATTAATTTTTATGTCCAAACATGAGTGATTCAGGGATTTTTGGGAATCGTTTTAGAAACTAAAAGATCAGAAAAGAGAGAGCTAAGTGATTCTACTTTGAGCGTTTCTTCAGAGGTAAGCGGATTAATGAAATTAATTGAATTATTATTCTTTTACAGGTGCATCTTAATATTATGTACACATAGAAAATTGCTTAAAATTGATTGACATGTAAGTAGTATTTTGAGTAGTATAAAAAGTATCAATTCATTCAAGTGCCTATTTTAGTATCTTCTTTTTCATTTTCTGTATATGTCATTTTGACAATGTTTTTAATTTCAAAGTCAAATACTAATATTGGCAATTAGAAATGGATTTTATATAAAAGTTATGTGGTAAATATTTTATTTTACATACTTTATTAGATTACTTTCCCAAAAATATTCTTATTTTCTGTTTATACGTATCTTTTATATCATCAATTATATATATGAACTCGTCCGAGGTATTTGTACGTTGTTCATCGCACACAATCTAAAAATTTTTTTTTATTGTGGCAAAATATTAAAATTTATGCCAATAACCTCTTCTTATAGCTTATGTAACGTTTACATTGTTTAGCCTTTTCATATTTCTCTTCTGATATCTGAATATCTGTAAAGTGAAAACAAAATTAACATGAGATATGTTAACAGTTGGCGTAATGTTTTTGTAAGCAACGAAGCGTTGGGTTTTGCTGCACAAGCTGCCATATGTGTCGTTGTGTGTGTCGTCGTACTGCTTGTTGTATTGTTTTTGCTTGCTGCAGATATAATATGTGAGTATTTTATAAAATAATGCAAAAATAGTGATATATATTTATTTATAAATAATTATGATAAAGATCTCAAGAACCCACTGTAAGTGGATAGGACTGGACCAATCGTGGAGATTCTTGTGAAAGACCTCTGTCTAAACAATTCTGGCATTCAAAAGTGTAGCAAACCAATTTATACCAAATATAATATTATTTATAGTATGTACTGGGCTCAGATTTAATAAATATTAAGCATATGTCAGAAATAATTTATAACACATGCGAACAGATGCTGTTCAATAAGTTCTTGACAAAATTCACTATATAAAATGTTATAAAAGGCTATTTCTGTAACATTGAAATATTTTTGAATAGCTGTACTCAAAGCGAATTTCTCCTTTGAAAATATATATTTTAAAGCATACCTAATAAATCTATTTTACCTACGTAGCCGGCAATCATTGAGATTGTTATAGTCATAGATAAACTCAAGTAAGAAAAGTTTTAGTAAGTGCTTTAAATCCTTTCATAACCATACATGAATTAGAAATAAAGAAAAGAGTCTATTGTCATTTTATCGCTCATTATAAATTTATATATATCTCAAAGAATGGAGCACCTTCTACTGTTATTTTAATTGTACAAATTTAGTGTAGGTAAAATAATAGTCTTTAAATTATTTTACAGGATGGGAACGATATGCAAAGTATACGAGCAAATCATAGAGGCTCGTCTACTAACATCACTGTATAAACAGGAATTACAATACGCAATTGAATATATATTTTGCCTCAAGCATTGGCCTTGGGTAATAAAAGCAAAACAATTCAACATCATATACAAAGACAATGATTTTATTATACAAATAAATCAAATTTTACAACAGAGTTCTCAGAGTGGTTTTATTTACTAACTGTAGCTTCATTTAACTTTCTTTATTATTGTTGTTTAACTTTCTTTATTATTGTTGTGTTGTTCTAGTAAAATACCAGAGGCCTTAGCCAAGACGCCACTTGACAATCGTTTACGCTGACAATATGTATGGACTTAACGATAAGTCACGTGATCTAAGACAACGATAGAAAGATCGTAGCCAAAAATATAACGTCAACGAAGCGTTGGCGTAAAACGAGAAATTTTATCGTTTTCGTCAGTGTCAATCGATAATTGACAGCCAAGTTGCACATTTTGACAATCGCAGTGTTAATTGTCAACGCTCACCTATCGAAGTACGAAACCCTGCAGGAAAACGCTAAAAATTTATGGAAAAATAATTTTTTCACCTTAATAATTACAAATTTATAAGTTAATTAGGAAGTTATTAAGTGAATCGATTATTAATTAATAATTACGTAATAAATTTTACGATTATATTACGAAATTTTATTATTTTCGTTTTATTTTTCAACATTAATAATTTTGAATACATCGGTTAATAATTTTAATTATCTTACTTTACTATTATCTACGTTTTGTAACATATACTTAAATTTATATTTTTTATTTCTATTAATATTTGTTTGAGAAGTGTATATTTTTAATCTGTTTTAATCAAATTAGTTTAACATTAAATTCTTACACATGCAACATTGAAATATGTGACGTTACAGTCTTCACTTGACGTTTCAAAAAACGCCAATCACAGACAATATGATCGATGTCTTCTATTGACACTGTAGATCAAGCGTTTGATGTTGACATGTGTTGTTGGCTACCAAGTTAGCGATATCTATAATTTTTATCGCTGAAGCGCTTTATGGAATAGATACGGAGCGTTTGGTTTTGGCTAAGGCCTCAGTACCCACAGCGTAAGCGACTATAAGTTCACTTTAGTTCAACGAGTCATTTACTTCAAAAGCTTAAAGGTTTAACTCTAAATATAATCTTCCTTTTTTTAACAATAAAAATGTTTTTGTGGTATAGCAAAAGCCAGAGTATTTATAGATAGATACACATTAACTATTTTCCGTAAATCATAGGTTTTGTGTGCAAAGAAAGATTTGTTATACCTAGCATATTACTAATTAAGTGTGTATGTTTTATATTAAGTTATAGGAGACTATTTGGTCTAATATATACAAATCTTAGACCAAATAGTCTCCTTGATAATCTATTAAAGCTAAGACCACTATTTTGTATTGGAAAATTCTAGATTGCAATCGTATTAACTATTAGAGGACTCATATTAGCATGGCGTTTTATTTCAAGTTTTACTTTCTTAAATTGACCATAAATCAAAATTCAATGGAATAAGACCAGGACAAGATGACAGCCTGACTGCAGCTCTGATCCAATACGTTCGTGATCACCAAGAACACCAAGGAACAAGCCTACCTACCTATCAAGCCATCATTGAAGCCGAATAATGCTCTCGTTACACTCTGTTGACTAACTGGGAATAAGTCATTCGGTTATTAAGTAGTTGTTTTGATTTTAATATGTAATGTATTTTTCAATTATCAGTTAAGAAAGGACTAGTACGTCTATAACAGGCTAAGAGCCATCTCTAAAAACACTATGCTATATTCAGCGCCTAAGATAGAATATTTTGCTTTCAAATATAATTTCTTCCAATTCTTTTACTTATTGCTTTTTTTTCGGACGAGCACTGCGTGAACGGCCCTGTTTTTTATGTTAAAAACCCAAGGTATTTGACTAATAACAGGCGCAAAGAGGATTATAAATTTTATATTTCGACTCCATAGTATTCTATCTGAATGTCAAAAAATATTTTACAATATAGTGGCGTGAAATTAAGAAGAAAAATAATCGTAAAAATTCCAAATTCCAAAGTTCAAATTCAAAAGTAATATTTTGCTTACTTTTAATTGTAACATTATATAAAGCCAGACGTGATATATTATTAATGTTTTAATAATATTATTGTTAAAAAATTTAGTACAGTTATTTTTTGTTTTTCTGATCTGATTTTCTGATGTAATAAATGCTTTATCTGCAGCTTCAATCACTTTACAAACTCTTCCGATTTCACTTCGCTTCAATTAGTCGAAGAACGCCAATGGATTAACCTAGACTATTTTTTTAATGAGTACCTACTTCCCGAGATTAGCGTGTTCAATCAAAAAAGCTAGCTTTGTAAGTCTACAAATCAAGTCAATGATAAAATAAAATTAACAAAGAGAATTTGCAATTTTAAATAGATATATCATTTTTGAAGCGACAAAATTGTTAAAATAGCAATAATTCGCTCAAATTAGGTCAATTACGTATGATGTTCGCTTTACATTTTAAATTGGCTTATCTTCTGAATAGCGAACGAACGTTGTCTCGAAGCCATTATGGTAGTTGTTATATGCATTTTATATGACGTTGTCATAAAAGACATTTGTCGTGAAATAGCGTTTTCGTAACGTGAATATGCTTATAGCTTACAATTAGACTAAAATATTGTTTTTAGGTCAACGTTCTTACTATGTGGTAATGTTTTCTTTATTACTTTATATTATTTCTTTTAGATCTTGTAGAATTTTTCTTATATGACTTAATATTTCATATTTTAATATGTTCTTTTGCTTCTTGCAGAGTTAATGCTTTTAATAATTGATTATTGTAAGTCCCTAGAGTACGCTGATATTAAATAAACTTTAAGTTGCCAGCAAGTAAGCCAGTTGTTTAATTGAAGAAAAGACCATTATGTCTTAATTTTGATCATTCACTCGACAGATTCCTAGTTCTCAGTACGAAATGAAAACGTCTGTGCTTATTCAAAACATTGCGTTATTATCATCAGTTATTTCATGCAAAATATTTTTCTTTTTTCACATTACGTAATCGTTGCTCTAATACACATTACGTAATCGTCGCTTTGGTGAAATTCGAGGTAGATGTCACCTAATCGTCTTAAATAACCATCCTACAACCAGATAATCCTATAAATAGATTATACATTCTTAATTTTATTTCTTTCGTCCAATATCAGACCTAGAATATTATTTTATGTAATATAATTGTTAAATCTGTCAGGATCATCATTGAGTAAAGAATGTAGAATTTCATTCTGTTTTGATACAGAGTATTATCTCGTTGATTAATTATTACATGTTGATTTTAGCATATATATTATAAATATATACTGATATCTCTAACGTATTTATATTTCAAATTATAAATTCTAAACCATTTCAATTATAAATTCATTTACTAATTTCGCTGTGAATTCAAAATATACGATCATAAAACTTTTTACATTTTTAATTGTTTAAAGTCCTAAATAAAAACAAAAATTTTAAACAACGTTAAAGCATAATTTTATTTTTTCTTTATCCCATTCACAATTAAAATATTTCTATAACATACAAAAATACTATGTAAACTTATACCGATTTTTACATTTTCAGCAGCTGTGTATTCAATATTAGCAAATTGTTGTTGTTAATTCTCCCTATTGCTTTGGGTGTAGCAATTGGCATTGTCATTTATAACTATGCAAAATCAAAGCATTCCAAGGTGCCGTAACGTTTGGAGCGATGGTAAGATTTGTTAACAATTAACTTTCAAAATTCTTTTCGAATTTTTGTATCTGATAGCTGAATCTCAACTACTTGTCATCCCAAATTAGAATCGAATCGACAAGTATTTCACTTACAGTCTACTGTTTTATCACGCCACGAATGTCATTAATATAAAATAATATACTACTAAAATAGTCGCTGACTACATAATACTATTGTAGAGTAAATGTACGTTTATTTCTAATAATTATGAGGTTTTGCTATTTAATTTCAATGAAGTTACTACTGCATTATTAATTATTTACTTCACATTCACATATGCAATGATCAATCGATGTGTATTTTTTTCAGGGTACGTCAACAGAGTTAATACAAAAGAAATCGCAAGCATTTCTATGTATAGGATATACCACTATTTACTTTTCTACTACTTATAGTAATTGTTTCAAATCAAATCTTTTGTATTATTTTTAAATAAATATTAAACATACATTTGTTTATTATTTATGGGAAATTTTAATGAAGTCAAATTTTGTAGCGCAAAAGCATTGAACTGATGCTGAAATAAATTTATATCGAATCCCACCATCCTTACGCCACCACACTATGTTATATATATTTAATTGCTCTCTAATGTAATTTGTAACGTTTCGGCATTTGTGAGATCTCTTTCATGTTTCATATAATCAATTTATAACATATGCGAACGGTAGCTATTCAAAAAGTTCTTGGAGAAATACTCTATGTAAAATTTTATAAAAGGATATTTCTGTTACAACGAAATATTTTTGAACAGCTGTATTCAAAGCGAATTTTTATTTTAAAAATATATATTTTAAAAGCATACTATACTAATAATCTTATTTTACCTATGTAGCCTTTATCATTGAGATTGACATTGTCATAGACTCAAGTCTAATAAGGTTGAAAAATTATAGGAAGTGCTTTAAATAGTTGAACTATTATACATGAATTAGAAGTGAAGAATAGAGCCTATTGCCATTTTGTCTCATTATAAAATTATATATAAGTCAAATAATTGGTCCGTGTTGGGGGTTAAAAATGGAAACCCACTAAGCCGATACCAGCATGCAGTGTGGAACTGCACGTGGCCTTTTCTAATGAAGAAAATTTTCTAATGAAGTTTGACACTACTATGGGAAACGACGATGAGTCCTTTTATGAAAGCAATTTAAACTTGAAACATACTAATCAGCTATTTAAAAAGAATTTTATAAGTCAAGTTTATAATATTTACCTTTTCTTACATAGGTATGAAACCTAGACATACTAAACTTGTTTACGTATATTACATAAAAAAAAAAAAAAAAAAAAAAAAAAAAAAAAAAAAAAAAAAAAAAAAAAAAAAAAAAAAAAAAAAATTATTGAATAGTTAAGTTCTGTGTACTCAAAAAAAACAGCATTCTTTAAATTATTTTACAGCATAAGATCATTTTGAAAAATATATGAGACGCCCGTCTACTAGCATCGCAATATAAACATGAAATAAAAATAAAGATAATGATTTTATTATAAAAATAAATCAAATTTTACAACAGAGTGGTTTCACTACTCTCAGAGTGGTTTCACTACTCTACATTACTATTCACTTAACTTTATTTATTGCTAAATAATCTACTAGATAAAACACCAGTATCAAAAGTGTAAGCGACTATTAGTTCAAACTTACTGTTTCAACTAGCTTAACAACTTAAGCTATTAAGTCTGTAAGCAATTTAGTTTAATTTCTCTTTATTTTTTAAGAGAATACGTGTTTTATTTATCTTATGTCCCTAATAGTACATCTGGAAAGCCTTATGTGAAAATATTGCATTATTGCTTAAGGTTGCCGTTTTTAGATATTTTTTTTCGAAAGGACATGAATGCCATTAACCTCATTTGGTCTTGACAGCGTCACCGGGTAGGGGGTAAAAAGTGTATCTCGTCCCCAGAGTTTTTAGACATATGTTTCATCCATTTTAAGATAAGCTCTGTGTGGTTCACGTATGGCAGAAAGCCTTGCTATAAATATTGTTACAGAGAAAACTGTTTTTGTTTGTTTCACGTAACATTCATTACTAGAGTCGAGGATTTATATGTTCTCTTTATCGCTGTACTCCATTGGAATGTCAAAAAATATTTAACAATGTAATAGCGCGTAAAAAAGAATAAAACTCTGAAAAATCATATAAATTCTAAATTCGAAAGTAATATTTTCTCTATTTTTAATTATGACAGCATACTTAGTCTATAAATGGCCACAAACGTATTTCTACAGTGCTATAATTTTATTAAGCAGATTGGTATTTAGCACTTCTGATCTTACGACATAATAGATGGACAGATTTTGTTATTACTAGGTTTATCTGCAGGTTCACTCTCTTAATAAACCCTCTCACCTTTACTATACTCCTATTAGTCTAGTGACAATGAATTACCCAAGATTATTTTTTATTTTGATCCTGTCTCCACTTCACGATATTTGCTTGTTCAACCAATTTTTAATCATCACTTATAGATTTATAAGTGATGATTATTATATAAAATATCAAATTGTTAAGATTGCTATAATATTTTATGCAAATTAGGTCAATTACGTAAGATGTTCGTTTTAAAATTGGCTTATCTTCTGTATAGCAAAAGAACGCTGTCAAAAGCCATTATGTTAGTGTTTACATGCATTTCAAATGACGTTGTCATAAAAGACATTTGTCCTGAAATTGCATTTTCGTTACAAGGATATTCTAACAGCTTACAATTATACTATACTATGTGGTAATGTTATATTTGTTACTTTAAATATGTTTTAGCAGTAGATTAAATATTTCTTTTAATTTATATATTTTGGTATTGCATAATTTAATTTGTCCTTTTTGCTTCTTGCAGAGTTAATGCTCTTAATTATAAAATTTCGTAAGTACCTAGCGTACGCTCATATTAAATAAGCTTTAAGCCAGTTGTCAAGTCAAAGAAGTCCAATCTCTTTGAAATGTGGCCATTTTCAAAGGCCTGTGCTGTTCCAAAACTTTGCATTATCATAGTAATTATTTCATACAATATATTTTCTTCTTTCTCTAATTTTTTTAATCACAGACCTAGAATATAGTTTTTCACATTATAACCTTTCATTTCATTCTGTTTTGATTCAGAGTATTTTATCTTAATCTAATTAATTATTACATGTTGCATTTCGCTTATTTTATACATATTAATATCTAAGATAACTAACGAACTAACGAACTTGTACTACGAACTGAAAATACTTAATCATTTCAATTACAAATTAATTTGCCAGTTTTGCTGTTAACGTTTTGAATTTAAAATGTTCTATTATATTAAACTTTTTACACACATTAAATACGTATAAACAAATAAATGAATAAACAGCATAGTTAAAAATACGAATATTTATGTAGTATATAAATGTATATAAATATACTATGTAATTACTATGTATTTTTTTACATTTTCAGCAACTGTTCTGCGTTAAGTTTTAGGAAATTATTGCTGTTATTGCTCCCCTTTTCTTTGGGTTTAACTATTGGAATTATTATTCTAACTATACATAAAAAAACGAAGGAGCCCAAGGTGCTGTAGCGTAGTTTTTTATATGGTAAGTTTTGCTGTTTTTTTTAGTTGCGTCTGAATTTGATTTTTACCTACTTTACTTTTTCTAATAGCCATATTACAACGCCACGATTTCCTTTAGAGTGGGAGATAGTGTATGTGACTCCACTGAATTAGAATCAAACCGACAACTATTGCGCTTACGTAATATTCTGTCTACTGTACCACAATATTATTTTTTATAAAATTGCTAAATCACTGTATACTTATTTACCTAATATTATTATACGCATTACATAGTAATTTATTTTTAATAATTACGAATTCTACCCAAAATGGGGTGTTTCTCTTAAACAAATATAGCACGAAATATGATTTTTATATATCTATTTATCTATTTCTATACATCTATTTTTTTTTATTTATCGTATTAAATATTTACCCACTTATGATTATACATATCTTTTTCAGAGAACGTCACCTGGTCGGTAATACTTACAAATCGCAAGCATTTCTAAATATAGGAAGTACTACTAATTACTTTTCTACTACATATATTTCTTTTTTAATTGCTTTAAATCAAATGCTTAAATCTATTGCTTTTAAATAAATATTATAAACAGAATTATTTATTGTTTTAATTAATATGAAATATTCATTAATGCAATAATATTATGTCGTAACGTTGTGTAATTTAAAACATAGAAAAATAATTTAACTAGAGTATTTTGTCAATAAGTTCTCTAGGAAGTGTGAAACTAAAAATGTTTTAATATTTAAATATAGTGTATTTTTTTAAATGTTTTACTGATGGATCAAATCACACCCCAAGCTGCTAATCCTAGAGCCCTTAAACTTTGAGGGTATAGGAAGCAATTGTTTGTACGACGACGTAATGATTACTCAGTCTAATCCACTTCAAATTTAACACAAACATTCTTGAACAAAATCAATAGAAAATGTGTTTCGTAAACAAAGCATAAGAAAAGCATAACAGAGTAAAATGGAGGTACAAATTTATTTTGGGGATGATTTGCATCGAAGTTGATATAAATACTCCTCATTGCTTTTTGACACGTGTTTAAAACTAACTGAATCTGTTTGCTTTTTACATCATAAATTGCCGTAGGTTTGTTATTTAATCTGTGGATTTTGTCTTATAAAAAATCAAATAAATAGTGAAAATGACTTTATTTGATATTGATATTGATTTAAATATGATTTGAGGTTGGAAATATGTTAACTATTATCCTTCCCTATTTTTAAAAATCATTTGGAAAGAAATTTTCTTTAATGCACAATGAAAACTTTTGCCACATTTTGCTTTAATTTTCCCGAAAAAGAAACAACCCAGATAAATCTGTAAAAAACTTACGTGACGTGTATAGTGAGTGATAAAGCTTTTAAGGAAAGGCAATGTTGAATGTTTTTTAGACAGATCTAGAGGTTTTTCTCTTAAAGGTGACCAACGTTCAGGTCAAATATTTAAATTTAACGAATTTACCACCGTTATAAGATTTAAGAGACAAGGACAACGTAATCGAACAATAGACAAAATTTAATTTCAAAGAAATCTTTATTTCATTGAGTAAATCGACGTTACCAATATTACAAAATTTTAAATATTCGAAACAATTACAATTTAATTTACGATTAAAACCTTATTTTAATAAATATATAATAGATAATATTAGTAAAATATGTTATTGTCTGTTTTCTGTTTATTTTTAACACAGTCGTTTTTTTTAAATATTTATTTTTCTATCATAAATTGCGAGTCCACTGGGGCTTAATCTGAGATCTTTTAGGGATGCAATTATTCTTCAATTGCCTTCTAATTTTTATATATTTTTTTTATTTAATGATAATGTAAAGTTATTTATAACTCCCTAAAGTAGTATATATTTGTGTATGAAAAATTACATATTTCATATCACTACATAGAGCTGCGAAATAATCAGTAATGCGTTCATTAAAATTTTTTATAACGCATTCACAAACGTCAGAACAAAATGAACATTCTTGAAAATTGATTTGAAATTGACTGACATGACTGACCTATTATGAAGGCAATAGGTCTGTCATGATAGTCAGTCTCCAACAGCCTGTTTTAATCTATTGAGTAAGTACTAATTAAAATTCAAATTGACGATGACAATTGACGATGTTATTTTATATCTGAAATATGTTGTACAAAAATGAAATTAAGAGCTTTTTTTCTTACCTTGACCCAGCAATCTCCAGTTTGAGCCTTATCTTAGTAAAAGTATTTATTATAGTTGACCAAATTCAATACGTAACTTTGGCGAAGTGTTATAAATAATTTACTAGTTATTAGTAGTCTAAAACAAAGAAACTGGGTTTTTATCATTCTAACACGTCTATAAACTGGCACTGTAGATACTTACGTATAACCTTCCATTTTTAATATTATATTATATGAAATGTTGATATTTCGTCATCCAGAATGAACATCATTTTTTTATTTTCGAAACATTAAACGCGTGGTGTTGGTAGTTGGAAGTATCTATACAGCTCCATGGCAAACACATAGGTGTCCCAAAAATAATAATTTCAAACTCAACAAGTGTTTCGAAATTACTAACAAACTGACCAGGAACAAGTTTAGATTTAATTTGTATGTGGGTAAAGCAATATTAGTAATTCATTCGAAAAACACATATCGCAGTCACCACTATTTTTCATTTTCATTTTGGTTAGGTAGTGAGAGGAGCTTGGATAATGGAAGTGAATGTAAATGCATTTTAAAACGGGCTACGGGTACTTCCATAGTAAATTCATGAAACGCTAAACAGTTTCTTGTCTTAATTTTAAAAGAGTGTCTAAGCGGTTCCAAAAACGCAAATAATACAAGATAAAAATAAAATGGATAAGTTTTAAACTTATCTTCGCAAATATTACTGATATTTAAAATATATAATATCTGCTCAAAAGATTCTCTTTCATTGTAATGTAATATTAATTTTTCGTATTTAAATTTGTGTACAAAATACACTAACTACAAATATAATTCACATAAGTAAGATTGAACAAAATGTCTATTTTTGTACTTATAACTACTTTTCCATAAGCATATATTATGATTATGTAAGCATATTATATACTGCTTTGGGCTATATATCTTATATATCACTACAGTTTTTACGACGAGGGTTTTAATTTTTTATGCATACGAGCGAACCTGAAGTAATTAAGAACATGGCACAAACGCAAAGACCGCAAAGGCAGCTCATAAAATAAACACCAACTTCAATTAAAATGAAATGGTAAGATAATACTTAGTTTACTCGAGTAAATTTTGTACTAGTATGTTACTGTCAGGTCAAGTTATATGTAGCGGAGTAACTTTAATTAATTTTGCTTCATATGAAATTAGAATATTTATAATAATAAAATTACCCTCTATTATTGTCTACAGTGCCTTGGGAATTATTATTATTATCGTGTATCTATTTTAATCTTACGAACAAACTGACTGGTTCCGAATGAATAGGTACGTACGTAATGCGTTTGTTTAATTTTATAAGTTTTATTTATGTTCAAGTAGAGACAAACTTAAAGTTAATTAGTTCAAATGACATAAAATGTAAATGTATACTTTAATTAACATAAATATATTTTTATTCAATCCAGATGAGATTATATATATATATATATATATATATATATATATATATATATATATATATATATATATATATATATATATATATATATATATATATATATATATATATATATATATATATATATATATATATATATATATATATATATATATATATATATATATATATATATATATATATATATATATATATATATATATATATATATATATATATATATATATATATATATATATATAAGTGATATTATAGTCGAGGCGCTTTTGTGAGTTCTATTCTGACTGGGAGAGAATAAATTTATCTAAATAGGTATAAATGACAAAAACTACACTCCGGAACGTGCGATATACAGCGTGAAGCCTTAAAAAATCTCCAATATTTTATTACCTTAGTCTTCAAGCTTTAAGTATTTTCTCCCTCACCATTATATCCAACATATAGTCAGGTAAGTAGAGAAACAAGTGTCAAAAGATTCTGTTTATAGTTCTACCTGAATTCAAGACATTTCTTAGACTCAGCTTAATTTTTTCTTGTCATAAAAAAAATTAATCTCAAGTAGGGTTTAACCTAAGAATCAACATATTTCTAGCTAGACATTGCCTTATTTTATGATTTCGTGGTTTCGATGACCTTCAAAATTAAGCGTTTAAATAAATATCTTACAAAGTGCTTACAATTTCTAGACTGTGCGTCTCAAGGGTATTTTCTTAAGAAATTACTCTGCAATTAGTAATAATCAAATAGAGCTTTTCATGAATTATAATAAATAACAGTGTCATTACTGTGATCATAATAAAAAGTTAAAGTCAACTTAAAACTTTAAGGTAGCTTTTATTGCAAGCGATATAAAAAAATATTGATTAAAGTAGACAATGACATAAAAATTTTAATTGAATATTGTTTTTTGGTCAGTTTTTTTTATTTTTACGCATTTTTTTTAATCTTTTTAAGGTTCACACTACAAACAGAGCCAAACCGTAATAGTTATTATGCTTAAAAATTGTAAAAATAATGGAGTTCGACAAGCTTTGACATAGCTTCGAAATAATTCATAAATAACAAAAGCTTCGCTAAAATTGATCCAAACAAAAACATCCAAATAATTTCTCTAGAGAAAATCCTTGTTCACTCTTCGAGACGCTCGATTGCTTTACCTTAATATTAAATGAACAAACCGACAAAGACAGATGTATAATATAACTTGGATCTTTACTTAAGTCTGTATAAGTATTACATATATATTTTGTTTCTCATTCATAAACCAATTAATTCATTAATTTGTTTAAATCATCTTAAGGAGTCCTACAAGATTCTAATAGATCCTGGCTGTTTCACTTTCTAATGAGCAAAAAAATATAATTCATAATCACACGTTTATTAAATTATTTTATTTGATATATGGTTTTCATTTAATATATTTCAAAATTACTTCAATGGTGTAATTAAATTTATTATTACAGTTCACAAAATTTCATTGTGTGTGAATTTATTAGATCTTTGGTATTAATATTAATATTGAATAATTTAAAATACAGTTAGTATTAAACATGACTTATATAAAATTAAATTTAGTTTAGCATTTACAAGTAGACACTAAGCTTTGATTTTTTTATTAAATCAAAACTAAAAAATTATAAAATGTTATATGAAATGTGTGATATAATGCGTGATTATACATATAGATAGATTATATGTTTATTTCTAGTTTAGTAAATAAATTCAAAGTACAAATTCGGGGTTTCATTTCAATAGAAAGGGCCTTTACATATTTTCGTCACGTAGTCTTAAAGCTGGGTGGACAAAAAATACGTAATCTCACTTAGAGGCATTCGCATTATTTACAAAAATAAACTAATTTTTTTACAGGTTGACCCTTCAGACATAAGGAGATATATAAAAGCAAAAAATATGTCCTAACATTTCGTCCAACTTACAAGACATTGATTAGTAGATCCCGACGCTACGCTTTGTCTTGTCACCAGAGCAAGGAAAAGTAAAAAAATCATCATGACTTTTCCCAGTGATCATCGAATTTACAAACAACGTGTTTACGGTCAGAATACTGTGTCACGCCACGGCGTGGGGGATAAAAATATCTAATTCATATATTTATATTTTGTATTCAATTGAGATAAGCATGCAGTTTTTTTTCTGTGACAATCTTTATCTGTACTGTACATTTTCACTTTTTGTTAAATTTCAATTAAGATTATAAGTGGATAATCTTTTTCATTATTAGTGGGTTCTGAAGTTAAGTATAGTTCTATTTATACGTACAGACAATTTTCATACTTTCGTAGAAGAGACATATAGGTTTTGATCACCGCGCCGAATTTCGTATAAGATATGTCAAAAATTAAGCATGAAAGCTTAAATTTTTGGTTGAGAAGTGTGATGATTTTTGTGCACCAAGAAACTATAAACTTGGATATTTAATTATTTTATATTTTAATTTCTATTTAAACCAGACAGGCAGACGGACAACATAGAGATCGTATAAGAGTTTCAATCTTCTCGTTAGGAGGCATGAAACCTTTAAAATTAACTCCAAAGATCGAATTCTGGATTCAATAGACACACATAGTATAAATTGAATGAGAATTCAAAATAATGATAATTAAAATATAATAATTTTCTTGAGTGGATGACCTACAACCATCATTTTGAAAAGTACATTAACTTCGTTCCATACAATATATTGTTGACAATACAATAATACAACACGACTGTGAAAAATGCAAAAAAATTTAAACTATCTCAATCGATTCCTCTTTTAAAAGTTTCAAATTCAAACACACATACAACAGACGTGTTCCAATTAACGAAACGAGAAACAGTTGACAGCTTTATTTCATTTTTACTGTAAAATGTCGTCAGATTTTAGGTCTCGAAATACGAATGATCGAATAGGCCCGCATTCGCAAGTAGCTGTAACAATCATACATGGGAAATGATATAAGAAGTAAAATATTAACTATTTTTATATGCTTACATTAAAATATATTTTTATATTGTTTGTTTTATTCGTCATTTATATATAATATTTAAGTCTTATTAGTGTATAGCTAGATGTCTTCTCGGAGAGACGATTACCCTGGTAATAACGACACTCTTAATAACAAAACTAGGTTTTACATTTTAGATTGTTAAACTGACACCTTATGTCCCCTGAAGGCTATCCTTAGTTGCCCAAAGAACTACGACTTAGCAGCAACCACTGAAAGAAGCAACAGCTCAGGAATCATTAAGGTGGCGTATGTCTCAAGGCATTTTCCACATTCGTTACGTACCCTACATACTTCATATACTTATTCTATTTACAAGAATTTGTATTTCGTCCCTTAATCATCACTATCAAATACCAGAACCTTTGTCTTAACTCTTGATATATAAAATTTATGCTGGCCATAAGAATCTGTACACTGTTTTTATTAATTATTACACTTTATCTAAGCAATTTATTCGTAATTGCTTTTTTATATTTACACTATACATATTTGTTAATTACACTTACACATATGAATATAAGGCACTTATTCAGTACACTTTATTCATCAGCATTTATTTATCTACAATTACAGAATATACCTGGACTATGCACACATTCGTAGTCTAATTTTTGACAATATAACAAATTAGGATAGAAATAAGTTAGGATAAGGACGTCCTCTACTACTCCTACTGAAGAAGACGTGACTACTGCGTTTCCGTTTTTTGTTTCAAAGTTATTTTTAAATTATATTCCACGATTCAATTATGATAATCCACGATGACCCCGCCCCTCCCCCCTCGAGTTCCGAATTAACGGTTTAAATATAAATTTTATAGCAATATTTTTGAACATTTTTGTTATTGTTGATTTCAAAAATTAAATGACACTTGCAATTACAGAGCAAATACGTGACATATATTTGAATCGATTGGTAGTGAAGTCTGTTAAACATTGAAATTATAATACAGTACGTATGTGGTCACGACATTTTTAAGACCATTAACCTGAAAAAAATTATAAATTTTCAGTAGCAGATATACTTTTAGTTATTTATAACGCTTCCTTTTACTATAACTTAAACATTGTAAAATATGTTTATTTACGATTCATAAACATAGTTAGTAGTTATTTAAGCCGGTGTGCAGACTTAGTCATAATGTTTATCTTGGTTGTAGAGCTTGTGATGATGAATTAGATATTCTTGTCAGATGTGTGTTTTTAAATGAAATATGGCTTTCGCTCCCTTTTCTAGGGATAGAATTAATAGTTTGGAGTTTAATCGAGAAATCTAAATCATTTCGCTACCAAAAAATTATTTAGATCTAAAATAATCCGCTCTTATTAGAGAATTTGTGCGATAAGTGGATAAAATAATTTAAATTTGGTACTCAAAGGTTATTTTTTTCATTTAATAACTGGTATGGAACCCAGGCCTATCATCATCAGCAAGAAGAAAACGTAAATAAAAATATATCTTTACAATATATTATAAGCACGTACGAAAAGGTTATTCTGTTAGCCACATCACAAATTTATATGTTGGGAGCCGCGAATAAGATAAAGGTAGATAACACCGGAAATAGTTTGTAAGCCCTTGATTACTCGTGCCGAAAATTGAAATACAAGGAAAATTATTCGTTGACAGGTATTTATTCATACAAACATAATATGAATATTGATTTTTCGAATATTGACTTAATTATTACTTGATCAATGCATGCTTTTTTTATCAGTTATTTAGAATGAAGTTCTCTGCATATTTCTTTCATCATCCTTCTTTTTTAAGTTACTCCTGTATGAACACAGTGTTTTTATGGTTAATTAAAGTACATCTTTGTCATACTATCAACATCCCTCGCCGTGACTGAAACAACATTATTATCAGCAGTAATATTATTATCAGCAGTAATATCCCTTTCTTCACCCATTTCATATTTTCCAGTTGTATTAATAAATTTTCCTAGTATATCACTTCATTCCCTATTATCCAGCCAATATCCTACATTTTCCCTTAGAGTAAAATGATAAAACTTATAATATATAGAAAATAATCAAAATATTTATTATTTCAGTAATTATGACGTTTTTTATATGATAGCTCGAGTTACCCACGTGATCTCATTTTAATTTGATAAAAGATTTGATTAATGGATCAACAACAAGGAAACTTTTCAATTCTTATTAGCAATTCAATGATACTGGAGTAAAATTAAACTATATGATGCTTATTGAAATAAAGCTTATGAGAAACCTGAAAAGCAATTCTGTTTTCTTATATTTCATTAGGACATGTAAACGACATATTTAGCAGTTCATATTAGTAGATGTCATTTAGAATAATTAAAAAATAAGAAATTAACAAAAACATTATAAAGAAGCTTCATAAAAGATAGGTTTGGAAATAAACACGTGAAAAGTGTATGCATTACACAAAAAAATTGCCTATTAAAATAATACACACGCGCAACAGCTGTGGTCAAAAAACAATTTGGTATTTCCAGTAGATAGTCAACAAATGAAACAAGTAATTTGATCAGCAAATATAATTACGCGAGGGTTTTAAATTGAACACTTTGTTATTCGCTTCGCTACGTGACTTTGGTGATAACAAATAACATCTATTAAGCTTGTATATTTTAAAATAATATACTTTTAGGATAATCAGAAAAATAATAAACCATCGTAACGCAGTGGGTTAGTGAAAGATAAAAGTTTTGTATTCGATATCTACTCACGGGAACCCTTAAACCTTCCATCAAAAGTTAACCGAAAGTTAAAACTATGGTAATTGTTGTTGTGTTCTTTTAATTTGCCAAAGTAAAGTAGCCAATTTACCTTCACACAACATATTATTGCTTTTCAGTCCAATATCTATGGTATATATCTATACTATAAATGTAGACCATAATACTTAAAAGGTCAAGTAACAATGTCATATTATGGGAAATTACTTTCAAAGTTGAAAGGTAGTGTAACCCAATATTGAGAGCCATTACCTAAATGTAGTTCCATAAGCGAACCTTTAATGGAGGCCAATTGTCCCATGCATTGTTTTTGAAAATCATGTTGATTATTATTCCAAAATTCTCTGAAGATTTCTTTAGTTTTTTACTTGAGAATCTGGAAATGGAACGTTTATTTTATATTTATGTATTAATTTTATTACAAGAAGTTAAAATGAACTAAGCAAACAAATCTAGTTAGGTTACTTCAAAAAGCTCATATTTATCATATAAAACCTAAGTGTTATACGATATGGCCGTTGTGGTGCAGTGACGTAGGATGCAATGGTAGTATGTTTAATTTTCATACGAAAAATAAACGATTTTCTGTTCTACGCTTACAAAATCATTTCTAATATTTTCTGTTACTGAGAGAGGTATAAGAGTATAAAATTAAAACTGCAATCTAATCTTAAATGGTAGCAAACATTTGAAAGTATTAATCTATATAAAATATATTTCCCTCAATCTATCTAATAATGTAATCTAATAATATTTCTAAAGTACCAACGGGTAGACGAAGCGTAGTATAAAGTTTTGCCAGTCAAGACGCGATTTCTCGAAAATCAGACAAGCGGAAAGTGGGGAACGGAATGTTATATCACTAAACTGTATTGCTATCGCGAGACGAAGCAAATAAAGAAGTAAAATGAAGTCAGATCTTTTTTTCAAATTCAAATAAATAAAATAAATAAATATGAAACATTTATCTTTTTAGTATATATCCTGTCTTTCTAAGCTTACTTGTCATATTTATTACAAAATAGTCAATATCACTAACTAGATTTATGCCTTCAGGAACTATGTGTTATGTAGTAATTTATAATCTTTTCTTTTTAATCATTCAGCCAGACTGCCATATCCATAATACGTTTGCATCCTTAAAGTCTAATTATAACTATTTAACAACATTTCCACAATTCTAGTACAAACATTTGTTTAGTAGTAAATATTAGGGTAGTTTATCGCCGTAACTACTCTTCATGGGTTTATATGAATGTACACAGTTTACTAATACTGCAATATTTAGTGCACCTTTGATCTAGCTTGTAAACGAAACCGATCGTTAATTCCTATGAAGCTAATTTAACTTTACAATTTCGCTAATATTAGTTTTACACAAATAGCTATTGATAGATTAATTTATTCATAAATGAGGTGTTATTCAATATCAAATCTGTAAGTTTTCTAATTGAGGACCATCGTGGCGCAGAGGTGTAGCTTATACCTGTAAACGTGACGGTTTGTGGGTTCGATTCCCACTCGAGGAAAATGGATTTTTCTTTTTCAATTGGCTTCGTTCTGGAAACTAGGCAAAGGATGACGTTGAGTTCCGCTATTCAACACGCGACGCCTCGAAAAAGGCGAAGAGCAGGGACTAAGCAACGGAGTGTTTTCATACTAGGTTCCTACGATTCCTGCAGTTTTCTCTGCCTATCCCGCCATATGCGGGATAAAGCGTAAAGACATAAAAAAATCGGTACTTATTATAGGGATGTAAAATAATTAAATAACATATCAAGGTTTTAATTAAAGTATCACTATTTGGATTTTTTCTTAAACAAAATATCTGTTTCTTTGTTCACTTTTGAGTAGTAAATAATTTCTAGGCTTTTCATTTTGCTATAAACTTTCATCTGGGTTTAGAATGACAAGTATATTTACGAGTTCTGTAACGTGGCCAACACTAACTAGACGGAACGTATGGTAAATTTGCATTTGTACGTAAACTCTAATTTAGCACAGTTTTAAAATATCTATTGCTTTCACCAATTAAATGTTAAAAATCGTATATGAAATATTTTTTATTAATAACAGTATTCAAAAATTTTCGCATTTTAATATACGTTTATTTTTTATTAGAATATATATGTAGATATTTCGTAAACAATAATCAAATTAACGAAGGGTCCGGATTATATGCCAAATTCCTTCATTCCCCCGCTTTTTCAATAAAAGCTTTTATAGGGCATCTATCGTTAATCGTTTTTGATGCTGGAATAAAACAAAATCTGTTTAATATATTTTCATTTGATTTAATAGACTTTTCATTAAATTAACACATACCTTAAATAATAGCTCTTTGACTAGAATAACAATTCACTATAATTTTAATAATTTATGTCAAACGATGAACACTCATTATCATCCATATTATATGGTATGGAACCCAGGCCTATCATATGTATGTACATATTTTTTTTTGCAATAGCAAGAAGAAAACGTAAATAAAAATATATCTTTACAATATATTATAAGCACGTACGAAAAGGTTATTCTGTTAGCCACATCACAAATTTATATGTTGGGAGCCGCGAATAAGATAAAGGTAGATAACACCGGAAATAGTTTGTAAGCCCTTGATTACTCGTGCCGAAAATTGAAATACAAGGAAAATTATTCGTTGACAGGTATTTATTCATACAAACATAATATGAATATTGATTTTTCGAATATTGACTTAATTATTACTTGATCAATGCATGCTTTTTTATCAGTTATTTAGAATGAAGTTCTCTGTATATTTCTTTCATCATCCTTCTTTTTAAGTTACTCCTGTATGAACACAGTGTTTTTATGGTTAATTAAAGTACATCTTTGTCATACTATCAACATCCCTCGCCGTGACTGAAACAACATTATTATCAGCAGTAATATCCCTTTCTTCACCCATTTCATATTTTCCAGTTGTATTAATAAATTTTCCTAGTATATCACTTCATTCCCTATTATCCAGCCAATATCCTACATTCTCCGTTTTCCCTTAGAGTAAAATGATAAAACTTATAATATATAGAAAATAATCAAAATATTTATTATTTCAGTAATTATGACGTTTTTTATATGATAGCTCGAGTTACCCACGTGATCTCATTTTAATTTGATAAAAGATTTGATTAATGGATCAACAACAAGGAAACTTTTCAATTCTTATTAGCAATTCAATGATACTGGGGTAAAATTAAACTATATGATGCTTATTGAAATAAGGCTTATGAGAAACCTGAAAAGCAATTCTGTTTTCTTATATTTCATTAGGACATGTAAACGACATATTTAGCAGTTCATATTAGTAGATGTCATTTAGAATAATTAAAAAATAAGAAATTAACAAAAACATTATAAAGAAGCTTCATAAAAGATAGGTTTGGAAATAAACACGTGAAAAGTGTATGCATTACACAAAAAATTGCCTATTAAATAATACACACGCAACAGCTGTGGTCAAAAAACAATTTGGTATTTCCAGTAGATAGTCAACAAATGAAACAAGTAATTTGATCAGCAAATATAATTACGCGAGGGTTTTAAATTGAACACTTTGTTATTCGCTTCGCTACGTGACTTTGGTGATAACAAATAACATCTATTAAGCTTGTATATTTTAAAATAATATACTTTTAGGATAATCAGAAAAATAATAAACCATCGTAACGCAGTGGGTTAGTGAAAGATGAAAGTTTTGTATTCGATATCTCACTCACGGGAACCCTTAAACCCTCCATCAAAAGTTAACCGAAAGTTAAAACTATGGTAATTGTTGTTGTGTTCTTTTAATTTGCCAAAGTAAAGTAGCCAATTTACCTTCACACAACATATTATTGCTTTTCAGTCCAATATCTATGGTATATATCTATACTATAAATGTAGACCATAATACTTAAAAGGTCAAGTAACAATGTCATATTATGGGAAATTACTTTCAAAGTTGAAAGGTAGTGTAACCCAATATTGAGAGCCATTACCTAAATGTAGTTCCATAAGCGAACCTTTAATGGAGGCCAATTGTCCCATGCATTGTTTTTGAAAATCATGTTGATTATTATTCCAAAATTCTCTGAAGATTTCTTTAGTTTTTTACTTGAGAATCTGGAAATGGAACGTTTATTTTATATTTATGTATTAATTTTATTACAAGAAGTTAAAATGAACTAAGCAAACAAATCTAGTTAGGTTACTTCAAAAAGCTCATATTTATCATATAAAACCTAAGTGTTATACGGTATGGCCGTTGTGGTGCAGTGACGTAGGATGCAATGGTAGTATGTTTAATTTTCATACGAAAAATAAACGATTTTCTGTTCCACGCCTACAAAATCATTTCTAATATTTTCTGTTACTGAGAGAGGTATAAGAGTATAAAATTAAAACTGCAATCTAATCTTAAATGGTAGCAAACATTTGAAAGTATTAATGTATATAAAATTTATTTCACTCAATCTATCTAATAATGTAATCTAATAATATTTCTAAAGTACCAACGGGTAGACGAAGCGTAGTATAAAGTTTTGCCAGTCAAGACGCGATTTCTCGAAAATCAGACAAGCGGAAAGTGGGGAACGGAATGTTATATCACTAAAGTGTAATGCTATCGCGAGACGAAGCAAATAAAGAAGTAAAATGAAGTCAGATCTTTTTTTCAAATTTAAATAAATAAAATAAATAAATATGAAACATTTATTTTTTTTAATATACATCCTGTCTTTCTAAACTTACTTGTAATATTTATTACAAAATAGCCAATATCACTAACTAGATTTATGCCTTCAGGAACTATGTGTTATGTAGTAATTTATAATCTTTTCTATTTATTCATTCAGCCAGACTGCCATATCCATAATACGTTTGCACCCTTAAAGTCTAATTATAACTATTCAACAACTTTTCCACAATTCTAGTACAAACATTTGTTTAGTAATAAATATTAGGGTAGTTTATCGCCGTAACGACTCTTCATGGGTTTATATGAATGTACACAGTTTACTAATACTGCAATATTTAGTGCACCTTTGATCTAGCTTGTAAACGAAACCGATCGTTAATTCCTATGAAGCTAATTTAACTTTACAATTTCGCTAATATTAGTTTTACACAAATAGCTATTGATAGATTAATTTATTCATAAATGAGGTGTTATTCAATATCAAATCTCTAAGTTTTGTAATTGAGGACCGTCGTGGCGCAGAAGTGTAGCTTATACCTGTAAACGTGACGGTTTGTGGGTTCGATTCCCACTCGAGGAAAATGGTTTTTTCTTTTTCAATTGGCTTCGTTCTGGAAACTGTTGACTTGTTGAGGACGACGTTGAGTTCCGCTACTCAACACGCGACACCTCGAAAAAGGCGGAGAGCAGGGACTAAGCAACGGAGTGTTTTAATACTAGGTTCCTACGATTCCTCTGCCAATTTTCTCTGCCTACCCCGCCATATACGGGATACAGCGTAAAAACATAAAAAAAATCGGTACTTATTATAGGGATGTAAAATAATTAAATAACATATTAAGGCTTTAATAAAAGTATCACTATTTGGATTTTTTTCTTAACCAAAATATCTGTTTCTTTGTTCACTTTTGAGTAGTAAATAATTTCTAGACTTTTCATTTTGCTATAAACTTTCATCTGGGTTTAGAATGACAAGTATATTTACGAGTTCTGTAACGTGGCCAACACTAACTAGACGGAACGTATGGTAAATTTGCATTTGTACGTAAACTCTAATTTAGCACAGTTTTAAAATATCTATTGCTTTCACCAATTAAATGTTAAAAATCGTATATGAAATATTTTTTATTAATAACAGTATTCAAAAATTTTCGCATTTTAATATACGTTTATTTTTTATTAGAATATATATGTAGATATTTCGTAAACAATAATCAAATTAACGAAGGGTCCGGATTATATGCCAAATTCCTTCATTCCCCCGCTTTTTCAATAAAAGCTTTTATAGGGCATCTATCGTTAATCGTTTTTGATGCTGGAATAAAACAAAATCTGTTTAATATATTTTCATTTGATTTAATAGACTTTTCATTAAATTAACACATACCTTAAATAATAGCTCTTTGACTAGAATAACAATTCACTATAATTTTAATAATTTATGTCAAACGATGAACACTCATTATCATCCATATTATATGGTATGGAACCCAGGCCTATCATATGTATGTACATATTTTTTTTTGCAATAGCAAGAAGAAAACGTAAATAAAAATATATCTTTACAATATATTATAAGCACGTACGAAAAGGTTATTCTGTTAGCCACATCACAAATTTATATGTTGGGAGCCGCGAATAAGATAAAGGTAGATAACACCGGAAATAGTTTGTAAGCCCTTGATTACTCGTGCCGAAAATTGAAATACAAGGAAAATTATTCGTTGACAGGTATTTATTCATACAAACATAATATGAATATTGATTTTTCGAATATTGACTTAATTATTACTTGATCAATGCATGCTTTTTATCAGTTATTTAGAATGAAGTTCTCTGTATATTTCTTTCATCATCCTTCTTTTTTAAGTTACTCCTGTATGAACACAGTGTTTTTATGGTTAATTAAAGTACATCTTTGTCATACTATCAACATCCCTCGCCGAGACTGAAACAACATTATTATCAGCAGTAATATCCCTTTCTTCACCCCTTTCATATTTTCCAGTTGTATTAATAAATTTTCCTAGTATATCACTTCATTCCCTATTATCCAGCCAATATCCTACATTCTCCGTTTTCCCTTAGAGTAAAATGATAAAACTTATAATATATAGAAAATAATCAAAATATTTATTATTTCAGTAATTATGACGTTTTTTATATGATAGCTCGAGTTACCCACGTGATCTCATTTTAATTTGATAAAAGATTTGATTAATGGATCAACAACAAGGAAACTTTTCAATTCTTATTAGCAATTCAATGATACTGGGGTAAAATTAAACTATATGATGCTTATTGAAATAAGGCTTATGAGAAACCTGAAAAGCAATTCTGTTTTCTTATATTTCATTAGGACATGTAAACGACATATTTAGCAGTTCATATTAGTAGATGTCATTTAGAATAATTAAAAAATAAGAAATTAACAAAAACATTATAAAGAAGCTTCATAAAAGATAGGTTTGGAAATAAACACGTGAAAAGTGTATGCATTACACAAAAAATTGCCTATTAAATAATACACACGCAACAGCTGTGGTCAAAAAACAATTTGGTATTTCCAGTAGATAGTCAACAAATGAAACAAGTAATTTGATCAGCAAATATAATTACGCGAGGGTTTTAAATTGAACACTTTGTTATTCGCTTCGCTACGTGACTTTGGTGATAACAAATAACATCTATTAAGCTTGTATATTTTAAAATAATATACTTTTAGGATAATCAGAAAAATAATAAACCATCGTAACGCAGTGGGTTAGTGAAAGATGAAAGTTTTGTATTCGATATCTCACTCACGGGAACCCTTAAACCCTCCATCAAAAGTTAACCGAAAGTTAAAACTATGGTAATTGTTGTTGTGTTCTTTTAATTTGCCAAAGTAAAGTAGCCAATTTACCTTCACACAACATATTATTGCTTTTCAGTCCAATATCTATGGTATATATCTATACTATAAATGTAGACCATAATACTTAAAAGGTCAAGTAACAATGTCATATTATGGGAAATTACTTTCAAAGTTGAAAGGTAGTGTAACCCAATATTGAGAGCCATTACCTAAATGTAGTTCCATAAGCGAACCTTTAATGGAGGCCAATTGTCCCATGCATTGTTTTTGAAAATCATGTTGATTATTATTCCAAAATTCTCTGAAGATTTCTTTAGTTTTTTACTTGAGAATCTGGAAATGGAACGTTTATTTTATATTTATGTATTAATTTTATTACAAGAAGTTAAAATGAACTAAGCAAACAAATCTAGTTAGGTTACTTCAAAAAGCTCATATTTATCATATAAAACCTAAGTGTTATACGGTATGGCCGTTGTGGTGCAGTGACGTAGGATGCAATGGTAGTATGTTTAATTTTCATACGAAAAATAAACGATTTTCTGTTCCACGCCTACAAAATCATTTCTAATATTTTCTGTTACTGAGAGAGGTATAAGAGTATAAAATTAAAACTGCAATCTAATCTTAAATGGTAGCAAACATTTGAAAGTATTAATGTATATAAAATTTATTTCACTCAATCTATCTAATAATGTAATCTAATAATATTTCTAAAGTACCAACGGGTAGACGAAGCGTAGTATAAAGTTTTGCCAGTCAAGACGCGATTTCTCGAAAATCAGACAAGCGGAAAGTGGGGAACGGAATGTTATATCACTAAAGTGTAATGCTATCGCGAGACGAAGCAAATAAAGAAGTAAAATGAAGTCAGATCTTTTTTTCAAATTTAAATAAATAAAATAAATAAATATGAAACATTTATTTTTTTTAATATACATCCTGTCTTTCTAAACTTACTTGTAATATTTATTACAAAATAGCCAATATCACTAACTAGATTTATGCCTTCAGGAACTATGTGTTATGTAGTAATTTATAATCTTTTCTATTTATTCATTCAGCCAGACTGCCATATCCATAATACGTTTGCACCCTTAAAGTCTAATTATAACTATTCAACAACTTTTCCACAATTCTAGTA
Organism: Dione vanillae; assembly: GCA_037178615.1. Lineage (NCBI taxonomy): Eukaryota > Metazoa > Arthropoda > Insecta > Lepidoptera > Nymphalidae > Dione > Dione vanillae. Next base: position 2,733,170 of record JAZFAU010000138.1, on the reverse strand, counting down.
CAAACATTTGTTTAGTAATAAATATTAGGGTAGTTTATCGCCGTAACGACTCTTCATGGGTTTATATGAATGTACACAGTTTACTAATACTGCAATATTTAGTGCACCTTTGATCTAGCTTGTAAACGAAACCGATCGTTAATTCCTATGAAGCTAATTTAACTTTACAATTTCGCTAATATTAGTTTTACACAAATAGCTATTGATAGATTAATTTATTCTTAAATGAGGTGTTATTCAATATCAAATCTCTAAGTTTTGTAATTGAGGACCGTCGTGGCGCAGAAGTGTAGCTTATACCTGTAAACGTGACGGTTTGTGGGTTCGATTCCCACTCGAGGAAAATGGTTTTTTCTTTTTCAATTGGCTTCGTTCTGGAAACTGTTGACTTGTTGAGGACGACGTTGAGTTCCGCTACTCAACACGCGACACCTCGAAAAAGGCGGAGAGCAGGGACTAAGCAACGGAGTGTTTTAATACTAGGTTCCTACGATTCCTCTGCCAATTTTCTCTGCCTACCCCGCCATATACGGGATACAGCGTAAAAACATAAAAAAAATCGGTACTTATTATAGGGATGTAAAATAATTAAATAACATATTAAGGCTTTAATAAAAGTATCACTATTTGGATTTTTTTCTTAACCAAAATATCTGTTTCTTTGTTCACTTTTGAGTAGTAAATAATTTCTAGACTTTTCATTTTGCTATAAACTTTCATCTGGGTTTAGAATGACAAGTATATTTACGAGTTCTGTAACGTGGCCAACACTAACTAGACGGAACGTATGGTAAATTTGCATTTGTACGTAAACTCTAATTTAGCACAGTTTTAAAATATCTATTGCTTTCACCAATTAAATGTTAAAAATCGTATATGAATAATTTTTTATTAATAACAGTATTCAAAAATTTTCGCATTTTAATATACGTTTATTTTTTATTAGAATATATATGTAGATATTTCGTAAACAATAATCAAATTAACGAAGGGTCCGGATTATATGCCAAATTCCTTCATTCCCCCGCTTTTTCAATAAAAGCTTTTATAGGGCATCTATCGTTAATCGTTTTTGATGCTGGAATAAAACAAAATCTGTTTAATATATTTTCATTTGATTTAATAGACTTTTCATTAAATTAACACATACCTTAAATAATAGCTCTTTGACTAGAATAACAATTCACTATAATTTTAATAATTTATGTCAAACGATGAACACTCATTATCATCCATATTATATGGTATGGAACCCAGGCCTATCATATGTATGTACATATTTTTTTTTGCAATAGCAAGAAGAAAACGTAAATAAAAATATATCTTTACAATATATTATAAGCACGTACGAAAAGGTTATTCTGTTAGCCACATCACAAATTTATATGTTGGGAGCCGCGAATAAGATAAAGGTAGATAACACCGGAAATAGTTTGTAAGCCCTTGATTACTCGTGCCGAAAATTGAAATACAAGGAAAATTATTCGTTGACAGGTATTTATTCATACAAACATAATATGAATATTGATTTTTCGAATATTGACTTAATTATTACTTGATCAATGCATGCTTTTTTATCAGTTATTTAGAATGAAGTTCTCTGTATATTTCTTTCATCATCCTTCTTTTTTAAGTTACTCCTGTATGAACACAGTGTTTTTATGGTTAATTAAAGTACATCTTTGTCATACTATCAACATCCCTCGCCGTGACTGAAACAACATTATTATCAGCAGTAATATCCCTTTCTTCACCCATTTCATATTTTCCAGTTGTATTAATAAATTTTCCTAGTATATCACTTCATTCCCTATTATCCAGCCAATATCCTACATTCTCCGTTTTCCCTTAGAGTAAAATGATAAAACTTATAATATATAGAAAATAATCAAAATATTTATTATTTCAGTAATTATGACGTTTTTTATATGATAGCTCGAGTTACCCACGTGATCTCATTTTAATTTGATAAAAGATTTGATTAATGGATCAACAACAAGGAAACTTTTCAATTCTTATTAGCAATTCAATGATACTGGGGTAAAATTAAACTATATGATGCTTATTGAAATAAGGCTTATGAGAAACCTGAAAAGCAATTCTGTTTTCTTATATTTCATTAGGACATGTAAACGACATATTTAGCAGTTCATATTAGTAGATGTCATTTAGAATAATTAAAAAATAAGAAATTAACAAAAACATTATAAAGAAGCTTCATAAAAGATAGGTTTGGAAATAAACACGTGAAAAGTGTATGCATTACACAAAAAATTGCCTATTAAATAATACACACGCAACAGCTGTGGTCAAAAAACAATTTGGTATTTCCAGTAGATAGTCAACAAATGAAACAAGTAATTTGATCAGCAAATATAATTACGCGAGGGTTTTAAATTGAACACTTTGTTATTCGCTTCGCTACGTGACTTTGGTGATAACAAATAACATCTATTAAGCTTGTATATTTTAAAATAATATACTTTTAGGATAATCAGAAAAATAATAAACCATCGTAACGCAGTGGGTTAGTGAAAGATGAAAGTTTTGTATTCGATATCTCACTCACGGGAACCCTTAAACCCTCCATCAAAAGTTAACCGAAAGTTAAAACTATGGTAATTGTTGTTGTGTTCTTTTAATTTGCCAAAGTAAAGTAGCCAATTTACCTTCACACAACATATTATTGCTTTTCAGTCCAATATCTATGGTATATATCTATACTATAAATGTAGACCATAATACTTAAAAGGTCAAGTAACAATGTCATATTATGGGAAATTACTTTCAAAGTTGAAAGGTAGTGTAACCCAATATTGAGAGCCATTACCTAAATGTAGTTCCATAAGCGAACCTTTAATGGAGGCCAATTGTCCCATGCATTGTTTTTGAAAATCATGTTGATTATTATTCCAAAATTCTCTGAAGATTTCTTTAGTTTTTTACTTGAGAATCTGGAAATGGAACGTTTATTTTATATTTATGTATTAATTTTATTACAAGAAGTTAAAATGAACTAAGCAAACAAATCTAGTTAGGTTACTTCAAAAAGCTCATATTTATCATATAAAACCTAAGTGTTATACGGTATGGCCGTTGTGGTGCAGTGACGTAGGATGCAATGGTAGTATGTTTAATTTTCATACGAAAAATAAACGATTTTCTGTTCTACGCTTACAAAATCATTTCTAATATTTTCTGTTACTGAGAGAGGTATAAGAGTATAAAATTAAAACTGCAATCTAATCTTAAATGGTAGCAAACATTTGAAAGTATTAATCTATATAAAATATATTTCCCTCAATCTATCTAATAATGTAATCTAATAATATTTCTAAAGTACCAACGGGTAGACGAAGCGTAGTATAAAGTTTTGCCAGTCAAGATGCGATTTCTCGAAAATCAGACAAGCGGAAAGTGGGGAACGGAATGTTATATCACTAAAGTGTAATGCTATCGCGAGACGAAGCAAATAAAGAAGTAAAATGAAGTCAGATCTTTTTTTCAAATTCAAATAAATAAAATAAATAAATATGAAACATTTATTTTTTTTAATATACATCCTGTCTTTCTAAACTTACTTGTAATATTTATTACAAAATAGCCAATATCACTAACTAGATTTATGCCTTCAGGAACTATGTGTTATGTAGTAATTTATAATCTTTTCTTTTTAATCATTCAGCCAGACGGCCATATCCATAATACGTTTGCACCCTTAAAGTCTAATTATAACTATTCAACAACTTTTCCACAATTCTAGTACAAACATTTGTTTAGTAGTAAATATTAGGGTAATTTATCGCCGTAACTACTCTTCATGGGTTTATATGAATGTACACAGTTTACTAATACTGCAATATTTAGTGCACCTTTGAACTAGCTTGTAAACGAAACCGATCGTTAATTCCTATGAAGCTAATTTAACTTTACAATTTCGCTAATATTAGTTTTACACAAATAGCTATTGATAGATTAATTTATTCATAAATGAGGTGTTATTCAATATCAAATCTCTAAGTTTTGTAATTGAGGACCGTCGTGGCGCAGAAGTGTAGCTTATACCTGTAAACGTGACGGTTTGTGGGTTCGATTTCCACTCGAGGAAAATGGTTTTTTCTTTTTCAATTGGCTTCGTACTGGAAACTGTTGACTTGTTGAGGACGACGTTGAGTTCCGCTACTCAACACGCGACACCTCGAAAAAGGCGGAGAGCAGGGACTAAGCAACGGAGTGTTTTCATACTAGGTTCCTACGATTCCTGCAGTTTTCTCTGCCTATCCCGCCATATGCGGGATAAAGCGTAAAGACATAAAAAAATCGGTACTTATTATAGGGATGTAAAATAATTAAATAACATATTAAGGCTTTAATAAAAGTATCACTATTTGGATTTTTTTCTTAACCAAAATATCTGTTTCTTTGTTCACTTTTGAGTAGTAAATAATTTCTAGACTTTTCATTTTGCTATAAACTTTCATCTGGGTTTAGAATGACAAGTATATTTACGAGTTCTGTAACGCGGCCAACACTAACTAGACGGAACGTATGGTAAATTCGAATTTGTACGTAAACTCTAATTTAGCACAGTTTTAAAATATCTATTGCTTTCACCAATTAAATGTTAAAAATCGTATATGAATAATTTTTTATTAATAACAGTATTCAAAAATTTTCGCATTTTAATATACGTTTATTTTTTATTAGAATATATATGTAGATATTTCGTAAACAATAATCAAATTAACGAAGGGTCCGGATTATATGCCAAATTCCTTCATCCCCGCTTTTTCAATAAAAGCTTTTATAGGGCATCTATCGTTAATCGTTTTTGATGCTGGAATAAAACAAAATCTGTTTAATATATTTTCATTTGATTTAATAGACTTTTCATTAAATTAACACATACCTTAAATAATAGCTCTTTGACTAGAATAACAATTCACTATAATTTTAATAATTTATGTCAAACGATGAACACTCATTATCATCCATATTATACATCCATTATATATCTATTAGAGTCTAAAATTAATATACTATACATAATTAATATATTTATATTTATTACAAACATCAGTGTCTCCAGCACTAAAAAGCGTTAATAACATTTTATTATGTTTCTACACTTAACTTTTTAACATTCTCTTTGAGATAAACTATAAATATATTTTAATTTATTTTGAAAGCAAATATATAAGAACATATATAAACATATAAGAATATTTTCATATGTGATTTAGCTACACAACCTCGTGGTAAGCGCGGTGGGTTCGAACACTTTTAGGAATGGATTATTTTCATTTCTTCGCTTTAGTTGAGATCCATTCAAAAGTCTTAAGCGGAATCTCTTATTGCTAGGGTCTACTCACCCTGGTACATTCAGACACGAACGATTTTAGCTAAACGCTGAAGATAAACAAAAAAAAACGATCGAATGCAAGTATTATTAGTACACTGAGTGGACACTTCGTGATTGTAGGTCAATGTGTTCTACAAATATAGTTTGTAACAGTTTTCCTTTGTGATATGTACTGCAAGATCACACTACTTGCCAAATTTTATAATTTTAGGTCAACGGGAAGTGCCCTATAAGTTTTGATTACGCGGCCAATTTTATACAGAATGACATAAAGACGAAGTATTAAACCACGTATTTTGTTTGGATTGACTTAGAAATATGAAACTTACGTTGTTTAGTCATGAATAGGATTAAAACTTTACATATATATAGGAAATAATGTTAAAATATATTATATAGTTTCGTTTCTTGCAGACTAAATTTATCTTAAGTTGTTGGTTGTAAAATATTTGTTTTAATATGCTTATGTTAATAAAACTTCGTAAATACATTATAACATTTATATTTTTTGAAATTTAGCTTAGTATCTAAAAGCTCACCTTACGAGTAAGTACTGGCAATTTGGAGTTAAATCATAAAACCCTTTTCAGAAAAGAGAATTAATATCACCTACTAAAGTTCACATTATTACCTCAATTTTTGGTGATATGTAGATAACTGTACATTTATTTATATTTAAATATACATTTTGAAATAATATCTACATTACTTGTTAGCGCCTTAAACATTTTCACTATAACTATCAAAATAAATAAAATCTCTCCATAGTGTATGTGGAATGTAATTACTTCGGTCGAAAAAGCATCCTAATGACTTCTAATATTTTCTTTTTCTATCAGAGAAAGCTCGCTGAAAAGTTATACTCTCTAATTGTCTAAATAAAAAATATTTTATATATATAATTATGTCCCAAACCCGTATTGCTATATATATTTAAGTCTATGAACTAAATTATAACATTATCGTACTTATATTATAAAATATATTTGCTCTATTTAAGCTTTACTACGAAATTTAGGCGTACAATCCAAATTTTGGACGGCGGCAATGTTTGAAAGCGTTGCACAGTGTAATCCTTCAACCGTAATCTAAGTTGCTATGGCCTTGTGACATGACTAGATTAGTTACAATAAATATATCTGTGCTGGTATATTCACTTTTATCAGACAATTCCATATGAAAATAAATATTAACATAGAATATAGTATCCAACAGTTTTTATCTTCTTGCCTATACTACGAAATGTTACAGAAAGTTTCTAGTAGTACGTACTAAAATAATACTTCGGTATGTAAAGCTAACGATATGGAGGAACCCTGTAGGATAAATCATTAACATCTACCGTAAATAGTAATTAGATATAGGAAACAACGTTTGGTCACATTTTGGTCAGGAAGGTCGAGTATTGACAGCAAGCTTGAAAATAATGACATTACAGCTAAACTCGACTGAACCGCGCGCACATTTATTGTCTTTTACACATTACATTACAATTTAACATTTTAAGAGAAATTATATAGATATAAAAATGCTTTATAAAATTTCGTGTTTCATAGCATGAGCACGTTGAGGCCATGATAGTAGTAGCTGTTCATCTGCAACGTTATCTATATTGATATTTTCAGCGAGAGCGGGAGAACACGACATTGTACCTAGAAGAGCACCGCTCGATCGGGAATGCTGTCTGCAAAGAGGACGACGCGAAGGTGATTCGCTTTCATCAGACATAGCACGGGTAACCGTGATACGAGGTGACTGTCGACGTCTGCGCTCTCTGCTCATTCCTTCTTCTAGGCCTAAAGCACGACCCAGGACTATATGTGGTGGGGCTCTTATTATAGGAATAGCAGAAGACCGAGACTTTGCTGTTTCATCTACTTGTGCTTCTTGCAACATATTACAGGACGCTGCGCGTTGTGCCGGTCTTTCGGACCCTCGGGAACCCATGGCAGCTGCATCAGATAGGCGCCGAGTCGTTGGTGGCCTTACACAACCTGAACCAGCAGATAATGAAGGTCTTCTTGATCCACAAGCGCTTGGTGTTCTGGCTTGTATTTCCTGAGTCACTTCACTTTTTGTCATTCTTTTCCTTTTGTAATTCCGTAAGGCATCTTTTAAAGCTCTGCTCCTAATTCCATATAAAATACCATTTACCGGAGGAGCGGCTGCTATTAATGCAGCCGACAAAGCTGAAAGTAGTTGCGGTGGTACAGATATGGCAGGCCAAATCAACACGCAGTAATACGGAAAATAAAGAATTGCTAAAGATCCTAGAGGCTGTAAAATTGCAGATAGCGCTCGTCTGCGAGGAGGTGGTGGAGGAGAAAATGGATTACGCTGGTGAGTTACAGTGACTTGTGCTGATAATGTTACTTCGTATATAGCGGCCGCTATTCTGTGTCGATGATATCGTGCAATCCGAAGTATTTTTAAACTGCAGAGAAGCACGAGCGCGGTGGGTAGCAACAAAGTTAAAAATGCATATATCAAACAGAATCCTAGTGCAGCAGGTCCAGCGCTACAGTCTGGTACGCAGCTTCCAAGGCCGATACTGTAGGAGAGTGGTGGCTGAGCTGCAGCTAGAGGCGCCAGTAAAGCTGCAAGTACAATCCAGCCGCTGGCAACGCCAATTATTACCTAAAATAATAATTACTGTTATTTATAATTTTCAATTTATACGTTACTCATTGAATAATTAGTTCATTTTAGTATTGCATAATTAATGAGGCCAAAGTTCAAACGTAATTATTAAACCTTACCACCCACGTGGTGAGAGTAATATATGGCTTTAAATATGAATATTGTTACGACTGTTTTTAATGTCATAATTTATACAGGTTCGATTCCGGAAGTATAGGCAATGCTAATGCTTGTTGAAAGAGCATGCAACCTGGCTTTTTTATATATTCCAACGATAGCAAATTATACTTATATAAAATTTCACCTTTTTTGCTGATACTATAGCGGCATAGTGCAAGGGTGCAGCTATAGCAGCTGCTCGATCTGCGTGCAACCCGCAAACAGTCCATAGTTGTAAAGGATGTAAGGCATGCAACAAAGCCCCGCAAGCACACGTCCCTCCACTCCCACAAAGTGTCGCGCCACTGGCCAAAGCTCCCACCGCTCCAAGGTGTACTAGCAACACTGATGATGCTGATGCCGGCTGTGGACAAAAAAACTTTATTAATAGACGTATAGGTATTTCTTTATTATTATTTTACACTTGACTATTCGTAAGTGGACAGGCAGAGTACTACTAGTTTAAGTCCATATAATATAAATAATAAGCATTGTGAGATCACATGCGGTTCTTTCATAGAAATTTTATATCGGTTAGCAAAACTCAAAATTATTCACAAATTAAGTGAGAAATGAAATTAATTCAATATACTTAAAATAAAGTAGATATCTGACTCACAACCTTGGCGTAACTGACTGACACTGATTACTAAGAATGCTTAGATTTTCGCAAAAAGCAAAAAATGATACAGTCATAAAGAATCATAAATAATCACAATTTTGTATAATAAATGTGATTTAAATTCTAGAAAATTCATAAAATTATATATATGCTAATTATTCTAAATGTAGAAAACATACAAATATACTATATATATTTCCTCACCATTATACGTGCTCCACATTTGTTTGGGCGGAATGACGTGCAATTTTCATAGCAATGGTAGATAATATTTGCCGAATATATCCCAATTAATGTCGTAAAAGCGATATCAATGTTCAAAAGCTTGTTGATTATTATATGAGATCGCTTTTGAATTATTATCACCAACATTATCATTTTAACACACAACTAAATATTCATTCGCTATAAAAATATTTATGTAACATAGTTAGTTACCTGTAGTACGTATAGTTGTAAACAGAAAACACATTAAAAAGATTAAAAAATTGAAGCAGTGCTTGTACGAGTGTACATGTGTTTGTGTGTGTGCGTTTGTGTGTGTATGTATGTACACACATACACAATGTATGTTATTAAATAGCACACACACTTTGTTTATTTGAGCGTGTAAGACATATCTGTTTTTTTTAAATAGTTATTATTATGAATGGAATTCAACTACAAGTATCGTGGACATAATTCACTTCTATAAATTTATGCACTACCAGCAAGGTCATTTTATTGCGTACACATGTAAAATGGTTTTCAAGTATTGAGCAAAAACATATCCCGGGAAAATAAGGTAAATATGCTATCGTTTGCAAAGAGAATTGTTAATTTCAGTTTAAGTGTTAAGAACGCTTCAAAAATATGTCACATAAGAAGTTAAAATTGCTTAAGCCACTTCCCACACAATAGAAAGCAAGACAATGAATATCAAATACCCCGTTCCATTTAGTTTAACAAAATGTTTTAAACATACAAAAATATAAATTGAAAAAGAGAGAATACTCACATATTCTTGCTAATAAAACCATCCAGTTATTAAGTTTTGATTAGGTGCGATAAAACTAAGACAAAATTGCGACGTCGAGTTTTGCTATACAAAATGGTTTGTTGGGTTGAAAGAAGAAAATGGTGATTTAGCGTTAGGTTCTATCTATATGTAATATATACTATATCTTAGCTATATACCTACATGCATCAAAACTGTTGCCCTGTGAATATGACGATGAAATAAAGTAAATTAAGGATAAAAACATCTTATTTTATTCAAGTTACAATAATAAGCCTCCAATTAACAATTATTGTCAGCCTTACGAGGTAACAATCGACTACATTTAGCTTCAAAGAAATAAAATCATTTATATGCTGGTCACGTCGAATGAAAATAGTGTACTACTCCGACAATCGAATTATCGAAAGCTCTAAAATGGTTGTGAGTGAAATTTGCAAGTAGATTTCTACTGAAGAAAAATGCTATTTTAATTGTAATATAGCAAATAAAATAGTAAAATACATAACAGTGCATTTATAACAATGAATATGATAGTAAAGTGTGACATGATAACATATGACTGACCACGTCAGTATGACATTACAGGATATAGCCATATAAAAAAAAACTATCAATCGAATCCTTATAAATAAAATATTTATTTGTGCTGTAAAACGTAAAAGAAGTAAATATATTTAATGTATTATGTAGGTATTAATCTTATAATTATATAAATATATATATATATATATATATATGTATATATATATATATATATATATATATATATATATATATATATATATATATATATATATATATATATATATATATATATATATATATATATATATATATATATATATATATATATATATATATATATATATATATATATATATATATATATATATATATATATATATATATATATATATATATATATATATATATATATATATAATATATATATATATATATATATATATATATATATATATATATATATATATATATATATATATATATATATATATATATATATATATATATATATATATATATATATATATATATATATATATATATATATATAATTACTTAATTGTATCGTATACGAGTATGTCGCCTCATCACGGATTTAATGATTTTATAGTGTGATTGAGCCTTTCATGAACTGATATTATTTCATGAAATAATAAGCGTCGTCAAACTTTTTATATTTTAATGATATATTAATTTTGTACATTGAGTGCTTTATTAAAGGTTTTTAATACAAATGACACTTGAAAATACAGTATTATACATTCGATAATTACAAAGAAACTTGATTTGAAATTGAATATACATTACGATGATTGTAAGCTAAGTTAAAAAACGGGAGAACAAGTGATTTAATTCATTCACACATTCAGGCTCTCAAGACAAGAAGTTGAGTTCTGTTGCAACTAAATATCGGCAATATATCTACAAGTGCTTATTGATTTATATGAATTCATTTGTCATTGGAAAATATATTCTAATTTAAAGAAAATTTCTTTTCTTTTTTCTTTTTCTTTCAGAACGGCCGTATAACAATCTAATATATTAGAACATTCCTGCACTAATTTTAACTTTCGAGAAACAATGTGGAATGTCAGACGTTAACTTGAACATACCCAGTAACTTCTTGAATTCAAGAATATTTTACAATGTAAAACTTAGTCTATAAAGCTTTATACTCCATATTCTGGAAAGCCTAAAAGCGATCTTAGATATATCTTTGTAATTTCTAATTAACTTATGTTTATTTCGTAGATGAATGTTGTATACATATATTTTTCTTTATGTGTACTATATTACTTATACGCAGAGGTGTAGCGTCTAGCTGTAATCGCGGTGGAACAGCGGGAAGCAGGGACGGAGAAAACAGGGACTAAGCAACGAAGTGTCTTAGCTCTAGGTTCCTATGGTTCCGACAGTTCCCTCTATCTACCCTACCATGTGCGGGAGAAAGTGTGAAGACAAAAAATAAGTATACTATATTATGCTTAACTTAAATATAAAAGTTATAAATAAAAAAGCTGTCAAGCGCTGTAAGGATTAGACGACTTTATTTTTCATCACCACGCTGTCACTTTTTCTCAATTTGTCACTCGAGAGATAAGTAACTTTACTATGACTATAGAGTAGATTAAATATAGACAAACTAAGTTAAGATTATACACATAATGTACCAGTATATGGCCGATCATCTATTACGTAATGTTTATTCTTTTATTGCGCTACATTTCTTTTGCTTGTATAAAGTGAATAAAGGATTGTGTTATATAAAATCAAGAGTTGTTATTATACTTCAGTAGTAATTATCGCACGAGAATATATATTTATATATATATATATATATATATATATATATATATATATATATATATATATATATATATATATATATATATATATATATATATATATATATATATATATATATATATATATATATATATATATATATATATATATATATATATATATATATATATATATATATATATATATATATATTGCACTATATAGCTGGTAGAAACAAGATTAGTTGCTGCTAACTGCTAAGTGATATAATGACTTAATTCCAATATGTTAATAAGCGTGTTAAATTATTGGTCTTGAACGTAGATTGACTGCAGTAGTTTAGCTTCATGTCAGCTTACAACGATCAAATAGTCAGGTCACGTTAAAATAATACCTGAATATTTATTTATTTAATTCAACCTCCTTTTTCATGAAATCATAACAGATTATTAACAACATTGTAAGTGATCTATGCATCAAAAAAAATGTACTATTTTATCAAGTAGCAATAAAACAGCAACCGAATAAAGTAAATGGAAAACCAAAAATAGGTAGGCTACAGTTTTTAAAACTAGTTCACGGAATAGCATAATATTTAGGGCATCACTAGGTTCATTTTAAATTTAAAGTGTAAAAGCAGATAAAGAGGATTTATACTGGATCAATAGAGCGGCGCTTGTAGAGTTTAATTTTTGGCATGACAATAAAAACGATTGAATGTCAAATGGTACGATAAAATTACCTGTGTTATATGTAGTAATATAATACAGTATAAATAAGTTCAAACCATGCCAAATATTTTGGTATCTATAAGGAAACTAGAGTCAAAATAAATGATCTAGTTTCTTATATAATATGCAAAATGTAAGTAATGTTTTATAAATATACTTAAAGAGTTTCGTTACCACTAGAACTTTTCTTAAATATACGATCCTTGATTCATATTGCAATTAAAACAACAAAAACAATCATTTTTTATATTTTAAAGATTTCCTTAAAGGTGAAATTAAATATCTCCAGGGAAAACATACATTTATACGTTATTTGATCTACATAGTACGTAGCAACGTCAGGCTGTCCCGTTAAATTTATTATATAGGTCATATATTGGTATGTAAATTGCTCCCTAGTGAAATCTAATTCAACCTAGTTGGATGATAATCATACAAATCATGTCAGTTTGCTATGTCCTAAGAAGGCTACTATAACTGTCTATTACAATGATATGTTGTGTGCAAGCCGAATAAACTCTTATATAGTTATCTGTCTTTATTAAACAAAATTCTTTCTAATTATATATAACTTCTACAAAAAGTATTACAAATATTATTAGACTACTTGTGATTTACTAAGAATATCTTTATATATTTTGCCAATAATATAAGCATATTTGTACACAAATATGTGCTTAAATAAAAAATATAATGTGTTTGCGTATGTATTTAATATCACTCAAGTGTGAATTCACTCACGCACCGAGGGCTCCATATAAATTTCTTGATGGTACATTAATGGTCAGTACACTAATTTTGTATAACGACGATATACATAAAAGTCCTTCAATACGTTAAGTTTTTTTTTTTTTTAGGTTCACGCTTTATCCCGCACATGGCAGGGTAGGCAGAGGGAACTGCAGGGACCGTGGGAACCTAGTGTTAAGACACTCCGTTGCTTAGTCCCTTTCTCCGTCCCCACTTTCCGCCCTTTTCGAGGCATTGCGTGTTGAATGGCGGAACTCGACTAGGGGTCGAACCCAGAAACCGTCGCGTTACAGGCATACGTTGCGCCTCTATTGCCTGTGTCTGAACGTTATGTTTTAATTTCCTTAATGTCTAAATTTCATCTTTGTTTTTGGCTACATCAACGGGATCCTATAGTTTTGGTTTTTATTATCAACCAATTAGATACAAAGTACGGCAACGAATTAAGTGCTCTTAATACTCATAATTACCTCTACCATACACAATTCATCTATTCGGTATTAACTTCAACTTGATAACTCCACAAAATCTTTTCCATACGAGAAAAACTGTCTTGACATATTTGGACAGTTATTCATATTTACTATATTTTGAATTTAATTTAAAAAAATTACTATATTTTGAAGTGTATCTTAAAACTAATATTTACCTGTGAGGATTCCGTTTTTATCTTTTTTGTACCGAAACTATAAAAAAAGAACTTCAAACACTATTCGGTTTTATCAGAAAGTTCTTCAGTCTAGTTTAGTTTATGTATAAAATACTTAATGAACACGTATAATTAATCTCTAGTTCAATGGTGATTAATGAAATCCTGCCGTAATCATGTGTTGCATGTTCACTTGTTGCGGTTGGATGATCGATCTTATTCAAAGGTAAGAGCTACTCAACATTCAATGTTATCTATTTATTACTTGTATTGATTATTAATGTTTATAACATATGGTCTAATATATAAATACAAATAAAAAAAATTTATAATTCATAAGCTCAGCCTCACAAAACTTCATTGAAATTTCCATAAGAAATATGTCCGTCAATCTATTGAGAAGTCTTTGAAATCTTTCTATAAGTCACTTCACTTCAATGATTTCCGCTGTTCGCTATATCCTTTATTTCTCCATCCTGCTAACTTTTAGTGACGTAATCCTTCACCATAATCCGCGATGTTACTTAGTATAATATATAATGTCTTAAACTTTTCTGTAAGTCTTTCACAAGAATAATATAATTTTCTAGAGATACCAAGACCATTTAATATATTACATACATTAATATTGCAAATGAAAACTATTTTAATAAAGGCAGAGCAATATCGACTTCTTCAAAATAATTCTATATTTAAGTTGTTGTAAGCACTACAAAATATTTTAATAACATATTTTTATTACATATCCAGATCCATTCAAAATATATAGATTTTTTGGTATGCCCCAAGTATAATATATAGTGACTTATTTAGAAATTAGAAGCTGCTCAAGACTTTATTTGCGTGAACTTTACGACCCTTGCTAAGCTACTTTTATTTACAACCTGTTGTCACTGAGGCTTACAGCAAGTAGAAAAAGAAAATCTAGTTACTGTGCTGCTTCGAGATAATGTGCTGAGCGGGAACTTAACAACGCGTTTTGTCGTACAAAGCGACGAAGTTAAAACTATTTATAATAATTATATATTATTCCCCTGAACAAAGATTGTTACAATCATTCCCACTGCACTCCAATGGCCTCAGTTTTCAATGTTTTATATTTTTGTCAATTAAAACTATCTACCATATAATAATTATATGTTGATAAAACTGTGTTTCTTGCCGAAGTTTTTTAGCTAGGCTTTTTAAGATATTTATCTAATATTCCAGATTTCATTCTTTATAGAGGTAATCCAATAATTTAAATTAGTTATAGCCCGTGCGAAAAGTCTTTTTAAGTAAAAAAGAAATTCATCATGAGATTTTAAGCATGAACGTAAGGCTTGTTTCGGCGGACGGATAACCAATACTATTTTTATAAAAATATAATACTCGTTTTTTATTATTTCATTATACTTGGTGATTTTCAATCACGTTGTTATAAAAATTTATAACTTATTTAAATACATAGTAAAACTGTTCTATGTGCTGTCAAGTCTATTAAACTCTTGTAAAATTTTACAAAGGTTTTTTTTTTTAATTTTTACAAACATTTTTTTCTTTCAGATTATGGACATTCACAATGTCCTGCTTTATTAGCTCTGCAGTTTGTTGCTCTCTCGTCACAGCTTCCATGTCCGGCGTCGCCCTCGGCTACAACTACTCATTAGCTGAGTACATTGACTTGAAAGGTTGTTTTATATATTTTATAACTTTT
The DNA here is from genome assembly GCA_037178615.1 of Dione vanillae. Lineage (NCBI taxonomy): Eukaryota > Metazoa > Arthropoda > Insecta > Lepidoptera > Nymphalidae > Dione > Dione vanillae. Next base: position 2,717,251 of record JAZFAU010000138.1, on the reverse strand, counting down.
CTGCTCCTAGCCATAGCTGGGAGTCCTCAATCCTTTCATAATTTGATCCTTAAAACTTTTCAACTTTTAACTATTAAAATAATTAGGTAACATTTAGAATTTATTACTCCATATAGGGAAGAATCAAATAATTTTCATAAATGATAATATTTACTAATAAAAATATACTCTTATTTACAGAAACCAATGTTTCCGTGTACTTAAAACGAGGTATATTTGACGATGAAATTGCTGATGACATGGATTGGCGGCGACGTGGACATCAACCTGTAGATGGCCATATTGGAGAAAACAACCGTTAGTCTAATCTTAATATGTTTTCTTTACTGATGATAGGTTAACTATAATATTCTCTTATTGCTTATACTTATATCTTACTTTCATTTGTAATAAAAATGACACAAAATACAATCAGAGGACATACTTTTCAATATAACATTTTAACTTCCTCACTTCTTCATAGTTCAAGACATGCTGTTTGTTACACCATCGATCGGTTATTTATTTTACGTACACAGTTGGTTAGGCCAAAGGTACCTAGTGTGAACTGTTTTTCATTCTTTTTTAAATATAACATGCCCAGTGCAACTCATTAACACACTGATAATTTTGATTAAAATCATGCCACGTTGTATGTATTCGTGTCTACCTGGTTTATACATAGGTAAAATATGTAAATTGCAATTAATTTAATTATGTCATAATTATTACAGTTGTAACTGCTTCTGATGACGTATCAACACCGCTGAAGTCAGGACGTCGGCTTGACGACTCAATATATGAGTCTAATGACAGAAATAACTTTGAAGGATCTCTAATGAGGTTGACAGCAAAAGCGCCTTTTCCTTCGTCGGTAATTACTGCTTCAGAAGAGCCAGTGCGCGAGGTATTTGACGATTTAATGCTAAATCTTTTATTAGTAAATTATATCTATCTTAACTAGCTGTATTTTATTTTTGTATAATGTAATATACTTTAAATATTATTTTAAGTATATATATAATATGAAACATATAACAAATTCATAATAGTTTCAATTCAGATATGAGAATTCAGAATCTCGATACTTTATAATTTTTATAGCTTTTCTAAATATATGTTTTTCTACTTATATGTTGCAGAACAGTTTAAAAGTTTAGTTATACACCTATCCCCCAATTTACACGGTACTTGTTTTACACGATTTTCCAAATAAGTTTTTTTTTTATTTAAAAGATTTAAATTTCAATATTTGTAAGTTAAAAGTGAGTGCATAATTTACATGATTATAAATTAGCGGCTGTGATTAAAGTAAAATTTAGGTTTAATTAAAATAAAAAAATTACAAAGTAATATATTGCATATTTTAACCTGTCAATGCATTTTATTTTTATTTCTATATACACCTAAAAATATTAAACAAAAATCATAATTAACTGCAGCTTTTGCAATCTATTTCATTTACAAGGTGTTAAGTTGAAAATTTTCTTATTTTTAATTTGCATGTTTTTCTCAGGAACTTATCTACCATGTTAATCGAGGGATAGGTGTATTAATAAATAGTAAAAGAGGACCGTCGTGACGCAGACGCTTATGCGTCTGCCTGTAAACGCGACAGTTTGAGGGTTCGATTCCCACTCGGGGAAGATGGATTTATCGATTTCCATTTTCTTGGCTTTGGAAAGTAAGCAAAGCGCGGTGTTGAGTTCCGCCACTCAACACGCAATGCCTCGAAAAAGGCGGAAAGCGGGGAAGAATAAAGCAGGGGCTAAGCAACGAAGTATCTTAACACAAGGTTTATATGTTTCCTGTAGTTCCCTCTGGTTACCCTGCAATTTGCGTGATAAAGCGTGAAGCTAAAAAAAATAAAAACTAAAAGTAAATAGTAGTTTATTAAATTTGCGAAAAATATAGATAATGGAGCAATACTCTCCGGGATCAATTGACCAACTAAAAGCATTGCAAGGCGTCATTAATATGAGGAAAGAGGCTGCAGCGCGTCGAATGTCAATGGAGAATAGAAAGGTACTTCACCAAACAGACAATGATTTTTTTTATTAAATATTACGTATTTCACAGTGTCCAATGTTTTTAGCCACAGATGCCCAACGAAAATCCTGATCATTCAAGATCTGATCTTAGTGGTAGACGTGCCATGAAATATGATATACCCCCTTTTGAAACCGCTCCACCATATAATTCTCTCCGTCAAGCGGTACCGGGAGACAATATATATGAACAATTAAAATGGAATGCAAACCAACCTAAAGAAAATTTGCCATCAAATTTTTTGTATACAGATGACGTTATAGTACTCACACATCCATCTCCTGTTACACCAAGAGCTGGTCCCGCAAGACCAAATAAGGCAAAAATTATATATAATACTAGACCTTCCACTACTACTACAAGAACACCTTTCATACCATCGAGAACAGTTGAGGCTAACGTACCTAAATCTATAGACGAGGAAATGGAAATATTCAAAGAGAAGCTTATGGGTGATACATTAGAGGGACCAGGGTGAGATGATAACAATCTTCTTATTCAATACATACATATTTTACTAATCGAATTAATTACTTAATTAACATTTATTTCAGGGTAAATGAAGATGATTTTTTAAAGAAAATAAAAACACGTATTAAGAAACCGCAAGACGACTACGATGAAGATATTAAAGGAATACCAATACGCAAGAAGAGACATTATGATCTTTTTAGTGCTATACATGAAGCAAACAAAAATAAAGCAAATGTTCTTGAAGATACCACTTTAAAAATAGTAAGCCTACTCAAACTGAATGGTCCTAGTGTAACTTCTGTTGATTCAGACTCTGAAATATTCACCGATAAGAATGAATACACGGATGTCAAGAATTTTTTAACAACGTCGAATCTTTTAATTAAATTATTGTCTCCGTAGTTATGATCTGTAATGTGTACCTTTTTGTCGAAGCATGTTTTGTCGTTGCGTACAATAAAATATTTATTAAATTAATATTTTTGTGTTTACTAAACTTTTATATTTGGTAAATAATCGAGTTACTAGCTGTATACCTGGAATTTTCCTTATGTTTTAGAGACAAAATGTTTCCAAAAATAAAAAATAATATGTATAGTATTTATATATAATGAAACCACGCTCTGCTACCAGAAAATGTATATAGTATATAATGAATATAATGAACTGCGTTCTGCTACCAAAAAATATATATTGAATAGTGGGTAGGGGTCAGCAATTGTGGAAGCGTGCTGAAGTGGAGGTTATTTATTAATTATTTACTTTATAGTCGGTTTTAGGATAATAGAAATTGTACAGTACCTTATCTTCATGATTCACAACACAAACACTGATTGTTCCCGGCACGTGGAATGTCTAACTTGAGTCTTCTTCACTAGGGGTTACTTGCACTATTATCTTTTGTTGGTTTGTCTTTGTCAGGTTCAATATCAAGAGGGAATACACAAAAGGGAAATCAAATAAGGCTGAGGGAGGGAAAATCACACCGCTAATTAATATTAGATTCAGGAAGGACGTGCACTCGTGTCGGCCGTCTCACGTGCTCCCTTTACTACTTCTCGACAACTACTACTAACTACTACTACTGCCGCTCGCGCCGGGAGTTGGCACAAGACTTTGACGACAACCCGCGCGGGGGTCATCGCAGGGGGCGGCACAAATAGGAATAAACATAGCCCCCGCCCTAAACATCTAATGTTTACGAGAAAATGGGAGTAGCTAACTAATAGGTAGACGAACTAATTTGGTTAAGGCTCTCTTTAGGATACCTGTCGATGTCTTAACATCGACCACACGCACAACGCTATCTTTACCAGGATAAATTTGGGAAATGCGACCACGTCGCCACTGTAAAGGGGGTAAATTATCATCTTTGATGAGGACTAGCTCGCCTACTGTTGGAGGATTCACTGGATCAGTCCACTTCTGCCTAGTCTGCAGAGTGTATAGGTACTCTAACTGCCACCGCGACCAAAAATGTTGAGTTATCTGTTGCACTACTTGAAAACGGGTTAAACGATTAATTTTTACATTGTTATAGGGATACTCCGGCAAAGCACTAAGAGGTTGGCCAATCAAAAAATGACCAGGCGTCAAAACTTCTAGATCGTTAGGGTCATTAGATAAGGGACATAACGGTCGGGAATTTAATACCGCTTCAATTTTAGCAAAAATTGTAAGTTGTAGTATTTAGGGAATAGGTGAGTAAGGGATCAGAAGGGCATTCACGCATAAAAGAAATATATTTATCACGTAATTTAGGGTCCGCATTTAAACGCTTCTCGAGGCCAAGGAAACGACGGATAGCTGTAGGTTTAGATTCTCCAAGAGTAGGTCGATCGTTCAGGAAGGGGAGTCTCACAATGAACCGACCGTCAGTGTGACGGGAGGTTGTACTTTTAAAAAATATCTCACACACGTTATCTAAGGGGTTAGCAATCATAGGTTGAGGGGTCTCTTCGACCTTCCAGAATCTCTCGATGAGACGGGATAAGGATATTCCAGTCATAGGGGGCTCCAATTCACCATAATCGGCAGCGACTGGACCGCAAACAATATAACCAAAAATTGTAGATAAAGCAGTAAGGCCGTTAAAGTTAAATATTTTATCTTGTAATAAAAGCGCGCCGAACACGTCAGCACCCAATAGTATATCTATCGGGCCAGGCTTATTATAGGTAGGGTCAGCAAGGGAAAAATCACTACTAGGAAAAAACACAGACTCAGGGAACTCAAACTCAGGATGCGTACCGGCAATCACATCTATAACCATAGCAGAGGTTGTCACCTCAGGGAAGGAATTATACAAAGGTTTAAAACACAGGGAAATAGAACCACGGGAAACCACTAAAGGAATATTACCTATGCCACGTACAGGGGCACAGGAGGGGGAGATGGTCAAATTGAGGTAATTAACAACAAGATCGGTTGTAATGAGGCAACCCTGGGCACCGGTATCACATAAGGCACGCGCTTCAATAAAATAGCCACTAGCAGTTTTAACGTGTAATTTAACAGTAGGCAATAATATAAGGGAATTGGGTGAGATATTCAGGCAAGGGGAAGGGGGAGTAATACAAGTATCTAGCTATGTGGGTCTATCTTCTCTATTATAGGAATTATCACGATATCTTATATTATTTTCAACCTGTCTAGGTTGGGGCGGAGCATTTTCTCTGGGGGGAGAAGCTCTCTGGGAATGTCGTTGGGGGGAGCGCTGGAGTTGCGAAGGGGAATATTTCTTATGCTGGCCCCCGCCCATATGGAGACCGCGGGTAGAAGCAGGACAGGTACGCGGATAATTGCGTCTATTAAATTTGGAATTATAATTATACTTGCGATTGGATGAGGTAGGATACATTGGGTTACGGGAATCATTAAAACATAGCATAGTGTGATGGGATGAGCGACCGCAGGTTGAACATTTGTAGTCCCGCTTGCACATAAGAATTGAATGTTTGTCCAAACACCTATAACATAACCGGGAATGTTTTACAAATCCCGATCTTTCTCTAGGATTCATAGCTCTAAATTCGGGACATTCACGGAGGTAATGGGAAGAGGAAGCACACAGGTAACATTTTTTACTATTATTTATTACAGGTAACATTTTTTGTCTATTATGTAATATAGGGGAGGGAGGAGCCGCAAAGTAAGTATGTTTAGGTACAGTACTTTTAAATTTCGTCAGGTTAGAATCTACAAGGGAGGTGGGTCCCTTTTTCTTTTTATTTTTCTGGTAGCAGAGCGTGGTTTTCATCCCTCTGGGCCCCCTTAATTATAGCGTAGTTTTTCATCCCTCTGGGTCCCCTTAATCATAGCGTAGTTTCATGCCCCTGAGTCCCTTTGATTACAGTGTTATTCTCCCGTTTTGGTATTTTGGCTCTTAATTTGGTACCTAACGCATAATTACAATATAATTTGATTTCTTAACCTTTTAAAACGTGTTCGCGTCGAGTTGTTTAAAAAATAATGTTATATGAAATTTTTATACATATAATATTGAATATATAATTGTGTAGGGTGAATGCATAATGTGTAAAATATATAAATAAATATTGAATATAATTTTATATATTAAATATAAAATATAATAAATACACATAATATGGTTACATATATTTTATAATATTACGCCTATACGTTATTACCTATCCCGTTTTAAATTATAATTGAAGTTAGTTAAAATATTTTAATATAATTTCCTTAAAAAACTAACTTACTTTAAAATATTATCCCTACACTTTTATTGTTACCCTTTTTTTTATTTTTATTTAAATGAAGTTTAAGCCTTAATTGTAGTCATATTATATATCATAGTATTTTATTATATTGCGATATAGTAGATTGCCGACTCGACGCGTAACTGGTTTCTTATCTCGCCAGATGTTGTGGATTCATTGTTTGTTACGAGTTTATTATTTTTTTTAATATTTTAGTTGAGTTATTTGTTTACTTGATTTCTGATTTCGCCCGTTGGTAGTGGGTTCATTGTTTATTACGAGTTTATTATTTTTTTTAATATTTTAGTTGAGTTATTTGTTTACTTGATTTCTGATCTCGCCCGTTGGTAGTGGGTTCATTGTTTATTACGCGTTTATTAATTTTTAATATTTTAGTTCAGTTATTAGTTTACTTGATAATTTAAAATGGCTACTCATGATGAAACAGTAAAATGTTCCTTATTTACGGAAAGCGCAGAATATAGAAAAAATATAGGTGTGGTACGCTTTGTTTCCGATTGGATTGCCGATACCTCGGATCTTCTTGGCACTTCTGAAATACCTAGATTATTAGTTAGGTTCAAGGATTTAGATTCTCATTGTAATTTATTTGTAAACGCGTCCTCAGTGCTCCTGGGTGGGTTAGACCCGGCTATCGATTACCAAGAAATTAGTTATGTAAAAAAAGAAGTGCGTTTAGTAAATCAGAAAATAGACGACCTCCGGGTGCGTCAGTTAGAGTTGTGCCCACCTGCTCCCGTAGTTGATCCTGTCCTGGCCAGTACACCCATAAGAACGAGTAGTAAAAATATTACTGAGCGAACTCCTTATAATAGATTACCTGATTTACCTATCCCTAAGTTTGATGGACGTCCTGACTCCTGGATAAGTTTTATTGATCAGTTTGACAGTGTAGTAGATTCCCAACACCATTTAACCCCCACAATGAAATTGCAGTACTTAGTTGGATCCTTAGCAGATGAACCTAAGCGGTTGTTGCTACATTTAAAAATTGAAGAAGGCAACTATGAAGTTGCTCGTGAGTTGTTGAAACAGCGGTATCACAATACACGGGTTCTTGCTGATACCTACATAACCCAGATATTTACCCTGCCGGAGATTTCGAATAAATTTATAGGTTTGCGCGCGGCCTTTTTGAACCCCTTGTTAACTGCCTATCGCTGTTTAGAACGTTTAGAGTTACCCGTCTCCTCATGGTCTTATATGTTAGTACATATATGTTTGACTAAGCTTCCCTCTGATTTGAAATCCCGTTTTGAGCGTTGTTATGGCGGTGACGCTAATGAATTACCTACCTTTAAAAATCTTATTTCCTTTTTGGAAGACGAATGTCGTCACCATGACAACGTTGGCAACACCTCCCTTGTAGATTCTAACCTGACGAAATTTAAAAGTACTGTACCTAAACATACTTACTTTGCGGCTCCTCCCTCCCCTATATTACATAATAAAATTTAATATTAATTCTAAGGACCATATAAAAAAAACTGTCCGCTGAACTTCTTACGCCGCTTGTCACGTCTGAAGCATTAACTTTAATTAAGCAGTGGTAAATTCTATGATGTTAAAAAATGAATTTTGTGTTACTTTTTTTTAATAGTTTTACACTTTATCCCGCACATGGCAGGGTAGGCAGAGAGAAATGCAGGAACCGTGGAACCTAGTGTTAAGACACTCCGTTGCTTAGTTCCTGCTTTTCCGTCCATGCATTCCGCCTTTTTTCGAGGCATTGCGTGTTAAGTGGCGGAACTCAACGCCGCGCTTTGCCTAGTTTCCAGAGCGAAGAAAATGGAAATACAAAAATCCATCTTCCCCGAGTGGGATTCGAACCCTCAAACCGTCGCGTTTACAGGCACACGCTTACGCCTCTGCGTCACGACGGTCCTCTTTTATTACTTATTTTTGAATAACTAATTTCTTATTTATGTTTTTATTTAATTTGAATTTGTTATATCCGAGAACAGTGATCACACGAATAAGATACAAACGGGTCGCTAACTGCTAAATGACTAAAGCTCTTTTACTTTTTAAAGAGGTCTTTTGAATTTTATTCGTATCCTAAGTACTTTTTTCAAATAATAAAAGCATTCTCTTCGTTTATTATGCAAGTCGAACTTAAGCTTTAAATAAATAAAATAGATGATAGATAGAATAATATGCAGTGTTTGTTCAAAACATGAAATTTGTGACTGTGATACAAAAATGACTACAACTTATAACTAAATTAGTATTTCTTAATCGTATCACTAAGTTTAATAATAAAGGTAATAATAATAAATGAGGAAACGTGTTTAATATACCATAATGTTACAAATAACGTAAGTATGTTATTTGAAATTTAGTTTTTAGTTGTGTGAATTTTATTTATTCCTAAGTATTCCTAAGTACTATATATAAAATAAATTATTCACACTAGTTTCGTTTCTTATATTACATAAAAGTAGTGAAATGTTATAATGACATTAAATCTCTGACTCACTAACTCACTCATCACGAAACTTTTGAAAATACGAGACCTACTGTCAAATTTTGCATAGGAAATTATTTAAGGATCAATATACTTATTAAGACAGGATTTTGTGATTTTCAAAAGTAGTTTTCGGAGTGGATCATTTGTATGAAACTTCGTTACTGCAGCTGTCAAATTTTGTATGAAGATACTTTTAAGACCATAAGTGCTATTTAAAACGAAATTTTGCAAAATCCTATCACTATGAGTATGTTTTGGAGTTGATTACTAATTTCAGTTACTATGAGCAACGTACCAAAACAAAGTGACTTGGAGGACTTGCTGCGAAATGTTTTTATATTTACCGAATAATAGTCGGTGACTCCAGAAAAAAGGGGACTTGAGGACCACACAGAATACTAAGTCCAAGCTTGCTTAAAATCTTCTTATTCTGGACTAAAGTAAAAAACAATTACTATAATAATAATATGCTACACGCATATTACTTGCGACCAATTTCCAAAGTAGAATAATTTTCTAAATTAATACTTAACATTGAAAATAAGAAGATTTCGGAAATGGAAGGTAAAATTATTAAAAGTTACAATATATTTAGTTTACATAATACAACATACAATGAATTCTCAATTCTTGCTCCTAATATAACTTATTTGCGTTAAACATAGTAATTGTGATGCATATCTTATGGGAGTCAGCTAGTATAATTTGCATTAATGGACCATTATAATTTGGAACGTGTACAGCTCATTGTCATCCTCCAGACGAAAGTGTTGCTATTACAGGCACAAAAAATAAGTAATATTTTAATAGTTTAACCAGCATTCCATATAGGTATAGAAGGGTAGGCAAAGGAGATCTAAGAAGTTAAAGACATCTTCTTCCCCAAACGAAAAAATTTTTAAGTAACAAAATTCAACGTCTTGTCTTTTGTCTTTTTAAATTTTCAATTTAAATCATTTCGCTAAGTGGGAAGTGAATCCACCAAAGTTGTGCTACTGCGCCATGGGAGTCTAAATAATATAACTTTAACTGTGCTTATTCTTCTTGATTCGCTCCGTTGTCAATATAAATAATAAATTGAACTACCTGAGCAAGTAAGTAAATATTAAATGCAATATCCGCACTTCAGCCGAAACGTTCCTAATCATCCGCCGTTTCGACGTCTAATCTTAGCTTAGCAGGCGCTTGCTCAGCAATTTACGTCGTTTCTTGTGTCTGCAGTACTTTAAACTTAAATAAAATAACTGTAACATAATATAACAAAAATTATATTTAACATTTTTTGATGATATCCTGGTTTTTCATGTTTTTTAAAAACTCTGTTATTCTTAATTAGATGATCTAAAAGCACAAATTGTTACACAACATTGATATAGGAAAGCAAACACTTAATATTAATCTGTACAGTAAGTATTTTTCGATTTTAATGAAGCTTAACCTACAATATAATCCGTTTGTCAGTTCAACAAGGGGATAAAATGACGCAATACTTACGTGCGGAGTATGGACTGAAAGAGATATTGCCTATTGAAACGATCACAGACGAGTCGACTGTCAGCTCTCTCAAAGAAATAATATATTCAGATAAATACAGTTTAATATCGATATTTATTACTATATGCTCCTACAGAGGCAAAGAATGATAAATATCGATATTAAGTTGTACATATATCTTTACTAGTCTATATTTCTATGCTTTAGTGGTATTAATGTTGTAAAGCATAATACTGTTCTTAGTAAAATTGTTTCGTAAAGAAGAAATCTCTAATAAAAGTATAAAGTATATCCAGGATGATAGATATAATAGTGGTCGTTTCGAAGTAACCAACTACAACAGCTGTCAGTCCTTAGACTCTGAATTGAATGTATTATGTACCATACCCAACTGTTAGAGAATAAAAATGAAAACGTAAAAAAAAACTATTACTATAAGTAATGGATATCTGAAATATTAACACCTGTTTTGAACTTATAATTAAGATTAAAGTTATCATTTAAATAACTTGCTGACAAAACGACAGTGAGTAGTATAAATTTTAGGTAAAAATGCCTGTAGATAATGCAAATAAAATAAATTATATAATATAAAATATTTTTATTGAATACTTTATATGAATATAGTTATTTTATGATTAAAATTTCTATTACGCCTGTCACAAAATTCCTGTTCTTATCTGGTCCCTACTAACCTACTCGGTACATAATGAAAAAACACCGTCAGCCGTCCTATCAATATTCGATTCGTCAGATACATTTCTGAGTAAACCGCTTCATTCAAAATGCTACTTTATTAAACACGACTACATTCACTTTCGTTCGCCCCACGAAGTCAAATATCGTGAATCTTTCATCCCAACAGCCTACTATTATATTCAAACAACGATATTTAGTTTTATAGCGTTTCGATCCCTCGCCCACTTACTTTATAGCACTTTCATGTAAACAACTCTTTGGTAATCCTCGTGCGCTCATATTTTTTAATTTTTTTTTTAATAATTATTATTTATTTACTTTTATAAAAGTATAAATTACATAAAGTTTGAGAGAACGAAAAAAATATGGAGAACGCTAGTCTAAATTAGATATTCCTGAAAGGTTTCAAAAATAAACATCATTGTTTTATTGTTTATTTTTGAAACCCTTTACAATAATGTGTATGGAATTATCAAAACATTACTTTAAAATATACATAAACGACGATAGGAAATTTGATTTTTGTTAATGTTTATGTATATACTGATGTATCACTACCACAGATATATTGTTCCACCTCATACGGCTTTATATTCGACCTCATAGACTAGGTTACTTCTGATTCTCTTATTTCCCAGTTGTCCGAGCTCTTTAAGAATTTTAAGTCTTAAGTGGACTTAAAAAAAGGCTTGGAAGTAACGTAATACATTTAAGTAGGTAATTACCAAGTGAGCAGCAATTTTATGTACACAGCAGAAAAAGGGTAAAATTTAACACTATTTGCTTAGTTTACTAAAAAAGAAATGATTAATGCACTTAATAGTTAGTTCGCTATCTAGTTAAATTTTAAATATTTTAATTTTAATATATTCTTAGCATTATTCTTTTGGATTTTGTCCATAGTACTTTTACGTCAAAAGATTTATTTCCAAAATACCCTGCCCTAAATATGAAAATAATTATAACATGCTTTTACGTAGTGCCAGAAGCAAATAATTAGCAAAAACACAGAAATTATGTTTCTTCCACATATATCTATTCTATAGCTTGAGTTAGAATGATCGTGTAAAATCTCCACATAAAAGCTTTATAGCTAAGAGCATCAGTATAAAAACCTTGACGATATTGGTATTTCGTCATGCATATACAAATATCTTCCTCTACTTTTCATATCTAAAGTTCATAATATAAATAGAGTGGTATATTATAAAATAACTTTTTAAATGTACCTTATATAATATTTTACCTGTTTAGTTATAACAATAACGAACAGGATGTAGGCGTTGAGTAGTAATCCGATGGCGGAGATGACGGTAACGGTCACACTCAAAGCGAGCGTCACAGCCTCCTCGCCTCGAGTCTCCGTCCCGTTCACCTCCATAGCGCTTGTTATCTGTTTTCGATTGCTTTCTTCTAGCTACACCATGGTACTGCTACATATTTCTATGGTACACCCTCTCATCTCACCGCTGCAGCTGCGTTCCATCGCATTTTGGATGATTATAATCTGGAATAAACAAAAATATGTTAATATTTGTTTAGTTACTCTATACTTATCGAATATAGTTTTTAAATGATAGAGTATTAAATAATGAGTTGAAAAATATTCAAAAACACAAATATTACTATCTCAAAGAAACCTAAATAATACGTTTCTAACTTTATTATATAGCTTTTAATAAATGTGGAATTAATTATAGAACTAAACAAGTATAGAACTATTAAAAATGAATAAATTTACTAAGAAAGCATTATTATATAAATCTAATATTTGTCATAATTTTTTTTAAATATATAGTAAAAATATAATTAACGTATCCACAACACGCATATAGAACACAAAACATATCTTCCATTCCTTCTCAGCAAGCATTATTCAAATGACCCAGCCACAAATTGAGAACTTGGCATGCTATATGCTAAGTTAGCGAAACTAATATGAAACTGGGCTGCGGCTCTAATGTGCTCCATTACAATACCGACTAGCTAAAAGCTAATTAATAACATCAGGTATCTATTTCCAATGAAATTATACGAATTCACATACAATCAACATATTTAAGTAATTATAAATTTACTTTTATCGACTTACTTTTTGATACTTTAGATATTTTAGGGAACTCGTTTTTCGTTTTTTTCTGTCTTCACGCTTAATCCCGCATATGTCAGGGTAGGCAGAGGAAAATGGAGGAACCATAGAAACCTAGTATTAAACATTAGCATTAGCATAGCATTCCGTCGCTTAGTTCCTGCTTCCTTTTCGAGGCATTGCGTGTTAAGTGGCGGAACCGTTGCGCTTACAGGTAGACGCTACGCCTCTGCGCCACGATAGTCTATGACGGAATTGATTTTGAGTTAATTCATATGCGTTTGAAGTCAAAGCGAGAGGTATAATATATAACTCAAATAACTGCAAATTTCTCTATAGTTTGCTCGAAGATATCGCTGTGTCTAGAAGTATTACCAATAAATTTTTAGACTTAATGCACTTCGAAGGGGCACCAGTAGAATCATTTTAATTTTGTTTGTGTAGTGGAAGGAACGCTCGGACAGTGAAGCGGACCCACCTTCATTTGAGTTGCAAGCCCCAGGCGCTGCACTAAGCTCTTTACAACGCGTTCAGTCATTTTCAAGTTCAATTATTCGCATGGCAAATTTATAGAATTATAAGTAGTTTCTTCTCTCTTGTGTTAAAAAGTATTATGTATATCTGACCATCTCAAAGTGTTTTTAATTTATCAATGTATAAAACCTAATAAGACTAACTGAAACTACTGAAAGCAGAAATTTATTCTCGACTTCCAATATAAACTATTACCATTTTTATTGAAATGAAAATAAATACATTATACAAGGTGTATATGACAGGGCGGCCATTTCAAAACTACTTATAGAGGAAGATATTTCGAGGCTATATTCAAAATTCTATTTAATAATTATTAATAGTTTGGGTACAGCATCATTTTTTTCATTTCATGATATTTACACGTACTGTGATGTAGACATCAATAAATACAAGTGACGTACTACAAAAATACTATTAAACGTTGTCAATCTGTCACCTATCATTCAAAAAAATAACCATAAGAAACAGATATATCTCTGTCCCGCTCTGACAATATAGTGTACGCTTGCGTCATACGTGGCAAATGGCGTTTTATTTTGGACCAATTATTTAATTATATATTTTGTTTGAAAAAATATTTTTTCATTTTTGAAAATTTTATTTCTTTTATAATTTTTCCAAGTTTATAAAGGCTAGTTAATACTATGCTTGAAATTATGGTCGCCATTACAGCCACACCTATATAATATTAATACATATTATTAATCCATCACAGTCGTCGTCAACTTAAAAAGAAACCGTCAATTTAAAGACGTACGTTAATTTTGAAGAAAAAGAAATACATGAAGTATTTCTTTTTCTTTTTTCTTCTTTTCTCCGCTTTAATGTTGAAATTTAAATGACTTGTCTTCGAAAATTTCCAAGTCATATATTCTCAGTAGACTCCTAACAACTTGTATTCGCTAGTGTTGACTGACATCAAACATTTAAGCGTGAATACGTTAAAAAGGTCTTTAAGTTTTAAAGCAATGAATGTTTGAAGGACATCAAACATGGCCAAAGGCAAGGCTACTTAAATAGCATATATGTATAAGTTATTTAATTATGTATATATGACATAGTTCAGAAGCGTACATTGAAAATAGTAGTGTAATATTACAGGGGGGATTAATGAATTTTAATGCTAATTTTGTGAAACTTAATCTAAAAGAGAAAATAATTTGTATATTTTAATTATTATAAATAATAACGTGCAAAATAAATATATTTCAAATTAATTGCATAGTTTTTTAAGCTCTTGTAAAATTTATACTAAAACAACAAATAACTATGTGTCTTAAGGCCGTTATCAATAATTAATTCTCCTCCACAGATTGTAACCATAGGTTGATTTTGCAATCCATATTTGTAGTATTGCTCGCTAATAACCAATCGACTGATTATATTTCTAACGATTTTTACACTGTTATTCGTTTTATATAAACAATTAAGACACGTAATGAGCAGATAAAATCTTAGCTGCACTTGTGAGTAAATGGAAATATATTCCTTCACAACCATCAAATTTGCAGTAAAACGCTATTTTATTACCCCATTATAGTCTTAACATTACATTATTTTACATATTTTTTTAATTTTATTTATCATTTATTTGTTATTCTTAACTTTCTTCTCCATTTCGCATTTATTTAATAATTATCTATCAGACACGAGGGTGGTGGTCTAGTGGACACCCATCAAATTTTTGCATTGTCATAAAAAAAAATTGCGGATAGAGAACGATCAGACAGTTGTAACATTTAATTCATCTTGTCTTTTGTGATTTAATGTCGATTGTGATTATTTAAACTAGAATATATATTTTTTTAGCTTCACGCTTTATCCCGCATATTGCAGGGTAGGCAGAGGGAACTGCAGGAACCATATGAACCTAGTGTTAAGACACTCCGTTGCTTAGTTCCTGCTTTCTCCGTCCCCACTTTCCGCCTTTTTCGAGGCATTGCGTGTTGAGTGGCGGAACTCAACGCCGCGCTTTGCCTAGTTTCCAGAGCGAAGAAAATGGAAATAGAAAAATCCATCTTCCCCGAGTGGGAATCGAACCCTCAAACCGTCGCGTTTACAGGTTTTTAAAAAAAATGTGGAGGTGATAAAAATACATACATTGTAAACGTTGAGTCTACATATCTTTATTTTATAACAAAAAAAAATATATCAAAAATAGAAAATAATTAGTGCAGAAAAAGTAGAAAAATACTGAATAAGTATTTTCTATTTTTGTTCGAATTCTATAAATTATGTATAATTCAATTATAAATAAATTCTATGTAACTATTATGTACTTATAAATATTCTTTATTATCTTTATATTTAATATCCACTCCCTGCCGCACAATAGAATAACGTCCGCCATTTTTACTTACTCTCGCATCTAGAAGCGCTGTGAACCTGTTGAATGGCTTTTATTGCCTCGTTGCTTCTAATGGCAGTTATCACGTTGAGAGAAGGAGAATGTGACTAATTTACTGCTTTTAACTATTCTAAATAAAGATTTGTCACGTTTAAATATTCTAATACTATTAAATAAACTTAATAATTTTCAGAATACGCGAAAATTCTGCCCAAAATCGAAATTTAAGTGAAAATTTTGTAAAGGTTCAAAAAACGATAGCGACACTTCATAACTGACTTTTCATAATTTCTGTAAACAAAAATCTCATTGCAGTAAATCAGAAGTATGCTAAAATTATGTTTCAGAATTTATTTCGAATTCATTAGGTTTATATTTGTTAAGTAAATAATAAATAAACAAAACAATAAAATGTCCAAAGAACAACATAATTGCGAAATAATGAAGCAAATATTATAATCAAAGTTACATCATAAGCATTTACGAATGAAAGACCAAATCTGATATATAATCTTGAAAGCTCGTAGTAGCGTCGACTCTCAAAGGAAAGGTAAAAGGATCAAGAAGACGCATTGTTACAATCTCATTTATTGAAAATGTTTCCTATATTAATACATCCAGCTGCATACCACTTTATGTTGTATATTTCAATGATATTATTTTTTACTTAAGTATATAATATCATCGTTATCGGACCGTAGAGGCGTAACGTCTACTTGTAAAAGGAATGGTTTGTGGGTTCGATTCCCACTAGGGGAATATGAATTTTTCTATTTTTATTTCCTTCGCTCTGAAAAATAGGCAAAGCGCGGCGTTGAGTTCCGCCACTCAACACGCAATGCCTCGAAAAAGTCGGAAAACAGGGACGGAGAAAGCAAGGACTAAGCAACGTAGTGTCTTAACACTAGTTTCCTACGGTTCCTGCTGTTCCCTCTGCCTAACCTCACGTGTGCGGGATAAAGCGTGAAGAAAAATCGTTAAAAAAATCTTATTATGATAGAGATGAGGTACAGAAGTTCTGCAGTGGTCCACAAAATATAGATATCACCGTGAGATCTTAGCGATTATTCGTACGGCTCGTGTCGGAATAGTCGAAACTCTTACTAGGGTAGGTAAACTAAAAGCCAGTAAGAACATATATATAATGTCACTTCTTTATATTCTGTATATTTTTGTACGTATTATTTAACCTTAAGACTATCGCGCTTAGAATGAATAATTCTTTATAAAAATATTCATATTACAATATTATATTTATGAATATTTAGGTATACCTAAAACTAAATAAAAAAAAAACAATCTCATTTCTTACACAAAGTACAGCTAAAACATTTTCTTTCTATTCCGATGGAAGCAACAGATGGGGGTTTCAAGTTGCCACGGAGACGTAATTAGTAGAGCGGCGTTGTGGTTAATTCGTTTACTCGTCTCTACGTGACACTCACTCCTGGTGTCTTGTAGAGTGCCTTATTAAACATACACCAGTGGAATAATATTGGATAGAAATGGTCGCTGCTATTGATGTTTATAATTATAGGAACTCTCAACTAACTACTAATTTGACTATATTACTACACATATATATATATATATATATATATATATATATATATATATATATATATATATATATATATATATATATATATATATATATATATATATATATATATATATATATATATATATATATATATATATATATATATATATATATATGTATATATATATATATATATATATATATATATATATATATATATATATATATATATATATATATATATATATATATATATATATATATATATATATATATATATATATATATATATATATATATATATATATATATATATATATATATATATATATATACATATATATATTGAAATTTAATTTGAAAGATATGTTCGCTTGTTGTAGTTAACATTCGAATACATTTTAGTCTGTGTTAGCTAAAGCTTTGCATTGTAAAATACCTTACAAAGTAGTCATTACATAATCTAATTTGCTTTGATTTGAGTTCACTGAAGCACACGCTCATTTAATAACAAGATTTTCACCGCTCTGCATTTTACTGATTATTTAAATTACAATTCACGAGTAATTTTCTAATATTAAATTTTGGTACTTTTCAATGAAATTATTTTATTATTTAAATGTTTATGACCTGTGGTTTTTAAAAAATTTTTTTTTATCAATTACATAAATATTGTCAGCCTCTGACCATTTCAAATTGTTTTTGTATCTTAGGCCTCGGTATCTCTCCACATTACTCACTAAGTGACTTAAGCCGGTGGTAGCCTAAATCCGGCACATGATGATGTCATCATGTTGCATGTTTTTTTTTTAGAATGCAAACA
This sequence comes from Dione vanillae, assembly GCA_037178615.1. Classification (NCBI taxonomy): domain Eukaryota; kingdom Metazoa; phylum Arthropoda; class Insecta; order Lepidoptera; family Nymphalidae; genus Dione; species Dione vanillae. Next base: position 2,699,004 of record JAZFAU010000138.1, on the reverse strand, counting down.
GGAAAATCCTATGTATTAGCTATCACAATCGATATAATAATCATATTAATTTAAAAATAATATCTTATTAGTATAGATTAAAAGCATTACACTTGTTTTCTCAATTCAAAAATTATAAATAATTTTTCCCCTTTAAAAGGAACAGGTTTATTAAAATTTTACACCAAAGGGACAGTTTACAATTAAATAAATACAGAGAAGTAACAAAATACAATAAAATATATAGTTAACAGTAACTTCCTTCATAATATTTCCTTACGAACCAGATAATCTACTGTAGTCCCATTTCGCTTCCGTTTTATTTAGTCCATTAAGTACGGACCTTCTGGTTTTTTTCACATTAATGCAAATTGCTCAGTTCTTTCACGATTCACTGAAGATTTTCCTTATCAGGTTTCACAAGAAAGGATTCGAAATTTTAAGAAATGGAGGTTTTGTGTTTCAACACCCTTATTAAAAGACGTTCCTACGACTTGACTTTTAAAAAGCAAAATTATTTTATGAACAACTAGTTTGCAACCTGAGTGTATTAAATTATATACATATACATATACATATACATATACATATACATATACATATACATATACATATACATATACATATACATATACATATACATATACATATACATATACATATACATATACATATACATATACATATACATATACATATACATATACATATACATATACATATACATATACATATACATATACATATACATATACATATACATATACATATACATATACATATACATATACATATACATATACATATACATATACATATACATATACATATACATATACATATACATATACATATACATATACATATACATATACATATACATATACATATACATATACATATACATATACATATACATATACATATACACATACACATACACATACACATACACATACACATACACATACACATACACATACACATACACATACACATACATATACATATACATATACATATACATATACATATACATATACATATACATATACATATATATGTAGACACATAAGATGTGATTCATTGGTATCCTTTAGAAAGAAAAGTTCTCAAAAACTTAACAGGTTTAAAAACATTTAATTTTTTTTTTATTTTAACATATTTTGTGACAATTGAGTACAGGTGGTTGGTTGTGTTTTTAATAATATTTACTGTGTAAATATCCAAAATGATATCATAAATCTATTTTTCCTTAATATCCGTTAATATAGTCTATAACATAATTTATTGCCCCTTAATTAATTTAACGAAAGTACCGAATCTTAATTATCAGGATTAATTGGCATCGTATGATACATTTTTTCTAATTAATAATTTTTGTTATTAAAGAACAAAATTATTTATGTCCGTGAAATGATTGTATTTAAACAACAAATGACTAATTGCTTCCATAATTAATTCAATATTTTTCTTTATAGCTTCACGCTTTATGAATGCAATATGCGGTATATTGCAGGGTAGGCAGAGCGAACTGCAGGAACCATATGAACCTAGTGATAAGACACTCCGTTGCTTAAAAGCAGGGACTGCTTTTTCCGTCCCCGCTTTATATTTTCAATATTTTATGCTTAAATTATATGACAGCAAATGCTTGCTTAAAAACTCTCGATTTGAGTAAGGGTTTCATATAACATTTTTAATTTATTGTGAAATTTTCTGTACAAATCGACTTACAAATATAATTATTGATAAAAAAATTTCTAGTTTAGTTTAGTACAGTGTTTATTTGTCCCTATATTTACTTGGAGTCCTAGCCTAGAGTTCCCCGGGGGTCTGGATGCTTATAAATGAAGTGGACCTCAAATTCACAGGCGTCCAGAGATCCGTCCCTACATGTATTATGTTCTATCATAAAGCTAAGCTAAGCTAATCATTAATTACTATATTAAATACTAAATGTATAATATTCAATGGTGAAACTATTTTGTCGAAGTTTGTTATTTAATTATATATGACACGTTGCTGTTGACTTGATTACTATTGTAATAATTCCAAGTAAAATTAGTATGGCATATCTATAGATTAATAGAGCATCTTCACACTATAAAAAATAAATTTAAACGCAATCAAAAGCCATAAATAGCCCCTGTAATAATACGAGTAAGATGTTTAAATCGTGACAAACATGTGTCAATTGTATGTGTCACAAAATATATAATAGGTGTGTAGTTCAAAAGCATAATAAAGATTATCGACATTTATAACTTTTATAAAATGGTTACTCTCAATTTTATTAAGAGTTATAAAACTCAGACTGAACATCAGACTTTCGGAAAAAACTAAATCTAAATCTATTAAAAAAATATTTATAATCAGCTCATAGCTAACATATATATTATTTACTTTATTTTTTTAAACCTTTAATAGGCCTATATTTCAAAGTCACATAAACGCTCCCATATTAGAATTCCCAAGCCAACCTGTAGCACACAGCGCTTCCTTAATTAATTTCCATTATGTTCAATTTTACAATTTACGCCAGCATGTTCAAACTTGAGATTTTCAATTAAACAGCTACGAGCTTTCTAAGGAAGATTTAATTTTCAAACTCTTCCGCTGTTTGCTTTTACACGATTCTAATGTAAAGTGAGTTTAATAGTATAAAAATATTTAAAACTTCAGGGATCATCTTTGTTTATTATTTTAAGTCAATATTTTTTATATAAAAAAAACCTAAGTAATATCTTTGCACTAGTTTGAGGTAAAAAACCGAGATACTAGAATTATAAAGAAAACTATATAAAAAATCATTGTATATTAGAACAATATTATTACTGTTAAGTTGTACAATTGTAATAGAAATATATTTTTAGGGTCTGGGAAATTAATAATTTTCATAGACCGATAAAGTAAGAATGAACATATTAAGCCTGTTGCTCTACAAGTTTATGTTTTTTGCGTCGGTAGTATCGTGATCGTTACTGTTAGTAATTTACATTTGTTTCAACATATATTTCATTTATAAGTATATTACACAATAATTAAAAAGAAATGTCCTTTTAACATTGAATTAAAATACAAATATATACGCGACTATTTAAAATGAGATATATGAGATTGTTATTGGCCTAAGTGGCCTAAGTGGAATCTCTCGCTATCGTAATATAACATATGAGCTACGTGATATTAGCGACATGAATTCTGATGTTATGAAAGTATAAATATATTACCTATGTACTATATATGTATGTATGTATATGTATATGTATATACTACAGCAGTAAGTAAATTTATGTTTGTCGTGTTGTTCTTAGTATGCTGCATAATATTATCAACCACGAAACATGTAATGTTTCAATGTTAATTTTATTAATATTACAAAGTTGATTTTAAATAATATTTGCAGGCTATATGTCAATTTGTGCCCCTTATTGTTCAAAATATAATAAAAAGAATCTATTATTTTATTATTAAATTTATGTTTCTAAAGAAAACATAAATAGGTAATTTTTAATAACAAAAGTTTCCTTAACAATTCCTCAAGACATTGTAGCACTTAAGTCAGCTTAATACTTTGTGTACTATAATGGGAAGCCGTAAATGCTGAAATAAATTTAATCCTACTACAATGCAGATATTAAGTAAAATGACACAAGTTATTAAATTTAAAATTGTGTAATTATTTTTGACATATGCGCTTGAAAAAATTCAACGATTTTATTACAGACGACCTTTTTGTTTAATGAGAGCCTAAAGGTGCTCTTTTTGTAGTAAAACGTATTACTTTCATTACTTAGAAAATGTATTAAGTAATTTAGAATGTGAGTTTAAATACATATGTATTTTAATAGAACATCATTATAAAATATTATTTTTTTTTAGCTTCACGCTTTATCCCGCACATAGCAGGGTAGGCAGAGCTCCGATACTTAGCCCCTATTTTATCTGTCCCCGCTTTCCGCCTTTATCGTGGCATTGCGTATTGAGTGACGGAACTCAACGCCGCGCTTTGATGTAATTGTCATAGCGAAAAAAATGGAAATAGAATAAATCAACATCCTGAGTGGGAATAGAACCCAGAAACCGTTCTTGTTACAGACAGACGCTGCGCCTCTACGGCACGACTGTCTTCAATATATTAAGATCATTATATATTATATATTATGTTTATAATTCATTCAAGCACAGATGGAGACCATTATTATGGCTACTTACAGTACTTTTATATAAGAAGCGTCGACGGAATTGCCTCTGACATTTATAATAATGCTAATGGTTCCGTCTTGCGCCTCGTCGGAGCCAAATTCCGCGTCACCGCCAGTTAGGATATTCATTGTATGCCACTAAATCACCGCAAAAACTAAGCTCTTATAATATAACAATTTAATATTCTCACAAATGCCAAAGAATTTTCATTTCGTTGTAATAGTCTGAAAATAGTATTAAATAAAGTGGGTGTCCTCCAGCTTTATTTGTGGAGTTTACGAAAATTTCTTTTGTACACAAATACATGATTTCTGAAGGCATGAGGTCGTCATCGTGAATTAAAACAGCGTGTTACTGAATTGTTTTTGTTCTGGTAATTTTTAACTCCATTCAATTCAGAAAGTGGGGTCTACTTTATGTTAGGTAAACTTAAAATTATGAAAAAATCTGATTGCATATTCTTAAAAGAAACTCTTATCTATTACACATTCAAAAGATTTGCAGTTAAGGTGTTAGTATAAACGGGACTAAACTGAAATTATAATATCACTTTGGTTTGGGATTAAACTTAAATTATAATATCCCTTAAATATTGGTATAGAGTAGTAGGAGGAGTTATACAAACTTAAATTTGTGGTCGTTTGCACTTAATTTGTATGAAATGAACTTCAGATATAAATTTGTAATAGTTTCCTTATATAACTTATAATATTAAATTTTGAGATTTCTCTTCTCCTTTTCCATTTTTCCATTTAATAATGGTTTTGTTTATTTGATAATAAAAGGCATTATAAAATATAAGCCTATAGGTTTAGATGACGCGGAATTTTTTTTACAAATGCGACCAAAACCATTAACAAACTGTTATTTTATTGAGTTTATTTATAAATTTATTTTTACTTATATAAAAGTATACATATTTCACTTTTATTGAACTTCATAACACACATTTTATTTTAATAACACAATCATGATAAGATCAAATCTTATCTCAAAAACTCAGTAAGGTTCGCAAATTTTTTTTTAATTATCTAATTTATCCCCCGAAAATTACCCTTATTTCAAAAAAAAATTTTTACGTTACACATCTGTGTTCGGGTCAGGGCATTACACCATCCTGCCAAATTTCACCTGAATCGGTCAAGTAGATTCAGAGAAAATTGGCTGTGACAGACGGACGGACAGGAACACGAGTGATTCTATAAGGGTCTGTTTATTTTTGTAGGGAACCCTAAAAAATGTTCAAACAAATATAGTAGTGTCATTTTCCAATAAGAAATATCAAGAAGAAGAATTTTTTTAATAAGAATTTTGCTTTCTAAACAAATTAATTGATTAACACAATGTAGCTGACACTGTGATAGTATCTGAATATTATTAGAATACCCTTAGAATAGTTCACGTGGGTCGACGATGAATATACTCCACCTATAAAGCGCTTTCAGCACCAGCTAATACTAAATTGATATTGTAAGTTGGATGATAAACTAAATAAGCTTTACTAAGTCAAAGCTCGTGATTTTAGATCGAGGACGACACACAAGATATATTTTGTTTATTTAATAAGAAATTGTGTTACTTATTTACCGAGTCACATTTACGATGACTTGCTATTAAAATACATTACACTTTATACATTAATTTTAGAACAAAAAAATGTATGGATGAACGCGTTCATCTAGGAACCTCGTATTCGAATTGCATATCGAATAACTTAACAATTTTGTTGTTTTATATTTATGGTCTATAGAGGAAGGAAAAGTCTAGACTAGACTGTCTCAACTAGTTTCTCTCTGCCTACCCTGCTGGATACAGCATGAAACTAAAGAAAAGAAGCTATAACTTTTAATACCATTTTTTTTAAGCTTCACGCTTTATCACGCACATGGCAGGGTAGGCAGAGGGAACTGCAGGAACCGTGGGAACCTAATGTTAAGACACTCCGTTGCTTAGTCCCTACTTTCTCCGTCTCCGCTTTCCGCCGTTTTCGAGCCATGAAGTGGAGGAACTCAACGCCGCGCTTTACCTAGTTTGCCAGAGCGAAGAAAATGGAAATAAAAAATCCATCTTCCCCGACTGTGGATCGAACTCAGAAACCGTCGCGTAACAGGCAGACGTTGCGCCACGACGGTCCGCCGCTTTGGCGGTTAATTAATATTTAATATCATAATTAATTTGGAATATTTGATGGCTAAGTTATAAACCTAAAAGTAATGAAGCACAACTTTTCTTATATTATGTTAAAATTTTAATTAATAAATAAGCTTAATTAATAAATAGATCACACTAATATCACCAAAATTTATTATACACAAAAAACAACTATTATTGTAGTCGAAATAGAAAATATAAAAAATGGTTTATATAATAACAATATAATTTTATTATTGGCAAGATCGCAGCTGTATTTAAATTAGACTCATGATAGAATAATATTGACGTTTAATTTACCGGTACCTATAAAGGAATATTTTATGATTCACAGATACTGGTAATAAAATAATAATGAGGACCAGTTAAAATTATTACTTATTTTAATTATAGTTATTTTAATTATAGTTATTTTAATTATAGTTATTTTAATTTCACACTTCGTCTTATTCATAGCTAGGTAGGCAGAGGAAACTACAGGAACCATGGGAACTTAATAACATAAGACATTCCGTTCCTCATTTTCCGTCTTTCGAGGCATTGCGTGGCGAAACTCAAGGCCGCCTTTGCCAGAGCAAAAAATGGAAATTAAATAAATCATTCTCCCCAAGTTGGAATTGAATCTGCAAACTGTCGCGTAGTCGCTTCTCTATACTTCTATACTAATACTATTAAGCTGGACAGTTTATTTCTTGAAGAGTTTGAGCTAATTTCTACCTACTGGTTCGAATTGAATTCCTTTTTATGTTAGATAGTCCATTTATCGAAAAAGGTTTTAGGCTATATTGGGTCACGTTAATCGTTTCGATGTAACCTACTGTGAATGCGGTCAAGGTTATCTGAGGTACTCAGAACATACATAACTCATAGTAATTTCCATTTCCACATGTCCGAAGCCGCTAGTATAAGCTAATTTGATGTATATATTATTGACACATTAAATGACTTTCATATTCTGCAAAACACGTTTACTGATACTTTCAGTTGTTAAAATTTGTTACATTCATAGTATTCCATATGTAATCTAATTCCCAATACTTGTCAAGTTTTCGAGACATTGTAGGTTCATTGGCGGAAATCAACGCAGTGAAAATGAAAATATTTTATTTCTCCGAGTGATAATAGAACCTAAAACGTCACGCTTGCAGTAAGACCGCAGTAAGGCCGTGCCAGTACGCTATGCCGCTATAATAAGTAATACTTCACAGTTTATATATCAAAGCATTTTGTGCATCTTGTATGTTTATATAAAATAATGTTTATATTGTAGAATTCACTTGGTTTCATTTATATCACAATTTACTTCACCTCTTTACAACACAATACAATATCACTTTTAATGTCATGTCGTTTGTTTTGTATATAACTACAGTCTAATAATGTATAAGAGAGGTGTTGAATGACGCATACATGTTTACACCAGGTGGGTCTTCTTTGGCGAGTGATATGCATCAAGATATGTATAAATCTGACTTCAGTTCCTATCTTATTCTGGAAATATTTCACTGAATATAGCTAAAAAAGTTTTGGTTGTATGAGTTTCATAATTCTCGCCTTGCTGGGCGGATTTTATATTTATATTTTTATTTAAAATACTACAATATTTAAGTTAAATATATTATCTCAAAATAATATACTTTCGTAAAATATTTTCTTATCAAGTTTTCGTGGAAAGTCTAGGAAAATAGTGCCCTTCAGCAAATGGCAACTAGCTTTGATTAGATGTTAAATTTATAAACAGTGATAACTCTATACATATCACAATACATATTTCGAAAGGCGGTGCTTATAAAAGTCGGACTTAACTAACAACTAGACTAGCAACTCGAATCACAGTTTGTTTCTGTAAGAGACTTATAAACAACAGCTTATAAAATTTTTATTTTATGCGTAATTTAAATTCATGCACGTCATTTCTTGCATTTTATAATCCGTCGTGAATGAAAAAATTCCTCAGATGTTGATTATTCAACGAATTTTGTACAATAAGAGAGTAAAACGAAGCGTAGACTGTATGTTTTACTTTCTTGGAAGTTTAATTTATTCTGTGCCTCAAGGGAATGACCTGAACTAGACCTAGATATTTGATGTTAATTTCATCTTGCGATCTCTTGAGGAAAATGGTCTTGGCAGAGAAAGAGAACAAATCAAACCTGTATGAGGTTTATTTTCATTTTATCGTAAATATGTTACGTCACCTGATACGTAATAAGAAAACGCCCACTTTATGTTGAGTAAATATTTAATTTTGCCGTTACCTACTACCGTTAAATTTCTGTCAAACTTTGGTCTATCGATATTAGATAGATGTTGGGACCATCAAGGTAGACAGATTTTATGAAATCTATAAATATGTAATCCAAAGGTATTGCAGTGAATCAAATATTAGATATAAAAGATAGTATATCATAAAATATTGATACAATGATAAAGCAAAAACTTTTTATTGAATACAATGGTATTTGAGACATGTGGACCAGATATGGTAAACCGAGTGTCCAAACACTAGCTTCTATTTAAGTAGTTAAATCTACTATTCAAGTAGATCTTCTATTTAACTAGGTAATTCTACAGTTGAAAAGTAGTAAAACTAAAGAAAAACATATTTTTATCTATTTCAAAGCGAGCATTATCCATATTTTATTCCCGGGTTATTAATTCCTAGCCGTCAGTTACATTTCGTTTCTAAATTTCATGAAAGCTGTATTAAAAACTATAAAAGTGAAGGTTTATTTTAAAATGGAATGAAAACTTTGCTGTACAAGCTTTCTCCAAAATAAAATTATACGGGCAGGGTCGTTAACTGTCTACATTTACACAGTTGCAGAAACAGTAAATTAGACCTACAAAGAGATGATGTGCCGACGGCAGTTGTCAACTATTGTGGAAAATATACCTATGTAAGTTTATAACTTGTTTCTAAGATACAATCTATTTGTTTGTTAATAAAAAAGTTTAATTTAGGATATGTTTAATTATGGAAATAATATATTATTATGCAATATTAAATTATAAAAAATATATTAAACCTGTTACTATGATTTAGTAGGAATACAAACGTTGTTAATTTTACAATTCTGTATCATAAAGCAAAAAACACAACCTTAATAAGATCACTTAGTTATCTGCTAATAACGTGGAGGTATAAAGCTGAAATGAATATCAAATAACTTAACCTAACCTAACCTAACCTGATAGTTTTTTGAAGAAAAAAAAAACAAAATTCTAACGCCCAATGTTAATAATCAATCTCGAATCTTTGATCGACATCAATCTTAGATTATTACATATCAGTAGATTGATCTCTAATCTTCTGTACAAAGATATGAGCGCTTAATATTTTGGCAATTTGTATGAAATTCATTAAAATTTATAAATTAAACCTCGTGGATCTAAAATTATAAGTTATTTATTATTTTTGGTTATAAGCTAGAACTTATAGTATAAACAAATTAGATATTTATAGGCGTATCATAAAATTAAGTTCATATATAATGAGTAAATACGACTGCACATTTAAGTTGGACAACTGCAAGAAATATTTTACGTTTATAAGTAGATAAATGAGAATGACTCACGCTTGACCGAAATAAGTAAACGTGACAGTTGTGAGTTCAATTCCCATTCACGAAAAATAATTATTTCATTTTCTCGCTGTGTTAATAAGCACGGCGTTAGCTTCCGTTAACTCAACAAGCAATGTCTCGGGAATTGGGCGGTTAGTGAGAAAGGAGGCAGTGTATCACTACAGCCTTTGTGTGGTGTTAAACGGCTTGCTTGTCTACACTTATCCTATCTGCATATAATCTTTTTTGTAGACCGACTGCAATAAATTTTAAGCAATATTCTATAAAAAGTCTACAAAAAAAAAATGTTCCACTTTCAGGATTCAATCAGTTACATTAACATCAGATATAGGTTTATAGCCCCGATTTTCTTTCCATGCATAATTGCTCATTTGCCCTTCAATTTCTTGTATTTTTTATAAAAAAATATTTCTTTAAATTTCTTGAATATTTTATTATAATTGGATTGAGCTTAAATAAACTATACACTGAAGTTACGTAGAAATTTTCCGTCATTCTTTAATAAAAAGATATATCTATATACTAATAAATAACATACCATTTAACTATCATAATGGTATTAATAGGTAACTGTTTCTATTATGATTAAGTTCTCTTAATTGGTTTTTATAGCATGTTTTTTTGTGTTATTTTATATTGTTGTCAATATTCCTTTATATTGCTTTCCCCTCTTAATGTAACTTACTATATATTTTGCAGAATCCTCGTCGATTCTGTAAACAATATATTAACATCCTCGAACGGTGATTGAATCAACAAAAGTCACGTCAAGTTTCAGTTTGACGATATAAATATTCAATATATCCTATAACTATTATCCAAAAGACGCCCACTATCTTAATAAAAACGTAAATTGGATTAAAGGAAAAGCGAAGAATTATAATAGCACATACAAAATACCCCGAGGAAATACAAATACGTAATAAAGGAAGCTCAACAATGTGTTTTATCAAAGAAGCGGCTTGTCGCGTCGCGGCTGCGAACGAAATAAAAGAAACCAATATTTCCTATTGAATCTCCGTAACTACCTAATAAACGTTGTTTTTATTGACAGTAGCTAATAAAACGCACTCCAATGCAAATAGTTTTCTATTAAAATAAATTGAACAGAAGGCAGAGTATAGTGGCACAATTGTACATAAATATTTATCAAGTTTAAGTTATATACTCGGAGCGCAGAGTCTGTAGAGTATAAAGTTCATGATTGTGGATCAGCGGTAAATTTTACTCATAAATTTGATCCAATTGGTGATTAATGTATACGACTAATTTTGAAATAAATTAACTAAAGATTAAATACTACAGATGACTAAATTTGCAATTATTTGTTTCTGTGATACTTATAAGTTTCCAATTTTCTACTACTTTCTTTACTTTCTACTGCAACATTTAACTACTTGCTTTATATTAAAATTCAAAGTACTCTAAAGGTGTTGTTTACGCGATTGTTATATAGATTACGGCAAAAATAAAGCATAAACGTGTATATTTCTTGACTGTGTTCATTTAGATGCCTGTACACTTAAATGTTTAATAATAATTTCAGCTGGAGATCTTCAAGATTTTCTGAAAAAAAGATGCTAACTGGGGGACAGATAGAAGGACAATGTCAACAATGGCTTCTGTTTCTTACTATTGAGGTACAGAACCCTAAATACCGTCTTAGCGCATCTTCCACCTATAAAAATTTATGTTCTTTTAGCGATATTGCACGAGGCTGCGGAGTTAAATTTTTGATTTGCGTATAAAACTAATACATAACGTATGGTCAAGTAATAGAAAGTGTGGAGTGGCAAAAATTTGCAAAAAAATCCTACAGCGACGCCAATGACAAAAACAAATTGTAACAAGAACGTAAGAAATTCGATAGGCAGATGAAAGTTAAGAATGTATAGGTTAAGACCGTTTGGAACGTTGCCATAAGGCGCGGGTTTGAATCTTGCTGTGTTCATTGGTTTAAGAATATGATTTTATATGCCTATTCGAAAACAATAACACAATATTAAAAAAATCAGTGAAGTGCAAGCGATACTCGCTCACCACGGAAGTATTGTCGTGAACTTGGTACAACCGTCAACGGAAAATACTTATACTATTAAGCAATATTTTGTCTTCATGCTTTAACATTTTCTGTAACATGTCATATGTTACAGACTAGTTGTGCTAAGTACCTGCTGAGTGGCGAAATTCAACGCCGCGGTGAAATCCATAATATTGTAAATACCAAAAACTACATACTAAAATAATTACATACATTATAAAATAATCTGAATATAATATGCGAAAAATATAAGTCAGCCCGTTATGTATCTTTTAATAAAAATGCAGTCTGCTGAAAAATTGTCTTACAATTTTCTGGGTTGTAGTAAATTAGCGGCGACAGCACGACAGATATTGGATATAAAAAGGCTATCAAAAATCTAATTTTATCACTCTCTGGCAGCTGTCGATAAACTATTTCTACAGCAACACCCACTACTAAGGAGTTATATATAAACGAAGTTACCTATGAAATCACTCACGCTTACTACGGAAGTTGTAAAACTCGTTACAAAATATCTGTTTACTAAAATATGTATTTTAGTAAAACGTCATTTCTGTATCATTCATTCTTGAATATTACTTTTCCCGTGTCATTTGCATGGTCTATAATGAAAAAGTATTTCGAAGATTAAAATTAGAATATAAATATTTTATAATTTATACAGTACTTAAAGATTTTCTAGTAAATCTCATTTTTTGAGAAAAAAACTACACAAACAAGTAGTGTATATATATCTATTGAACAAATAATCTATTGAATAAATCTGTCTTGAAAATAGATGTCGGGCCCCTCCATAGTTACTAAACACACAATTACCGAGTATGACTCAATTTTTTTTACTCCTAAGATTTTATAACGTCAAAAGTTTTCAGCAAAATAAACAAATGCAACACTACACAAAGTGTTATAAAATTTACTTTATAAACAAATATGATTTATTTCGTTACCAGACGGCGTTGAGCTCCGCCACACTATAAGGAAGATTGTAAAAATTTCACGTACACCTAAACACTAGCCTACGCTACTAGAGCGCGCTAGGCGGGATAAAAAAAATATAAAGACATATAAATTATATTAAAAAAAAATAATCAATTTAAGTACTTTCTTATCTCAAGTAAGTACCTAGTACTTATTTTATCAAAACTACTACTGGTAAGCCATAATCAGCCTGTAGTTGATAGGAATTACAATTACCATTAAAAAATATATATTTATAGAATTGAAAATATAGTCAAAGTATAAATATTTTATAGTTTTTACACAATTAAATATTTCGAATATTTCAAAACAATTCCAGTTTCTGAGGTATCGAAAACGTGTTTTTCTTGTGAAAAGTGAATGCTATCAATACAAGAATATTTATTTAGTTATAAAGTTAATTATAAAATAAATAATTAACAAATGCTACGATAGAGTGAAGTATAAGACAGTTAACGAAGCAATTTAAAGTTATAACGCCTGGCGACCTTCCTTCGTAGCACTTGGTTAACTACAATATTTAAATAAGCTACGTAATTTAATAAATTTATGTTATTAATTTATGAGATAAACAATTTAATTCTAGTAGCATATAATTTAGTATAACACTCTTGTTTCCTTATCAAGAGAAAGAATTTCTTTAGTCTTAGGTATTTAAAAATAAATATTATATTATTAATAACTTTTTTCAAAAATATAATAATTTGGAACGTACTTGAAGTTATGTTGTGAATTGTAACTAAAATAAAACATTACATTAAACAAGCAAACGCCGTAGTAAAATGAGTTTTGTATATTGAAAATCACAATAATAAAGTTCACATACAAAGCAAATTATCGAAAATTGTTTAAAAAGCTCATTTAGAACTTTCAGTAACCTTTTGTTAAATAGTCGTTACATTTCAGCGATAGTTTAGGGGAACTTATGACAATAAATATACTTGTAGAGTGAGATTAGATTCAACAACCAAATATCTGACATGTTCCCACAAATATTTATCATCCTACCATATATTTTACCGTATTATTAGTAAAAACAAATGGTGAAGTGTGCATATAACACGACTTCTGGTTACCAAGTTAAAAAATAGAAAAAAGCATTAAATAATTAACTACAAAAAACAATGTGTTTTAATTTTATTTTATGCAACATAGACATAGCTAAGATACTTTTTAGATTAAGTTTTTTTTTACATATCTATTCGATACTGGTTTACTTTTATAAACTTTTGCCAAATGCAAGATAGACTCGCCCATAAATGGGCCGATTTTACAGGTGAAATTACATATAAAAGTTCTTTTACTTCATTACGACTTTGATCGATTCAGTGGGATTTAAACCTGGCCATCGCAATAATTTATATAAAACATATAAGAATTTCGCCGTACCGTGATGAAGAACGCATGGTTTAGTGCTTAGAGCGTTTGAGTGGATTCTATGTAGCGCGGGTCTTAATCCCACTGCGTACAATTTTATTTTATTTTATTTATTTATTTTCCACTTAGAATCAATAAGATGATCACTTGTGTACGTCAGATAGAGCGAACGGAGGAGTGTCAAAGGAGCCCAATTTGATAATAAATATCGAATTGAGCCCCTCTGAAACCTACACACTCCTCGACTTAAAACTAAAGTTACGAGGGTTCCAAGCGCGGCCTGGTGAGAAGAGCCCACAACAAACTCAGCCAGGTTTCCCTAAACCTATTGTGATCACTTCACAAACGTCATTCTAACTTATGAGCAATTCATTAATTCCATGCCGTTTTATCATCAATGTAATCCTTTACACTATAATAGGATTTAGTAATTAATTGCCGTTTAACATAGATTTTAAATTTATTTAACGAGAGATCAAATACTTCTTTCGGCAGTTTATTGTAGAAACGGACACAATTACATGGGAAGGAGTTGCCTATTTTATGGAGCCTAGTGGTGGGCATAACAAGTTTATACTTATTCCGCGTATTAATATTGTGAACATCACAATTCATTCTAAATTTATCAATATTTTTATGAACATATATTAAATTCTCGAATATATATTGACTGTGAAGAGTCATGATTTTAATTTCTTTAAATTTATCCCTAAGGGAATCTCTGGGCCTCATGTTATAGATTGCTCGAACAGCCCGTTTCTGAAGAACAAATATAGTATCAATCAAATTTGTGATCTTGTTGTTCTTTTTAAATATTTAAACTAATAATATCTGATATTATCGTATTCAATTAAATAGACATTTGAACTTTATAATATTACTATGAATTCTATATAATAAAGACTGTAAAATATTTTACATACATTAATTAATTGCAACTATAAGTTAAAAATTAATTGATTTTTGTAAGCTTTATATGTTTGTATGTATGTATTTTTATTAAAAATACAAAAGCTAAGCAAATGAAGCTCTTATGAGAACAGATAAAAATAGCTGTTTTCTTCCACGCAAAGTTCAATATCACTACGAGTTACAAAGCAATAGTTACCAAATGCCACCGCAGAGCGTTGTAAATGGGACAGTGAACTAAGTAATTTAAAGTTGAAGCTCCGGGCGATTTCACCTCTTGGCAAATTGCTTTAATGTTTAAGATATTTCACATTAATACATGTATATGTTTTACTTTATTTATATATGTACAAATAACTGTACAAAAATACAACATATATACTGTATAAATATACAACTAAAGAATATTAGCCGAATAAGTTAATAGTAATTAATGTCACAATATGTTTGTAGGTTATCTGTATAAAACAAAAGTATATACCTATGTATATATACTATTCTTTACTATATATGTATTTATATATATTTTAGAATAATAAATATAAAATTTATTAGAAACTACTATTAATTTTAACGTTTTAAAAATTCTGTAAATGACATAACTAATTTATTAAAAATTATCGTTTGATAAGTTTGTACAAATTATATTATTGACGCCATCGCACTTGAGGCGTGTCTGGCTGTACGTGATAGTAGTTATGAAGTGGCACTCAGGGGTATATTTTATGTATATTTATAACGATGAGTGTATTTCTAGTTATATATGTTGAAACAATTGATTGTCTATTACCAGATATTTTCTATTTTTATTGTTTTATATTATTCTAAACTGTAAAATTAGTTTTTCACATCATTATATATATGTTGTTATATATGACCAGTATTGATAGCATTAGATTTTATACATCTAAAAATTAAACTTAAGTAACAGGTATTAAGCCTATACCATTAAACTTATTGTGAATTTATCCGTCATTGAAAGACGTATGTATATGTTTCGAGCACTTTCACATTTCAAATAAAAAATTATCTTTATAATGATTAAAAACTGTCTTTATGGTGTTGTATTTTTTCCTGCTTGTATAATTATCTTACAAGTTATCAGAGTACAATATTTCAAATTAAATTTATTTTATTCAGTCGCTAATCTTCGAAATAAAACATGTATACCAGGAGTAAACGTATATAAAGATTTTTGTGCAAATAAGGTACAAAAATCATATTTTTGAGATGTAATCCAGCATTACACTGTTAATAGCCAAGTGTCCTGTTATCTTGTTTTGAAAACACAATATTCTGAGCGTCTTATCAATCGTTAACTATCTACAAGAGAGTTAAAAGAACATGAAAAAATCAAATTACTTAATTTTTACTAATTATATTTCGAAAATCACAAAAGCTGCAAATAAACTAGAAGATGACTAACTAAAATCGCGAAAATCAAATAATTTATTAGAAGATGACTACATAATCTATTCTTCTATGTAGTAATATATTTTTATGACAAGTATACGTCCGTACGTTAAAATATAAAAAGATTATAATTTAATGAGAAATTTGAAGCAAATGTCTGATTAAACCGCATTAAATTTGGGTTAATGTCAACAAAATCGTCAAGTTTATACCGACAAACAACACATCGATCATAATATAATTTTACGATATTACGTCTTTCAATAATATCGTGTATGATGGGATGTCTAATTTTGTCTTAAAATCATAAAATATGTAAAAATATATTTTATGATTTTAAGACAATATTAAATAAGTGCGAAAATACTTTTTTAATTTAGATTTTCAAAAAATTTTGTAAATGTTAAATAGTAAGTTAACTAAATTATTGTATACATCAAATGAAAATGTGACAAACAGGTAAGATAATTTTGTTATTTGGTAGTAAATCTCACAGTAAAAATTTAAAATAAATTCCTTTTTTCAAAAAAACAATAAAAATGTCATGTAGAAATTTCTGCATTACAAGCATTTCTGAAGAGACTATTATAATCTTAAAGAAATTCGGTTTCTTTCCCTCTGTCACTACTATTCTTTTTAAGACGAAAAACAGAAAAAATCAAAGTTATAAAAAAAGCTAAATTAATTTAAACTATTAGGTAGAGATTTATATAAGATTTACATACGAAAACTAAAATCAATAATAAAATTATATCTATATGTACTTTTATTGCGCGTAAGAACGTTTTATAACATCTACTGAATAAGTTTAACTGTTATTAGCCATGTCGGCCTTGTATTGCTATTAGGACATTAAATTTCATAGCCATTTCCTGATATATGTATTTTAGGTAAAATCGATTATTTAATCTTTATTCTTTAATATAATTGCAATATTTTACATAAAAGCGTAATATTAATATAGTTTTAATTTAATTTTGATCAATTTCTATTTTCTTTTTAACTCATATTAATGTTATAATGAAAGATTATAATAATAGGATTTTTAGAACATCGAGCACGTTATAATTCGATTGAAATTCACGCTTTACCTCATATACAGGGTAAGTAGGGTAGGGTACATAGTTTTCTCTACTTACCTTTCCCGTTTTGTTCCAAAGAAGCCATCTAAATCGTGCCTTAAATAATCCACTAGTTAAAATTTGAAATTGAAACAAAAAAACTGTAAGCAATAAGAACAGAAGATAAGATAATTTATTTTTACAAAATATAATTGTTTTTTCATTTACAATTTGTTATAAGTAATAAGATTAGCCTCAATGTGAATTTCTTTTCTTAACATTTGTGACAACAATCTAATAAATTAAATAAAGAATTTGTGATAACATTGCTTTTTCCGCCCACAGCAGATTAACATTTTAAGTGGTAAACATTTAACCGTCGGTCTTATAATCAATTTTTATATTACATTTCACCATACGTCGTTCAAAATATATTTTTTGTTTATTTACTTATAATTTACTAAAGCAAACTTTGTATATTTTTGCTGTTCAATGGGGCTTAGATAAATTATAAAAGTTATTTTATCAGTTTGTTTTATTTATTCTGATTTAATTTATAATGTACAGTGTTTTGTATATGTATAGAAAATTAATTTTTAAAACAATTTTAAAGACATTAAAATAACTAAAATTAGATACAGTGTCTTAGCGTCGGCGTATATGCGTGTTATACGGTAAGTGTAGATCACGTACTTCAGGCACAATACCGCGTACTACTGATGTTGTTTAATGTAAAATTTCTACACAGTCCACAGATAAATTATAATAAGAAACTGTTCTATCGAAAAATTTTATTGTGTGGCAACACTGTTATCAAAATTGAGAGTACATATATATTTTTTATATATGTAATAATTGGGGTTAGCGTGATTGTTTATGCAGTTTTTCATGTTAGCTCTTGAGAAGAGCGTGACCAAAGGTCGAGGTTAAATAACAAATCTTTATATTACCTTCATAGTTTCACATAAAATGACTTTATCCTCAAATATTAAAAACAAGGATTGCTTTTGGTATATTTAACACTTGAAAATGAAAACACTGAAATCATATGTTTTTTTTACAAATTTTGTTTTTAACATCAACCTGATTGTATCAATAAAATTGTTTAAAAAAATATACAAAATTTCTAAATGACTTTATTTATTTCATAAATAAATCCGCAATTGCCTTTCTACTGTGAGCTAAATCTTTCTCGTTACTAAAATTATTTTTCATAGGTTTCAATTTTCCCTTTCCTCGCTGTATAAAGCATAAAGCGCGGTGTCCAGTACCGCCTCATAATATGGAGCTAGATATATATCGCCGTTGAATGCTAATGCATTAGAGAATCACAGTTACAAGGCTACATTGTAATATATATGCGTCCGTCACATCAAAATATATTGCGGATTCACACGCAAAGCAAATATCTCAATTAGTCATGCTTCCACTCTTTATAAAGTAACATGATTTATTTACTCATATATTTTAGAATACCAACATTATAGTTTGAAAAACCAAGCTTTTAAGTAATTAAACAACAAGTAATAGTCTCAGTTCATGGTGATTTACAAGAAAACAAAATGTGAAATTTCATTAAATATAATAACTTAGTATTTTAATAGTTAATAAGTGAGTTACAATTGAAACGATCTAGAAATTCGTATAGACTGCGGTCAACGCTTGTGTCGAGTCAAAGGCAGATGATATCTTATCTAAGAGTTGTCTAATAATTTAACAGACTTGCAAATGAATTTAATATAAAGGGTATAGAGGACCGTCGTGACGCAGAGGTGCGTCTGCCTATAACCGCGTTGGTTTGTGTGTTCAATTCCCACGAGTTAATTGTAATTACAATTTACAAATAAAATAATGCATATGTTTGTGTAATATATTAAAATATGATACGTATTAGTGGATTTGCTAAATAATTTTAATTCCAGTTCGACTAAATATTTATCATATTTTTAAGTATCAATATTAGACAATAAACAAACTTGCACCTTAAAAAAGACCTTCAAAGCTTTAACTTTTACGCTGAATGGGAATTAATAATTTCTTAAAAGACAATCTCAGCTACAACTTATGCTTATAATTAGTGCTTATTAATGATTCAGTTGATATTTAGATACTTTTATGTATACGATATCAGAATATCGTTGTAATGACAATATCTAAATATACCCAAGCACTTAATAAATCACAAAAGAAAGTACGGAGATTTATTACACAAATATCTTAAAGAAACGAAACAATTCATACTCTTGACATCTATTCGGACTACGAAAGTAATTGTTATTCAAGACGTTAGCGTTCGTATACAAGTAGGATCTCCTGATCCAGGCGAAAGACCAAATAATTGACAAGGCCAAATAAAATGTTCATCGGGTTGTCTGCCTTGCATTATAATGAGATAAAAGATTTTTCAACTGAGATTTATGTTACAAATGAAAAAAAAATAATAATGGCTTCTTCTTAACATATATATAATATGTTATTGTAAATTTATGTACAATTTTAAATACCAGAGTAATTATATATAATAAAATGTATATATTTACTGTGGTAAGAACATTCGTAATGCAATGGAAACTTATAGCGCGTTTTTGTTTTTTTTACGCTTTCCCGTTTCATCTGTGAGCATGGAAGAACTTCAGCTTTCTTTTTACTTCTCAAGTCTTCTGTGAACATATATTTTTTGGTTTATAGTTTCTTCGAGTCGTATTGTTTATTACATTAAAGAAATAAAGTCCTTACATGTATATCTCTAATCAATAACTTTTCTCATTCGGATCTGGGATGGTGGTCACAAAGCTCGTGTCAGCGCTCAGCTCAAACTAAAGTTTTTATGCAGGTCCACGATGTGTATTTTATAGAAAAATGTTTTTAAACTTGCTAAGATCTATCTTGTTGAATTCGAATATAAAACTATTGGTTTTATATTCGCACTCAAAATAATGTGAATATTTTGGATATATGATTTTACCTTATTGATACTTAATTATCTTATCATAAGTGATAATTGATGATGATCATTTATATTATTATACTAATGGTGATCATAAGAAAATACTATCTATATTTTCAGATTAATTTTGACTACGAAAGTAATACAGTTTTTCACTTTACTTTTTATTTGTGTTTACTACATAAATGGAAGCATGCAGAGTAAGATTGACTCAAGATGTTTAAAGACCATCAGAATCATAAGCTAATTGTCACAAAATCCTAAATGTCATAAATTTACTCTAATTTTTTAAATACAGTTTTACAAAGCATCAATCACAAATACCCATATACACGTATGTATACGTCAGTCAGTATGTAATCAAGAAGAGTAGTAGGTCTCCTAATCAATGCCGGTCATTATTACAGCACGCACGTAACGTTATAAATCAGGAGAGCCAATAACGGATTCCATCGTAATCAGTGTTTCTGTCACTACTTAAACAGAAATAAATATTTTTTATATGTAGTTTCATAAATGCATCCTTAGATTTATTCCTTTGTATGATTGTAAACATAAATTCCTTAAGCATTTTGACATAAAACTCAAAGATAACAGTAAATTGGATGTATTTATCATAAACTTGAACAAATTTTAATAAGTGCGTACCCTGCAATTAATGAAATTAAAAACTTTGTAGGGCCTAAGTTAACAAAAGATAGTTATACCTATATGTTATAGTCAAATCAATACTGAAAATATCAAGAATATTTCAAAAATACAACAACAAAATATGTTGATATAAGCTTATTATGTAATGTCAAAGTAACTCGATAAGGTCGTGACTGGCGTTTAGACGATTCGGTTCTGTATTGTCATCCTCTTATATATCACCTTTTCGGCTTTTGTAGTTTTAATGCTCTTCCACCTTCATTTGCACGTTAGTTAATGTAGACCATTACTGCTCTTTTCGATCTAATCAGACTAATTAAAATAGATTTATTTAAAGCTTATTCTTTACTAAAGGCGTTCACGGCGTTATAATAGTGTATTGCTGCTATATAAACAAAATTATTATTATTTTAATAAAACTTGGTAAAATTGTATGTAAAAAAATAGTAAAACTTAATTTCCAAACTAGAAGAAACAATTTCAGCTAATAACAAGTAAAATGTGAAATACCAACAAAATTTTTCATTATGGTACATCTTTCACTGCAACTAAAGGAAAGCCAGTTTTAAAATAGGCACAATAGCCAAACAAACGAGGCCGAGGTAAGGATGAACCTGAAGTTACGGTCGCTTTTACTTTGACTATTATACTTTACATTATAAATTACCTTAAAACAAACAAAATTAAGGCAAATTATATTTTTATGGATAATATAAGCTGATATTTTATTATACATATGTTTAATCGATTAAGTTTGTTTATTTTTTTTTGTAGTCGTTCAATATTCATATATTTTTTATGCAATTATTTAAATTTTTAATATAATCCTAAATTTAATAAAACAAATATATTATGTTAGTAAATACAATACAAATAAAATGAAATGTTATTACAATGTTTTTCTAATGTATACATTCTTATAGTTCATGTTCAGCTTCAAATAATAATAATCAAGAAAATTGAATTACGTTGAAAATGGCTAACCCAAATCCTGACACGCTATTCCACAAAGTCTTTTGTGAAACACAATACGTGCATATTGGATATACATACACAGGAACGTAGGAAACTCTAATGCACCTTTCATAAACTCGCTTCATATTTATAGTTGTGTAAGTGTACAATTATGTTATATTCCTTATATAGATGCATATGTTATAGTATTTAACTTAATTATGACAAAATTATTTTATTACAAAAATATGTAAAATTAAAAATTGTCATTGTTACGTCATTGTTGACATTTATAATTTAAATATTTTTATTTTTATTTTATTTTTATATTTTCAAGTTTAAATTAAATTATCAATTCTTTATAAATAATAAATAAATAAATATACTCACACTACTTCCTACTAATAAGTGAAGAAGAGGTGTTGGGTGGAGATGAGTGTCTGGGTCGGGATACTCATGTCGGGATGGCGGCGGAAGAACCTAACAGTGAGGTCAACGGCGGTACTCAAGTCTTCCAAGAAGATTACGACCTTAACGTCAGGTGGCAACCGGCCGTAAAAACCATAGCCAATCTTGAGACAAACACAAAAGTAAAGAGGAATAATCTCAAGAACGATGCAAATGGCGTCGCATGAATTAAAATTGGTACATCTAGAAACAATCCTAATTTTTCGTAAACATTAACAAAAATTAGAACAAACTTAAGCTTCATAATAAAATACAGGGACGGCAGAGCATTAAGAGATTAGAAGGGCCGTCTCAACCTCGACGAGACTTATTACCATCACCTGCAAACTCTCATGCTACACAAGAACCCATTATTGCTGGAAGAAACAATACTTGGTACAGTTGTTAAAGTACGGTAGAACATTTACTTGTTACGGCCTTCTTTCATTAAATTAACTTCTTAGTTAGAAATATATTACAATAATCGTTTTATTTTTATCTGTTTGTGATTTTAAGGAACTATTATTAATTGTCTTACCCCAAACTCAACCAAATTATTTCTCATATTTAAGTGATAAAATATAGATAGGCTAAAAATCTTTATTCCAATGTGAAAAAATTTAAATTAATTAAAATATTAATACTAACATACAAAACGGTATATAGATATCACATGAATTTATACCTCTTAATGTGCAGTGATTAAAAACAAGAACTTCAATTTCATTTAGTATCATGTGTATATTACTTCTGTCACTCTTTGTACTTTCCCCACAAATATTTTTAAATTAATTCACGTTGTCTAATGAAAGTGTGAAGCGATTGGTTTAATTATAGCCGCTCAAAATAAATTTAAACAAAAAACATTGAGATGGTTGTAAAATTTTGTTACTTCTATTTATAAGAGCAGCTTTGTTTCATTTTTGCAGTTAGTTTTTGTAAGTTTGTTATTATTATTTTAAAATTAATAACGTATTAATTCAATAAAATTTGCAATTCAACATAATATTTTGTAAGTGGTTATATAATAAAAAATATATAAATCATAAATTATAAATGAATATACTACTCATAGTCATGATCATCATTGCACTGAGAGACAAAATTAAAAAGAAAAACTAATTATTTGATGACATAGTCTGTGGTGAAACATTTCCGGGGTAAGTATTGCAGATGCGACTGCGTACGAGAATGTCACAAAAACATTATATCTGATCGATGCCGTGCCAAGGTTGACGTAGCGTGCTGAAAGAGCTCTCGGCATGAGACAAAAATTGCATGCCACATTGATTTTCAGTAAAACTGATCTATTTATATCTGTTAGCTAGTTTTGCTTTGGCTGTTTATAAATGATCTGTAAAGAGGATCGTTTATTCCATATTTTCATGTAGACGTTGGTCGATGAACAGTGAATTAATATTTTTATCTTGTTGTTTACTTTAATATTTATATATTTGAAATATTTCACTTATATCAATTCCTAAGTGTTGTTTTTTAAATGAAATCTGGTAAATATTCAACGCATCAGTCTACGGATAAAATCTTCGGACTGCACTACTAAAGTTTTTGAACGTAAAGTTTCAAGAAACTACATACATAAATACAGTACATGCATTAAATACCTAACTATTCTTAATAAATTATTTATTTCTTAATGAGAGAATCACATTTATCAAACGTCTTATGAAGTAAAATGTGATTATGACGCATGACTCAGTCTAATTGCTCAAGGTTTGCTTTCAAAATTGCTCTGACCACATGTGGAACACACTACGAAACGAGTAACTTGACGTAATATATAAAGTAATTAAAGCTACATTTCCTGTTAACAATTAAAAAATGTAACTAGTTAGTAATTTTCAAAATATAAAAGTTATGTTTTATTCTATTAATGAATTAAGTAAGTAATATATATTAGTATCTTAAATTAATTTTTATTTTATTTTAATATAGCCTACAGCTGTTTTATACAAATTGATCTAGCAACTTAAGGAAGAGCCAACAATTAACAGGAAAATTGTTGTCCTTCAAGTTGTTGTCCTGAACCCAATAAGATTTCCATACCATCAATCATAATCAGTTTTATACTGATTACGAATATTAAAAACACATGTAGGACATGTATACTATACAAGCTTTTTTGTTATTTTCAATGCGACATGGTTACCTATAAAAAGCGCGTCCAGCTAATAACCGTTAACGCACTTGTAATAACTTCTCACTTCACCTGATAACTTACCATAAGGTGATAGGGACGCTCGTTCGCCTTGTTTTCCCCATAAGCTTCTCGAAAAGTTACAATAATAGATAACTAAAATAAGCTTTTAGTAATATAACTTATTATTCTGTATATAAAAATCAAGAGGTTAAAATACATTCTTCTAATATGAATGCGATTATGAACTGTCATACAAAGTTTTTTAATAAACGGAACATCTTACAGTCCCTTAATTCCTTTGGAAAGTTATCTACTATCTGTGACAGTTTGTAATTGGAATTAATGTTACTTTTGCAACAAGAAAGTAAAGGCCACATTTAGCTGCATTAAAGGTTTTAATGAAAGTTTAATTCGTATAAATGACCTGGATGCGACAAACTTTGGAAAAGTTGAAGAACTTAGGCACTCCTTTTGCATTAAGCTTAGTGCTCGATTAACTTACTTACCGGCTGGCTTTTTGTTTACCGTTGCTAGTTGACAATTGTACTATGAGAATAAACGAAGAATTTACTAGAAAACTTAAAAAATAAAGATCCTGATAGATTCTGTTATTTTTTAATAAATGAGATTAGCAAGTAAGAATTAGTCTGTTTAATAATACCTTTTTGGACAAAACAAAATGTTCATACATATCGATTAGAATATTCGTTCAGGCTATATGACATCACGTTAACAGTTTCGGTTCTCCCGGTCAATATTCCCTCGAACACTTGAATATAACATACGCAAGCTATAACTAATTTCAGTGGACCGTGGGCTGTGGAATCCAAAGAAAAAATCGTCTATTTAAACTATTACATGTGAAGGAGAAGATAAGTAATCAATAACTTAAAATTTTTGCTTTCTTTGTTATATTAAAACAAATGTAAGATTTATGTCATGTTACAATACGTTAAAATACGTAAAGTAAAAAATTGAAATGTCTATCATACTGATAAAAATAAAAAAAAAATACTTAAACATCAACATACCCTCAGTAACCACGAAGTACGCAACTCAATTTCCGGCCACATCAAACTTTCATACTGAAAAGTGTAAAAAGTCGACTCTTAAAACACGATGATTGTTTATTTTAGTGTCGTAATAGAATATTTGTATAGGCCATCTTGACGCAGGAAGCCTCTCATTGACTAATATTGATGGTTCTGGGTTCAATTTGGGTGGTGTTTTCAGTTTTCCGCTCTGGCAAAACAAAGCGCAGCGTTGGATTAAGCTTGAAAACCACTCACCAGAATGTTTGCTTGTTTCGTGTATGTTTATTTAAAAAATTCTGTTAAAAAATTTAAAAAAGAAACCTAAAAAGTATTTTTAAATCTTTCATTTATGAAAGAGACTCATAGAAAATGAGTTTAGCTTCAATTAGAATATTGATAGTTAGTATAGTTAAAAAAATAACTTTAATTTTAATTATTCAAAACCAAAAAGTTCAAGTAATGCTTTTAAATGTAGAATAATTACTATGTTAAAAATTGTATTGAGTGGAATATAAATTTCGATTGTTAGAAACAGAAAGTATGTAAATTATACATGTGAGAAACTGAAAAAATCTCGACGAAGATGAAGTGTAGATGAGTTTTGCCACTCAATAAACGAGATATCTTATGCAGTCGGTAAGCGAGGAACGAAATGAAATGAATACAGAAGACAGATAAAAATTATCTCGCTTACCGACTGCATAAGGTTTATTTCTTTTTTTTTTAGCTTCACGCTTTATCCCGCATATTGCAAGGTAGGCAGAGGGAACTGCAGGAACTATATGAACCTAGTGTTAACACACTCCGTTGCTTAGTCCCTGTTTTCTCCGTCCCCGCTTTCCGCCTTTTTCGAGGCATTGCGGTTTAAGTGGCGAAACTCAACCAGCGCTTTGCCTAGTTTCCAGAGCGAAGAAAATGGAAACAGAAAAATCCATCTTCCCCGAGTGGGAATCGAACCCTCAAACCGTACCGTTTACAGGCAGACGGTGAGCCTCTGCGCCACGACGGTCCTTTGGTTTATTTCTTAATATATTAAAATATTCCTTTTGCACTTGACAAGTTACCAACGCGACTTAAACAAACAAAATTCAATTTATTTAATGAATATTACTGTAGTTTTAACAAATGAACCCGAAAGGTTCGATGGTCTATAATACTCTAAAATTCTGAACACTTTTGAATTTGATAACTACATCATAAAATTTAAAATAAGCAATATATATTACTTTTAAAGCTATGAAAATATACCCAGGATCAATAGAATTACCAAATAACCAAAATTTCATTCTGAATTAATTTACTATATTAAGAACTTTCCTAACGTTACAGAGGCTTGTATAGTAAAAAAGAAAATCAATAGGCACTACAAATTATATCACGGTCTAATTATTATCTGGTTTGCTCCATTGTACTCGATTTCATGTTGGGAGTAGAAATTTTTTTAGTCTTTATCTGCTCGTCAGGGTAAACAGAGGGGTCCCAGTAACCGTAGAAACCTAGTGTTAAGACACTACTTTCATCGTTTTCCGCATTGCGTGTTAAGTGGCGGAACTTAAAGTTGTGCTTGCCTAGTCACCAGAACGAAGAACCCACAACGGAGAATCGAAACTGCCGCGTTTACAAGCAGATTCACCCCTCTGCGCCACGGCGGTTCCTCGATCTGGAGTGGAGTGAGAGAATATATTATTATGGTTGTTAAACTACATTATAGACAAGGCAAATCGATTCATATCACACTGGTAGTAAAGGAAAATTTTCCACGTTTATTTTCTTCGTAGAAAATCAAATTTACCATAATAATAGATATAGTTACTCAAATATTTATACAGGACTAGCGTGCCGATTTTATTGAATCAAGTAGCCATTAAAAGCCCTTATCAATATTCAAACGGTATACAGAAATTCGTTTTCCCACTTTGAATATATACTTATCTGTAATTCTCAGCACTTTTATAAATTTAAAAAGAAATAACTTCAAGGTTTCATTATAAAGAGACTTTTGTATTCTATATAAGTATGTATATCGGTAACGGTCGTGGGTTCGATCTTGACTTGGTTGATGTTTTTGTTTATTTCCGTTTCCCTTGTATTGGGGCGAAATACGGTCGTCTTGATATTGAGTTTTATCTAATTTAAGCAATATAGAAAAAATTAAAGAAAATAAAAAATAATCATAAATTACTATTATACTACATTAAAATTTAAATTACTATTATACTACATTTATATGTAGTATAATAGTAATTTAAATTTTATATTGTATAAAACTTAGATAAACCGAATAAACTTAAGGGGTATTTGGAAATTCTTATTAACATTATCTAAATACTATTGTTTTAATTTTATAACCATAATTACTGTCTTTCATTTCTATTTCCAATTATGTTAGCAGTTACAAGAATTTATAATTACTACTTATATAATAGTAGAATTTGAATAAATTAAGTAGATACTAGGCTATACCATGTAATGTAAATACTAACTATGTTTTGTCATCTCAACTGTTCTGAATGCAAGAACTATATATTTCTATGTATGATATGTTCTTAATACTTCTTCTTCTTCTTCTTCTCTTTATTTATGGCGTTCCGAGCGTGCCAGTTGAGCACAAATCACTTCGCCAATGTCACGTTGAATGGAGAACACACAAAATTCTTAATACAAGATCGTAAATAAACTTGTATTATTGGCTCATAATATTGTAGCCATATATGAAAGTTATCAATATTTCCACTTAAGTATTAAAAGTAGTTGTAGGTTTAAATTATATTTAGTTTAATTAAATTATATTTATTAAAGCTATCGTAGCTGCACTCTGATTGTTAACTCCGTCACTCAGCAAGCGAAGTGTCAATATCTCGAAAACTGAGCAGAAAGTGGTACAAGGAGTGTGTTTTCACTAAATCCATCTTGTGCTCAATGTAGATCTATGTGTAGGCTTAAACTGTGTTTATAAAATAACACATGTAACTAAAAAATATAATATATATTTATATATAGTTAGGAATTTATATATTTATAAATAGTTATCACAATTGATAAAGCCTATAAAAACCAAGAATTTATCATGTTATTAGTTAATCGGAGCTGTTGCATGCTTTCAATCCTTATTAGAAGAGTACCACTCTGAAATATTGTTCTCGAAGCTCACTCGCTCTAAGCAGAATCTCTGTCCGAACACAACGGAAACAAGCGAATATAGTAACTATGAACATATAATTTCTTTTACGTTTCAAATGAATCAAAATAATATATATACGTCCATAGCATAATCGCGGCAACATTCATACAGTTTTCGTTTAATTTTATGACGTTTTATAATATTTTTAATAGCCATACACATGAAAACGAAAAGTAATAAATCAATCAATAAATTTTCATTAATGCCGGCTGAAGGTCAAACCATAAATAGCTTCTATCGGTAACCGACAAAAATATTAATCGTTCACCAGCCTTGAATTTTCATTTACAATTGGCTAAAGTAGGTATAGCTCGATTGTGATTACGAGTGAGGTAGGGCAGGAAATACTTAATTAACTACATTTAACTTTAATTTCTAAAATTTAGTAGTAATTTATGGCTTTTTATTGCTACACGAGCATAGTATTAGGACTTAAGCTCCTTAGCTCTGTGGTAAGAGGCTTGAAATTAACACTTGTGTTTGTATATAAAGTAAAATGTCATTTATTTATTTAACATAACATGATCAAATTAATTTTCTATATAAGAAAATGCAGTAAATTGTTTTTAACAATAGGAACACATTGTTAATTGAATTTTATTTAAATTTTATATTGTATAAAACTTAGATAAAAGCGAATAAACTTAAGAGATATTGGAAAATTCAATTAACATTATGTAAATACGATTGTATTTATCTTTTAATTTTACAATCGTAATCAGTGCCTTTCAGATATTTCTATTACTACTTTTATTTGTGTTAACACTTATGAGAATGTAATAAATACTATTTTATACTATATTTTGTAGAAATCAAGTCAAATTTATCTGATTGAAACGTGATAGTTGTTGGTTCGACCACTCGTTTAATTATTTTAGATTTGTAGCTACATTGTTAAGTTATGCACTTAACTCGAGGCGTCTCAATAGGGAGAGGGGGTGAATCAAAAAATAGAGTGTAATAAGTTTTATAGTTTTCACTTGAATCAATTAATGTTGTGGAACCGGATGAAGTTTTAAAATTTTGTCAGCGTGTAAAGACTCGACAAAAAAATATATTTTGAGATTAGGACAAATGCAAAGGCGTTTGTACATGTCGCTAATCTCATAATATATTTTTTTGTCAAATTAGCTACTAAATAACAGTTTAGAAGCTCTAGTCAAGTTACCGTCACAGATCTGAAAGAGATAGATTAAGGGAGAATTTTAACAATAGAACCTAACCTCAAACAATGTTATATATCACAATTTAAAAGAATTGTGATAAGACGTTTGTATGTTAAAGGTTATTACCGGATTAATGATTTTTTAAATGACAACACACCATGGGAATAAAATGCTCCAGTCTGTTTCAAATGTGTCATTATCAAAATGAATCAATGTAAAATTATTGTTCATTTAAAAAAAAAATCCCTCTGAGTTTCTTGCGCTGGTTCTTCTCAGGTCTGAGGCATTAACTTTAGCGACGCGGAGTAATGTTTTGACGTTCAAAAAATAAATCATGGATTCTTATTTTGAATAAAATTATTTGAATTTGAATTTGACTATCCCAATAATTCCAGGGTAAAAGTTGGTGCTAAACAAACAGGGGCATTTATCGGCGTCACAAAATATATTCGAGACGACTAGGTTTACAATAAACATAATAAACATACACTTGATTAATAAGTTTATATAATCATTTCTTTCATATTACGTTTATATTATATAAAGAACTTTTGTATGCGTTTATTTTTTTATTTTATTAAGTTTGTAAACACTGCTTAATTGTTATAATATAAAAAAAATAAATATAATTGTCATTCACAATCAAATGTTATAAAAAGGTAATCTTAAGAACATATAGTAAGGGCAAAACAAAAAAAACAATAAATTATCACTATATATGTCATTCAACATATATACATATATACTAGAAGATTTCATAAGGAAATTATTAATAACACCTTGAAAGTATGAAACAATTTTGAAGTTGAAAAACTTGAAAAATTTCCCTATTGTGAAGTAAGTGCGGAAATTATACGGGAGCATGAAACTATAGCGTCGGCTTGCACAAACTTCAAAAACTTTAAACTTACACGTTCAAACTTCAAAAATATATATAAATATATAAATTTCGTGCTCTATAGACACACTTACTACTTATATACTTATGTGTATATTGGCAGATGTAGCCTAGTGTTAATATATTACATTCTGATTCGGGGACTCGATGTTGAGCTTTGCCTTGCTATTAAAAGGAAGAAAATGAAAATTAATAAAGTTAAATATCGAACCTACAACCGTCAAATGCTACCGCCAAATATATTATATTACCACACCATCATATATTTACTTATTAATTTAAATATATCTACAGATGTATAAATAACAAAAACAAAATATTGTGAACAAAATATGAGTTAAGTCAAATCTCTTACAATCACAATGACAATGCTTTCAGAAAGCGATTTAATATATCAATGTCTGTTCCCGACGCGTTGTCTGACACAAGTCGAAACGATAAGCTTTCAATGGGAAATACTGTGTTAACAGCTTTCTATAAAAATAATTTAGAGAAGAACTTGTAAACGATATGACGGTTTATTTTCCTTATCTTACGTAAATATCTAAAAAAATATACCACCAGTCTGATTGTCATCACAATTTTTTTATTTTCAATAAAAAAATAATAAGATAAAAATATAAAGAAAAGAGATTTTAAAAAAGTGTGAACTTAGAATATGTCTACATCGTCCAACAACATACGAAATTGAAACGGAAATGGAGAAAGTTTAGAAGTATCGTCATTTATGAAGAACAAAAACTGTAGAAGTAATTATCAGTGAAAATCATCAAACCCTTTGGACTTTCAACCATTATAAATTGAATAGTAATAAAATATAATCCTATGTTAGTTTTTATATAGTAATAGAGAGTACTGGAATGCCATCTTGGCTTAAAGCGTAAATAATATAATTACATATAAGCTAAACTAATAAATCATCTAAATTTCATTTTATAAGTTTCAAATAACTTATTTTTAATACTGTTGTTGGACTATGGATTTTAAAAGAAAAATGTTAATATAAACTCCATATAAGTAGTTTCTCCAAGAAACAAAAGCCCAAAAAATAATAGCAATAGATGCACTTACATGCAATTTTAATAAATAAAAAAAGCTGCGTTAGTAGCTAAGTAACTAGTCTATTAGCTAGTAAGTCAATATATTAAAGATACTAAGATACAATACACTATATGCTCGTATAACTATATAAGTATATAAAACAATATTTATTTTTCATCACACTATAGAGTAATGTAAATTCTTATGTATACAAATGCACTTTCTTATTTATGTACAAGTAGTGTTATAATATAGAGCTAAATGTCACAATAAAAAAATGTTAAAATATACATATTAAGTGAGAATTAAACTTGCATACTAAGAATAAAATCGTGGTTGAAGGTCAAATAACACGTTAAATTTGTGTTACAAATATTTGTTATTCATGGTTGAAAGGTAAATTGGTTAAAAGTTTTTATTTGGGATACCTTTAATTTTCCAATCTTTTTCTATAATACATATGTGCTAATTTATTGCGAAATTTTATAGTTCAAAGTCAACGAGGCTACTAATTTTTGATAACGTAGTGATTCCCTTATAAAATAAAGCAAATCGTTCATATTTTTTGATTAGATCAATTTAGAGTTGTGATTTTTAATAAAAATTACAACTCTAAATCGATTTTCTCTATAAAAAACAGTGTCTTGACACTAGGTTCTGACATTAACCTAATTCAATAAATATTTACAATATAATTTAATTGCGAAATCAACTTGTTACATTGTATAAATGTTTCACACCATTAATAACCATTAACTATTTAGTTATATAGATTTTTTGTACCACATGTTATTTTTATGTAACTGTGTCGCTTCAAATGATGTAACAAGCGAATAGTGTACTGGAAAATAACAATACTTCAATATTATTTTTTAAACAGATAAGATAAGAATCTAAATGAAAGTGGAATTTGAATATCTTTGAATACATCAAGGCTTGTAAAAAATCTGCTTATAAGACTGCTGCAACAAAATATTGGCTTTAACTTTTCTTTGATAGCTGACAAAGGGGAACTTAGTATTAATACTTTCTATTCCCATTATCTGTGTAATTTTTGAGATAATTGCAATACCCAAAAAACGGGAATACTATTGATCTTATTAAAGAAATTTTCATTTATTTTATTTTACAACTAAATAATAGAATTTTTTATACCAACTCTATGTTGATTAAGTTTGACAATAGCAAATATATCTCTTCAAATGTCCAATATTCAAACGACAGACACGCCTTGTGAAATCGCGTGAGCTCAACTCGTAAAACATCTTCGATTGAACCAATTGAGCATTTTCTTAATTTGGTATTCATGCTCGATGTTTGCGACTTACGGAAATTGTATTTACTTCTTATTTTTAGCATTTTATGATATTTGTGAAAGGTTATGTTATATTATTACAAGTTTTCATAAATCATTTGTCACTTGATTGCTAACAAAGGGAGAATTCCTTTATCCCTTTCTTTACTAAATCTACTTACATAATAACGAGACAAGTGTTTCAGTTATCTTTATATGAAATATTATATTTTTGTATTTAAGGTATAATTTTATTTAAAAAAATATATGTATTTATTTATGCTGAACATAACTTATTTGATACGTTGCAGTGTATTTACGCTTTTGTATATTCACTTCAATAAAAGCTTGTGTTTAGAAAGATTTTTTTATGAACATACGTGCCTAACAGTATAAGCCATAACAGTATAAGCGATGAGATATTTTCATTTGAAACATTTTTCCCTGACCTGGTTAGACAAACACGGTATTTGGTTCCACGATACATAGAATGATGTTTAAATATTAATTTTAAATTTAAAAAGATTTTTTATTATAAAGACTATTCCTAGACTATATTTATGCAGTTTAAACACAATTGAAAAGCTGGCACCCTAAACAAGCACCAGCTTCTCATTCTATCTTCAGGTCTTCGTCATTAAAACAAGTAGTAAAAAGTAATCGTAAATCTTGTCTTAAAATTTTCATTATATAAATGAAAATTTAAAGTAACTGGGTTGGATCCCCAGTCGGAGAAGGTGGATTTTTCTATTTCCATTTTCTTCGCTCTGGCAAACTAGGCAAAGCGCGGCGTTGAGTTCCGCCACTCAACACGAAATGCCTCGATAAAGGCGGAAAGCGGGGACAGAGAAAGCAGGGACTAAACAACGGAGTGTCTTAACACTAGGTTCCCTGCAGTTCCCTCTGCCTATCCTGCCATGTGCGAGATAAAGCGTGAAGCTAAAAAAAAAATCAAAGATAATATGTTCAAAAAACTATATTTATGTTCTTATTATGGTGCATCCGAATATGAATCTTTCACTTTCAGGCTTTACCAGCTCATCGATAACATATGAAACGAAGCTACTAAGCATACCTCGGTCAAGCGTACTGAAAATTGCGGGCGTAAGTTAGGGCTTAGAGACAGCAACACGATGTTACGTTAGAAACAAAGATAGTTATTACGGTGTCTTATTTTACTTGCTGCCAAAATGTAAGTAAAACATTACAGGCAGTACAACCTTTTTTCTTCCCTAACCTCTAAGGTAAACTAGACCCAATAAGCAATTACTTCGTCTCATCGTTACTTATAATATTTACCTGTTGTTATTTATTTCTTTTTATTTATTTTCTTTTGTAAACAGTATTTATTACTTATTATTTTAAGAAATATAATATGGCATGAAAATAATGAAAGAATAAAAATAAATAATAAAGATGTATACGCACACATATTAAAAGAGGATTTCTCAAGGAAATGTCAGGGAAAACGTAAAAAAGGAATTTATGTTACATAGTTCGCATTAATGAAATTTAGAACTAGATTTTGATTCGCCATTGTGTAAATTTCTTTAAATATGTCATATATAAATTATGGAGTGACACTAAAATCTCTTCATTGGTTATATTAAAATAACCCCGTTTTAAAAGTTAATTTTGGCTTCTGACATATGTTGCAAAATAAGCATAATATATTAGTTAAGATTAAGACATCCTAAATATTTCTTTTCATTCAATAAGTGTTTCGAATAAATGAAACCGTGCCAAATGTGTGAAATGCATAAAATAAAATTATTATGAAAGATATCGCTGAAATATGAATATCTCTAAAATATTTGTATATCCACTTTAAAATATATAAATGGAATACGATGACAGCGTATCACAATTCACGATTAAATTGCTAAATTTATAGAACAAAATCTAAGGTGAAATGTTGAAAGCTCTTTTTACCGAGATAAGCTTATTAAATGGTTTTTAGGGCGCGGTGGCACAGCGTCTGTAAACAGTTGTAGGTTCTAATACAGTCAAAAAAGTAAATTATTTTTATTTCGTCGCTATGCTTTCTTGTCTTGTTGACATATGATAGTTGGAAAACGGTGCGGAAAGTGAAAGCAAATACTATCTCCAAAAATGAGCGAAAACTTCGGAATGTAGTTTCCTAAATCCTTGCCCTGCTTTAAGCAGAAGACGCGTGTTTTTCGTTCTCACTCAAAATTGAGTGTGCATCAAATCCAATCCAATCCAATCCCGATATGGTCGAAGTGCGGTGATGAGTTTTCCACTATATATATATCTTATATATATGTCTTAAGTTTGAAAAAGAAGTTGTGTAATTAAGTGCTTATTGTATTAACCTTAGACTCTTTTCGCTAATCGTTCTATAGAATCGTATATTCTTGTCTTTTTTTTATATAAGCATATATCTTTATATAAAAAAAATATAACCAACTACTAATGAAGTTATGTACTAAATCAACACAAAAAATGAATCCATTGTCTACATAACAAAGCTTGTATTTACTTCCCAAAACTGAGAACTAAATGTTTCTTTCTTTTGCCTACCCTGCTTCAAGCGGGATACAGCTTAATATCAATCAATGTTTGTCTCTCCCTTTTTCGCCCTTGGCGTTATGTAATAGTACAATATAATTTACATTCTCAAATAACAAGTTCACGTATGCGTACACATACTGTGTGCGTGGAAACAAACAAAGTGTGTTGTGTAACAGCCCTCGACTTAGATTATAAGTCCACGTATTTTGGTCAAAGTGGCCTTATATGGTTCACAAGGGTATGTTTAATTTCAAAAATTTGAACTTAGCTTAGTAATTATCTAGTCTTAGAAACGCAATTTGTATTTGATTATGGTATTTTCTCTTTATTTTTTATATTAGTAGTACACATGTATATAGCACATGGATAAATGGCAATAGTTAAATTATATATGACACTAACACATGTTTAAGGTATGTTTGCTTGTATATACACTATATTATACACTAAAAAGCTATTCCACACAAAAATATATATTACTTCTGAGAAAAAAGTTTTTAATCAAACCAATTCTTTATCTATGTATCCACTAACTTGTACCTGTAGCGTCGCTACGCTCAGGAGATAAGAAATAGGTAACGTGTTATTGTCTGTCGTAGTTAGTATGACCGAAAGCTAACTAGACTATGAAAATCATAATATTTATTTTATTAGTGGTGTTGCGTTGCATAATGTATTTTTACTAAACAGATATCATATATTTACTAATACATCATGTTTTTGGCCTTATTTAAACTTGTAGAACTAAATAAAATTTCACTATGTTAATCTTACTTATGCTTTACATATAACTATGTCATGATATGGACTAAATAATAGTATCAGGAATATATGCAACTACATTGAATAGCTTCAATCTCAGTGCCATGTTGACATAACTAAGTGATTGATCAAGGTGTTCTGTACATTATACGTGTTAATGAAAACATAAAGTAATATATCCACAAATATATAAATCCATTTTATAGGTATTTTAATATTTTGTTTATTTCTATAAGAAAACGTTGCTGTATATTTTCTTTAAAAAATAAAAATATATAAAAATTTTATCACGCGCAACGGTTTTGAGAAAAAATTGAAATAATTTTATTATGGAATAATTTCATTTACTTTAAGAAATAATAGTAATTAAAAATTTTATCACATTTGTAGCAATTTTTAGAATAAAATAAATAATTTTATAACAGAAGAGTCTCACCTTAAACAGAAACTCCTTTAAATCCTCTAATTTTAAAACACAAAAACACAGATAAATAAATTTATACTTTACAAGCAAACGTTTTAAGTTGATTTTAACTGTACGAAAGTTGTAGTACGATAGAGCGCGATGCGTAGGGCGGGCGGGCGTGCGCCGTTGTAGATGCACGATAGCCAACTGACGTGAACTGACTGAAATCTTTCACAACAAGCATTTTTTTTAATAATATTAATATATTTAAAAAAAAATACTTTTAGTGACAGATACTGTAAATTATTAAAAATTATACAAAAGAACTATTGCTTATGCAATTTTTAATGTCAATGAAACTCTTTCGTCTAATTATACAGTTCGTTGTTTGTTTTGTTTTAAATGTATTTTCTTCTGTCTTTTTTATTCTATTTGTCACACATTATCATGTTATATGTATATATATATATATATATATATATATATATATATATATATATATATATATATATATATATATATATATATATATATATATATATATATATATATATATATATATATATATATATATATATATATATATATATATAATAGCAATACAAATGCTTATTATGTATATTTGTTTGTTCATTAAGTTGTTCAAAAAAAAGAATAAATAATAAGCAAGATCAGCAATTTTGTAAATAAAAAAATGAAATACGAGTATGGTGACCGCTGAAAGTAAAAATTTCAAAAAATTCAGTCCAGCTCGCCACTTTTTTGCCGCATAAATCTAATAACGCATATTTTTATTCCTCGAAACGTTCGCTGTTCTGAATACTTTACATATATATATATATATATATATATATATATATATATATATATATATATATATATATATATATATATATATATATATATATATATATATATATATATATATATATATATATATATATATATATATATATATATATATATATATATATATATATATATATATATATATATATATATATATATATATATATATATATATATATATATATATATATATATATATATATATATGTATATATATATATATATATATATATATTGTCGGAAAAGATTTGTAGTCTGTTCTCTCAACATGACATTACTTTATCTGTATCATTTCGACGAAAGGATGATGTTTAGTAACTATCAATGAATAAAGTCAGCATATAATGTATTGAATTTTTATATTTGTTCCTTCGATGTCTATATTCTACACGCGATTTTAATCGTTTATAAATATTGTTTTTATTACTATTCCAATTGAAATGTAAGTTTATTTATATCTTTTTTTCATGTAAAATATAATTAGTGTATAAATGCTTACTTTAAGAGAAAGTTAATAGAATAAGATATTATTTTAAATTTTAATATGATTTCTGAGGCCAGTGGGACAGTGTCTGTTGGATGTCAATCTCCGTTTAGTAGTTGAGTTAATTTCCACTTCCCTACTTTGGTATGACATAGGGCGAAGTTCTATTCTCTCTCATTTATGCTAAATATCATAAATAAGAAATATAAAACAATTAAAAAATATTTACTATCGCACTCTATTCCAAGCTATAGATAGTTTCATAGTACGTTGTATTCCAAACTATACATAGTTTCATAGTACTCATCGGTCTCACAACTCTCATTGCTCGACATTCCATTAACTACATCATCTAGCTAGCGAGAAAATAGCCTATACTGTGAATGTAGGCTTTTTTCTCTATTCTAAAGATTCATCGATATTCATATTACTTATATAAACGATTTTGATTTCGATAAAATGCTTAATAAAATTTAAATATTTTTTTGCGTTAAATACTAATTGTTATTCATACTGGACTGTGGAATAGTAAAAGAAATGTTGACTCTACAAACATTTGTAGCGCTTTCAAAGAGCGTATATTTTTAGTGTCTTGTTAAAATAAAACGCATCACGTGTTAGAATTCTCATGGGTTCATTTATGGTTTTACATACATATTTTACTCTATAGTAGATCAAAAACTTAAATAACTAAACAGTCTTTTTAAGTGCTAATTAACGTAAAATTGTACAAAATAAATAAAAATTTAGAATTATGTTGTAATCTTTTTTCTTGTTAAAATATTGCAATTAAACTCTGTAAATGTTTTGGTTTTCTACATAATTAGCATAAAAAAATGTTAAAAAAATGTTAAAAAAATGTATCTTAAGGAAGGAGAATATATGACGTGTACACTACATAGCCTTATGAAGTTTTATGCGTTCATAGTTGTAAGTTTTTACTTTTGACAAAATATTGTTCGTCAATATTGAAATGTATTGTACAATGTCCAACAATAATTATAAAACTTCATAATTATTATTACACGGGTGAACCATTTCTAGCCAGATTTGCCCCATTTACACTATGTGCCACTTTGGTTTACTAAAATTTACAGGCACATAATTCATTTTGTACTTTATCATAACGCAAATTTCTTTCATCAATATCACTGATAAATAGTCGAGCTTATTAACTGATTCAGAGTTCATTCTTACTTAAATCTTGTATCATCGGTTTCTAATATTTTAAATGTGGCTGACGTTATAATCTTCACAATTATAAGTTTTGTTGTCTGTTCGTTGGCTGTCTTTTTTCATAAGATATTTTTTCCTGTCCTTACTTTTTCAGATGCGTGAGACCAAAACACTTAATTAATCATATTTACGTCAGTGGCCACCTTATCATATCATAATAATTTCTGTCTTTTTTGCTTAAAGTTATACCAAAAAATAATAACTTCACTAAAATAATTAAAATAATCTAAAAATCTATTATAATTTAAAGTGTTTTGCTGAATTGCGCAAGTATCGAAAACTTAAGCAAATAAGCACGTACATATAAAATGATCGATCATTTTTTCACTCGGCTCACCTTATTGTTTTTTCTAACATCATATCAGATTGAATCATCAGAATGTCAAGCCATTGGCTAACGTATTGAATTTAATTAATCAATAACGAATAAAACTGTTTAAGTTTGAACATCGCCCCATATTTATCACCGATCCGCCTTTTCCAGATGTTTAAAACGATACCAAAAGAAAAGTTCTAGATCAAAAACTCGCCTCTCTAAGTGTCCACTTTCACAAATAATATATAATGTTAATCTTTACTTAAAAATATTATTTACTATCTTTAATTTCAAATTTTTAGTCCTTCTCTTTTTTATTTTTCTCTTCTCTCTTTTTATTTTAAAAATATTTTATTTCCCTTTTATTATGTATATTAACGACTACTTGCTGCTTAGTTTTATAAAGTACCTATATAAGATCGTACTAACTTATAATTAGGTATATTTGTTATCCTTCTCCGCTTACAATTTATACTGACCTCTTCCTGCAGCTAACATATTAAAACATAATCTAAATAATGAGACTGCTATTGTTCTCGAACTAGTAGTTTTCTCCCAATCAACTTTATAATTTTATTTAAAACTAATATGTCCATGTTTTTTTTTTTTGTTTTAGCTTCACGCTTTATCCCGCACATGGCAGGGTAGGCAGAGGGAACTGCAGGGACCGTGGGAACCTAGTGTTAAGACATTCCGTTGCTTAGCCCCTGCTTTCTCCGTCCCTGCTTTCCGCCTTTTTTTTTCGAGGAATTGCGTGTTGAGTGGCGGAACTCAACGCCGCGCTTTGCCTACTTTGCCAGAGCGAAGAAAATGGAATTAGAAAAATCCATCTTCTCCGACTGGGGATCGAACCCAGAAACCGTCGCGTTACAGGCACACGTTGCGCCTCTGCGCCACGACGGTTCATGCTAATGCTTATATATGATTTTGCAGAATAATCAACAATATTGTTGACTTTCTAAATGTCGCTTTAGTCAAAAACTTGAAACTAGAAACTTATCTTAAGCATATTAAAGTTGTATGAAGTTAAAAAGACATACAAAACAGTTTTCTCGATCGTGACGTTGCATATAAAACGACCTGTTTTAAGGTTCCAACGGTGAAATCTCATTTTTATTTTATTCGTATATGCATTTTGATATTATCAACTGTTTACATAAAATATAGCTTTTATGTAAATAAGCTTTGTGTTGTTACAAAATGCGTAATATTTTTGAACGAACTTTATAGATCTTTTTATTTTTATTTTAATATTTCTTTTCTAAATTTAAATTATAAATTATACTATTCAAAGTAAAATCTAGTAAATGTATATTTATTAGTAACAATATTACATTTTTA
The DNA here is from genome assembly GCA_037178615.1 of Dione vanillae. Lineage (NCBI taxonomy): Eukaryota > Metazoa > Arthropoda > Insecta > Lepidoptera > Nymphalidae > Dione > Dione vanillae. The sequence goes on along the minus strand of JAZFAU010000138.1, from coordinate 2,657,596 downwards.
CTAAAATATTTATCCCATGGAATTCAAATTATACAGTATTTATTATGATATCACATTACTAAATGAGAAGAATAAAATGCCCCGAAACTGACGATTTCCGGCGATGATTTATTTAAATTCCCCTTGTAACAAGGGGACATACGCCGTACGCTACATTTGTACATAATATATATCGAAAATTGAATTTCCTGGATGACTCGGAGGATACCCAATTCAATTTGCCAGCAATACGAGTTTGTGGGGTGTAACAAGTATTTTAAAAGGTATTTTCCGCTAGGAAGTTTTGTAATACACAATTTGGAGCTTACAAATGGTTATATCATGAAAATAGCTTTATCTTATGTCTAATATACAGGTAGTTGTAAAAATCTTCTGCTCCAATTTATTTCAAACTCGTGTCTTTTCTCCCTTGCGGTTAAATTGAAATAGTAAAAGTTAGACAGATATAATTGTGACTGCAGATGTAGTGGGATGACGGAATGGCAAACATCTTGTAATATAATTATTAAATCTAACAATAGTTCTTCAAGTGCGTTAGAACTGGTTGAGATTACAATTATTAAACAAATAAAATTTTCAGTTTTATAATATGTATCTATTGGTATAGATATAGAATTATTATTTACTATCTTAGGAAAGCTTAAATCTTATAAATATTTTTATGTCTATAAGTATATATTACGATATGCAAAAAGAGAAAATAGATTGGAATATTCAATTTGATCGCTGCTACATTTCAAGATATAGATATTTTACTGCTTCTATAAAGATAGTGAATGTAAAATTTCCATATGAATTGTACTTTGACTACAAAGCAGTGCCGCTGTGAACAATACACTCGATACGTCTCAGGGCCCATCGATAGATAACGCCAAATATAAGCGAGGTCAGGTGTTCTTTTTCAATTTAAATTCAGAATAACTTAAAGTATATATTTATATGTATATAGTTATTTTAATAGAATAATTATATAAATATAATATTATTGTCAACTACAAATAATTAATTATCAGTTCTGCCTACTAGGCAATCGCGGCGTTGAGCTCCGTAATACCTGCCTAAAGTATGCGGACACTTAACTCGAGAATCTTACGGCGGCCTGCGGCCTGCGGTTCCTTTGCCTTGCCCGCTATATGGGTGATAAAGCGTGAACCTATTAAAAAATATTTTTAATGGGTTCACGCTTTCAATAGATATATCTTAAGCATTTCAAATTGAGTATAATATTGTACTCAATTTGAAACGCTTTAGATATATCCATTTTACATACTAAATTTATTTTTGTGCGTATATGAATAAGCGTATTATTTGTTGACTAAATTAACGCTATATTCCTGTCACGAAAGTGTCATGAATTAAGTATTTATTCATCGTGTCTAGCTTACATGTACACTTACAAATATACATATGTAAGTGTCAACTATGAGAGCTTTGCCTGCCTAACGTTATGTAAATTTACATTGATCAAAAAAGCTGTGGAGCACTCGTCAGAATATTGCTTGTAAATAAGTTATTACTACGGGGAAAAGACTATGCCAGGTACCTAGTTTGAACATTGTATTTCGATGACGAAATGTCACAGGACGTTACTTTAATATTCGCAGAACTAATGCAATGTTGAAGCTTTTAAAGGGTTCATATTATATATAATTTGAAAACTTTTTGAATCACTTGAACGAAATATATAAACGTACAAATGAAAAGTATCATTTTATATGTTACCATTTTTTATATATGTATTTTTTTTATATTTTATCTACGCGGAAAGTATACGCCCTTAGTAAACATAATTTTGCGCGCATAAGTCCCCTTTCTGAGGTAATCCCACAATTTTTTCTCTATTTTCTAGAAAGTTCCATTAGACAGTAATCAGTTCAGCCATTTTGGACATTAATCCGGATAAACGGAAAGACAATGAGTCAGTAATGTGTAGATAGCTATAGTACTTAAGTAACCGTTATTCTGGATTCACATACAGACACTTCAATTTTATTTTTATATATAAATAGTTTTTATCGTGTCATATTATGTTAATTAAGATAGGTAATATATAAGTTCTAGCGACGTAACTTGAGAAAAAAATATAATATTTAATATGAAATTTTAATTTTTAGATATTTTTTACGAAGTTCCAAAAGATTACTGTTCTTTTTGTCCAATAACTGGTTATGTGCTACATATGTAATTGTTTTTCGTGGACATTGGATTTAATTCAAAGGTAATTTGTTTTTATTTTTTTTTTTAATATTGCAATATAATACTATAATTGTTTCACTAGTAAAAGTTAAGAAATTTAATTGTTACGTACAATCATTAATTTGATTTTCAACAAAAATAATTAACTATACCACTTGCTTTTAGTAATTAACTTTAGTTATAAAGGTAAAATATCAAAGATATGTTTTTGAAAGTAGGAAGTTTGAAATCTTATTTAACATATGAATATTATATAACTTTAGGGCTCTTTAATAACACGAGAACCATTTCGTCTCTAATATTGAATAGCTTCCCTTGCACAAGTCTCTAGAGGAATTAAAAGTCAGATTTCAGTTGTAGGTCAAATACATAAGAACAATATTATACATGCAAGTACTAACTTGCCTATCAAATGAAATGATTAGATTATAGATATATTCTCTAAAGACTTGCAAGCCTGTCATAATATTAATATATGTGTAATTTTATGTACATTGTTTTATTAATTAAATTGTATTTAATTTAATGTAGGGTATTAGGTTACAAATGCTCCCTTTAATTTAATAACGTTGAACTGTAAGTAACTGTAAGTGTGATACAAAATGTAATTCGCTTTTTCTATATTTCTACTCATATTTTTGTAATAAGCTTGCCAAATAAATAAAAGATTATTAGTAGTAAATCATCTTGACCGATTCATCTTCATTTACGTAGAGAAAACATTTAAAATATCATATTGAAATTTGTAAAAGTAGCAGTAGTACCTGTAGGGACAGGTTTTTGTTTATTTTTTTCAAAATGTATTCTCCTAGTATATTGCGTTTTAATATTTTTTACTGTTCCATATTAAGATCGCACACAAACATATTATATTAAACTTGCACATTTTTTTTAGTATTTCATATTAAAATACTTACACAAACATATTTTAATAATTACGGCGATCCTAAAACCCGCGACTTCGTCTTTGTTCAACAAGAATGTCGATACCTTAATATTTCTATGTTTTATGTACTTTGAAAAGCAGTGACAGTGATATTCGACGTGCTAATTCTTAATAGTAAGTTTCAGATTTCAGTAAGTTTCAGTCACAACAGCATTCTGAGTTAAAGAAATAATTATTTTTTACCTTCTTTAAACAGAATTTTAACATTTTTTCTGACGTGTTGGTTGACTATTGCGATATGCTCTGGCTTCGTCATCGCCACAGTAGCTGGTATGGCCTACGGATATAACTACTCCATAGTGGAATTTCTCACACTCAACAGTAAGATGATTGCTATAGTATATTTATCTGTAGTCACAATATAATATTTTCTTCGTTATTAAAATAATTTTCTGCCGCTTCATATAAATTGTTATTATTAGTGTAAGAGTATTTTTTAATAAAAATTTAAAGCTAAAGTGTTTATTTGATCGGTGTGTAACCTCAGGAACTAATGATGTCAATAAAAATGTAGGCTGCCAGATTTACATCAATATTATAAAATTTCGAAGCATAAATTTTTTCGCCTCAGATTAAACATTACGAAAATGTTATTTAAAAATAATGTTGGTAGTACCTATGTGTATGGCCATAGTACCATACTTGTCTACACTATTTTTAAATAATAAAATTATCAAGGCAATATATGACCTCCATTTATGTTTTATTTTCTTATTTATAACTGCTGAATTAAATATGTGGCACTGGGGCCTGCCTGTAAGCTTAATAGTTGTAGATTCAATTCCTGTTTGGAGCCAGAAAAAAAATTCTTAAGCCATTAAAATATTATTTCCTATCTTTATTTTCTTTGTAGATTTTTTAAGTTTTAAAATAATTTTAATTTAAACTTAGTTTTTAGCTTGTATTTTGAATATATAATAAATAATATGTTTATTTTAAAGTTTACACTATTTTTTAACGCTGAGTTAATTTATTTCTTATATATTATTATGACTTATTTAAAATTATTTTGTATTTTAAGAGACGGACAACGACAACGTCGGAGTACACATGCGAAGAGGAGTTTTTTATGATGACGCGGATGTCCTTTACACCGAAAAAACGAAAGGTGTCCCTGATAACGGTAACTAAACACAAATACAAGTATCAATAATTATATTCATATCAGTGTACGCAGATTCGCCTCAAAAGGAGTGAATTAAAAAAAATGTGTGAAAAATGTGAACATTTAAATATACTTAGTCTTGCCATAAATATTGTTATAAAGAAAAGCACGATTTTTTTTTATACGTAACATTTATTCCTTTCATAGTGAGTTAGTTTAATACATCAATATATAACTATTAAAAATATACAATGTTTATTCGAAGTGGTCCCCATTGGCTGCAATACAGTCTTTTAAACGTTGAGGCCAGTTATCAATAGCAGCACGAACTCTTTCTAGAGGAAAATTCTTCACTGCCAACCGAATGGATCGTTTTAGGGACTCCAAATTATCATGGCGTTTAGAGCAAGCCTTACTCTCTAAAACTGACCATAAATCATAATCCAATGGATTTAGGTCAGGACTTGACGACGGCCAGTTTTCAGTGCTGATAAAGTCCGGAACGTTAGTTTTCAACCAAGATTGGGTGGATCGAGCTCTATGACCCGGTGCCGAGTCTTGTTGAAAGCACCATTCTTTGTTATTGAACATGGTGTTAGTTAAAGACTTAACTACCGTCTCAAGAATGGTATTTTGATAAACTTGTGCCGACGTTTTAATACCTTTTTCACAAAAATATGGCTCAGTCACCCCTTCATAGCTAACACCCCACCAAACCATCACTGAAGTGGGATAATGCCCACGTTATACTCTGTTTACTAATTGCGAAGCTTCTTTAGAGCTTCCAGCATAAATACGGTCATTTTGTTTATTAAAATACTGCTCAATTGTAAAAATTTTCTCATCCGTAAACAAAATTTTTTGTGACCTCCCTTTGCGTACCGCTTAAGTAGTTGTTTGGATTTTACCACCCTATTCTTCTTTAAATTATCAGTTAAGAAGTGACCAGTACGTCTCTTATAGGCTGCAAGTCCTAAGTCATCTTTTAATATACGCGACATGGTTCTAGGAGCTATCTTTATCTCCCGAGATAAAATCTTTTGCTTACGGACAGGATTTCTTCGAATTCTTTCCCTAACTGCTTTAATCACCTTTTTCACACGAACGGTACGTGGACGGCCAGATCTTTTTCTGTCACAAACAGAGGAGGTATCATTGTACCTATCAATAGCCCGGTAAACAAACATTTGACTAATACGAAGTGGGTGGAGGGTTTTAAAAATTGCACTTTTCTCCATACCTACTTTATGTAAGGCAATCACAGCGATTCGGTTCTCTTTATCACCCCACTCCATTTTAATATAACAAAATATTTAACAATATAATGGCGCGAAAATAAGAAAACACATCAAGCAATCATATAAAAATGACAGATTCCAAATTCAAACGTAATATTTTCTTTCTTTGAATAGTAACAGTATTTATGGCCAGACTAAGTATATTTTTAGCCTTCACTCTTTATCCTTAGGGAGATTGTTAGTGATAAAGAAATACCAAGCACAAAATACCTGCACACCTCTTTCATCTACATCAACTGTCTTTAGCTTTTAACATACATACAATACGAAGAAAATCTTTATTTTTTGTATAAGATTTACTGAGAGCATCCACTATATCTCTTGCGTCACTATTTGTTTTTCGATACTTTTATCTAATAAATATATTAAGAGTATAATAAATATAATCCTAATAAATATATTAAGAGTAGTTGTTGTAATGAAGCAGCAGTTGTAAAATTCTTTCCTTATTTCTTTTAATTTGAGTAAAAGATTTGTTTGTTACTAAAAAAATGTTTTTTCAATATTAACCAAACATTTTATCTAAATGATAGTGTAGTCAAATAATATTAATTTTAAGCTTGTGTAAGGACCATTGAGTTAAATGAAATATCATACTCGGATATATTTCTGTAACAGACATTGAATTTCATTAGTCTTTTGTTCTTATAATTAAATATATCCAAGCTGGCATATCACTCTTTATCAGACTCATATATAGTCCTATATATATATATATATATATATATATATATATATATATATATATATATATATATATATATATATATATATATATATATATATATATATATATATATATATATATATATATATATATATATATATATATATATATATATATATATATATATATATATATATATATATATTGTGTGTATTTTTTCATGAATCTTTTGAAATGTAAATATTTTACACAATTTCTATAGATAATCTGTTTGAAAACTATGAACAAGAAATGTCATCTAGTGAGAGTTCTGTAGTGCCAAATGAACTGCAAAAGAGCGACGAACCAGAAAAATACAGGGAAAAACTTATAAGATACTATGTTACCGGAAGTGAGGCTGATTTCAAGCAAGTTGAATTTCCACAGGTAATAAACAAACTGAGACAGTAATATAAAATGCTAATTTTTAATTTGCCAATATAGTTGTTCCTAACCTATTTGAAAAATTTGTTTTATATGTAGACTAAAAATTTTGTTACATGCACAGTTTTATTTAGAATAATAATTCAAACAGTCATTATATGTTATTTAAATATTTTTTAAATGTTCCTCTGGGATAATACGCTGATTATGAGTTTGATTCTTGATTTAAAAATATTTGAATAGTATAGATGTACATATATATCAATATATGTCGGAATATTTTATTTAATCATTATAAATGAAAATTATCGATCAAGTGCGAGTGATCATTTCGTAATTGTATGTAAACGAAAAAATACAACTTATCAAAATTGACAAACTTAAATATTATAAATACTTATAAAAATACGTTTTTAATTTTATTTTTTTATAAAAAATTTGATCCAGCATTTGCTAATTTGTACACAAATATGGCAAAAATAAAGCATAAATGCTCGTACCTTTTGTTTGCTACAAGATTAATAAATAAAAAAAGAAAATTGTGGGTACATTCAGAAAATCTGGGTAAAACGTTTTTGTTTCTTTTCCTATTCTGGCAATTTCATCTTATAGATTCCCCTTCCATAGATTTATATTTTTTATTGTCTTTGTTAAATATTTACAACGAATTTTATTTACCAGAACCTTGTATAATTTACAGAGAACGTATAAGGGATTGATGACGCCACATTATATAACTACGAGTAAATCATCGACATTGCGGTTCTCCACATTCATGAAGCCGAAACCTACCTCCAACATCATGATTAAAATGTTCGAACCAATACGAACTAAAACAAAATTAAAATTCGTTTTTGGCGCAACAAAAAGTAAGGGAAGCAAAAATAAAGAAGACAAAAAATATGCTGAAAAAGTTTTAGATAAAATAATTACAGCAAATAGTTTCAAAAAGAATGTTTATACACCTGATATAAGAATACGTTTTGATGATTTCACTAAAAGGTAGATATAGAAATAAAATAACTTTTATATAGTGAATTATAGGGAAATATTAAAATCTAGGACATGATCTAATAATTGAAGGTGTGGAAATCTATTTTTATTAAAGAAAACATGCTTGGCTTAGTGATCATGGCGCTTGGACTGTTTATAAGAGACGCGTGCTCAAATGTCGCTGCGTTTAAATTTTATGTTGTTTAAATAACGTTTTCTTTAAGTTTTTTTTATCTTTCTTGGCGAAAGTGTTAAGCTTTAAAAATAATAAAAAAAGTTATTTCTTTTCCGTTGGAATATTTATATATTTTTAAATCACTGCTTATAATTTTAAATAAAAAAATAAATTTATTTCAGCACCCGTATTAAAATGAGACACTTTTGGCCGACCACACCGTCCTCGATCAAGCTGATGTCGACGAAACAAATATTGTTTAAAAGTATATGAAATAAGAAATATATTGTCGAGTTAAAAATGTTTTATTTAGTACTACAGATGTCGGGGCTGGTGAGAATCGAAACCACTTTCTTTGCATCATTATTAAATAAATTATCGTATAAGTATAAATATTGTCTTCAACAAACATAAAATGTTTATTTTACTTAAAAATAATGAATTGTAAAAATATTTCCTTATTTGGAATGAAACCAAACATTTTATGCGTATTGAAGTCTTCATACTAACAAAATAAAAAAATAAACATACTCCCAAAATTAATTGCACAAGTTACATTAAATATATAATTTCAACGATTCTTTGAGTCCCTCACTCTTCTCATTGTGTCCCTCGTACTCCGTTCTTCACTTTCCCCCAACTTTCGACGTATTGTGTGTTGAATAGCGAAAATTAACGCCGCGCTTTGTCTTACTATTATAGGGAAAAATTAAAAAATGATGATGACAAACGAGACCGTTGTAGTCACTAAGAGCAAATCAATCAAGCTGCAGCTACATGGTAGTGTTTAGCATGCGGTCGTAACACTATCGCGACACACCGACAGTTGCACGCAGATATTGAAGCGAAGGCAAGCACGGTGTGGTCATAAGACTAATTTATAATGCTAAAAGCATTGTGGATTACAATTTAAAGATAACCATGAAAGACAAAAACGTAGCGCATAGTTACACTAAATCTCTCGTATCACAGCTCCATTTTTGCCATATCATTCTCACTTTATATTATCATTTAGTTTTTAACCACTAAATCAAATAAGTTTAATAATAGTAATTCTGTAATGTAAAAAATAAATTATTATAAAATGGCAGCTATTATATAACAACAAACATAAAACGATAGAACGTATAAAAAATGCATCTAAATATTAATTTCAATATGTTAAACAATTAAAAACAAAATTATGAAGTTTTAAAAATTCTTTATAAAATTTCGGTTTGATCACCCTATAAATAGTGTACATATTTGATGGTCTAGGGGTTATTATTAGTGTCGCAGGGGGATATTAGGTACAACAATCAACTCCGCATTTTTAACATCAGACATTTATTAAAATCAATTAAATATAAAGACATAAAACACAGATTAAGGTAGATTCAGCTGGTAAGGTTAAGGTAGATAGTTGTAGTCGGAACACGTGGCAATTCAACGTAAGCAAGAGGCAGTGACTGCAGCCATTATGGGACGCACAACTTACCTATGTAATATTTTAAGCGATATATACGCATTTTGGCTGGTCTTGTTACGCTGATTCACGCTTTCATCAAAAGAGAAGTGACCGTAGTTTAAGATATATTTAGGCAGATCACTTGGCAATACGCACTCCCTAAATATGATGACTTGGCATTCACAAACTTATGCTGTATTGCTTGGTGCGAGATACATAGAAATAATATAAATTAAATATATATAGAAATAATATTTTTATATCCAATATTTATTTATCACGCCTTTTACGCAGTCCACACGCTAACCCTTCGTAGTTGAGATGCTGCAAATGTATTAAATGTACCTTTTGATTTGTAGCTATGAATTCCTCCTTGGTACGTGCGTGACACAACACGCCGGGGATGTACTTATGTTTGTTCTGATTTTTTCATTCGTTGGACTATATTTAAAGTTCACTCTGAAGTAACACTCTTTCTTTTATTAGACAGTAAAAGAAAGAATGTATCTTCAGGGTGATCTTCAATGATCTTCTTTATTTTTGCCTTGTTAAGACTATCCAATCTTCCTTAGCAATGAACAGGTTTGTTAACGAACGAATTATTTTGAATTTTTGTGACGTAATGGCCGATAGTAAAGCAGCGTCAGAGATGTCCGCGTCAAATGGATGCTTGCAACTTACTACTTACTATGGGTTTAAGCATCGTGACCTGCGGCTGCTAATAGAACCACTATAACGTCATAGGCCATTGATAAGGATTGAGTTACAGATACTAAATATTTACAACGTTGTGGTTGAAAGATGAGTTATGTGTTTTAAATTTTATTTTTTATACTTTACCCTATATAAGCGATAATTAATAACCAAATAATCAATCGCATATGCAAATAATCGTCAATAAGTACACGTTCACATATTGTTTACATATATATCAATATATGGTTTGTCCAAAAAGTAACCGTTTTCAATAAGATAGCTAAATATTAACATGTCGTGTCGAATCGGTCACACCACATGTTTACTTAGGACGTGAAAATGAAATAGTGTGGGTTTTCTTCCGACATTAATAATTCACATCTTCCGATACATACTATATAAGTATCAGTATTGTAAGTATGCCCACACAACTGCTATCCACGGATATTTAGGAGCAAAAAGTAGTCAAATATATATATATATATATATATATATATATATATATATATATATATATATATATATATATATATATATATATATATATATATATATATATATATATATATATATATATATATATATATATATATATATATATATATATATATATATATATATATATATATATATATATATATATATATATATATATATATATATATATATATATATATATATATATATATATATATATATATATATATATATATATATATATATATATATATATATATTTCTACTACCGTCATAATTTTTCAAGCTTCACGTTGCGTCTCACTAGCGAGAACATTGTCTTCCTTGCTATACGTCGAACATTGCGTGGCGGAGTTTAACGCTGCTCTAACCAGAGCGGTTAAATAACTCCTCACAAATTTTGCATCATCGTTACCTACTGTTCTACTAAAAGTTTTGATTAAAATATCAGCCAATCATTGTGCTAATTAATTTTTAATATTTTTTTGAATAAAATTTGGCTAATATTACAAGAATTCCGTATAACCTTATAAGATTACATCTCTCGGTCAACCTTATATACTTGAAAATAATTAATTAACTAATAAAGCTTCCTCACAAGGTAAGAAACCAAAAATGTAAATTAAAAGGAAAAAAATTTTAATGAAATATTTTCTTTCCATCTCTAATATTAATTTTGCGTTAAATGAACTTTTCACTCGTATCTGACAGACCACAGTTTATGAAAAGGTCGACTGAAGATGTCATTTATAAACTAAAGTGTCTTATTTCAAAAGTTAGGATGAAGTCCATTTTTTAGTAAAAAAAAAGATAATATTACTTAGGTATTTGTTTTACATTACAATTTGGTAACCTGCTATTTTTGCATTTTACAATTCAATTTTAAAACGATGTTCTGTCGAATATAACATATCCTTAATATAAATTGCGCTTTTTACAGTGATATACGTTATGTGTACATATGTAATAATCAACTCTCTGTTTGGATATCTTACTACCCGTGAGTGTACTTGTGTTTGTACCACTTATTATCTTATTCCACGATATCTATAACATTTATTCTTAACTTACGCTCTTCCTATTATTATTTTCTTTGTTTTTAAGCCTGCTTATGGAAGCAGAATAAAGAAAAACTAAAATCAAACGATCTCGTCGGAGTCTCCAGTTTGGTGCTCTAGTGGTCGGTAGCACGTATCACCGACTAATAGTTGCAATAATCAATTCGCCATTTTCAACACAATATTCATTATAAAAGCAAAAACGTTACTTTAAAATTTTGTTACATAGGGGCCAATAAGAACTCAATTGTCATTGTTCAGCATCGGATAGGTGCTTGCAACTTGTTACTATATATATACTCTTTCATGACTATGAGTTAAAGCATCTTTCATGAGTTTAACCTGTGGCTGCGAAAGACAACCTGTGGGTTGTGTTGTGCCCGTAGATAACGATTAAGTTACAGATACTAAATAATTACATCCGAAGTTGTTGAAAATTGATTTGTCTTTATATTTTACGTTTTGTATATATTATTACGTGTAAATGATATTTAATAAGCAGATAATCAATCGAATATGCAAATAATCATAAATAAGTATTGTTTACATATTGATATGGTTTGTCCAAAAAGTAACCGTTTTCAATAAGGTAGCGAAATTAACATGCCGTGTCGAATCGGTCACACCACATGTTTACTTAGGACGTGAAAATAAAATAGTGTGGGTTTTCTCCCGACATAAATAATTCACATCATTCGATACATATTATATGCTTTCTTTACTATATTTTAGACTGACATTTTATAATGGAATATAATTAACCAATTTTAGTCAACTTTGATTTGTTTACTGTTAAAACATTGGCCTTTCCCTTTCAAACTGGACAAACACGGCGTTGAGGACCACGTATCAGCAGCAGTATCGCGTATTTTTTATGGGCAAGACAAGGTAAACGAGCGATCTGGTCACTTGAGGTAGAAGCGTTCTTTGATGGTTACCTTCATAAACGCTTCTACCTCAACTGTCGTATCAACCCGGAATCATCTGGAACTATATCGCCGCCGGTATTCTTCAATGGAGTAATAAGCGATATGAAGTTCCCGACAGCTCAGAGTGTCCAAGTGGTTGAGATGATATTTAAATCTGTGTTGTAATTTATATTTTAAGGTTGGAGAATTCAGCGGTATATAACAAATCACATGGTTCTCAAGAAAATTCTCCACGGTACAAGCGGTAGATAACGCACAGCAAGTCTTTACAGATAGCCTAACGATACTGGTAACGATACATAATGAGCTGTACCAGGTCAAGATTATAACAATATTATATGAGGCTGAAATTCACCAAGATTGATATTCTCGATCTGAGGCTAAAAGTGTACACCAGACTTACGTAGAAATCGTGTAAAATAGTTGGAAAATAAGTATTAACATATAAATGAAACGAAGGATTGAAAAATCAATATTTAATTCCATTTACATTGATTTGTTATTCTCTACGATAGGCCGACAATCTTGTTTTTCGTTTTCTTTCTTTGCCTCGTTTCTCTGTCTAATTTGTCGTAACGCGTCCACGAACAGATTGAAGACATGATCCCTGACTACGCTAGGTATCATATTTAATAAGTAACCGTGAACAAATGAACTGGCGGCTTTTCGATCCCGTAAATGATGTCCCAGTTCAATTATCGACAGTTCTAATAGCCTGGAAATAAATATAATTTAATAGTAATTAAGCAACTAAGAAAAAAAGAACAGCAGAATTTGAACCCGCAACTCTAGAGCTTACCATGGTCTAAACACTCCAAACATCTTGAGCGTTTTGAAATATAGAGCGGTTTCAATTTAAATTTAATTTGAAAATCTGAAAAGCTTACCTCCAACTCATAGCATCAACGATTGGTTCCGTTTTGTTTAAGTCCAGTTCAATATTAACCGTAAAGTCTCTCATTTCAGCTACAAATTCATGATCTCCTTTCACAGTATTGTTTTCAAAACAAATGCTTCCACGCACCTGTTTGTTTTTAATCAATAGGCTTTTTTGAAATAAATCATTTTTATATTAAAATATATGTTATATTTTTTGTTTGATAGTATTTTTTTTTGTACAAAATATTAAGAGTGTTTGATATAATTTAACACTTTACATATAACACAGTTTCTTTGTGCAAGTAATACATAATAAGGCGTATATTTCCAAGTGACTTACCATCATAGAATTAAACCTAAACGATTCACCTATTTGTGTTTCTTGTATTTTAAATGGACCACCAGTATGGGAAGCGTATAGCGTATCTAAACCGTATAACGTAACATTTAGTACTGAAATGCGGTCCCAACACCGACCCTCCTCTTGGCACTGTATTAAAAATAACATAAATTCATATAAAGATACATTTTCCACTTAATAAATGAATATACTATAACATCAATGTAATAGGATACAGTCCTCTAAGTCACTCAACTTAAGTAACTACGCAAAAGTAGTTCTACGATTTTATTTTACTAGTAAATGAAAATAACTTAGATATATTCGTTCCTTAAAGCGAGAATCCAACTCACTGACAACTTTTCATTCAAAATTCAAATCATCTTCAATTACGATTCTACAATGTATGGATTAAACTGCAGTTTAATACTATTAACTACTAAAGAAATTATTCTCGAAAAATAAACAATATTCAATGTCAAATAATATAAAGTGGCATTTAGGCCTGGAAAAACTATAATAATTTTCGGTAACAAACTGAAGCCGCTATGTAAAGAACTTAAGAAGCTATAAAACATGAGAACATTGTAAACTTACTGTAAAATTCCACGACACATCAACGGGCTCTAAATCAAGTGTCACTTTTCCCAACTCATTAGTTTGATTGTTTATTATGGTAACGATTTCATTTAAGAACTTGGTACTTTCCTTATATATTTGATCTTGATATTCACTAAAAATTGTAAACAACTCAAGTAAACTAAAAATAATATTTAGATACAAATATTTCTTAGAACAAAAGAAGATTAAAACGATTAAAAAAGCTTGTGCTGTTATTTTCATACAAAAAAAAATTAAAATTAAGTTTTACTATTCACCGGAACTTGTTTAAATAATCGCCAAATATGAGTGTTGTGTTTATATAACTAAACAATGCCGCCTGCAATTTTGGCAACATTTCTTCTCGTATTGGTCTAGTCATTAATAGCTCTAACTGCTTTCCTGTAAATAAAAACATTTTTATTTTGGTCCCGTTGAAAATTAGTCAATTAATTCAGTTAATTCGAACTTACTTTGACTTTGAGAAAAGTATGGGGCTATCACGGGTGGCCCTCCAAAATGATAAGGAGATATCTGAAGTGCACAAATTGATTGTTAGAAAAAAATAATAATTATATACCATGAACTGTATATAATACCACTATTTGAAGACCGTCGTGGCGCAGAGGCGTAGTGTCTGTTTGTAAACGCAACGGCTTGTGAGTTCGATTCTCACTTGGGGAAGATGAATTTTTCCATTTTCATTCCCATTTCCGTTCCAGCGTGGCGTTAAGTTCCGCCACGCAGCATGCAATACCTCGAGAAAGGCGGAAAACAGGGAACGGAGTGTCTTATTCCTGTAAATCTTGCGGTTCCTTCTGCCTATTCAGCTATATACGGGCTAAAGCCTGAAGTTAAAAAAAAACTATATATTCATATTATAGTTTTATTTAAATATTAACACACTACAAGAAGAACATTTTGTTGTTTATGAGTGTGTTAATACCAGTTTCTATCTATCTACCCTGGTACTTGCGAGAATAAGCTTCGAGTGTTAAATATTATTGAATAAAACGTTTTTTGATTAATAATTAGATTATTTATTACAATTAAAAAGTAAAATTTACCTCAATACTAAATTTACAATCTTTGATATGAAAGGTATCATGTCCCAAGTTCACCGCATGGCCGTTTAGCTTTACCAACGCATAGCCACCAAGCTTACATTCCTCGGCTACAATTCTAAAATATATTTTATTTCTCTTATAAATGAGTATGATATTTATTGTACAAACTATCACATTTTATTCATCTATCTGACGATTGCCTTTTTTCTATGATCTGTACTTGTCCAGTATTGAGATCCACATACTAAGTAAAGTTAAGTAGTTAATGTTATATATATATATATATATATATATATATATATATATATATATATATATATATATATATATATATATATATATATATATATATATATATATATATATATATATATATATATATATATATATATATATATATATATATATATATATATATATATATATATATATATATATATATATATATATATATATATATATATATATATATATATATATATATATATATATATATATATATATATATATATATATATATATATATATATATATATATATATATATATATATATATATATATATATATATATATATATATATATATATATATATATATATATACGTAATACTAAGCGCGCGCTCGTATATATATAATACTAAGCGCGGCGAAGTTTTTTAGGAATGTAGAGGAGCACTAACAGACGATTTTCCGATATTTTTACTACGGGAACGCTAAAACGGTATGATGATCTACAGTTCACGTAAACAAAATTGCCGAATACTATAAATTATAACTTTTATAACATTTCGTAAATAATTTCAATTTTATTAGGCTTTAATAAAGTTGTGTGTCATTTTCAATCAATTGTAAAATAATGACTTTTCTTAGTAGTGCTTGTACTGTGTTTTATGTTAAATTAACTAAAATAAATATTATATATACCTTATTTATATTTATACTATACTTACGCTAGCTGTCCAAGTTTTTGAACTTGATGATAACTAAAAGGAGAAGTTGTAAGAGGATCTTGGTCTGCTTTTGAATGTATTATATCGGATTGATTTCTGAACAATAAATATCGTGTCTCAAGTATCATCTTAGTGAGACCCGCATCTACTTTTAAAATATTAGAAGCTAGAGCAAATGTCACATCCGGCAATGTCATATGCGGCAAGCTTGTTAAAGACGTATCTAATAATAATCTGAAAATAAATAATAACCAATGAATATAAGGTTTTTGTGGTGGAGCGGTAAAATCCCTTGTACAGTAAAGCAGGGGCAACCAAAGAAAGCTTGGGAGCCTAGTGCTAAGACACTTCATTTCAGCTTTCCGCCTTTCTGAGGCATTGAATATTGGGAGAAAAAAAATAGAAATGAAAAAAACCATCTTCCCTGAGTAGGAATTGAACCCACAAACCGTCTTATTTACTGGCAGAGTCTGCGCCACGAAGCTCATTACATAGCAAATACAGTGTCCCGAAACGTGGGAAGCTTGGAACGAAATGTCTAGTTAAGTAAAAGGTCCTCTGCCTACCCAGCTATATGCAAATAGCAAAGCATCTTAAAATAACTTCTGTTTGTTTTCAACTTCACTCTTTACTTCACATAGCATTGTAGATAGATGTAAATGCAGGAACTGTGGAAACCTAGTTCTGTGAATGTTAAACTTACAAGTCAATCACATTGTCTGTTAAATAAAATCCATTAGTAATTCTCAGCGTATCCGCTGCCCGCCTCACGTATACGTTCATACCTCTGTAACCATAGTTTTCCTTCAAAGCCTAAAATTAAAAAAATAATCAGTAAATCAAAAATAACTTGTTGCATTAGTTGTGAAATCAAATAGAAACATTATTTATTATTTGTAACAAAAACTACATACCAACTGTAGAGCGTGTTCGAAAGACCTCCGATGTGCTTGCCAATGCTTTTGAAAATTCTTAAATACATCTAAAATATACCGTGTACTATATTAACAAATAAAGAACATTTCATACAACTATTGTAAGTACAATTTGCACTGAGGAAAGAACGTTGAGTTTTGAGAATTGAGCGCGGCGTTGAGTTTCGCAGCTTAACCCAAAATGTCTCAAAAAGTGGAATGCGAAAGACAAAATGCCTAACTGCTGTATGCGGAATGCAGCGTTAAGCTATAAAAGTAATATAAATAGTTTTGAAAGCCATCACGGCGCAATTAATACGCATGTACGATATTTTAACCACAAATATCAGTTTACATCTGTTGAGGCCTGCTAAAATTTCTATATTTCTAATATATTCTCTATATTTCTAACTGTCAAATTGGGCAGAAAGAGAAACAAGTGACTGAACACTCTGGACTTACTAACCAGTAACTAGTACACATAAAAATACATATTACACTATTTACTAAAACAAATACTTACCGCTTTTAAAATATCGATTTATCTTCTCTTCTACCGAAGCTGAATTAACGCTTAAAATACCCACAGCAACAAGTAGCGTTGCAACAAACAATTTTAACATTTCTTAGAGAACAAATATCTTATTGAAATATTGATTGAAAGTAATACAGGGAGGATAATGAAAAAAAAATAATTAAAATTCCAAATCTCGAATTGTATTGAAACGTGAAATTATATGGTATATAAAATAATAATAGAATTCCAAAGTTATATACTTTGGTTGAGCAATTATCATTTGTTACACAACTATGATATTGTTGGGAAAAGAAATTATTTTGTTTGCTGTTATAACAGTTTATATTAGTTTGGCACAATGCAAGAAGAATTGTTGGATGAAGTTTGATGAAAAACAATATTTTGATGCAATTGAACAATTAGACGGTGAGTATCGAGTCTTTCGGCTTATAAACGTTTTTTATTCCTCATTATAATCAAAAACAAGTCATAAGATGACGAGAGTTTATGGGTTCGATTCCAACTCGGGGACGATGGATTTCATCTTTTCCATTTTCTTCGATCTGGCAACTAAGAAAAGCGCGGCGTTAAGTTCTGGCACTCAGCACACGCCATGCATCAGAAAGGTGAAAAGTGGGAAACGATGTGTCTTAACACTAGTTTCACACAGTTCCTGCGGTTTCCTCTGCCTACCCTGCCATGTGCAGGACGAAGCCTGAAGCTTATATAATTTCTAAAAATGTATAATTACTTACATATATTCTAAGATAAATAATTTTTCCAGAAAAATATGGAGAAGTAAAAAAGACTTTCCAAAAAGCAAACGGAGGTAGCAAACTCGATAAAGAAATGCTTGTGGTGAGTTAAACCCTGACATTACTTTCGGCTAGACAGAACTTACGACGCTCGTAAAATTAAGCTATATTGACCGTTCAAATTGCAAATTTGAAGTCATAAAGATCTATGTTCTGGCAATTATAGCAGATTTTTAGGACTTATTAAAATGAAAAATTATTTTTGTATGAAAATTCTTATTACTAAAATAACAAAAATAATGGTTTACTAGAGTGTGTGCATACTATGTGTTAACTGATACTAATGTATATGCGCTAGCGCTCGTCCGTCCGTCCGTGTGTGTGCAGAATATATGCTCTTCTTCTTTAAATGCTAGTAGTATTAAATGTTGTACGAAATGAAATGTAATGCTTAATATCAAATTGTTAATTAAATTAAAAAATATTCTATTTCACCCAAAACTTACTGTGACTTCTAAAAAATAAAATTTAAAAACAATATTATTATACATATATATTTATAATAAATATAATTTTAATGACAATTTGCATGATTTACAATTCGCCTTTTAAACTGACTGTGATTTAAAACAAATATTTTTTTTTTCTAACTTGTATCGTTGGGGATTTTTTTTGTTGTGTTTGTGTATAATGGTGTCAACAATACTTATTTTAGTTCCATTCCAATTATAATAGAAATACAAGAGTAATTATCTCATTTTCTAATTTGTTCATGCTAATTGAGAAACTTATCATAATTCATCTAGATCTAGTTATTATTAGACATCAGTAAATTCATTACGTAATAAAATATAATACGTAACTGTACTGTGACTTTATAGAATTCTACAGTTTTTAAAAACTAAACTAAAACTAGAATAAAAATAAAGAATGAAAAAATCCTACTTTTGTCAATAATAATAAGCAAAGAGTTTATTATATGATAAATAAATATAGTATGTACTATTTTATGTCGCGTAGATAATGTTAAAAAATCGGGGGATAGCAGAACGAGCTCTACACGCAGCTGAAGGCAACAAAAATGAGATACCCGCCGGAATAAATCTTGGTGGATATTGTATGATGAAAATGCCTGATACAGTTTTGTAAGTAACCTATTATTGTATTTTTTTCTTAAGGCAGACTTGTGTTTTAGAAAAATTAACATAAATATCATAAATATTGTATTTATCTAAAGTTGAAGAAGAAATAAACTAAATGTTATTCAAGTTTAATTTTGGTATAATTCTACTATATAACAGTGACTTTATGATGTTCATGACTAAAATTCTAAAATATTAGTTTTATATTTTATAATGCGTGAGTACTTTTAAATGAAACAATTTAAAAGGATTATTTGCGTATATTGACTTTTTTTGGAAACCCGAAGTTTCGAATACTTTGCAGTAGTCCGTGGTCACAGGTAGACTGAGATTACATTCGTCAGTCATTTAATTTCCAAAAAACGTCAACAAACGCGAATAATCTGTTTAATTTTTTTTATTTTAAAAGTACAAAAACCGCGAAGATCAGAGATTTTAATGCGTGAGTAGTTTCAAATACTCATAATATACAAATTGAATTGAAATTGAACTGATTTAATTCACTTGTAATACCCATAGCTGTAATATATTATATAATATAATATATTATATAGACATAGACATATATAGCTATGAGTATTACACGTTTAAAATTAATGCATGTCTACAAAATTATGCTAGTCACATGGGTTTACACTATATCCTACATTTAGCAAGATATTCAAAGGGAACCGCAATCAAAAGAAACTAGTTTTAAGCCACTCCGTTCCCCACTCTTAGACTTTCGAGACATTGCGTGTGCAATGGCGAAACTTAACGCCGCGTAAAAGCTATATGATAGTTAGTTTAAAAGAGAATGAACTGTTATAGCAATTCCAATCCAATCCAATCTGTCCAGCAAAAGCTGGGTTTTGTTTGACAGATACTGTAAGAATTTTACCTAAAATGACTTTTTTTAAAATATAGTACCAGTTACCTGACTTATAACAAAAATATAACAAACAAAAATATGTAGAAAACTACAAAATACATTTCAAATATTTTTTTTTTTTCACTTGAAATTTAAGCTCAATCAGAAACTGGAAAATATCTTATTTATCGAATAAAGTTATAAGTACTAGTATAGGTAAGATATAAGTATTTATAATCGTTTACTTTTATTTTTAGATTTTTCCATCGAATGAAACTTCGCAACAATACTATATTTCGTATATTAGATATAAAGAATGATCTCGCCAATTTAAATATAAAAACACAAATCCATCTTAACGACTTACATTTGTTTGGCTCCTACGATTGTATAGTATCCAATAAGCCTGGACATTTATTTTATGAACCAACATTTGGACAGTTAGAGTAAGTGAATTTATGAAACTTTCTTCA
Source organism: Dione vanillae (assembly GCA_037178615.1). NCBI lineage: Eukaryota > Metazoa > Arthropoda > Insecta > Lepidoptera > Nymphalidae > Dione > Dione vanillae. Next base: position 2,636,698 of record JAZFAU010000138.1, on the reverse strand, counting down.
CATTTATATCAAACTTTGTTGTTTAATATATAATAGCTGTATGGCTAGTTAGGAATTTACCACAAGGCTAAATAGTAAGAGAATCTGAAGCAACAACTTTATGAACCAACTTGTCAAAAGATGTTCTTCTTCTTCTTCTCTTTATTAATGGCGTTTCGAGCGTGCCAGTTGAGCACAATTCACTTCGCCAATGTCACGTTGAATGGAGAACACACAAAGGAGAATGTACGGTTACTCTGGTTTCCCTTCAAAACGTATAAATCTTTCAAAAGATGTTTGTATGTATACAGTTCTACGATTTCACACAAATAATACAATCAAATCAAATTAAATCAGAAATTAGTTGATTGTATTAATCTGACTATGGCAGAAGTAATGTTAAAAAATTAACAGTAGCTTAGCCTAAAAATGTGTACATTTGTACGAAAGTAATCGAAACTAATTTTCGATAACTTAATCATAAATCCATGAAGTATTTTTTCCTTGAAAATACAAAAAAACATATTTTCTTTTAGAATTTTATTAAAAAACGTTACATATAACATGGAGGGACGCTACAGATTTTTAAAAAATAGACTCAACATAGAAATGATTATATCAGATGTAAAAATGGAGGACGTACTTATAATGGTAAATTCAAAACCTAGTATTAGTAGTAGTCTTTTTTCTTACTTTAAATTATTATTTTATACTTAAATTAACATTGACTTAATATAGAAGTGGCAACAAGCCGTTTTCGTTTTCTATTTTTTAATACTAGTCATTCACTAAGTGTACATAGTAGTAATCAATATAAAAATGTTCAAAAACTATAAAATTTAGTAAAGTTTAAACTTTATTCTCAAGCAAAAAAAATAATATTTAGACGCCTGTTATTAAAGCTCATAAAAACAAGTAAGAATAAGATAAGATTATATAAAAAGAAATAGTAAATTGTCAATTAAAATGGTTATTTTTTTTGTTAATACTGGCTTGACACAATACGAATCCATAAACTATAATAATAATGTATGTGTTATTTATTTCAGTACAGAAATAAAAACTCTACACTAACGGTCAAAATGTATAAAAGAAATATTGGTAAATAATGTTTTTTATCTCATAGTAAAACTTTTATACTCTTTGTTTACGTCTTCGTAATATTTGAGCGAATAAAATATCAAGATACATAGACAATAATTTAATAAATTTTCAGATATTTTCATGGAGAGATTGAAGATTGATTTAGATAAGTGGCTTAAAGATTACTTTAATGATTACCTTATGTACTTCGTCGTTGCGGATGATCCCGAATTTGAGTAAGAAAAATATATTTATCTTTGTAAGTATATTTGTTTTCACGAATTTAATTTATTTTTGCTTTGCGTTATTTACAGGCAATATTACAAAGAAAAAACAAAAATTCTTAACAACTATACGAATAAATTCATTGAAGTGGCAATTAATCGAATAAACCAAATAAAGGCAAATGCTGTAGAACTACCCGAATTTACTATAAACGATAGTATCGATAAGGTATTGATAATTTATATTAATAAAAAAATATTATATAAAAATATTAAATGACTATAGAAATATTTCAAAGTATAATAATTATAATGTGACAATTAATTACAATATCGTTTTTATAGGAAATAAAAATGTCAAATGGCGTTTTACGTGGTCTCCATAATATGTACAGACGGTCAATAAGTACAGAGGGTAAAGAAGGCAACATAAGGCACATTGATACTGTTGTTGGCTTTAGTAATCTAAAGGTAATAACTTTAATTAACAGTAATATACTGAAGAGATGAATGAAATATTTGAAAATATTTACGCTCATATCTCTCGATATGTATGTAGTCGAAGAAAGAAGTAAAGGAGCATTGAGAGAGTATTTATGGACGTGTCCACAGATTGCATAGGCCTAATAGGTCTAATCGTTTTTAAATATTAAATTTGAAATGACAGGTAGACTACCTTAAAAGGCGCAATATTTTTATTTATTTGTTAAATTACACGCAATAAATGTGTTAGAAAATATTTTAATTTAAATAGTTTTGTAATTACATTGGACTAGTATATATAGTATAAAGTATATGTGCAAAAGAAAATTTTTAAGCAACTGTAGGAACAAATTTTTTAAGCTTTACAGTACTTATATTATTGTATATTTTTCTTAATTATATTTATCCTGTATTTTTAAATCTCTAGCTATAAGGGTATAATGCAAACAAAATTTTAGTTATCATATAGGTATGATGCAAAACTGAAGGCTGGATTTCCGCCAGTAAAAGGCATGCTATTTTTATCAGCGGATGATCTCACTGCACATATGAGAGTGTCGTTGATAAAAGAGCCTGCAGCTGGAGATATAAATTTCAAATTTTTGGAACAAACAAAGTGAGTAGTTTTGATGGATGGATGAGTAAGTTTAAAAATTTTATATACGTCAATATATAGACGTACAGATAATAAATAACTAATAAGTCTTGTAGGTATATCTATATTAAAATGAACAGTAAAAAATAAGCTTCTCATAATACTACCAAATTATACTAATCTACGTCTATGCTATAAAAATGCAATAAAGTGTATGTTTGTACATCAAATATTTTTACTAAAAATTGATACTGTACACAATATTTCTATAAGAAAACATCTACGACCACGAAAATTAGATGTCGAGGGTTATAAAATCCACAGTAAAGAAGTTGTTAATAATATAATAGTTGTAGGTATATGTTATAAAAAGATTTACACACGTAATTGTCGTAATATAAATTAAAATAAGAAAAGCACGTTGTCTAATATTATTAGTTTTAGAGTTATCATTTTTAACTATTATATATTAATATTTATTTGAGAAATCGATTAAATAATGTACCAATTAAGGTAAAGTATATAATGCAAAAAAAAACCTTTACAGACCTGAATCTCTAACAGTTGAAGGTCCAGCCAACAGAGTCTTATCTAATTTTAAATATCTGCTTGAGCGTCATATAATTGCAATAATGATCAACACATTAATCAACAATGTAAATATGCTGAGCACTATGGATCGCTGTAGTAAGCATTTACTTCTTAATTGTAATCATTTGTAATATTAATAACAACATATATCTTGTATTTATAAAGTAATGCATTTGCCACTTACTTCTTATACCACGCTGCACTCTTAAGATAAAGAGCGAAGTCGCGAACCGCCATTCGATACGCGCTGTCTCGAAAATTATACAGAGTGAGTGAGGAAAAGAGTGTTTAAATACTACAAAGTAGATTATCTGTGCACGTTATAATGTTTGGTGAAAAAAGCACGAATCTAAAAAAATATAAAACATAGACCGTCGTGGCGCAGAGGGGTAGCGTTTATCTGTAAACACGATGTGTGTTCGATTTCCACTCGGGGAAGATGGATTTTTCTATTTCCATTGTTTTCGCTCTGGAAATTAGGCATAGGCGCGATATATTGTGTTCTACTCTACACACAATGCTTCGAAAAAGGAGGAAAGCAGAGACGGAGGAAGCAGCGACCAAGCAATGGAGTGTTTTAACAATAGGTTCCTATGGATTCTGCAGTTTCCTCTGCCTACCCTGCCATATGTGGGATAAAGCGTGAAGACATAAAAAAAATCACATCTAATGTTTTCAGTACCTACATATTCACCTGCAACAAATGCTTCATCTGAAATACAACCGATGGATTCTGCCGAAATTAATAGTGGTGAAACGACGCAATTGTCAATATATAATGATAATGAGAATGAAGATAATAAAATAAATGAGGAAACTAACGACATAAATGAACAAGATACAGAACCACAAAAAATTTCAACATCGCCCCATTCCGCCGAAAAACAGAGCGGTGAAATCTCATCCACTAACAAATATCGTAGAGGTAAAATACTATTACCGAAAAAAAATAACAAACTTATGTTAAAACGCAATTTGAAACGTAATAAACGTTTTTAATCTGTTTTATTTTTTAATTTAATTTTTCAAATTTATAAATATCCGATTGGTGATTAATTATGTTATCATATTGATAGGTTAAAAATATGATCTATAACTTGGTCCAACTAAACCGTAATAAAGCAAATACCATAAATAGTTAATGACTTTTGTTGTTGTTTTATGTATTTTTTTCTTTTTATTTATGGCGTTCAAAGTGTGCTAGTTGAACATAATTCTCTGCGCCATATCATATTGAATGGAAAAAACTCAAAGGAAAATATGCAGTAAAAAGGTAATAGCGTAACACAAAAGAGGGATGCATGTGTATATATTGTGGTGAAATTATAGAAATAACAAATGAAATTATCCAGCATATCATTAAATTATTGAAATTCATAAAACGTTCAATTATTTACTAATCTATAACCATATATTGATAATTATCTATACAATTATGTAATGGTATAAAGCCCAATGCAAATAAAATCAGACATATTAACCTGAGTAGATGAGAGTTGTTCATAATAAGAATAAAATAAAAATATTATTTATTTTACATTAAACTTTAATAATTTGTTATTGAATACGTAAAATGGTAATCAAATTTAGGAGGTTGTTTCGTAAAAATGTGATATAACTGAGATATGACGTCGATGTATTATGTACAAATTTTCTTTCTATTGCTACCTCGAGAGATGCTTGTTTTTCTTTTTCTTTTTTTATTTATTCCTATTTTTTTTATTCATAGACAATAAGCTTATAGAGTGACATTAAAAATGTCACTAAACAAATGTCAATTGTCAAATAGCTTACAGTATTATTATTTGTCCCTGCTGTCAAATTTGATGTGGCAGGCAATTTTATATTCCAATATGTTTTGAATTTATAATATATAATTAATGACATAAATAAATTAGGCTGTGCCCGATTAATTAACTTTTGCAATGAATAATGGTTACCATAAAATGAAAGAAGAAGAACCTGTGGATATAGAAAAGGAGCTCGATGAGCACCTAACAAAAATTCAACCAAATCTTCAAGACGTTATCAAAAGAGTAAATAAACTTCACTTATTATCTTACCTAATTTTTATTTAAAATTTTGTAAATACTTTTTTATATTTGAGTGATATACTTAAGACTTACAATTGCTTGTTGTAACATTTCAGAGTTTTACTAATGTTGCTTTACAACAAACAAAAAATGGCGAAAAACCAAAACCAGATACTCTAGAAGATACATCATATTTTGCCAAAAATACACAGGTGTAAGTTTGCTTTAACTAATAATAATGAGTAAGCAATGGAGAAAATGTTTTATCCATTTACTGTCAAAATTAACTTTTATATTTTTCTAGGAACTTGTCAAGATTAGAATTAGTTAAACCTCCAACATTTCACATGCAATCAGTATCATTGAACCTTAAATCAATGTCCCTATCATTACGCTGCTCACTTGGAGAAGTAAGTGTGAAAGGACTGTATAGTGCATTCAATGAAAACCTTTACAACCTCATACCTGTCATGGCTGAAGGACATGTTCTGTAAGAATTTACTATGTGTAAAATATATTAAAATAGTTTATTTGGTTTTATTTGCTTAATAGGACTTACTATTTTTTATAACAGTTTTCATTTATCTTTGTATATATTATAGGTCTTGCTTATATAAGGACAAGGTTTGGTTTGTTTAAATACATATGAAATAAATAAAATATTTATATAATTATATTCTCTTATTATCTTAATTCCCATTAATTATAAATTATATAGAAACATATTTTATATTCCAGCATAACATTATCAAATATGACTGCAGATGTAAATGTAGGCTTAGTTCTAGAGGATGATGCTTATTCTTTTATTAATATGGGCATAGAGTTTATACATGATGAAGTACTTGTTAAAGTAAGTGTATATTTGTAATAAAAGAAAAAGTTTTATATTGAAAACATTGTTTCCTGATTGTTGCTATTTTAATGTATAATAATATTACTAAATTTGTACAAAAAAGAATAAATAAATTAATCTAGTTTTTATTATGTATGTTTTGAATTCATATATGATTACTTTTGTTACAGTTGTCTTGGCCTTCTCCCCAAAAAGGTGGAGGATATGACTTTCTAACTACAGAGCAACTAGCTAAACATATAGGTAAGATTAGAATTTAGTATAAAAATACCTTTTTGCCTAAAAAGGAGAATAATTATTATTCTTTAAAAGACTACATAAATAAGAATTAATTAAATATTTAGACTATTTTTAGCCATGTGCTATATTTTGTGAAACAAATGATTTACAGGGTGGTTAAACTATAATGATCCCATCAATATCCTTTCTAGGCCTATATCCCCTCGATAAAGTTAACTTGAATGATTTAATAATATGTAATAACATATTGAGTGTATTACAATATAAATCTATTTTAAAACAATACAAGCACATTATCATTAATTTAATGTTCGGATGCCAAACATAAAACAAAGATAAAGTCTGTTTACAACTGTATTGAATGCATCATAAATATTTTATTTACCTCAATGCATACATATTTTGCATATATTGTTTATAACTTAACTTTAGGCATAAATATCCTGGGAAATTCTTTTAATAAAATGTTTACAGTAGGAAGGCTTAGAAAGAAATAAAATTTATCATTGCACTAATAATTATTATACAAATACTTGTCTCTTATCGAAATAAAACCTTTGCCCTAACAATTATTCTAAATTATTGAAATTTTACATACTACAGCATCTTTAAGTCCATTTTGTTATATTTTGATGCTGTAGTGTGGAAGCAATACATCACATATATAACAGCTACGGATGACCTTAACTTTTTTGTTATTTTTTATTATATAATGAAAAAATATATGTATACTAGTTGATTTCATTAATTAGTATTATAAATATATAATTTTTATGTTTTATTTCAGATGATCTTCCACTTACTGCTGCAATATCTCTTCCACTTTTTGCATTGCTTCAACAGAAATTAGAAAGACATTTGAGACAAGTGTTACGACAAGCCACAAGCGTGTCTGATGTTGTATGCAGTAATCCTAGCATGCTGGAGGCGTACATGTAAGTTATTTTATATATATTAGAAAATATTGTGAAATATATATCAGTAGTACTAAAATATTAAAATTGAAAGTGTGTTTGAGTATATTTAAAGTTTGCTTAGTAAATAAACTTTAAATGTTGTTTAAACAAAATGCCATCGCTAGGTTAGAATGTTTTAAACATGTGCGTGCTTATGGGTTCCCTGAGGGATATAAATTACTTCCATTTTCTCCTTCCATTAATACAAGACGATGTGTTGACTTGAGTAAATAATTTGACAAATTAAAATAAAAGTTTGTAAAATCTACTTTTTGAATTTTTTATCTGTTCAACGTTCAACCTTTGAATGACACATAAGGGCTATGCGACTCACGCGGCCGAATTTGTGGCCTGGCGATAACACAAAGCCTATTTGTCGTTTGGTCGAAGCGCAAACATGCGGCGTTTAGCTCCGCCACTCAATATCTCAAAGTCAAATCAAAACTGAAGAACGGATGGCTATCTTTGCCTAACCCTGCTATAGCTTGTATGAGGGTTAAATAGCAGAAATAATAAAATTGGAATATAGTTCAGAAGTTTTGCAACCAACCCCGCGATTTACCTAGTTGCTGGAACAAAGAAAATGGAAATAGAAAAATCCACCTCCTCCAAGTGGGAATCGAACCCACAAACCGTCGCGTTTACAGGCAGTCCTATAACGTGTTTAAATATATTTACATACTAGCGGGTTACTCGCGCGCATGCGCTTCGTTTTATAAGTTTGACACATTTTAGGAGTGGTAAAGTTAGAAACCTAGTTTTTTTTAATTTAAAAGACAGAATTTAAAAATGTTTGATTGCAAATGTTTTTAAAGCAAATCCTAAAGTTGGCTAACTTGTAGAATTTATTTTATTACTTATCAGTTGGCTTTTAAAAATCTTTAAAATGGTACCAAAAGCAAAATTGTAGATCAAAATCTCGCCTCTCCACGCATGTGAAACGCTCTCACAAACAATATATAAAGCTGATTGATATATGTTATTATTAAAATCTATATTGGCAATATAAAATTGTATTTTTTAATTGCCAATATAGTTAGCTCTTTTAAATTTTACAGATCAATGGTTGACAATCTGGCACAAAACGGAAACAGAATTGTGGACCTCGTGCTAATAAATATGAGAAGAACATTATTCCAGTCGTGTAGGGAGGTGTTAGAACTACCTGCGTTGCACGCTACATTCTTGCATAAGGTTCGTATGATTAGCAAAACTATATGATTTAATGGATTTTTTTAGTTATCTTCATTTATTTACTGTATTTACTAATTGAAGAAAAATATGTATGGAAACCTATTTATACATGATAAAGGACCTTTATATCCTTTTTTTGATCGATAAGAGGCTCATTAGATTTTAAATAATACATTTTTTTATGTTACTTTTTTACTGATTTTTTAAAGTTTTATTAAATGATTAACATTTCTTTTTCTTTCCTTATTGCTTATTTATTAATTTAATTACTTTTTTTAAAAAATCGCAGTTCCTGTGTTTAAGATTATTCCATTAAAAATTTTATATTTAAGTTTAGGTTTTAGGTTTTTAATTAGTTTTAGGTTTTTAATTTGACTTTAAAGGTGTTAGTCTTGCTATAAATTTCTCACTCTCTTTAAAGTCTTTCTCTACATTGAATGTTTTTGAATTGAAAACTTGAATATTTTAAATATAAACATGCCTCTCTCGGGAATCGAACACAAAACTGTAATACGTTAACTTATTTATATCTAAAGATTGTGCTCTAATATTTATCTATTAATTTCAGATAGGAACAATATCTTTTATAGGCAAATTTGACACAGATACAGGGTGGGTGAAGAACTTGGCGACTATCAACCGCATAAACGACGTCACCGTCACGCGGCCAGATCCAATGAAAACTAGCTTCCATGTTACACTTAAAATAAAAGATTTGCAGGTTTGTTACTTGTTTAAATTATATGAAGTTAACAATAAAATGATTGTTCTTGTTGTTTTTTTATAGCTTCACGCTTTAACCTGTTTATACCAGGGTAGGCAGAGGGAATCGCAGGAACCGTTGGAACCACACTCCGTTCTTAGCTTTACGCTTTTCGAGATATTGCGTGTTGAGTGGCGGAACTCAACGCCGCGCTTTGCCTAGTTACCAAACGAAGAAAGTGAACTAATCCATTTTCTCCCGAGTGGGAATTGAACCCACGAACTGTTGCACAAATTTGTAGTGACTGGCAAAAGTCGTTAAGTAAATTAAGCTAATATAAGCCATATCCAAGCTTTACAGTTTTCAAAATGTTCTATTTAAAGGTATTTTTACTATAATCATTAACTAAGTCTTAGTTAAGTTTACGGGAAAAATATAAATTTAAATAAATACATATCCATCAATATATTAGTGTGAAGTTATATTTTTTGAACAAAATCCAGATAGTGTTTTATGATTTTTAAAGTGTTAATCCATACCGAGCATAAAATAAAATATTTTTAAGGTATTTTTTCTTTCTTTGTGTTTGTTATTTTTCAAAATGTTTTCTTTAAGTATTTTTAAATGAAATCCAGATAGGTTACAACGAGTACCGTATAAAGGGTATAGGCACGTGCGGCGGCCGCCTGGAGGTGTCGCTGTCGGACAACGCGCTGCACGTGGCGCTCTCCGTCGGGCTCGCGCGGTGGGAGCCCTACGCGCAGCTGGACGACCTGCGCGTGCAGCGGCTGGGGTGAGATATGCACCTGTGGGAGGTCTATAAAAAATATACTGGTAACATAAAAATATAGGAAATGTAGAAAAAAATGCCAGTAATTAACGTATAAGTACAGTAGCCTCCCGTATAACGCGAGTTTATACAACGCGATTTCATACAAAGCGTTAAAAGAAGTGCGACGACTTTATTCATATAACACGATTCCCGTATAACGCGGTATAGTATAAAATACGGGAAGACTTGATTTTTATATATGTATATATGCACTTTTTATATATGTATATATGCATATGAAATAAAATACACATAGTTTTGTTTTAATGAATATTATTTTTTTCAAATTTCATCATTCGCGTTATACAAATTTTTCCTCGCTCAACGCCTATTGATTGCCTATAACGCGATTTCATGCGTGGAAAGACAGTCTTATGTTTACAGCAATCTCTGTCCTCTGAGAGGTAATCTTTGATGGAAGGGAATGTTGTCTTATATGACGGGTATATATGTCGGCTTGTTGTGGACTTATAATAATTAATATAAAAATGTTAACCTACTAATAGCAAATATATAATAATTAACTTTTTTCATTTCAATAATTATGTTTCTTTATTGCCTATAATGCCTAAATATTATGTTATTAAATGTCTACAACATAATGAATTAAGTTTAAAAATATATTGTACAATAAATATATCAAAAACAATAACTCCCACAAAACACTTTCTACATTTAAATTATATTTACATAAAAAATATCAATACATAAAGATTTTCATACCTTAAATGCAATTCATATGAACGCATCCCATTTAACATTTTACTTTAACAGTGGCATGGATCTCCACATAAGCGGTCTCGGTCCACTCAGCGCGCTCACTGACTCGGTGCGCGCGTGGTCGCTGGGCGCAGCGGCCTCGCTGGCGGCCCCTGCACTTGCAAACCAGCTGCAGCACGAACTAAGGACTGCACTATCCGAGTTGCAACTGTGGGAGTTGTTACACGCTAAGCAGTGATGGTAATTATTTGTAATATAATGCTTTTGTTATTTTCAGTAAGATGTTTGATGTTTACTTTTTTTTTTTTTAATAAATTAAGCAATTTTGAACGGATTAATCGCGTATTTTTTTGGAACATGTTGTTGAAGAATTATTTAATTGCCATTTGTTATGTAAGGAAGGAATAAATGTTTGTTGTAAGAATCTGAGTTCGTGTAATGATTTTCTATGGAACTGAAGAATTTGTCATTTTTATTAATGTTCAATAGTCCATTCAAATATTGCTAGTATTTTCGTAAAACGTTCTGCTTTCACTGTCGATAATCAAGATAGCTGCATTTATATTTTGTATTTCACATTTATTTATAAGCAATGTTATATCTATGCGAAATGGAAATAATAATGATTTTTTAAATATATCATAATAAACCTGTGCATCAATACAGCTTTGTAAAACATTTTCGATATACTAACATATGATATCGTTTACCACTCAACATGTAATAACTCGAAAAGGTGGAAAGCGGGGAACGGAGTGTCTTAGCACTAGGTTCTCACGGTTCTTGCGGTTTCCTCTGCCTACCCTCTCTTGTGCGTGATAATGCGTGAAGCTAAAAAAAGTGTAAAAGAATACGACGTATTGAAACATATAATGTAAACCAAAAAATGTTTCTATACGCAATTATGGCTTAATATATTTCATTTAGGATTTTTGGGACTATTTTTTTGTGCATATTTTTATTTAACAAATAAATTGAAAGAGAAAGTCTACATTGGCTTTACTGACTTTGAGTAAACATATAATAAGTAAGGTAATAAACAGGTCCGTTATGATCTCACTAACAAAAGTAGGTAATCTTAGACTGACACTCTTCTAATGACGATATATTCCAATAATTGTATTAATAAAATTCTATAAATATTTTAAAACTTTTTATAACAACTTGCCATTATTTTATTTCTTAAATCACCGATAATGCTATAAAAACCACTACAGCTTTGATATTTATTGCAAAAGATAAAAATAAGCATATTTTTGTCATTAAAAAAATGTAAAGCCTTTTACTTTTTACTTTTCTTTTTATGTAAAACGCTAAAATTTTAATAATTCATCAGGAGAAGAACTTGCAAAAAAAGCTAGAATAAGTTAAATGTGCTAACTGGCAAAATTATTTGCGCGCTTTGTTTAAGACTAAGAAATGTTGTCTTCCATTCCGTATTAAATATTCTGAATGAAGCTTACTATATACACATATGATAGGTATTTTTTATCATAAAACTGAACTTTTTACGTAAAACTTTGTGATTTTTTACTCATTTGATTCTCATTTGATATTATCACAATATTTTTGTTTCCAAAAGTTGACATTGAAACTAATTTATACTTTATTAAAAATGTGTAACAAAATTGTTTTAAAATTGAATAGTTTTAAATGGTAATAATACTAGAGTATATTGTTGTGCCTTATAACGTCCTAATTATAATAATAGTCGTTTACGTAAATTTCATAACTTATTTCATGTAATTATTTATATATAATGTAAATGCAGGGTGGGCCAAATTTATTAAGGCTGAAAGGTGCCCTGTAGAAATAATTTTATATAAGAAAAAAAAGAACGAATGACAGTCTTTTATACAGAGTGAATAATCTTTTAAATAATAATTTAAAATCCTACCACTTTCGTCTGTGGCGCCACCCATATTCTTGTTTTTAATTCCTTTTCAGTTCATTATTGCCAGCAATAATATGTGTTCAAATAATACTAAAAGCAATAATTTTAATGTAAATATTAATTGTTGTTAATAACATATTGTAATGCCCACATCATTGTTTTGTATATTTAAATAGAAAATTGTAGTACAACAAATTTGTATATTTTTGTACGTTCAAAAGAATATTTTAGATAAATATATTTTTTGTGTTAATAAATATAATAATTAATAAAGTTCTTGAATTAACTATTAAAACAAGGTTGTAATTTTTCGTCATATATACATTTGACATACATTTTGTTTCATCATGTTCGTTAATGTTACATAATATTTAAGATTAAATAAAATGATCACTTTATGACATATCAGTTATCACACATTATGTATTATTTTGTAGAAATTGAAATGATTGGTTGTGCTTTAGTATTGAAACTATTGTGTTTGTATTTTATTATACAATTTGTTTAATAAAGTTCATGTTTATTGTTCTTATATTATTTATTTTGTCTCCTTTCTACGTTATATGTGTGTGCATGTCAATTATAAGGACAAATACTTATCTTTTGTTTTCTCAATTCTTATTCTTATGTTTTGTTCCTCAGAAGGAAAAATAATTCTTATAGGATCATTCTGACAGTCTGTCTACCTGTGTGTTTGTTTTTCATTTTTTCAAAACAACGTGGGTAGTCCCACATAGTAGTGGGACATCTCTTACAGCACACGGAAAATATCACTGAAAATCCTACAAAATCAAAAAAGTGTGGCTGCGTTCATATTTATGTATATAAACTTTATTACTTGTATTATATATTAACCTACAATCCTACAATTGATATGGAAAAAAAGCATCCGTGCCATACTTTTACTTGGCTGATGTGATGATGAAATTTATTTTTATCCGATTTATTCTTAGCAATTGGTTCCTAGATAGCTCTTTGACCCTCGAAAAACTTATATAGCAATAGAAAAAAGCTCAGACGTCTGAAATCGGCATTTATTTTCGATAAAACATTTTTTTCACTTTTTTTTTTTAAATCAGAACCTTTTTGAAGTTGCTCAAAATAAATCTTTATACATCTGTAAGCAAAAATGATCTATATTTATTGACAATAATTGACATTAATTTTAATGTAATAATTTAATATAATTCCGTAACCTTAATGTTTTTCTTCTGAAAACAAATAATAAATGCAATGAGCTACGATTGTAATTTTGTAAAAAAGTGAAACAATATTTTAACTTGAATTTGATATCGTATACTCGGAGTAATTAGAAATGGGATTGATACAATCTCTATTTTGTTCTACGATTTTCTGTGTTGAGAGGTATGCAAAGTTTTTAATATTTTTTAAAGTGTTATTAAAAAGTATATTTGAATGCAGTCTAGTATGAAATAAAATATGAAATCTTATATGAATTACGATGCAGATCGACTACAACCATTTACTGACGGGATTGGACTATATCTCGTAGGCGCGGGTTCGAATCCTGCGTTAACGTTACACATAATTTTCACACAAAATTTTCTTCATTAATTACCTCTATATCTATATAGATTTCTTAGTATATATGTATAGGAAGAATGTAAAAAAATCTTCTTTCCGTCTTTCGATAATAAATGTTTTACCTTTAGCTAGTTATTTTCAGATACATTAGAATTTATTATACAATAACTATATAAATTCGAACCTAACAACTTTTTAATAATTTATCTTTTTGCCATTTGTCTTAATCATACGATGGCATTATCTTAATTTAATTATACTGTAGAATTAAGATAATGATATAAATTTGTATGTACTCCGTTACTTAGAGTTTTAACGTGGACATGTTGCGCCTTCGTGCTAATGCTACTAATGTTTACTATCGTCGTGTTGATGATCTATGGGATATCTGTTGGTTACCATTACGCACAAAAGGAGCTTTCGTCATTTGCGAGTATGTTTCTAATCTACTTGAATATCTAAGATTTTGCTATTGGATGACCTTGTTTAAACATATTGAAGGCCTATTGAAGGGCTGTTGTAACAGTTTATCAAATGAAATTATTTTTGGTTCCTAGCTCTGGTAAGTCAAAATACAGTTGAGTACGACACGGTTGATTTCTAGCTAGAACACTTTTCTGTTCAACGTATAATGTGGTGTTATATTTAAAGATAATGTCCGTAAAACAAAAACGAAAAGGCTCGGCTAGCAACTCAGCAGATTGTAGTTTATTTACGTAAAAATAATGTGACATAAAACTTTCAATCACCATAACAATTAATCTTATTTATGTGAAGAACTAAGAATTAATCTTATTCATGTTTTATAGAATCTTTACTACACTACGACACTACTCTAACATAAGTTCACTTTTCCTTCACGAAATAGTACTAAAAATCTTTAAAAATTAACAAATAATATTAATAAATATTGTAATGTATCTCAAAGTTTATATAAAATACTATGATATAGACGACATGTCAAAATATACAACAATTATAATATCACAAATAAATTAATTCTCCCAGTGTCCTCGAGATCGACGACAGAATCAACAGTGGTAGGCGCACCATCACAAAATCAGGGCCGAAGGTCGGGTCAAGAGGGCAGGTCGGTTGTAAGACTGATCGCCGTCAACCAGTCGGAAGTAGAACACGCCCCCGCGCCCTTGCTTGGTTTGTATTTTGAATTGAATATTAGCATTTTTTACGATGACGTTATTGGATCTACAACTACTACAACATTAACATAGTTTTATATCGTAGGTACTACGAATCCATTTTGAAGCGGTATTTCAATATATTTTAAGTACCTCAAACTATCAATTTAATATCATGCTATACATATTTATATACATTGTACTGTTACAGAGGTATATCAGACGAAAAAACCAGGCGAACAAGTGTACCTGGAGACATCAGAAACTCCACTTATTGTTCTTGAAACGGAAAGGTTTGCAATTGTTTAATAATTCTTCTGAACTTATTCCAAATGTTATCTCTACATCTCAATTGATAACTTTATTCTTTGATTATATTACTAGTTTTTACTTGCAGCTTCCCCTATGTGGTAAGTTAGAGTTGTATATTATGGCACATACACTAAGGTCAACGTAACTCTGCGCTCAGACACAGTTAATTGTAACCCACATTTAAAAAATTAACGTGCTGTAATTTAACTTAATAAAAATTTATTTTACCTGTTTCTAAGCAAAAACTACGTGCTACTTATATTGGGTTCTTTGCTCAGGGTAGGTTAGTTAGACGCTATAGGATAGCGTCTGACTAGCGACTAGTTGTAGATTCGACATCAAATTGGGGAAATATTTTTTAATTACCTTGCTTTTTTAAGATAGTGCGAAGATTCGCTCGGGGAGTGTCTTGATATTAAGTTCCTCCATTCTTCATTGCTTTATGCAAGATATAATGCGTTTTCTTCTACTATCTCTCATGACGTGACTCAAAACGTTTATGATTCCATATTCTTTGTGGCTTAAAATAAGGTGAATTTAGTTAAAGTTGTTCGATATTTAAATAGGGAAGCCGGAAGAGACATGGATAATTTAGAGATAAGTTCTTGAGACATATACTATAGGTACCTCTTATATAAATATATTCGTCTATATTAATTTCAGACCACCCCGAGAACCAGAACTCTCATCACAAGAGCGAGAACTAGCGCGAAGACTTATTGGAAGGTTTCGACGTTCAAAAAACATCACAACTACTACCATTTTATCTTTTTTTAGACCTTTAAATAGTACAGAGCCACCAATATTGATAAGTGCGTCTTAAAATTATATTTTGCTATTATTTTTTATAATTTTTGTAATTTTTATTTTGACTTTTGTATGTACACTTATAAATATAATTAATATTAATAAATATTTTTGCATGCAAAATTAAATTTTTAATTAATACTCTTTTTGTGAATCCAAAATCTTTTATTTGAACAATCATTTAGCAAAAAACCATAAAATTGGTTAAACAACAGCAATAGTGATTTTTCTTAGTAAAGTGGTGTTTGTCAAATCAAATGTCAAGTTATTTTTATTCGATTCAGGCGGATTATCGATATCGCGGCGAGCGATTCGATGCGCGAACCCACGCTGCACGGCTTTGTCCACAGAGCGCATCACGTGGCCCTGCTGAGGTTTACCCGATCTTGCAATCGCGCCAGCGGCTTCTGCGGCCTTTTCTAAAACATAAAATTTTATATTTAGTTTTCATGGCTCCAATGGGATCGTATTCTTGATTATATTGTGTTGTAGTAAATTGTTTGAGCTCTTATATTTGAAATATTTTAAAAAACAAAAGAATTGAAAAGATTCGTATAAAAAATAATGACTGACTAATTGGATAGTTGACTTTTGACGCTGTATTCCGTGGAAAGAACACAGAGGGAACCAATATTAACGCAATACGTTCCCTATAACCCGTTCCTATCTATTGAAAAAGATTGGATCGTAATAATTAAATTTTAACGTACCCATAGCCTCAACAGAATTCTGTACAAAACAGTAATGAAAACCAATACCAATTCCTAATACCATGACAGTTATTAGTGTTATCATCAAACAACATGTTAACATAGCACAAACGGTACATAATGATATTCTGAAACAGAAAAAATCACATGAGACAACATTTTTTTATAGCCTTTATACATCAATACATAAATACAATTATATCATTTTTCTGTATATTACATGTACTAAGCATTATTTTTTGTCTTTTGGTGAAATGATTACCTTTCCAAAGCATCTAAAACGATGGAGATAAATGAACTTAAAGAACAGCACACACAGCCCATATTTAATCTATTATTTACATACTGTTCTTAACATAAGCCCATCTAAATGTTCTTATTGTTAAATCTTCATTTTAAGCGCATTATAAATTTAAAATTAAATTAAACATCGATTTCACAGGACAATAATTTTGTAAATATGTCAAACAGAGGCAAGAAGCAAGATCATGTTCATATTTTTTCCTATTATTTGACTATGCACCTATAAATCAACAACATAACTACTATCATGTCATAAATAATTAAAAAGCATCAATAACGAAGAAAGAAGGAGAAATCATCATTATAATTATGTAATCATACCATAATAATATAAAATAATGTTAAATTTTTTTGAAAAGAGATTTAGAAGAATTTTAATGGTAACACTTAACGTTAGTTATCAATGACAAATTACCTCAAAATTGTCAAGCAATATGGCAGATGAAAACATCGGAAAGAAGAAACAAGATCATAAAAATACGAAACGTGTACCAAATAAAAAACATGCTCTTAAAAAGCGGTTACCAACGAGGCCAGTTGAGGGTGACAATGTAATTTATGTAACCAAGAAGACTCATTTTAAGGTAACCACAGAATAAAAACAAAATATTCTTCATCGACATATCGTATATTTTTATTTTTCTTTAAAGGCTCAACTGGACAAATGCTGTGACCTTCTTGCTAGAGGAGAAAAAGAAATCATTTTGCATGGACTAGGTGCTGCTATTCAAAGATGTTGCAACCTTGCCCTGCAACTTGAAATATTATTTGCTGGAACATGTCAAATCGAAGTTAACACTGGGACAGTAGATTTAATTGGCAAGTTGTTATTGTCTTTACTTGTTGCGCTCTCAAATTTAATTTAACTATATTCTAAGAACATTTTTTTACAGATGATCTGGAGCCACTTACAGATGATGTAGATTTTGGTGCACAGATCAGGCACTCATCATCTATTCACATCAGGATATTCAGGACTGTAATGCTTGGTGCTAATTAATAAAATGTTTTTCACTCTAAGTGAAATTGTTATGTGGATAGGACTAACAGTGTTTGAGATATGGATAAACTTAATAACTATAACAATATTTACAGCTTTATTAGCTCTTAAAATTGATGGTGTAGTAAACAGTGCATGGTGGACAATATTTGCTCCCTTGTTTGTAAGTGACGCAATGAATGCATATTTTTGTTGTATAGTATGTATAAGAATGACTTTGGAACATTCTTACAAAGCCTCCATACACAGAGCTTCTTGGAGTTGTATATTTTTAGGATTAACTTTTGTCTTCAAGTTTTTACTATGCAGAAAGCTTCAGGGTGATTCAGCTATTGAGTATAGTGAAGTGTTTGCACCATTGTTTATTTTATTGCAATTAATAGCTGTCAGAGCATGCCAGCTACATCAATAATGTTATTTGTCCATTTTACCACAATAAATTATAAATAATTGAAACAAATTGTTTTTATTATTATATATTAAAGAAATTATAATAAAATTTAAGTATTACAAGAAAAATAGTAACTTTGTTTCAGTGAAACATACTAAAGAAACCACCTCTGGACTTCTTCCCATCACCACCAAAGGCAAAAGTAAAATTATTGTTCTGATTTTGGGTTGCATATTTATCTTCAGATTGGTGACTTCCAAAGAATGACAACCCCGTTTTCTTTAAACCTATACAAAAACATTAACTAGTAATATTCAATTACATATAATTTGTATGTTATAATGTAAATAATATGATAACATTTTGTAACTTAGGCTACCTGAAAGGAAGTTAGGAACTTCTTGTGACAAAACTTGTGCATTGCCACTAGTTGCTGGCATTTGATCATCAGCTTTTGGTGACAAAAGAAGACTGGAATCTAAATTTAAAATAATCCTTATATTTTTCAAATACACTATTAGTAATTTTATGTTATAAATTACAAACATGCTATTTTATAGAAAATTGACAATCTTTTTATTTGTTATTTGACATAGCTTACCAATACAAGGTGGTAAATCGGAGTCTTCATAACCCAGTGTACTAACAGATACATCCAAAGAATCTACAATTCCTTGTGGACCATGAGCAAATAAAAAACCTGCCATTGATGTTTCTTTTTGATCATCATCTTTGTCCTTAAAGTATTTCAATAATATTATGATTAAAATGAATATATAAAGATTTATTATACTACACTAAAAGAAATAGGAAATTATTTATTTTTAATGATATTACATATTGTAAATATTTAACAAGATACCTCATTAATAGTTTTTTGGGCTATTTTATCATCACTTATTTGTTGGCTAGATCCAATTTCATTATCCGCAGGTCTTTTATCTACTTCCATTGATTGACTTTTTTTATTTTCATCAAAAAATTCTGATTTAACTAGCCTTTTCAGACCTCTAAATTATATAACACATTTAAATTTATATATGTGATAAATTATTATTATATTGTTAATAGTTTTATCTAAATTAATAATTTTTATTAAAAAATATATTTATTAAGAATTAAATTATTTTTCTTAGGAAATTCTAGTGTTTAAGAATAAAAATCATAACAGGAGATATTTTTGATTATATGTATTAACTATTTATAATCTAGGAGAAAACAAAAGTCATATTTTATGTGGTAATAAAGCATTTTACCGTCGAAGTTACAGGATTCTTAGTGTAAGTAAATTGCGGTGATAAGTCGAGATTATGCTTTTTAAATATGATTTCTTTAATTTTTTTATAACTCTCATCACTAGTGGCGCTGACGTCGAACTGATTATTATCATCTTTGTCAGTAGAGTTTTCCAAATCTACCATATCTATACTTTTAACTGACATTATTTCGTTGAACGTTACTTTTTTTTCTTGAGAATTCTAAAATTAAATACGTAAAAAATATAGTAAAGTTCAAATATAACTATATTTATATATCATATTATTGTAACCTTAATATTTTTCTCTTCTGTGTTAAGTTCGCCTTGAGAGGTTTTAATACATTCATTCTGAAATAAATACGTAATTATTATTTACTTTAATAGATATATAAAGTTGAACCCTTAGATATTTATTTTTATGACTATCTTATTTTTAATTAATTTAACCTTTTCTTGTACATGTACCTTAACAAATGTGCATGTACCTTAACAATCAACGTCACGTAAAATTCTTCAACAAAATTTATAAAGCGACTAGAACCTTCTATAGCTGCTACTAAATAAAATGAAGTAAATCTAAAAACGTTAATTACTTGCATAAAATCCAGAAATTGTGAAGGAGGCATTAGCACATTAGAGGATTGTGTATTTGTCAAATCGATCTCTTCGATCTTGTCCTTCATGTTCTTCTGTATTTTTACTCTGAAATGCATTTTAAATTAATCATGTTTCACACTGGTTGCCATGCCAGATAGTTATGTTTAACTTGCATTTAATAATTTTCTGCTAATTTTTTTTATTTTTATTTATATGAAAATATTCTTAATCTCATTTTCTTTAGCTTTACGCTATATCTCGCACGTAGCAGGGTAGGCAGAAGGAACTGCAGGAACTATAGGAACCAAGTGTTAAGACACCCCGTTGCTCGTCCCTGCTTTCCTCGTACCTGCTTTCCGCCTTTTTCGAGGCATTGGGTGTGGAGTGGCGGAGCTCAAAGCCGCGCTTGTGCCTAGTTGTCAGAGCGATGGAAATAGAAAAATCCATCTACTCCGAGTGGACATCGAACCCAATTCTAATTTATATGCAACTTATCGAATATAGAGAAGAGTGTCTTTAAGCTGAAGAAGCAATAGATATAAGAGAAAATGCATAGACCACAGTTTCCCAAACTATGTGGCTCTGTCCCAGGGGCATTCATTCGAGGTCCTCCCACGCCCCTGAGTATTCTATAGTCCAATCTGCTTGTTGATTTGTTTTACGTGGGATCGTTATAAAATGGCATAGTCTTGTTGACGTCACAGTGCGAAAATGTTTTGGAAACCCTGGTCTACTATATTTCAATCTGGCTTATTTTGCACTTTTTACAAAACTTAAATATCTGATTTATTATATATTACAAAATACAAACTAAAAACCTGTTCTTGAGAGATACTTTTCACCTGCACATTCTCTCCAATTTTATCAACATTTTGTAACACGTTACAATTAACGTTCGCAACTATCTGTAAAGTTTCAGCTTTATCCAACTTTATATCTTCCAATATATGAATCAACTTCTTCTCAGAATAATTAGATTTTAAATCAACAGATTGTTCATTTTTTGTTGAAAAGTATGATGAAATGTATACGTCTGTAATCATCTCTTCAGTTTTTAATTTCTTCGGCGGATTATCTAAAGGCTCAGTATCAACTCTCTTGATACATACTTTTTGCGAATCTATTTTCTTTATCTGGGATGTACAAATAATAGTAAAATGGAAGAACTAATCTAATTAATAATGTTTTGTAATTTTATAATGACTAATTTATTATTAAATTTTCCATATAAAAATATATCCATAGGAACTCTTAAAATAACCTAGCTAGGTTAATCAATCAAAACGCTTTTACCTTATCTAATTTATGACTGAAAAAGTCTAAATCAATGCTTGGAAGTTGTAGCTTTGGCATCTAAAATAAAAACAATCTATTCATACAAATGTAATTCAATTCTTAAGTTCAAAAAACTATTGTATATTTTTTTGTTATTTACCGTTATTGCCTTATTATCCTCGTTAGGACATATTAAGCCAAGAATCTTGTATATTTTTTGTAGCACTTGAAACATTTTTATCAAGTTTTAAATCTGCTTTCATTATGATCGCTTTATCATTTGAATTTGTTGATTCTTGAATTTCTTTCATCAATCTATTTAATTCATCTTGCTTACTTTTTATACTTTCAAGAGTAACGGGTCTCTCTTGAACCATATATTTCGCTAGTTCTACTACATTTTTTCTATCTGAACAAAGAAGTTCAAATTTCTTTTTCTTAATATCGTTTAGTATTTTTTGTTTCTCATTAGCTAATTTTGTTATATTATCGTGTAAATTATCTTTTTTATTTTTTAATTGAAGATACTTTTGTATAAAAGGAATATTCTCATATCGTTGTTTAGATGTTAGCCAAAGCTGTTCGTATTTCTTAATACCACCATTAACTCTTTCAATAGTGGTTGTAGTTCTTTCTTTGGCTAGTAAAAGTTCCTTTCTTAATTCTACATTTGCTAATTTTATAGTCTCGAGGGCAACTAGAAGGCTAAAAAATGCAAAAATATGTAAATCTAGTGAAGACGTTTTAGTAAAGCCGGTAAATACAACAAGACAGTTACCTTTTAACTTCTTGTTCAGCAAGCCTGATCTCAGTCTCCAATTTTAAATTACCGTTATTTATAAAATTACATACTTGCTTTTGTTGTTCAGATTGCTTGTGTAATTTATTTACTAAATAACTTTGAGCTACAACACGTAATTTTTAGTAACCGAAACTTAATTTTTGTTTTTCAAAATAAAACAATAAGTAGTAAAAAATCAATTAACTACAATGAATTAAGCTGACATTCACCGCAGCTTAAAATATCAAAATTGTAATTAAAATTATTTTTAAGTGTAAAAAATGTCGTCTCACTCTCGTCGACTGTTTTCTAGTGAGACTTATTTGTTATTACTAAGAAACCGAAAATAATGAATGTTACAAATACCTTTTATACATTGTATTGACAATACGATATTTAGTTGTGATTCATCTACTTCAGTTGATATTTTTTCCAAAGCCTGGACATCATTTGAATCAGTCATGGTAACATAAATTTATGGATATTTTTGGTTTTTACTTTGCGGTTCGTTTTCCGTAGTCGATTCGGCAATATATATAGTGAAATGAAAACTTTAACATCAATATTGGAAAATGGCTGGTTTAATGGCGACTAGCGGGAAATGATTTTTTTTCTATGTACAAACAGTAACTGGATAATAGCATACAGCCTCTTGTACGTTAAACATTTGGTTAAATTCTTCATAATCACAATTTTAATTTATATTACATTTAAAAAAAATTACATTATTTTTTTTAACCATATGTTGTATTTAAGCAAAAAAAAATATATTAATTTAGATCATTATTTAAATTTAGTTCGAATTAGTTCTAATCTCAAAATGTTTTAAATCTATTGTAAACCCAGATAAATTTAGTGGTTTAATAAGGTAAACTATAAATTATTATTTCACTGTATCATGATGATTGTTACCTTTTTTTTTCTCTAATCTTAATATCGTCAACTAGGAAACAAAACTAGTGAAATCAAAAAAAAAATAGTAAGTAACTGTTTAGTTACTTACTATTTTTTTGGTTTCACTAGTTTTGTTTTGTTGAGTTTCGTACCTCGAAAGAAAAAACAGAACCCTTATAGGATTACTTTGGTCCCTGTCTATTAAAACCATTTTCTCCAAATTACAAAGAAGAATCAAACTTAAATCTGTTTCAAATATTAATAATAATGACCTCTTAAAGTATAGGTAAATTAAACTTCTTAAAGTATAGGTAAAGTCAACTTATACAAAAGTTACATGATCGTGTATGTTTAAATTTTTTGCAAATCGATTCGTAATCAAAATCGTTTTCTTAGACCTACGTTTAAGTGTTGTGTAGGATATTTTTTTATCTATAGTATCTAAAGTTTGATACACAATTTCTTTTTTTAATTTACGCTATTTTCACATTATATATTTTCTTTTTCTCATATTTAAATAATATTACATTAAATAATATTTATTATTTACTTGTTGTCTTTGACTCACGGTAACTTTTATTTACAAAATAGATTTATTTAAAAATATTTTCAATTCTAACACATTCAAAAAAAAATAATATCAAACATCTTAAAAATCTAAGGTCATCCTTAAAGATTTTGCAATAAAATAACTGTTTAAGATCAAAATATTTTTATTACATATAGACAGTGCTTAAAATAAATGAAACAAAAGAATATTTAATACCTAAAATTTATTAACAAAATAGTGTCATACAGTTATTTAAAATAACAAACATAAATGATAATTTATAATATAGCCTAGCATCCTAAATAAACCAGGTACTTTTTATAAATTTATCCCACAATTAAAAGTAAAAAACAAACAACCACGAATGCAGCACGAAGGAATGTTGGCTAACGCTAGAGGTCAATCACATCCACTGATTCGTGTGCGCCTCCACTTACGCATACACTTGCTTACACTTACCATAGACGAAAACACCTGGACTGAACAATTCTTAGCACCGATTTATTTTAACATAAAATTTACCTTCACATGTAAAGCATATTGGTTATAAAATGGTAATATGGTATATATTAGGTTGTAAGTCCTGCAGTCTAGGTATCCCACGTCTATGCCTCAATTATTCAATGTCCACACACGTTTTAGTGTCCATGTCACACATTCACTTTGGCAGTGTAAATTACTAGCACCTATGCCAATATCAACTCGAGTCCAAACGATAATTTTATCTTTTTTCCAAATTCTAATAATACTGCTCTTTACAAATCATTTTCTATATTATACAACAGCATTTTATAATACATTCATATAAAAAAAATATAAATCAAATTATCTTTCACATCTATACATAAATTATATTTTATGCAATATTCTCTCTCAAATAGTGCAAGTCAAATGTGTTTTTTAATATATAATATTTTTACTCTACTTTAGAAGACATTATGCTTTCATAAAGGTTAAATTACATTTGGGGCACATATATGTATTCTCCTAATGTTTACTTATATATCGTTACATGATATCAACAGTAACTTTGTATGTCATAGGAATGCGTAAACATAGGATCTAAATGCAAAACAACCTGACAAGTCACATTCATAATCCTACGGAGGGATACAAAAAGAACGCACATCATTCTGGAATAACATAATAGTAATACTTATAAATACACTTTTAGAATAACTACTGGGTCCCATTAAATTATAATATTTTTCATCGTACTCTCAAATGAACGTGTTGGCACCGCCAACATTCACCAAGTGCGCGACCGCCACGCGGCCCGGGCCTCCACATCCACGGTGACGACACCAGTCGCATATTTCCAATTTATAAAGAAGATAGATTCTCACCAAAATATTTTTGTAGTCGTCGACCGCGGCGACGGCCGAGGACAGCACAGTATTCTACCTATATAACGCCTCGAGGCGACGGACGGGGGCTCATTAACTGTAAGGCTGCGGGTGCAGGATCTCGGTGAGCAGGCGCTTCAGCGAATCTACGCCCGTGAGGAAGCCGCAGTCGGGTCCGTGGTGCGGCGTGGCCGTGGCCAGCGGAGACTCGGCCGCCGCGCCCGCGAACGCCGTGTGCGCGAAGTCGATCATGCGGATGTCCACACGCTCGTCGGGCGCGGCGGGGGCGGGGGCGGGCGCGGAAGCGTCCGCCGGCGGAGCGGGCGCAGGCGCGGGCGCGGGCGGCGCCGGCGTGGCGGGCCGCGTGCGCGCGCGCTTGCTACCCTCCACCTCGCTCTCGGGCTCCGGCTCGGCCTCGTGGCGCCACGACTCGCTGCTGGTGGAGGAGTAGGCCATCCAGCTGTCGGCGGAGTCAGGGCTGGGCGGGTGGTGGCGCGGCGAGCCGCCGGCGCGCGACGTCTCGCCTTCCTCGTAGCCGCCCATCGTCTCCTCTGAGTGCGACACGAACGGCTCCCGCGCGTCGCCGGATATCTCGTCGTGCAGCGTGGACATGTCGAAGTGGCCGGGGGACGGCGCCGACTCCGAAGAGCCCGACGCGTCGCCCTCGTATTCTGAAGATGCACCGCCGCTGGTCTCGTCAGGCGGGAGCAAACTGACTACGTCACCCTCGTATACGATCAGAAGAGAACTAGAACAATAAATATTCATTTTATTTAAAGTTATACGGCACCATCTGAGTAGAGAAGGGGTAGGACGGAACCAGTACTCACCAGGAGTAGAAGCGATAACTGGTCTGCTTGGCAATGGCGCGACGCAGCGCGTCCAGGTCGCGCAGCACGCGGCGCACCACGCGCGCGCGCACGCCGCCGACGCCGGCCGCGAAGAAGTCGCGCAGCGCGTCCCGCAGGCCGGCCTCGGACAGCGCGCGGCCCCAGTACTTGTCGCGGCGCACGCAGGCGCCGGTGGCGGGCACGTACACCTGCATGCCGCACAGGCGCACGCCCAGCGTGGCGGACGTGCTGGCGGCGCACTTGGCTATCTGCTTCGTGCGCTTCTCGGCGCTGGCGTCGTCTCCGTGCTGCCGGGTGCCCATTTTCAGATCGAGCACGCACGGCCGCCGATACGATGACGTTATGTTTTCCATCATCAGGAAATCTAGGAAATTTTTTTATGTATAATATAACGTTGTATTTTACAGGATACATATATTATTTAAAACTTTTTAAATTTAGTAGTGAGGCTAATTTATCTATTGATTACTTACACTGCTTGTTGGAATTGTCCATGTGCGCTATACTTTTGAGTACTTCGCTAGCATTACCGTTTCGGTGCACTTTAAACCTGTAATAGGAAATTCTAAAATAAATTAAGGCTAGAAAATCACAAGCAACGTCGATAAGGAGCTAATTGAAACACAAGAGTTGGCGTTATCTGTTATATTGTTACAACATTGCAATCAAACTGTATGAATTACCACGACTCCACGACGCAAGTCACATTCGGAGGCGCGCCGTGTGGAATGTGGATCGTGCATCGCTCACGTTAGTGGGATAGTCATGTAAGTATTGCGATGATATGAATTAATGGCGACGTCGGGAGCCGGACCGGCGTACGTCATAGTTTCTGAAATATGATAAAGGACACATGACAAGTGTCGAGGAGTTTACGGCTCGAGAGCGACCGGGAGCCGTGCTCGGATACGCACTTGAACACATCGTCGCGCTTGCGCTTCCCGCTCAGCGACTGCTTGCGCCCGTTCTCGTCGCGGAAACATGGCGAGTACCGCTTGTCCAATTTGGTGCCACCCATATGCGATGCCTGCATTACGCCTGCAACAAACGGCCCACACATCATTGCTTGCTGCTATCCGCATGCGACACATTCTAATACTAATGTATAATAATAACATATCACTTCAACCTTCTTGGTAATCATTTAATATTTTCAAATTATTTTTTAACGATGTTGGAGTAGCATTAAACTGAACGTTCAAGTTGTACAAGTAAAAATAGTTTATAGTGATCGGAAACAGGTCTGGAAGTGACATTGTTTACATAAAATATTCTATTATCTACTCTGTAAAATCTGTATATTTACTTACTATTATTGTGCTTGTTCCAGCGTTAATTTAATAAATGAAAAGTGAAAAAATATATAGTTTACGTAATTTTAATAAGGGTTTGTATATCTTTTGTAATGAGTTGTTGTAGAGACGTGTGTGTATGTATTTGTTTGATACAGTGTATGCAGTGGGGTACACTACACCACGTAACGTTTTGTAAGGTGTCATGTGCGTGTTGTGAATGTAGGTTTAAGTAAAGGTTTACAAACCCATAATGTAAAATTACCGCTAGGACGCTATTAGGGGCGGTTGTGTGGAGAGCCGCCGGCGTCGCTCCGCCCGCCGCAGCGCCGCAACCCTTGCGACAACAAGGAAACTAATATTGTGTTCCTGACCCCTGACCCGCTCCCGCTCTTCCTCTTACGCTCAAACCCGCCAGCCGTCCCCCCCGCACCTAACGAAACGTATGCCAGCCTACTTCAAAGGTCTACGTTGTCAATTATGTTTGAGTTAAATTATTTTTTTTATTTTATTGTAAACATATAATTGTCAAGTTATTTTATATTTATACTGTATTATATTTTATCTCTGAAGCAGCATTGATTTATTTAATGTATTTTTACATTGTTTATCAGCTATCAAAAAGTCTAACAGTGCCTTAAATAATGAGAAATTGGCTTTTTTATCACAGGCACGCTGTAAGTTACGATTTTCTATAAATTATAATTTATTACAAAAAGTCACAACTTGCAAATCAAATATAATTTGTATTTAGTGTCTCTAGTAGGTTTTTATTGTTTTTTTATCTTCTTTTATTTGCTTCCTCATCAAGAAACATTACATAGGATCAATCTATATGACTACATCGTGTTTAAGAAGCGTTCTATAGGCATCTTTTAGATTAAAATATAAAAAACTACCCATTTTTATACGGCTTATCGTACTTATGGTTCAATTTATTTACGTCGAAACCGACGGAAGGCCAACATAGCCTTCCGTGTGTTTCGACGCGTAACAGTTAGCAGTTACTTTCACGGTAACGCTCATTAGTTCATAGATTTATGACTTTACGGTAACAAGATTTTATTATTATTTTAATAAATAACTGCGGTCGGCGGGTTTGTTCATCTCCACTCAAGCGTCTCTCTCATGCATACAGCTCAGTTTGATAAGATGATCACGATTCAATTCAAATGAGCAGCAAGGAATGTTTTATCCAGTAGGTAATTATCCAATAATTTAATCATATTATTCCATCATCTGCCTTAAGTTAACGCATCGACAATCGAGTACGTAGATAAAAGTAGCGGTGCTATTGCGCCGTTATGGTACTTGGTCTTCTGTGACGCATTTAGTCGATAATATATCTATTATAACATTCTAAAATAAACTAAACAGCGTAATAAGTTCAAACAAAAATTAAGCGAAACTTCCTTAGTGCTCGAAAATGCATAAACAAGAAACAATAATTAATTGAAGACTAAATAAAAACGGACATCAAATAAATACATAATGATAAAATAGAAATTAAAAAATAAATATTAAATGCAATGAATGATAATGAGGCATTCAGCGAAAACATAAAAGCGTACCGAGCAAACGCTTAATTTGCCAACTTGAACAAAAGTTGATGCTCACCTTTATATCTGGGTACGAAACTCTGGATGTCCTCAGGGATGTTCTGGTAGAAGTGCAGCTCGCGTATATTCAGTGGTTTGATCACTGTGCTGTCATTCAATACCAAAAGTCTCGTGTGCCCGCCCACCTGTGACGATATATCAAATTTATGAAACTCGTGAATTGAAATTTACATACAGATTAGACTGAATGTGGACCTATCTTACACATACACATATATGTAGTGCTTTAAAAAATATAATAATTTTGCCTCCTCAGTATAAAATAATTTGATATCTTTCACAATAAGTTGAGATGGACCAACCGTCAATAAAATAAAAAAGAAATGTTCTGCCCACATGACAATTTCGCGTGCTTACATAAATTTAAATACTCATACTCATACTGAAATTTATGTAGGTACAACCAAAATTTCTTTTCTCGCTTGATTTCCTACTTTACTCTTCGTATCATTTTATAAGAAACGTTATCTGAGATTTTTCAGGATAAAAGTTGCTTTCGTAAAAATCTACTTATATATTAGACGAGCTAAAAACAGACAGGCGGACAAATATTTTAAGAATATTTTCGTCACGAATAAATGTCTGTATATTCATTCGAATGTTAATTTAAAATCATAGACATTTCTTTTTTATTGACATGTAGTGTAGATAATTTTCATTGTTATTCGTCTTTTGACAACATTGTTTAGTCACATATATCGAGAAAATAGCAAGTAAATATTAGATTTTTATGATATTATAACATTTATTTCATGTGTTTTCACAATTAAATTCGAGCATCGTACAAAAATATTACTATATAATAATAAATTTATCTTATTGTTACTTATTGTACAGTATAAGTATTGTATATATAAATGTGGTTACTACAATATAGTTATAAGTATTACGATTATTTCATTTTTGCTGCTCATTTGCACCTATCTGTCTTGGAGTTACAAAATATCACGATTCTAAATTTAGATTATTATTTTTCAAAGTTTTAGTACAAACAAGTTAGTTCAAAGCAAATAAGTTTTTTCTACATTACGAAAATTAAAAACAGATATCGATACTACTTATAAGAATAATGTCGTGTACTCGTGTAAAATAATAATTATGTTATAACCTCGAAACAGTGTAGTTTGAATAGCTTTTGGCCTTTTAATATAAGTTTGTCCTCGCAATCGATCATTGTTACTCTGATGAATATTATTATATCTTGGCTGCACTAACTTTATATAAATTAATTTGTTAGCCTTTGGCCTTAGTTGCATAGTTGTGTCTGTGAGAGTTCCGTATAATTTCTAGATGCATCGCAACATGACATTTTATAGATTTAACAGTATAATTTAATGCAATTTCAAGGTTGATGATTATAGAAACGTATTTAGAAACCCTTCATTCAAGTTTTTTAATTAAGAACTCCGGCATATCTGAGTAACCTGTTTAACTAACATGACATATACAATATTCATGAACGTACATTGTATATACATATATAAGAAATTAATTCAACATGTCAAATCACATATGTAGTTGTAGTTTAAATTAGTGCGCTTATATAAATGCCTGATTGACATTGCAAAGACTATATATGGAAAACATGCGTAGTTACACAACCCATAACATAGAAGCAGGACAATTTCGCTTTTATAAACGGAGCACGAAGTAATGATCATATTTTAAGGAGTTTATTACTTCAAAGTAAAACTAAACCTTATATAATGTCCCTGTGATAATTACTGTCAAAATAGGAAGCGATCACTGGCTTGTAGGATGCGCATTAATATCAAACTCCAAAAGATTGGAAGACGTAAAATCTACACTATGACTAATGTCTGCATAAATTCAAAAAGCTTTTTACTACAAACACTTACTTCAAAATTATTAGTTCACTATGACGCTTTAAGAACTTCCTAGATGTGGACGGTTACAAAAAAAATTAAAAAGTTCTTAAGGAATTTAATATAAATCTTACACCTGCAAGTTTGACGATTTCAAACCTCCCATTCAAGCCGGCACATTCATACGTCGAGGCCTTCAATAAAGATATTTCTCAGATATCTTAATTCGATTGATACTGGGTAGTGCTGCAGGTGTAATCTGTGTACGGCAGTCCAGAGTTGCCCAGTCAACTATAGGCTTATTCGAAGTGTGTAACATGACACTATGACGGACATATGATATAAAACCAAAGCTATATCTAAATGCAGCGTTAGATATAGACATATAATATTTCTCCGAAACTGCTCATTTCAACATTCAAAGATATTTTCAAAGTTCTAGACTAGAGAAGGTACCCTACCATCAATGGCGAAAAACAAAAACGCGTTAATAACGGAAAACTTCGTCAGTGACATGACGTTCTGATTTCTTTAGAAAAATATTATTGTTATCAAATCATATTTCATAGTTTATCACAATATCACAATATAAACAAATAAAAAAGTCATAAATTGTAATTCCCTTGTTAAGATATGTCCCAGAAAATTCTACGAAATAAACATATTATATATAAATAAAGATAAGAGTCATGTCTGGGTATATCTATGCTAAATCTAAATCAATAATTGTATTTAGAAATTGGACGGAAATCAGAATGTGTCACATGTACCGTTCAATATGACCGTTGCCAAATATTCACTACATAATCAGTAATTAAATATTATTTTATATAATTTGATACCAAATGATCACAAGTACGTATCTATTTAAGTATTTATTTAGTATAAACATTTTGTGAAATGGTGGAATGTGTAGTTCATTTTCATACTTGACAAGGTATATACCGTATAAGATTGTTACATAAGAAAAACTGACGAATGATTTATTCTCCTTAAGTAAAGAATAATCTTTTTAGGTAACTTGTTCATAAATGAAGGTCATAACATGTAATTGTACGCAGAGAAACGACAAATGAACGTTGCAAACAATAAATATACAAGTGTGGCACTATAGAAGTCAAGTCATTATCATTGCGATTATTAATTACTTCACGAGCTGCAGAACAAAGAACAAGAGTAGGAATCTATGCAATTACGCACTCATTCTTCGCAATTTGTGTGAACAAAGAACTTGATACAGAACAAAATAGAAACGTCATTGCTCCTAATTGCTAAGAATTTTAATTTTATTTATTTAAACGTAATATTTACTCAAATTTCTTTAATACTACATGGTTAAATAAATATGAGAAAGTAATTGAGACCATCGTGACTTTGTCGCGTAAAAACACTGAGCACAGCATGAGGTCTGGCTCAAAAATAAGCAAACCTATAATAAAACGTGTAAATAAAACTATCTCTAGGGTTCAGTATGCACATATCTAAAATAGAATTCATTTATTTGGAACTGGAAGCTACGAGAAATTTAAGCAAACGTTTGACACTTTAAGTTATAAATTTTAATAATATTGTCGCTAAGCATCGAGGCCATAGGAAAATTTTGCGCAACTATGCAGTAAATTAGACAAAGACTCACACCACCATAATATCTCTTCTGTTTCTTATCTATACAATGTTTACAGCGACGATATTAAATATTGGTCAGGTTAGGCCTTTAAAAGTAATGGTATCTTCCATTGTCCACATAAATTAAAGTCGCCATGCACGTCCATATTATGAGCATAGGCAAAGCTACATCACGAAGGTATAAGAAACTGTAGGATGTTATTGTTGTTCAGCACGGTTAAGAGATTGTGATCTTTGCCTTTCGCTTGCAACTAATCCTACCATAGTTTGCATGTATTCATGATAAATCGTAAATTATGTTACTATCCATATTAAATTAACAAATTATTTTACCTCCATAAAAAGTAACTGATACGTTATTTATTAATGTACTTATTTCCTTTACATATAGGTATACCTAGGTAAATATTTACCTCACAAACAATTCGTCACATATTAACTCCTATGTCAAAAAAAATACGATAAAAATTATTGATCGTTAATTTTTATCTCAAATAAAACGTATGAGTGCAGAAGAATTAAATTTGAACTTTAATAAAAAAAAAACAATTATTTGTAATTATTTAATTCCCGTAAGGCTATTACAGAGAAAATTCATATTTAATCATCAATTGGTAATAAATTTAAAATTGAATATATAAATAGTAATATTTTGAAAATAAATAAATAGCAATAGTAATATTTTGAGGACCGTCGTGGCGCAGAGGCGTAGCGTCTAGCTGTAAACACAACGGTTTGTGGGTTCAATTCTCACGCGGGGAAGATGGATTTTTCTATTTATGCTCTGGCGTGATATTTTCGCTCTGGCGAAGGAAATTAGGACTAAACTAGGAATTAGGCAAAGCGCGGCGTTGAGTTCCGCCACTCAACACGCAATGCCTCGAAAAGGCGGAAAGAGTGTCTGAGTGGCGCCTACCTTGCCATATGCAGGATAAAGCATGAAGACATAAAATAAAAAATTAATTAAAATTAATTACACGAAAGTCACCTGATTATTAAGCGGAAGTACGTCAACCTCGTGTCCATCATCAGGCGAGAGAGTGTGTACGACGGGCTGCGCACGCTTGCGGTCCAGCGCGCGCCGCTCCGGCTCCCCCATGCCCCAGCCAAGAGAGTACACCATCACTTCGGCCGAGCCACCGCCGCCGCTGTCCAGCTGGAAAAATACAAATACTTTAGAATCTTCTATTATAAAGATCTTCTAATAAAAAAATAAGCTATATTTTTTATTCCCTACAAATTATATCAACAACTTTTTATAGTTACAAATTTGTCTATATAAACTGTCTGGCCGTCATGTTATTCGATATTTTATGTACTTGTATAATTTTATGAGATGAATAATCTGCTTGTTTAAAATATCTGCCGGAAATATATAACGCTGAGCCATTGTCCAATCGTGTCCCTTAACAGTGGCCCTAAATAGATAATTCAGTTTGATTCAATTTCAGTAAGGTAAATTGTCTTCAACTTTCTTGTCTTCTTAATTGAGTTCTGTCACTTAACTTGCAATGCCAGAAAGG
The DNA here is from genome assembly GCA_037178615.1 of Dione vanillae. Lineage (NCBI taxonomy): Eukaryota > Metazoa > Arthropoda > Insecta > Lepidoptera > Nymphalidae > Dione > Dione vanillae. The sequence goes on along the minus strand of JAZFAU010000138.1, from coordinate 2,602,670 downwards.
AGACGGAAAGCAGAGAACGGAGTATCTTAACACTAAGTTCCCAAAGTTGTTGCGATTCATCTGCCTTCACTCCTATATACGGGGGAAAGCGTTAAGCTAAGCTTGACTTTAATCTAAGCAATTAATGCATTATTCTTTTGACTAGGTGAAGAATATTTTTTGATAACTAAATATAGCAAGCGATGAGATCATTGAACGATATAATGTGCCTTTGCTGGAATATTATCATAATGATAAGATATATACATATTTTTATATCAACAAAAATAATAACAATGTTTTCATAAGTCGACTTATAGTTTCATTGAATGACGTCAGGATTAGAGACTTATCTAACATATATATGTCTAACACATATATATGTGTGCAGAAATTTTGATTTATTTTACATTTTACTACTACTAGGCTACAAGGACGGAGTAAACAATATCATACAAAGAAATAAGTGAGGTTAACATTTGATAACAGTATTGATTTATAGATATTTTATTGTTATTATTTATAATAACAAGAGTTCTATAAATTCATCTTTGTTACAGTTGTCTTAACTTTAGATAACGTATTGACAGTACCTATTTACTCTTATTCCAGAGTGTTTTGTATAAAGATTTAAATAAACAAAACGTGGCGCCAATCCCCTCTATTATCATTTAATTTTATTTTTTTGAGGACAAACGACTAAATCCTGCAACAATATTAGCCTAAATGGCTAAGTGTCACAATATTTATGTAGTGATAATAAGTAATACAACAGCCTTATTTTTTAAGTGCATAGCAAGTACGTAAAATGATTATTTTATTAAAAACATGAATAGCATCTATACATTGACCTACTACTACCTTTTTAATACTACGTGATTCTTTTAGTCATACAGTACCGCACTAATACTTTTAAGTATGTTAACATGATGACTTATTTATATGTATATAATATGTATTGCTGCCAATAAAGCTAATTGTATTGCTGTGTAACTACTATGTATATGTATATATGTATGTGTATATATATATATATATATATATATATATATATATATATATATATATATATATATATATATATATATATATATATATATATATACCTTTTTTGGCAGCAATATATATTACATACATATAAATAAGTCATCATTTTACACATACAGAGTATGCAGCACAAAGTGTAAATTAATATTTTTTATGACGCATACAACAAAATCACTTAGTCGCAACTTTGTAACAAATAAGATAAACAGCTGACAATGACGTTATCTAATGGTACTTATGAATATTTTTCAATATTTGATTCCGCAACAATTGATTTTATACTGTGTATTATTTTATTAACTAATGCATTTTATAGGAATTTGAATTGTAATACACCATAGCACTAGCATTATGTGCGTCACTAAAAAGAAAACAATGTAAAAACGATAAACTGCTTAAACGATAACTTAAAATAGGTACCTTCAAAGCCGTATCAGAAATTATCAACAATATTAGACTGATATGTGGTCAATATGTTAGAAAAAGAAATGAAGTAGAATAAATAATTTAACAAATGAATAGATCAGTACACAAAGTTTATATTGAAACTTATAGAATGATGCAAGAGTAAGAGCAAGTTACACAAGCGCTGACTCAAACTAACTTTTGATAACTATAATGTGCATGGAATGAACATTAATGAATTTATCAGTTTAGTTTGAAAGATTCAGCTGAGAACTAGTTTCGTTCGGCTATAAGCCAGGTCAGGAACCGGGCAGGGAGCTGACCGGTGTACACTGCCACAGTGCGGCCCGGTAACTGACCGACCAGTTATTACAAAAAGAACATATGAAGCCCGAGGCGGTCACGTCTTCATAAAAGGGTACTACAGGACACTGTACAATTAAAAAGGGTCACATAGGTCAAAGCTGGCGTAAAAATAAAACATATCCAACACTTGTAGTATATGAAAAATAATATTGTAAGGAAAAAGATAATGTACGAACATAAAAGTATCGATAAATATACCTATACGTATCATTACGCGTAAGCGAATGTATTGGTGACGGAACGTCTACCATTTTTTTTGATATTAAAAACAAACTACGTAATAATTAGATATCTTTGGTCGTATATTTTATTTGTTATATCAAAATAGAATACCTATTTCAATATTATATTTCATAAATAGTATCATTCTAATATTAGCGCAATTATATAAATAGAATATAAAACTTTGTCAACAGGATGTTGTGGTAAGAGTCACAAGCACCAAGTGAACTTTAACACCTTTGAACAGATGCTTGTGACGTATGTACAGAGATGTTTATATGTGACGTACGCATGGCGTCGCAGTCTTGGAGTCGCAGCGTCACCAAATTAGAAGCGAACCCACAGGCGAAATTCACACACCGAAGATATATTTACGTGATGCGAGGCCCCGCCCTAAGCTTTCAAACGCTAATATCCCAGCAAACCAAAAAACAACACGACGTCCATACGTCATACAAACGGAGGTACAAAAATAAATTGTTCATAAATATATTTCTCTGCCAATAATAACTTACAATTATTGCCAAGTGTACTCGTAAATAACGTTTAAAAAATAGAACAATTCGCAAAACGCACTCACTCACTTGTAAGCAAATTTCCCTTCACGCATTGTAAAGGTAAATTCTTTAAAAAAATTCCAAAAACAAAACATACATTATACATATATTGGATTCAGTTTCATAAGTCATTGTTTAATTAATTTCTTACTACAGTAAATTGAATATATAACGTACGTAATTACAATAGAATTAACTAATGCAACAGACGTAATTTTAAAGCGTAAATGCTTGAATTACATTAGATAGTGGACATCTGGTCACGTACGAGAATTTAACCAACTAAAACTGGTTTGATTAGGACTATCAGAGTAGGCACAACAGTGTGTATGTAGGTACATTGTAAGTTACAATTTGATTAAAAATATATGGCTACGTCATTTCATACGATTGTTTGGATGAAATTTAAAAAAAAAACAGTTCAAAGCAAAGATTGTGAAACAAAAATATAGAAATTTCAAAATTAGTGTTTTATTCATTTTTTTTTAAATAATAAATTATAGGTAAACTTAAAATTATGTCAGTTAAAGAATACTATACTATAATAATTATTGTTTAAATGTTGTTAAATAAATGTATATTTTTATAAATTTAATTTGATGTGATTTAACTTTTTTTTCACATTGTGTAGATTTTTATTTATTATTCACAGAATGACTGCAATGTTCTTTTCTTTTACAATGTACGAATAAAAAACAAAGGACGAGAATACAAAATACTTAAGGTTTTAACGACCTGGCAGGCAAGCCGTATAATAAAAAGTAGTAAAATACATCGATTTGCGATACTCGATACGGATAAATTACCAATTATCAAATTTACTAGAAAATAACCAGAATCATTGAAATTACCAGAATCACGATGAATAAGTTAGTACATAAGGTTTTAATCTTATTACTAATATTTCTCTTCGTTGTAATTTTCTAGGAATTTGTCGTTAAAATATTTCAAAGCATGTATGAAATGTTGCACAAGTCGGGGCAATTTCTTGGCATATTATCAAATGTAACTGGATCATCGCGTTATAATTAAAATGACGAACATCATATTTTAAAAAATAATTAATCATTAGCCTTTATTAAAATTTGAGCCACATTATTAAGTATACGCTATACGGAGATGTTAAAAGGTTAATTCAAGGATCGGTTTAAAAATAAACGAAAGTTACCATGGTTTTTATTTTTAACCTATCCGTAAAAGTCTCACTAGCTGTGGGTGTTTGGTTAGAAATTTTTATTTATAGGAGATTTCATTATTAATGCAATCAAGTATAGAAAATATAAAATATGTTACTACAATATAATATTTCTATAAATATAATTTAAAAAATGACTTGTTTCCTCCAAATAATTTTGATTTTAAGAAATAAGTCACTCTTTTTAAATAGAAACAATTCAATCGCAAATAAATTAAACCAGCGCCTGCGTTTAATACAAGTTAGAATATCACAGTAGTTACATATTAGTATTACATATAGTAAGTATTGGTGAAGCTTAAATGTTTAATATTATTGACTTGACCCAAATAATAAACTAAGAAAATGGCATTGTTATTTAAAGTGTTCCTAGACATATCCTAAAAATAACACAAAATAGATTTTTTGCTTCACGCTGTATATATGTCGTGTATGTCAAGAAAGACACATGGAGAGTTAAGTTAATAATAAATACTTTCTGCGCGCTTTGTCTTGCGCTTTAAACAGATAATATTATAATTAAATAAATATAAAGATATAATAAATCAACTTAAAGTGTATTTATTGTTTCATTACTATTTGATCACTAAGTACTAAGATTTTTTATTTAAATTTTATAAAATATTACGAAATTTTTTAAAATTAGAAATAGGTTAAGTTCACGTTAGTAGGTCGAGACTGGGTGCGTTAACTAACGCCGAATTCTCGGTAACAGTGCGTGTTACGCTCTGTCTGACTTCATATAACAATTTATATCATTTCATGTTGTAGTGTTTGCGCACTTCTATTCTATCTACACATATATTAATATATTATCATAGTAGGTACGAGGTGCTCACGAGTATATCAAAACAAATATAAAATAATATTTTCCTTTATTTATAAATATATAAACTACCTATATATTCATATCGGTGCTTGATTAAAACGTGTACCGCATACAAATAGGAATCGTCACGGTCAATGTTGTCAATAAATTGATAAACTGGTTAGTTCAGATTACCGTGCTACCAATATCTCGTGTGACTAATTTACAAAGAAGAAATTTTTATATGAATGAATTGATAAGATTTTATTAGAAATATTTAATCTATGTAAATGTATATTCGCATGTAAATAACTTCTCTAAATAAAAAGGAGAAGCTAATGGCTTGGTAAGGGACTATTGCCAAGAATTTACTCATTGTTTTCATTCATGTTAACTTTACAATGTCGATAAATAGTATTGGATAATAATTGTGTAGTAAATTTAGTTTACTTGGTGTTTAAAATAGAAATTCATTTATTTTGTTAAATTAGGCATATATATTTTAAGCCATGAAAGACAATTCTAAAAAATTACTATGGTGTACTGTACTAATTGATTGAATACTTATACTTATTAGTATCTACTACTATCGTCCTATTAACACATATGAAATAGATCGATTCGTTATATATTGTACTAAATATAATTTTTATTTTCCAAATTGGTCTCTTAGTAAATCACCTTGAACTTCAATTTTTATTATAACTGCTTGTCAAAGAAAAAAAGGGAAAAAACTATGATGAAAAAGACAGGTGAGACACACTATTTTTAAGACGTCGAAATGGATGCTTCAAAACGCAACCATACGCCAACGCAATCTAAATTAGTGCATAGCAACTGTCGTAGTTACAAATAACAAAGAGTCTCAAGACAAATATATCAAAGGAATTAATTAATTTCATAACAACAATTGTAATAAATTACAATATTGAATTGAAAACAATTGAAAACAAGTTTCAATGTGAAATTTTCGCATGAGCTAGTTTTATGAGGATAGCGGATAAGAGCTTGTTAGTAATTTGAATGTAAATGACTAAAGTTAGCGGTTTCGAAAGTAGTACGTGCAATATCACGCGATACAGCACGTGTTTTTCATAGATGCCAAATGTCTGCTCAGCCCTCATTACAAAAGTAAATTATTAGCGCGAAAATAATCCGCACGATCCCTGACAAGATCATGTATGAGGTCTGGTGTTTTAGTTTAAAATATAACATCATTTGATATGTTATATTTGTCGATATTAATTTGGAGTTACTTCGTACGAATGTACCTGTTACAAGCCTATCGTTATCGCAGATGCTAAGTTTCAGTGTTCTGAAGTTTTTACATGGTATATCCTCACCCAGAAAATATATTAAGGCAAGTGTTATAAAACATGGAATGAAATAGAAACCACCGCTCATTAAACAAATAAGTTATATTCTTAATATAAAAAAAATATCGTTTTCAATATAAAGGTAAATTGAAAGATAGTTATTTAACTAGGCTATTTGGTACACTGAATCATAGTTTGTTTAAAAATATGAAATGATACACGTCTAATCGTTACGAAATCGCAATTTTATAAATTTTGTTCTCAACAACAAGTCGACAAAGGCTTTCTAGAACACCTTGATTGAATATGCCTTGCGATACTGTACTGTTGTGGGTCAACGGGCGGGTTAAGAGTATGTTCACTTTCACTACTTTTTAATTTAAAATCTTCCTCTGGTCATAACCAACACCGTTGAATGCTTACTTAATATTTTAATTGGAGTACTGAGGTTGAAGAAACGTTAAGTTAAAAGAAAACCTAATTGGATTGAATTACAGTTCTTTGTATATAAAAGCAGAAACACTTAATAAAATATACTATATAATACTTAGCATATATTGTACATAATGCGGGGTAATCAGAGAGAAGCATATATTGTGTTTTGTTATAACATATGCTTCAACAAATAAACAAATCGCACAAACTTTTAAAAAAACGTAGGTCAATTACAACAGATAAGTAACAAATGTACGACAGCTTAACTACTTCCGCAGAACCAATCAGGGTTATTATAAGGTAAAATATTTGTGTAGACACTGTTGACAGCTGTGAACTGACAACATTTATAACCTACACTACACTTTACACTGTCCCAGAAAATTGTATTATTTGGCACCAACCATAAATTTTACTTTAAATAAAACAATTTAAACTTCCTCAATTAGGTTTATGTATTGTTAACATGCCAATGCATAAAGGTTAAGAGATGATAGTGTTTAAACCAAGAAATGTCACATCTTATGATATCAAAATAGAGTATGGGGAAAAGTCTATAAATATCTGAATATTGTGTAATGTACTAAGCACAACAAAGCCAGTGGGACATAATCCGGTCAAGTCACAAGAACCAATGTCAAAGACAAGCCGGTAGAGGCTGGCTGTCTGGCGGAGTTAGTAACTATCTTGCCACTGAGACAATAGGATGAGTAAACAGTTTTACGCAAACCGCGGCCTTGTATGTACATTGTGTTATTATGACCATATAACATAACAAATCAAGCGTGATTACAATGTTGCCATGGACTTCTTTCTTGGGTATTTTCCTTAGGTAATAATTTTGAAAATTATATTTTCATATAAAAATCAAACAATAATAAGTAGTATTGGATATACAAATAACAGAAATGGTACATATTAGCAATGTTTATTACATAGAAATAACTGAACTTTAACAGAATAGCTGATAATTCATTATAATAATGAGAAATGAATTACTATATAAAATCATGACGTTACATCGTCGTAACTCTTAAATTTTCATAGGCTACAGTAGAACAGTCAATTATGAAAACAATGGAAAATAAATACTTATATAAACTATAGTCTAAGTCGGAACATTAGAAACATGTGTAAAATTATTTGTATAAAACTCTGTATATGTGTTTACATATAGGTATATGAAATTTAAATTCCTAAGATATATGAAGATAACAGCTTAACAGGCAGCGTTGCGTATGACGTAGCAGAGTACCAAAATCGTACGATATTTATCAACTCGATCAAACATCTAATGCGCAACAACGCTTGCACTGTTTTCCTAAATACTCAAGATTAAATGTAATAACAAAGCATTGTTATGACGACTAAGTTGGTTATTTAGTATAAACATCCGAAATATTTGTCGTCCGTCTGCTGCCCTTATATAATAATGGTTTAGCAAGTCTTCTCGTGACATCATAACTCACTTGACTATAAACTTCCTTAAGCCCGTTCGTGGTGAAATCCCAAAGTGGAACACGTTTACGACAAAATTGTTCGTTTCTATCAAAAGCACAAACACTGCAACAGAATATTGCTCAACACAAGAATGAAATTCTATGATATCCAGCGAAACAGCTCACTTAGTACCAACAAAACGTTCGCGTTCTAAAACGATCACGATCACAAATAAACACTGAGCAGATTTAAAACAGGTTTCTCTTTTAAAGTAAGTTTATTTGCATAAAATAAAATTCACAACAAATATATAACACAGAACACTTGCTACCTCCGCCGTTGCGCACTAGTGACTGAGACGTCGAGTTGCGAACCACGAATCAATGATGGGCGCTGCGGCTGTGTGCTCAGTTCGTCTGTAAATCGGGTACGCACACATCGAAAGGAATCAAAACCCGCCCGTGCCGAGGCAACGCGACCAGCATTGTTCTCGGCTCTGAGCACTGATATACAGGCTGGGCTGCCTGATATACATATCCATACTCGTAGTCCGTTCATGATTTTGAATCATATGAACGAGTGGCCCTATCTACTTGATCTTGGCCCTGGCATCGACCATATTTAACAGATTCTTCATAGAATAGACTAGGCTCTTAACATTGTTGTAAGAATGAACCAAGGTCAATAAATACAGTTGCCCAGTAGCTAGCGTTGTCACCTAGCGCTTGGAATTTATAAACTTTGTTAACTTGCAGCTGGATATTGACAATTTAAATTTTTACTATAAATTCGCTTTCCTCTTTTATGGTTACCTAATAATTTAAAGCGATATATATTTAAGTAATTATAGATTTTACAAGTTTACTTGAAAAATATTAAAATTTGGCATTCACTCCTGATTAAGTACATTATATGGTGAAACTAGCGACCCGTTCGCGACTTCACCCACTTGATATCGAGTGATGTCAAACAGATATAGAGACAAGATCTATAAATGTTTGTATATTATTAATATGAAAATTACTGTACTTGCATTACAACAAGACAATTCAATTTCATTTGTACGTATAGATTGTTACAAGGATTTTCAAGAGTATGGTTGAGGCTAAGGTATACATTTTCAGAAGACATTGACAAGTGCTTGATAAGTCCTACTTGATAGACGCTTAGGTACTTTACATTATTATCAAAATGCAATTTTCTTTGTATATTTTGGTTACACAAGTGGCAGTCATACTACGTTAGTGCTAATAATAATATTTAGACATATAATATTATCCAGTTATGAAATGACATTACTCCAACTTAAATATTTTGGTGTGGCATTGGAAACCATCCGAAGAGTTTTAATACAAAAATATTATGGTCAAGATAGTTAAACAGTGGTTTTAGTTTTTATCAATATTTTACTGAAAATTAAACATTCAACATTAAGAGATATTTTTAAATAATCTAAGATAAATAAAGTATTATTACATATTTGCTGTTTAAATTCTCAAAGTTGATATATCTAGTTATTTATGATAACGATAATAAAGATTTTCCATTAAAATCTTAACAACAAGTGATAAGAATAAGTATAATCGATTTAAGTTTTGATATATGGCATAAACATCAGAGATATGAAATTAAATTAATTTGAAACGATTAAAAATGAAAATATATAAAGATTAATTTATAATATATTTATAGTTTGTATTAAAGTACAGGAAATAATACGAGATAAATAATACAGTGGCTGTAAATATTAGATAAATTATGGCGCAATTTTGAAAAGAAAAATAGTCATGGAAAACAAATATATTATAAATCATACCTCAGCTAAATTATTGTCGCGTATCGGAGATGCAATGCTGAGCTCCTCATTGAGCGTTGGAAGAGACGTGCGCCGCGTACCTGAGAGTAACATGGTTTAACATCAACAGTCAACACCTTCGCCAGCTTGCATTGTATAGATATAAAGATAAGATAAGCTAGTTTGTTCTGTCAAACTGCAATTAAGCATGATAATAAAATAATCCACATTATTGATTAATGCTCCAAGTTAGTAGCTCTGAGTAATTTAACAGCCGAGGCGACATTTCCAGGGTGTTCATGTTTTTTTCATCAATAACACATAATAAAAATACTACCCGAAGCCATAGATAATATATATTTGATCTTTTATCAAAGTTTGACTTTTCTATAGTAGTAGTAGATACTCTCAGAGGTTTGTATTTGTCACTTGTTTGCTCTACTAAGTTGCGGTAAGCCATACTAATAGCGATAGTTATAGACTGAATAGCAATTAGCACTTAAGACGGTGATGTGTCTGACATCACCGTCATACAGTTAAGGTGTTTTTAATAGACATCACTGTCATAAAGTTATCGCTGCATTTAATAAACTTTTATACAACAATGCTACTACTAGGATACAGCTTTCTTATCATTGGTTTTTTAGTATTTGTATAATATTGTTTCGAAAACATTGACCTTCAGCTTATCAGTTGATATCCGAATGTAGAATCGCGCCACTGTTTACTGAACTCGATAGCCTATTAATAAATGATGGAATTTATTCGAATAGTCGCAAATACTGCATACGTGAATCATCCAGTATACATCCACGTGTAGCCAAATCCAACGAAGGTTAAATAAGAAAATGTTTATTATGTAAATATGATCACTAATATTTAATTGGCATATTATTGACAAGGGTCTCCAAATTCGATTAATCATATATGTATATTAATAGAAATTATTAGAAGATTGTATTTTATATGCATTTCGTATATATATATATATATATATATATATATATATATATATATATATATATATATATATATATATATATATATATATATATATATATATATATATATATATATATATATATATATATATATATATATATATATATATATATATATATATATATATATATATATATATATATATATATATATATATATATATATATATATATATATATATATATATATATATATCTATATCTATATCTATATATATATATATATATATATATATATATATCTATATCTATATCTATATATATATATATATATATCTATATCTATATATATATATATATATATCTATATCTATATATATATATATATATATATCTATATCTATATATATATATATATATATATATCTATATATATATATATATATCTATATCTATATCTATATCTATATATATATATATATATATATATATATATATATATATATATATATATATATATATATATATATATATATATATATATGATATTGACTGTATTTCTTATTAGGATATTCAAATATGGAAGGCTCGTATCTGCAGTATAATTAATTTGTATCTTGATCTATAAAGTACATATTTTTTGTTGGATTTTTGAGCGCTAACTCAAAACAAAAGTTCTTAAGTTAATTTTTTTTAGATACACATCTAATATAAATGTAGGAAATTCTGCGGAAATCTTTTAAAATGTAATTTCACGAAAAAATTTCATATCAACTATCATATTAGCAGTGCCAGGAAATTACACTATAGTAACAGCCACTTGACGCTAGTAGTAATTTTAGAAAGAAAAAACTAAATATGATTTTTGAAACAACTGTACTTGTTAAAAATAGTATACTAAACATTTTATATGGTCTATCGAAAATGTTGGCCACAGTTCACTACTATAATAAAACCGTAAAATGTCAATATTTTTACAAAACAAAATATGTAGGGTTATTATGAAATGAAAAAAGAGTAAGAATTCGAAACACAAATTATGTCTGTTTGTATGTTTGAAACTTTGTATGCACACGCTAATCTCAGGAACCACTGGATTTTGATGAAACTTTTTTGTTATATAGCTATTAGTCCTCACTAACATATCTTTTTTTGGAAATTCACTCTTTAAGGGGGTAAAAGGGGGGGGGGGAGTAAGCTATATGTATGAAACTCCGTCAGTTTTGAAGCTAATTCGATTAAAATTAATATTTAGCTTTTTGGTTAGAAAATAAGAATGACGCAATAAGGATTTTTGGAAATTCTGCCTTAACGAGGGTGAAAAGGGCGGGGGGGGCGGTATAATGAAACTCCGTCAGTTTGACGTTTTGATTTTTCAGAATATGAAATAATGATTTCTAAATTTTTGCCCTATTTGTTTATCTGTTTGTACACGCACATCTTCGGAACTACTGAACAGAATAAATGTTTTTTCTGTTTTGTGTTTGCTGACTGTATCTGATACAGATTTATTAAAAAAGCTAAATTATAAGAAATAAAAAAGCTGATATAACAAAAATCAATAAAAATTAAGAATTTATATCATCTGATGAACCACAATAGAAATCGAAGCTGTCCATGTCCGTAGACTACAGTGTCCCCCAAGATATTCAAAATTTCCCGCCAACAGTTGTAGCCACAATTGATTGTACATAATTATTAATATTGTGCACATATTCGTTTTGATTAACATTTATTTGTGAAGGTATTTTCAACTCTAACTTATATACCCCTCAAAATCCTATATTTGTAATAAATTTTTGTAATTAATTAATATTAATATTTGTAATTAATTTTACTAACTACCTCATTACTCTAGAAAATTGAAAACTCAAAAATCTCAGCAAAGTTCAATAACAAACATGTCTCAACTTTACCAATATTTTATCCAAATTATTCACAGTAAACTATGTTTATGACATTTTTTTAGTTAATGTTCTATTATGTCACAAAAAAATCTTACGTGGAGCCATTATAAAGCTTTTAAACCAATGTATCCAATTGTACTAACAGTTAGACACCTTGATTTAAGTACAAGAAACCAGAAATGTCTACAACTTAAAAATTTGTGAGGGTGACGAAAATTTACGTTAACATGTTTCCACTATTAATACATACATACATAGGGGAATGGCGAAAAAAATACCTTTATAAATAATAATAGGACGTAATAACCATTTTTCTAGACTAAAAATCTTACTTACAATATGAAGAATCTCACTAAACAAAGATAAATTTGTATGGTGGCAAGGATAATAAAGTAACGTATGTAATATGTAAATGGGTATAACAGATGAAATTAATCATTTCTGAAGTTGATGTCTCTCCAATGCATGAGCAATGCTGTTACTAGGTAAACTTATTGTATAGGACATTAATATATAGATGGCTTTATCCTCAATGATAGTATACATTGTTCCACACAAAGGCGAACTACATGAGAACTAATAAGAAAAAAACATGCCAAGAATTGTGAATTCTCGAGATAATATAATATTTTTGCAATATTGAAGTCAGGATTAATCTATATTCAAAAGAGTTCCCTGTAAACATTTAATTTATTGGATGATGAAAAGAAGAAGAGGTTCCAACATGCTTTGATTTTCTAAATCGTGAGGATTTAGACCTGGATTACGCTTGTGTAGTTTTTGCTCAAACCCTTGCGACGTTTGTTCGTTCAATTCTCACTTGAAGAAATTAATTAGATATGTAATATAATTAAATAAATTATTTTACTAGTTTACAAATCAAAACGCAGGGTTGAGTTCCGCAACTCAACATCCAATGATTCCAAAATTAGGTTGAAAGTGGAGAAAAAGTGTTTTCACGTAAAGATATAATTCACGTATAAAAAAAAGTAAGAACAACTTTTATAAGCACATTTATATCATTATTTATGCTTAAAATGAAAAATGATTATGGGAACTTCATGATAATTGTTAAATATTTATTTAACAGTACCCATTTGATGTATTTTTTTTTATTTTGACAATATGGCGTCTGACTGTCACTACAGTGTATTTTTAACAATGTATGTCTTCAGAGATACTCGCAAGATTAAGAAGAATCCATTTGAAGTAAGAATCCTCAAAATCGGTCAACTCGTTTCGTCCCTACAATGTCACATATAAACAAATATACACATAGACTTATATATACTAAAATTCATTACAAATAAAATATTTTTGCTAAAAATATGTGATTTATGATGAAATTGAATAACTACACAACTGATTGTTTTTCATATTTTAATCATATCTTAATTCCATATTTAAGGAAATTAAATATAAATAGTAACTAAGAAAATGTACAAAATTGTCATTAAGTATCATACTCTTAATTTTTTGCCGAATTTATTCATTTTTACAATAAAGTACGGGTAAAACTGAATAATCCAAAACGAAACCTTTTAGACAGCAGCTACAAATTAGGCAAGGGCAGGTAGGCAGAGAATTATTTAATTAATAAAATATAAACCTCACTACACAACAAACAAAATAGTTATTTATATAATCATTAAAAATTATATATACCCAGTACAATTTAAAAATCTTTAAATATGGATATAGGCGGTAGCAAATACACAGCGAAGGAAATTTGGCCTGATAGAAGTACCTACTGAAGTAGGCTGCCCCTTTTTTCTCAGAAGAACAAATATTTGACAAAATATAACTTTGTTAAGCTTTTTATACAATTTTCTTTAAAATACTAAACAATATAAGTAAATCTTTATATTACATAATTCCTAAGATGTTATTTCACAAGTGCCGCATTGCGTAACTGACTCCTCTTTAGATGTATAATTCTCAAGGCAAGTCCTTGTTTCTTAAGATAAATCATAGTACTTTGAAAGTTACAAAATATATAATAATGTTCATAACTGTTTTAGGATAAGTATTTATTGGCCCGAGGTTTCGTTAACTGTAATCTAACTATGATTTATGCATTTTTACCATGGATAGTGGTTCAAATTTTATATATATTTGCTATACTTTTTTAAAAATATATTGGCAAAAGTTTAGCATTCATAATTTCACGCGTCACGATGAAAAAGCCCACCCAATGTCAAGTGTAATGGAGGGTGTAAGGACTCGGCCTTGGAAGTGCGTAGGTCGTCACGGATCGATGACGTCACCATTCACTTAATTGTTTCAAGCTGAAATATATAAATATAGGCTACTATAGACTAAATCGTGTAAGGTTTATACAGATTGTTTTACATTTTTCACTTCTTAAAAACATTGTGTTTTAGATGTAAAGCCATGTTTCATTCATATCCACGAATAGCTCACAGTCATTGCGTGTAAAAAAACAACACAAATTAACAATTTTCGTTACTTGTTTGTTTTAAATGTAAGGTATGGGTACTAAAATTCAAGTGTATAGTGGAAAGTAATAACTATAGAAATATATGGCTTCTTGAGGCTCTATGTGCAATCATGCCATCGAACTTTGACTTTCTTTTGGCATAACATACTATCAGATCGCTGTCGAACCGTGCCTGGCACTTTTCCAAAGAAATGTAATAAATAGCGAATCGCAGGCGCCAGTCCGCCAATTTAATACAAGGCGATAATGACGGAAATAGTGCACTTTCATAAAATTCTCTTGTATGACACACAAAAATAAAATTATACTATAAATTTAGACATAAATAATTATTTTACGAGTAACACATTCCAACCAGAAATACTAAAACTAGAATAATGTCGAGATATATAATTATACTTTTAGAACAACGCAACTGAATGAACCATAAAATAGTAAAAATAAATAAGGTTTTTGGTGAACATTATAAAATATACGCAACACATACATCAGTAATATTGAATTGTTGCCGTTCAAGAGCTAATTAAAAGCTAATGAAAGGAAAAAAAATATTGTCACTATAACTAATGTAGCTGACTTTTATCATTAGAAATACAACAGCCGTTCTTTTAGAACTCGAATAGGTAATTTTGCCAAAACTATTTAATGATGAGTACAATTATATTTTTTTATTACGCACATGTAATGGATAATATATTTATGAATAATATGATATCGTTAATTATTATAAATAAAAATTGTTGTGGCAAAGATCATATAGAATTGTTTTAAATAGTCATCTGGATAACACCTGCTTTGATTTATTTTTTTAATCTTATTGTTTTCGTTTAAGAGTGAGTAAGGACTTAACTAAAATCTTATAAAAAATTGTTTTTGGTGATAATTTGGCTAACGCTTTGATTCCGATATTGATCAGAATTGAACCGGACCAGGCACTCTTTATTTGACTATTCAAGCGGCAACGTTAATTTAGATAGTAAAAAAACAGTACATAAAAACCTTTTGAAGAACTTGTGTAAAAAATATTGTATAGCGTTTAGAAAACAAGCTATCAGAACATCATCGATGAGGAAGGTCTCTTTTAATTATTTCTGTTTCTCAAAAAATATTACTTATAAAAAAATACTTTAAATATTTAAATATATTGGAGGTGAAAGATAATATTTATTGAAGGTCTCTATCTATACATTAGAATTAAAAGAAAAAATATAAAAATGTACAATAATTTAGCCTGTTCTTTCTTCTGTGTTGTGTCCTTTAGTATCATCAAAACAATTGTAAGTTATTTTAGGGACAAACGAAAACCATTATGAATCATCAGATTACTTATTACTAAACAAGATTGCCTTTACAAAATTTAAAAAATTATTTTCGGGAATCTAACATGTGAACATTTTTACAGACCAGCAATTAGTAATTAAATTTAGTGTCAACACACTCTTTTCTTCTTTTCCCACGTCAAAGGCAAAGTATTTACAAAATTTCAGTTCCAGACTTTATAAATCCAATACAACAATATGCAAAGCATTCCGCTTTTTCGAGACACTGCGTGTTGAGGGGCGGAACTCAACGTAGTATTTTCCCTAGTTACAAGAGCGAATGAAAACGGAATTGAAAAATCCATCTTGCCCGAGTGGGAATAGCTCACAAGCCTATGTACACAAGTGAATTGATATAAATGTTATATTTTGAGCTGATCAAGCTGGCTCAAAGCAGTTACAAAGAACATTGTCTGTAAAGTACAAACAATAAAGATTTATGAACAGCTTCTTAAGACAGTCAATTTACTCAGCCCCTGAACTTTTACCTTCACCTAGAAAGTTAATCATCAATTATTACACTCACTGTGAGATTGTTGATGATTCACAAGACTACTTCCTGTGGTGATTATAGAAACAGTGATCCGGGAATGTGCAGTCTGTGGCATTTCGCCAAAAGGGTAAATAAAAACATCTCTTTGTATTTATTTTATTAAATCTTTCAATTGCCAGAGATTAAATTGTAAGTAAATTTCAAAGTTTATGTACTTGAACCTGTTTACAATAGTTATTTGTTTTCAGTTGCTTTCAAATGTAGAGCAAGTTAAATCATAAATAGGTAACAATATTCTTATTTAAATATATGTATATAATTTTTTTTTTTTTAGCTTCACGCTTTATCCCGCACAAGGCAGGGTAGGCAGAGGGAACTGCAGGTACCGTGGGAACCTAGTGTTAAGACACTCCGTTGCTTAGCCCCTGCTTTCTCCGTCCCCGCTTTCCGCCGTTTTTGAGGCATTGCGTGTTGAGTGGCGGAACTCAACACCGCGCTTTGCCTAGTTTGCCAGAGCGAAGAAAATGGAAATAGAAAAATCCATCCTCTCCGACTGGGGATCGAACCCAGTAACCGTCGCGTTTACAGGCAGACGCTTACGCCTCTGCGCCACGACGGCCCTCAATGTATGTAAATGTATATAATTCAGTGGGAAAGTGTCCATAAAACACTACCTATTCTCATTGTGTTTATCATCTTTGTAATAGTATAAATTAATTAATTAGCAGTTAATAACATTAAAATAATAACTAATCCCACTATAAAGTATTTTTATTCCATGCATCAGAAAGCATAAAATATTTGTAAGTAAGTGTTGTGAGCTTAGTAAATGATAGGCGTACATAACAGCAAATAAAGAATTCATATTAAACTGAGAGAAAAAATCTTCTTCTAAATTTATTACATTACTTACTGTGAACAAAAAATCTATCAATCTGAAGACTATAGAATCAAAACTAATAGGAATATGAAATTGATCCATAAACTTAATTTTTTTTACTTTTTATATAAATATTATAATTTCACCCTAATATAGTAATATTTGTCTAATTTAAAAAACTCCAAAAAACAAACTTAAGTATACAAATTGACTTGAAATTTTTAGACTCATTTATATTAGGAAGTGCTGAGAGAATACATCACAAGTCCTGCTCATTTATAGGTTATAAATTAAAGTTGATGTTGTTGAAAATATGAATTTGTATAATCAGCAAAAATCATTAATATATAATTAAATGAAATAATTAAAAACTTTATACATAGGTATAACCATATGAAAGCATACATGCAACACTTCTTAGGGATATATAAAAAACCACTTTTTGTAAGAATTTAAGTTGGTTTTTCCATCCACATTATTAGATAAAATATTTGAGATTTCTTGTTTTAATGGGACGAGCAAATCTAAATGTTATTATGATCTTTATTATTAACAATATTTATATGTGTTAAATGAGTAAAATCGTAAATTAAATAAGAAACAATTCTTGAAAAAAAATGCTCATTATATTAAAATAAAATATGTAAATTTTATAAAATGGGGTTATCACAATTGTCAATACCTGTATTACAATAATGAAAATGATAATTAGCATGAAGTTACTCATTATACAAAAGTTATCAGTAAATACATTCATGTTTACAAACATAACAATACAATACCTCTGATTAGCAGTTATCCATTTAAGGTATTAAAACTAATTTTAATGACAATCCAATAAACCTGTCAATGAAGCCTTAGTTGTAACATAAGTCTTATAATAATCTTCTATAAGTATAATATCTTATGATCCCTCAAATCCATTAACATAAAATTTGTGTACTTAATTTATATGTAATATATAAAATGTAAATTTAATATCAATTTGAATGCAATGTTATAAATAGTGTGCACTTGCTATAAATTGATAGTTTACTTAGTTGAATATAAAATTTTAAGAGAAAATTATTCAGTTGAAAAGAGATGTGCCAAAAACTTAAATAAAAATACTTCTTGAAGAGAAAAATTTGTCATATTATACCTACTTACGTTTAATTATAAAATTCTGCTAATAATTATAACAAAATAAGTACATAAAATAAATAAATAATTTGTATACTAACAAACTAATAGTACTTTTTGGTTTGAAAACTGTCGAGAAATTGTAATGTATAGTATCAATAAGAAATTTACTTACCTTTCACTCAGAAATCCAATTTACAATATTTAAATAATAAGTCACCAGTTTTAGCCGACACTTCTAAAAAAAACTTTTTAAGTTGATGTTTCTGTATTATGTTAAATTATTGCTCGTCACAATTCACTTAATTTACGATAATTTTGTACTAAAAGCAACTAAATATTAAGCTAAAAGCACATATAATAATTAATTCTTCAAATATGATTTATAGTTACAAAGACAGTTATAAAACTAAATAACAATATATTTTATATTGGATAGAATATCTAATAAAGTATAATCACAGAGAAGTAGAAAGTGTCCCAGGAATTTTGTGAAATGGGTATCGACCATTTATGATATCGACCTTGTATAACTGTCACTCGGTGACCACAGATAAAACTATTGGTGTTGCTACATGCTATTATTGTTAACACATTCTAGAAAGTTATAATCTAAAATCAGTCATTTTTTATATTTAATATCTAGACACACGGTAGGGTGTCCGCCAAGTTTGAGCAAAAAAAAGCGACACACCGGCCGTGGGTTATATTACACGAACCATTTTGGGCCACTATCGACCCCCTCTATAACTCAAAATCTATTTTATTTACACATATCAGTATCTCGTATCTGTTGAGAACCTCTTACTTATCTAAAATACAAAATTTCATTAATATACCTATTGCAGGTCTTGAGATATTGACGTCAGAAAATCGCTATTTTTACTATATACTCACTGACTTACTGACTCACTCATCAAAAACCTAGACCACTTCTAATGGTCGTATTGACTTTAAATTTGGCATAGAGGTAGGTCTTTAGGTCAAGGTAAAGGGGAAATCTGAAAATGGCAGAATGTGAGTCAGTATCAAAAATAATAAAGGTGTAAATTTATACCCGGAGCAAATTTATACCCCCAAGAAACTAAAACGAAGTAAATTTATCTATATAAATATAATATATCTTCGAATGGTCGTACCGACCTGAAATTCGTTACGAAGGTTTGTATTTAGTTAAAGTAAAGTAAAAATCAGAAAACGGTCAAGTGTGAGTCACTTTCGAAAATAACGAATGTGTAACTTTGATCCACTATAAGTATGGAGCGAAAATAGATAAATAATATGTAAGTACTTATTTAAGTTGGTACCCATATAGATTATTGATAAATGTGCCCGACACAGTACAAACTTCTGTGTTTGTCTGTCGAGGGAATCAAACCTGCGACGACATACGGCGTGCAAAGCAGGGTCACTACCAATACCTATGCGCTAAGTCCATGGTTAAAAATTCAAGAATTAAAAGAAATAAAGGTGTCGGTTGGATTCGGATATTTTACTTAGCCACTCGTCAACTCGGCAGACGTCCACTGCTGGACAGACGCGGCGGTTTCACGATCATATTTTGGTCAAAAATTAGCTAATAGCGAAGATGCCACTGCACTGCACTGCCTATTCTAGGCTACACAATAGGCCATCAACTATAATGCTGGTAGGTAACATACTTACTTAGGTAACAACTAAAGACATTGTTGTTTTAACTATTTGTAAGTAAGTACATTTATTGTATACGTATAAATTAAATTAATAATCAAAAATCTGAAAAATAATATAAATGAGACATTTCCTTAACTAACTTAATAATAAGAAAAAAATAAAATAAACAACCTAACAAAAATAAATAAAAGCGCGGCGTTGAGTTCCGCCACTCAACATGCAATGCCTCGAAAAAGGCGGAAAGCGGGGACGGAAAAAAGAAGGAACTAAGCAACGGAGTATCTTAACACTAGGTTCATATATTACCTGCAGTTCCCTCTGCCTACCCAGCCATGTGTGGGATAAAGTGTGAAGCTATAAAAAAATAAATAAATGAAATCTTACCCAAAACAAAAATGTGAAAGGCTGCAATGAGTCAAATGTATAATTTTTTTTTTAATATTAAAAGAAAATTATATACTTGACTCATTGCGTTTAGTAGGTTTATAACAAGGTGTGTGAAAACTTGCCAAGTAACATCATTAAAAAGTACAGAAAAAAAATTAAAAAGGTTATCAGAAAGCTGCTGGAAAAACAGGTTTGCATTCCTGTGAGTATTAGAATTTTAGGTATTTAATATGATATTTATGTGTGTGCATTCTATTCTGTAACTATTTTTAACTGAGGTTTGTGTAAAGAACTTGGTACTTATTCAGATCTCACTTCTTTTATAGGTGAAGCATTCCCATATTATAGAACTTGGCATCCTTTCCCATTTTTGTTTTGGGTGGGATTGTATAGTTACTCCTAAACCACTAAAAATCAGTTTACATAATAATTAGGCTCGGGATTTCCATGGACAAATAAGTGCCCCATACTTTTAGTGCTCTAGTAATTCATGTGTCACACTCAATAAAATAAACCTAAATATATACTCTATTTTCACTCACTTAAGAACATAGGTAATTTTATATTTTAATAATTCCTAAATAGTTACAAATTGCGTTTATACACTTTTGGTTATATCTTTAAAAATATCTTACTATTACTGTTTTCCAAAAAAAGGTTACCAATGTACATTAAGGTTGTAATGTATTGGGTTCCAATTTAGCTACATTTTGTCTAGAAAGTAATTAAAGAAATCAAATTCTACTTAAACTGATAATAAAAAATTTGCATGAATTATTGAAAGATTTTTTTTTGTATTAAATCAATGTTTAATGTATACTAAGTAACAAACATTGTTTCAAAATGTCTTCAAAGGGCTTATTGGTGTATGGTTACTATAAATTATATAACTAAGTGTAAATTGAATAGATATTGTGATTATTTTTATTACAATAAATATTAATAGATATTTTTTTGCTTATAGTTTATATAAAGAATTTAATTTGAGTTTTTTCCAAAATAATTTTAACACAGATCAAAAAATATCAAATCCTCAAATTCCAAGAATCTTATCTTTTCATAAGAATAAAATGAAATTTAATAAATTCCGGTACATTAATTCTATAAATAGAATACCACATATCAGCATTGCATAGAATAAGTTCTGAATTAGTAAATAATAAAAAAACTATTAAGAATGTATACATAAAGCAATAAGTACATCTAAATGTGTAAAAGAATAAGAGAAGACAAGCATTTTTTTAAACATTTATTTTTCTATTAGATGTTAAACAAAACAATATCTACATTCTCAAAATAATATGTATATTAAGCCTATTGCCTTCCATATTATATTTTAAATTATTGCCTGAAATATCTGTCTTAAGTTTTCTTGAGAAATATATACAGTAAGTGTTAAATAACAAAATAAATGAATTGGAAATGCATATAGATGAGTCAATTAAGATCCCAGAAGACATGGTTCAAGAACATACCTTTACCTAAACTAACATTAAAGCATTCAAGGTTGATGAATATACATACACAATTGCATTCAAATTAGACTTTCTAAATTTATTTGGTATATGCACTTTTATCGGGGCATAGGTGGTATGCCAGGAGTAGGCCCTGACATAGCTGTATTCGTTCCAAGCAACACCTGTAGAGATAAATATGAATTAGTTTTGTTACAATATATTTGTAATATTCAACTTCTTAAAAAAAAGAAAACCCACATAAAATTTGGACTCAGTAGATTCGAACCCACACTTCATGCAAACCATACCAGTGCTCTGACCATTAAGCCATATGTTTTTCATCATGTCACATTAAAATTCTTATATTACTTTTAAATTGCTTCTACACTTACTTGTTTTTGCTGAGACTTCTGCATTTCTTCAACTTGAGCCCTCTCTACTTCAAATATAACTGGAGCAAAGAGAATAACTGATGAACTAGCAACCACCCACATGACTGAACGAGATAACTGATATAAACTTTTTATGCCACTCCTGAAATATGTATAAATGAACAGATTTATTTTCACCATTACTTACTTATACCAAAGTGCAAATAGTTAAAATATATTAATAAATGGTACCATGACTTAGTAGTAACTGTATATGTGCCATTGCGGACACATTCAGGGAACATTTCTGTCAGACCCCATAATCTTTCGGATAAAGTTTCGTCAGGTTCCTGAAATGTAAAACTTTAATGTGCAACTCAGAATGATAATAAATACAACCTATAAAATAATGTTATACGTACATCATCATATTCTTTGAGAGTTGTGCATGGTGGATTACCAGCGGTGGGCGATGTTCCAACAACCTAAAAGTAGTTCTTTTTAATATTATGTATATTTTATTACATCTATTATCTATTAATCCTATCTCACCACAGGAGTTATAAGCATATCATCTGGTCTACGTTCTGGTGTATCATCTTTGCTTGCCGTCAAAGACTCCATACCACTATCGCTCTGTTCAGTTTCATCGGATAAATCCATAAACATGTTACGTATAATTTTTATTTATTGTTAAAAAACTGCACACTGTTTATGTAAGAATAACTAATACTGTGCGTGAAGCACGATGAACCTTTCAAAAGATATCCTTTACAACCTCAATTTTATAGTTTTTTAACTTATTGTAGAAGACACAGATAATATATCACTAAGCAAATCAATACAGATTACATTCACTAATTAATATGGCGACATATTTCTTAAGTGTCGTTGATATTTTATACCTTATATCTTAGTACTTGGCCTTTTTCTTTAATTTCGGATCGAAAAGTGCAAAATAAATACATGTGTATATATGTTTGGTTAAGTGGTAAATAGTCTCTATTAAGTAAACGTTCATTGTACATTGTACAATTTATTAATGAATGTGTGACATTAAGATATATACAAAATAAGAATTTTAATTGTTATATTATTTAAATTAAAAAAAAATAACTGTCATCAGGTATTAGTTATTACAAAAAAAATAAAACTAAATTACATTTTTGATTGAACTATATTACTTAAGAGTAATTCTAATTTTGACCCGGATTCAAATTCTGCGTGGTCTTAATTCTTGCTGTGCTCTTATTTACTACTCATTGTAATTAAAATTTGTTATAGATTAGCAATGTCAAGACATTTTAACCTTTTTCTATCCAAATTAGAGTTAAATGTTTAGTACCTCTAAATACGACGTGGAGAAATTAAAAATACATTAACAATATTTAAACCAAGATGAATTCTCAACTATCATTAGGACAGACAAACACTATTCTACTAAAAAGTATGGCCTTAGTTTTTAATGATTTTGCATATTTAAACTATCTACTACACTAAACAACAGTCGTCAATTAATATGTAGATGTCAATTATCATTCATATTATAGTCCTTCTATTACTATTTATATTTTATATTTTCATATTGCAAAGGAAATCAAAAACTTTTGTTACAACCGTAATTGCGGTTTATGAGCTATTACATATAATTGCTAATGCAAAATTAACTACATTTGTAATTACTCATATCCAGTAGTATGGAAATATGTGTATAAAGAAAGATAAAAATATAAACCATAATAGATTCAAGTTTAATTTCTATCTTTGGAGAATTATTATTATTAAAGATTACATTAAAATTGAAGAGATCTTACTATACTGTACAGTAAAGATTATTTTTCAATTGTTTTATATTAGTAAAATAAAGACTATTAGATATTTAGACTCATGAATTATTTGTGTGATATCAAAATTTAGCAGTATAATTATAATAAAAAATAAAATAAATATATCTAAATATTAAAATAATATAATAATTACTTGACAGTCTTCTGGGGAAATACAGGAACATGGATTATCTGATGGCTTCATTGATGAGGCATTCTACGTTAGCTGCATTGAATAAATTGTCAGTAAAAATAATCAAAAAGAGCAATACTTTAATATTAGATAATTCTGAATTTGAACGTAAGAAGGTTGTAACTGGAAGTTTAGAGAATTGTGTAGATAGTAAATTTGATTTATTATTTTTTAAAAATATATCCAAAAAAAGTTAAATTCGTTTATATTGTATAAAATTCATAAATACTATATAAGTATAAGAATTTGTAATATGTAAGTAATAAGTTAAAATAGTTACTCTATTATTGGGAAATAGTTTTTCAAATATAAGCAAGAACAGTAATAATATAAGATAGATAATAATTATATAAATATTTTAAAATTATTCCCTTTGTAAAGCCACGCATTTAAAATTGTTCAACTATTTAGATAAATAAAGAATTTTATTTTTTATTATTTAAAACTAATTAATCTACATCACCGTTGGTATTTATTGTTAACTGTCACAATTTATATTGTCAATTTGAAGCTTGAACTCTGATCAAAAACTTCATTCAATACATCAAATGGTTTCATGGAGGAGAGACCGTGTCATTGTTTTAAAATTTATAATTTCGTTAAAAAATGGCAAACACAGGCTTATTGCCATTTGTTCGTGGTGTTGACTTTACATGCAATGATTTTAGTGTATGTTTGTGATTAACATTGATATTGATTGTAATAATATTATCTCTAACCTCTGGTGTTATATGGCCTAAATGTTACTTATATTACAGGGGGAAAAATTCCCAGACGCTATTCGGCATATGACTGGCTTGCAATGGCTTAGACTCGACAAAACAAATTTAGAAGAAATTCCCGAAGAATTAGGAAAGCTTATGAAATTGGTAAAACTATAATGTTTACATTTTTTTGCAATGATTCATTCTTTCGCTCAGAAGTTTTATTTAAATGGTTTCTTTTAGGAAAATTTATCTTTAAAAAAGAATAATTTAGAAAAATTGTTTGGAGAATTGACAGAACTAAAATGTTTGCGTTCATTGAATGTGAGGCATAACAATGTAAAGAGTTCTGGCATACCAGCAGAGTTATTTAAATTGGAAGAACTGACAACGTTAGACTTGTCTCATAACAGGTTGAAAGAGGTACCTGAAGGATTAGAAAAAGCTAAATCATTGCTTGTACTAAACTTAAGTCACAATAAGTATGTAATTTTGATAACATAAATTTATAATAAATTACTTTTGTAAACAATAAACTTTTTTTAAAAAATAAAATAAACTGAAAACTTTTACATAATAAACAGTAGTTATATTTAAATCAAATTATCAGGCAATTGCATATTATTGATCTAAAATACTTATTTATTATTTAAATTATTTTCATTTTCTAAGTAATAAGAACTTTTGATAATTGCTATATAAAGTCAAAATACAGTTGCAAAAGTATTTAAAGGATTATTACTCATATTTTTATCTATCAACATATTTCTTGTTAGTTCTAAATAGACTCATTATATTTTGTTTTAGAATAGAGAGCATTCCACCTACACTTTTTGTTCAGTTGACAGATCTATTATTTTTAGATCTTTCTAACAATGCGCTGGAGACATTACCTCCTCAGACTAGAAGATTGGCGAACTTACAGACTCTAATACTTAATGATAACCCCCTTGGACTATTTCAGTTGAGGTAAGTATAATATTGATAAAATTTGGCTTCCACTATATCTATTATTATGTTATTTTTCAAAAAAAATGATATTGCTTACATTGGTTTACTAAATGTTTACAATGTTTTAATTGGTTTATAGACAGTTACCCTCACTACAAAGCCTAGAGACATTACATATGCGTAACACTCAAAGAACTCTAGCAAATCTTCCCACATCACTTGATACACTCTGTAACCTGTCAGATGTAGATCTGTCGAAAAATGCTCTCACTAAAGTTCCCGATGCCCTTTATTCTCTACAAAGCTTGAAGAGGCTTAATCTCAGTGACAATGAAATCACTGAAATTTCTACAGGTATGATGAATTTTAATTTTATATTATATAACATAAATCACATATACACAATCTACAATGCATGCAAATAATTAAATTCAATATGAAAGTTCTATATTAATAACAAATTTGTAACAATTAATACGGTTACAGATAGTGATTTTTTAAGGTTTTTAAATTTCTTTTTTAAGTTTCTTTGTTTTTGCATTTTTAATGTACTATAGTTCTATCAACATTACTTTTATCTACACTCTTGTATAAAAAATATAAGGCAAATAACTCTATGCATACATAGAGTTATTATACACTATGATTTTAAAAAAAAACCCTCGTATTATATGGTACCCAATTGGTTTTCTAACATAAATTTTACCATATTCCTAATAATATTTATCATTTGTTTACATATCTCAAATTTTGCTTATACCTCATTTTGCATGTAGCATAAACACTACTGATAGTTTTACATTACTACTAGTTTAACTTATTCACAGTGTAGATAAATTAAAAACTTTTAGTTTATTTTTTACTTACTTAGAAACTATCAATGAAAACCTGCTTTATTTGCATATTAACATATCATATTACTATTTAACACGCTTGGTGACGCCCAACACAAGGCTTAGTGGCACTTATTATTATGTTACAATGTACAAATTTCTAAAATAAAAAAGAATAAATCTATCTATGGTTTTTTATATTATTTATTTATATTAAAAACACTTTGAATGTATCCATTATCAAAGAAAAAAATATATAGCTTTCTATAAGTCAATGTCTGAATAATATAATCAGCATATTGACACTTAAAGATATTCTAATTTTTTTTATTTTTATTATACAATAATATTGCAAGAATTGTTAAGTTGCAATACTACATGTAATTGCCAACTGATTACGCTTGTCACATTTTACTAGAGGCGATAACATAACTCAGCGTTTACTTACATTAAGAATTAATTATACATTATTCTTTGAATGCTCTGGAGCACGTAGGCTTTACGCTTGACTACTGCTATTAATATTACGTAATTAAGGTGAAGATTCATGCGTCAAAATGATACCATGAAGAACTTGATTTATTTCAATGCATGCATTAAATATTAACAATTACATACATACATACAAAAAAATTAACTATAGTTAGTAAAAAATGATATGCCTATCATATACATTATTTTTACCTATATAATGAATCTAATGACAGTTTTACTGGAAATTAAATAGAAGTATTGATATATAGTAAGATTTTTTGTTATATATTATATATTTATAATATTTACTGTTATATAACAATATATTTATAGACAGAAATGTAAGCTATTTGTGTCCATATATAATAATTATGATGATGTCCATTTTCTATTTCAATGTTTTCATTTATGCTAATATGTGTACGCTTTTCTGCGTTGCAAATGATTAGAATCTTAAAAACACATAGTTTATTTACGCGCTAACACGTAAACGCAACATATCTGATCAAAGCAATATATCACTCATTTAATGATCGCAATCGAATAATTCGTATTGTTATTGGATGCTATTTCAGATCCTTTCTCGAATCTTCACATATTTGCATGTAAAGTACTAAGTTAGAAGTTATTATTTTCGTATAGCAGCTTCTTTTTCTGCCTTATAATAGAATAGATAATGGTACCGTGATCTTAAAGTTTTACTTTTAAACTACGTTCTTCAGCCAATATCATGTCAGAGCTGAAATGTAAATAATTAAAATATTTTATAATCTAATAAGATTGGAATCCGTTTTCACTGCCAATTTTGATATAAATTTATCATATTTGTTTTGTATTAGCGATGGATATTTGGCAAAAGCTGGAAAGCCTAAATTTGTCACGAAACAAATTGACTGCACTGCCAGCGTCATTATGCAAATTGCAGAACCTACGACGGTTACACATCGATGATAATCAATTGGATTTCGAAGGCATACCCTCGGGTATAGGTAAACTTGGCAGTCTCGAAGTGTTTTCTGCTGCCAATAATGTACTGGAAATGATACCTGAAGGTCTTTGTAGGTAAGATCTATTTATTAGAATTTTAACACAAATATATAAATTGTAATGTAAATAAATATATAGAAGAATTTAAACACGTAAAAATATAATAAGAGAATATAACAGTGTTTTAGAAGTAACATTATATGTAATTTTTTACATTATTAAAAAAGGAGAGGACCGTCGTGGCGCAGAGGCGTAGCGTCTACCTGTAAATGCCGGTTTGTAGGTTCGATTTCTATTTTCTTTGCTCTGGCAACTAAGCAAAGCGCAATGCCTCGAAAAAGGCAGGACTAACCAACGAATGTCTTAACACTAAGTTCCACGGTTCCTGCAGTTCCCTCTGCCTACCCTGCCATGTGCGTGATAAAACGTGAAGCTAAAAAAATATTGTTTTAGGATAATTATATGTAACTTTTTTACATAACTAAAATAGGATATTCAAAGACAATAACTTAACATAGTAATATCAAATAACAGATGCGGATCGCTAAAGAAACTCAATCTGAGTTGTAACAAGTTGATCACGTTACCGGACGCTATCCACTTGTTAAGCGACCTCGAGAGTCTCCAGCTTCACGGCAATCCGGACCTCGTGATGCCCCCCAAGCCGGTAGAAAGACCGAGGGGGTCAGGTCTTCAGTATTATAATATAGATTTCTCCTTGCAAACTCAGCTTCAATTGGCCGGAGCTGCTACGCCTGAATTGTCAGCCCCATCTTGTAAGTTTATTTTTTTACTTATTAAAAATTATGAGATAACACTAGGTTCCTATGATTCCTGCACTTCCCTCTACCTACCCTGCCATGTGCGGGATAAAGCGTGAAGCTAAAAAAAATTATGAGCCATTTACGTTAAGAGATCATGCGTCTATAGAAAATATAGTTTGTGTCACGGCAACTTATTTTAACCTCAGATAAAAAAATCCCGATCGATTTCTTTATAGGTATATATATTAATAGGAAATCTAGTCATTTTTGGGGTAGCTTATCTTATAAATGTCAAATATATGCATAAATTAAATTCTTAATATTACGGGAAATGTAAATATGAATAACACTTGATAATAAAAATAAAGCGGAGACAGAAAAAAACAGGGACTAAGCAACGGAGTGTCTTAATACTAGGTTCGTATGGTTCCTGCAGTTCCCTCTGCCTACCCTGCCATGTGCGGGATAAAGCGTGAAGCTAAAAAAAAATAAGATAAAACAAAATCTGCATATAAATTTCCTTGCGAAAGGTGCAAAATCAGACCCAGTAGCGCGCAAGCTGCGCCTGCGCAGGGGTCGCGCGGAGCCCGAGCAGCACGACTCGGCGCTGATCCTGCGCGGCATGCAGGAGCAGGCCAATACGCAGCACGCGCATATTGGCGCTGAGTTACCTCACAGTGAACTAAAGTTAGTAAAATCTTTAACTTTCGCTTTTTTATACATTTTAAATAAAACAATTTAACCGTATTAATTGCGCATATTATCATTTTTTGCAGTAAGTAGTCCATGGTCCCGCGAATTAATATACGCGATTAATCTTTTTTAACTAAAGTTAGTGTTTTTTTTGTTTGTGTGAACAATTTGGTAGTATTGTAGGAATGTGGACAAATTATTATCTTAGCTCTCATCTTTCCAAAATATACATATGTTTTTCAGCTACGATTGAAGAGAAGAGAAAGTCTTGATTGAAATAGTAGATGTTTTTCTATTCATATAAAAAATATGTTGTGTTTAATTAATGGTTACCTACTAACATAATTTTTTTTTTTCAGTTGAATACGATTGAATAGTGTAGTTGCTATCACTTTAAAAAATATTTTTACATTATTTTGTGGATACCATTGTCTGTAATACAAGTTATACTAAAATTTGTGAAATGCCTCTAAGCATTTATAAATATAATAATTTCCTCGAATTTCCTTGAATACCTAAGCTTTTTTAAGTAAAAATATATTTAGGAGATATTTAATGTAATGGGACTCAAAACTAAAGATTATGTCAATGAAAGTTCCAAGGTGGTTAAAATTTTGGCAGTAATAACATAATAAATTGTAACAAGAGTATCTATTTCGACGTACTAGCTTGATAAAAGAGCATTTGGACGATGTGAAATGAGCGCCGGTTCGAGTCCCGCGACGGTTAATTGTTTCATACATTTTCTAAATAAAATATTCTGAGGCTTCAGGTACACGAAAATTAATAAACATATTTAGTTTTTTAACCAAATTGCTACTTTAAATGAGACCAGAACTCAATATAATGTCCTCCACGAGTTAAGCAAAAGTATACATTAATTATTGTTATTTATTTATTAAGGATGTAAATTTAATCTTTGTTTACAAATAACCATTCCAATCCTATTGTTTGTTTATTTTTGTTTTTGTATAACAACTTGGATTGTTACACAAAGAACCCTTTTCATTTTGCGCCAGCGGTTGTATTGTAACATATTTTTTATAATGTAGAAATCTCTAACGCCTTTTTAGTAAAGCCATGTGAAACTTCAAGTGGTCTCTCTTTTTGTCTAACGAAAGTATGAATGAATTCATAGAGAATAGAATTCTTCGAGGTTGAAGTATGACGATCGGTCAATGATAATATTGACTTATTATTTATATATAATGAACGCGGGCTATGCGTTGATTATATATAGCAAAAAATCGATTTTCGTCTTTCCTAAAGTAACTTGTAAAAATTATCTCGTATATACAAAAATTTTAGCTTATTACGTGCAACAGTTTTATGACAAAGATTCACTTAATAACTTAGGATTTTTATATATAGAGATTTGGAAGTTCAATATTTAAACACATCACAATTTTATAACTTTTATAATCAGACCAAAACGCTGGGACGAAAGTTTAGAAAAACCTCCATTAGACTATTCGGAGTTCTTCGACGAGGACACGGGACAGACGCCCGGACTACAGATATGGGAAATCGAGAATTTCATACCAGCTCCCGTTGATGAGGTATCATTTTTTTTTATTACTTCTATGTTTTATTATATTTTAATGACAAATAGTAATAAAGATTAATGAATATCTTTTTGTGTCGAATTATTTACAGTTAATTTTATATAATTTATGAAATTTAAATCATATATAACTATTTTTTTTTATTCTAGTAATAAAGTGTAGTTAATGTTTTAATTTAAGGTGGCACATGGCAAATTTTTTGAAGGAGACTGTTATATTATCTTGAAAACCTCAATAGAGGAACAGGGTCAGCTCTCGTGGGACATACATTTTTGGATTGGATCTAAGGCTACAGTAAGTTTCATAAAGCTAAAGCTTAGTAAAATAACTTTAAATAATAAAAATTTATAAATAATATACCTACATATATTTTTTGGTTCATACTGTTATTTGTATATAATATTTACTTGCTGTTATGTATATGAATGAGAGGTTTTTGTATTAATTTTCGTGCAGTTCAATCTAAACGATAACAATGTGAAGATTGACTCCATTATTTTAAACAAAGACTGTACTTGTTAAGACCACATAAAACTCAAAATGAATCAATAAAAATTGTATTAGTATTAAAATAAATATTTAAATTGAGAACAGTGCGAGAAACTATAAGGAATATTTTTACATATTGATATATTACTAAATTATTTATGGTAGTTTCTTTTTACCAGTGTCTACCATTTCCATCTATTGCTTCTCTCTTCTCTCCTCTTTTGCCCATTACAAATAAAACTTAAAAAAAATAACTAACAACTATTTCAGCTAGACAAGGGCGCATGCGCGGCGATGCACGCGGTTAATCTCCGCAATCTGTTAGGTGCCAAACGAACTCAACGCCACGAGCAAGGAGACGAGTCGCCGGAGTTCCTAGCGCTGTTCCCAACACCGCCTGTCTACATTAACGGCAGCAGGACGCCGTCTGGGTTCTTCACTGTGGACGATCCGGTAAATATGTTTGATTTTTAAATATTATTCTTTATACAAGTTTAAATATAAATATATAAAAAAATAGGCAGCCATACTACTAAGCTACTGCGAAGTATAGTTAGATGGAAAGTATGGTTATGACACTCAATATATATAATATAATATATGATTGCTTTTGCTCAATTTTTAAAACAAGTGTGGATATTTTCATTATAAGTACTTCTACGATTTGGAATCCAATCTACACACCATAGAGCTACAAATAGAATAACCATACAAACATTTTATAATAATCGATATTTTATAATAATCATAAATATACATATAAAAAATAAAAAAAAAATATCTAAAATAAATTTTAAAAAATGAAGACATTTAATAGCTGTACATTTTAGTTTATACCATCTTTTCTCTTTGACATATATTTTTCATATTAAAATGCAAAACATACAAACCCGGTTTCGCTGTCATGACCTATTGCGGTCAATAGCAATAAAGTCATTTCAAAAAAAAAAAAAAAAAACATACGCTCCTACCTTTTGACACTGTGCCCAACAGCACTACGTGACGCGGCTGTACCGCGTGCACGTATAGTCATTTAAAAAAAAAAACCAACATCCTATTTTAACCCTTTGACACTGTGTGCCCTACAGCAGTACGTGACACGCCTTTACCGCGTGCGCATAAAGTCATTAAAAAAAAAAAAGAAATATTAAATTTTAACCCTCCGATACTTTGTGCCCTGCAGCACTACGTGACGCGCCTGTACCGCGTGCACGGCGCCGGCAGCAGCGTGCACCCGCACCCGGTGCCGGCCGACGTGCGCGCGCTCGACCCGCGCTACGTGTTCCTGCTGGACGCCGGCCTCGCTATATACTTGTGGTATTTATTATATTTTTAACTATATATATTTTAATGTTTAATTAATTTTAAAGAAATCACTTTATATTACTTTTATTGATTACGCATTCAAATATTATGTGTATAGTATTAAGTGCTAAAGGCTTGTTTTAAAATAATAAGGTTAATAAAAAGCGAGGAAGTATCTTTACTCTAGGTTTCTGCGGTTCCCTTTGCCTGCTATAAGCGGAATAAAGCGTGAGGCTGTAAATAAATAAGAAAATAAATATAATTAATGACAAAGCTAGAAAATGACATTAAATTTGTGTACTGGCTTATAGGAATGGTAAGAAAGCGAAAAACACGTTGAAATCCAAGGCTCGTCTCTTCGCGGAGAAGATTAACAAAGAAGAGAGGAAAAACAAAGCTGAATTAATAACTGAACCGCCCGGTAAAGAGTCTAAGAACTTCTTGCATATATTGGGATACGACGAAGACACTCCATACGTAGCCGAGGTAAGAATACGTTGAATATAATTTATTGATGATAGCAATTTAGTTAAAATGACGTAAATTTATGTGATATTACAAAGTTTTGGTAGTATTTATTCAAATCGTAATATTGGTATTCTAATAAATTTTAAGTGGTGTTGAGTTCCACAATGTTAGCAAGCCAGAAGGCGAGAAACGAAGTATCTTTACACTAGGTTCTCTATATCTTGTTATGGGCGACTTATAACGTGAAATGAAGTGTTATATTTTTATATTTATCATTATATCTTAAGTGTTTTAATAATATTTAAAAAAAAAGAAAAAATGTATTAATACAAGCTAAAGTCCCTTAAAGACAGAAATATCCATAAAGTTTATTTAGCGTGTTATAAATAACAACTATTGTTCTAGTACTCTCTCTATTAGGTCGTAATTAACTAATGCGTAGTGATTACTCATTCATATTGTTTCTCGGTTTAAAAATATGAATATGAACAAACATCCAAACAGTAATAAGCACAACATAGATATATTTATAAAAGAGTAGTATTTACAAGTTATTATACTATCTCTAGTACTCTCTCTCTCTCTCCATTAAACTCTTGTATTGTGAATGTTCGTCCAGGAGCACGTCCCGGAGGAGTTCTCGTGGGCGCCGCCGCGCCTGTACCGCGTGGAGCTGGGCATGGGCTACCTGGAGCTGCCGCAGACGGCGGGCCCGCTGGAGCGCACGCTGCTGGCCACGCGCAACGTGTACATACTGGACGCGCACCACGACCTGTTCGTCTGGTACGTTTGCTTTGCTCCTTTATATCAATTGATGTGCTAGAAATAATACCATTTAAATTACGTGTTCATTTGATTTTTTTTATGTCTTCACGCTTTATCCCGCACATGGCAAGGTAGGCAGGAAATATAAGAACCTAGTGTTAAGACAATCCGTTTCTTAGTCCCTGCTTTCCGCCTTTTTCGAGGCATTGCGCGTTGAGTAGCAGAACTCATCGCCGCGCTTTGCCTAGTTTCCAGAGCAAAGGAAATGGACATAGAAAAATCCATTTTCCCCAAATAGGAATCGAAACCACAAACCGTCGCGTTTACAGGCAGACACTACGCCGGTCCACGTCACGACGGTCCTCTTCCCCTAAATTTATAGTTAATATGTAACATAATTTTAATGAATACTTTTTGAGGACCATTGTCGTTGACCGTCTTAACACTAGGTTCCTATGGTTTTTGCAGTTCCTTTTACCTACTCTGCCATATGCAGGACAAAGACGTGAAAAAATCTCAATAATTTCAATAGGTAATGATTGTCCAGGTTCGGCAAGAAGTCGTCCCGGCTGGTGCGCGCGGCGGCCGTCAAGTTAGCACAGGAACTCTTCGGCATGGCGCCGCGAGACGAGCACGCGCTAGTCACGCGCCTGCAGGAGGGCACCGAGACACAAGTAAGTAGAACCCGCTAATATCTGGGGACTTGACTTGATGCATTGTCTAATTTAGCAAATGGTTTAGATGAATTGTAATATTATCAGTTTTTGAGAACCGTCGTGGCGCGTAGCGTAGCGTCTACCTGTAAACGCGACGGTTTGTGTTTTCAATTCTAATGAGGGAAGATGCATTTTACTATTTGCATTTTGTTCGTTCTGGAAATTAGGCAAAAGCGGCGTTGAGTTTCGCCACTCAACACGCAATACTTCGAAAAAAGTGGAAAGCAAAAAAATCAGTTTTAGTAATATGATGAAGCACTAACTTAATTTCATATGTAATTTATTTATATCAATGTGTTATTAGGTATTCAAAACGTACTTCCTGGGCTGGGAAGAAGTGATAGCGGTGGACTTCACGCGTACTGCGGAGTCAGTAGCGCGCACCGGCGCCGACCTCGCCTCTTGGGCCAAGCAGCAGGAAACCAAGTGAGTATAAAATGTTCCTTTTTTATGTTATGTTGAAATGGGATATGTATATCCATATCCAACCATACAAAAAATCATATTTAACATACCAAATATTCAAAAATAACTATATAACCTCAAAAAACTTTAATAAGCGCCATTTTGTCAATAATTTATTATTGTAAACATAATGTTACATTTTTAATTGTAATATTATAAATTCTTTTTATTATATATATATTTCCAGAACGGATCTGTCAGCGTTATTCACTCCTCGTCAACCGACCATGTCGCCTTCAGAAGCCAAGACCCTTGCAGATGAATGGAATGAAGATCTAGAGGCGATGGAGGCGTTCGTGCTGGAAGGTCGCCACTTTGTACGGCTCCCTGACAACGAGCTTGGTGTTTTCTATAGCCACGACTGTTATGTGTTTCTGTGTCGATATGTGTTGCCTGTTGAGGTTAGTTTGAAATATTAAAAAGTTTATATATCTTATTATTATATATAGTCGTCCCAATTTAATAACAATGGGATAAACATAGTTATTTAACAATTACTTAAATTATATAATTATAAAAATATATTTTTTTATTAGTTAAGATCATAATTTATAATTTAATCGAATAATACACAGGTTTTACTTTTCCTTGTATAAAGTTTAGTAATACCAATAAGAGCTCACAAATAGTAACAATTTCTTTTTTTTTTTATTTGTGTCCACAGGCCGATGACGACGGCACCGGGTCAGTGACCGGTGACCCCGGGGTCATTAACCCAAGTGAGGACAACGCAGAGGTCGACGACCCTGAACCTGAAGGTGCATCATGGGTCGTCTACTTCTGGCAAGGTCGTAAAGCACCAAACATGGGCTGGTTGACCTTTACCTTCGGATTAGAGAGGAAATTCAAGCAGCTATGCCGACGGCTGGATGTAGTGAGGACTCATCAGCAACAAGAGAGCTTGAAGTTTATGGCTCATTTTAGAAGACGGTTTATAATACGTGATGGAAAAAGAAATCTTAAGCTTGTATGTTTAATTTTAATTGTATTTTAATCTACATTATAATTGTTGATATAAAAAACTTTTACAAATTTTGATCTGTTTATATAGCAATTAATGAAAAATGATTATTCTAAAGCATCTTAATAAATGGTTATATTAATTATAAATAACATGATATACTATATCTAATTGGTTTCGTACAGGAAGAAGGTTCGCGACCGCCCGTCGAGTTGTTCGAGCTTCGCAGCAATGGGTCAGCTCTATGCACGCGCCTGGTGCAAGTGCGCGCTGATGCAGTCAATCTCAATAGTGCATTCTGGTAAAGACACTATATTTATTATTATAAACAAAAAAAATAGTTTTAAATAAAACAATTTAACCGGATTTATCGCGTATATTAACATTATTTGGGAAACCCGACGTTTCGAACACTTTGCAGTAGTCCGTGGTTACTAATACTAAGTACTTGAATATTTTCCACAGCAATTTTTGTTTACTTGGGATTATTGTAATTTTTTTATTATGGAAAAGTGATATGTGTCATCATGTATGTAATAAACGCTACTTGACAAAATATACCTATGAAAGCGCATGCAATACGAAATGTGCAGTCAGTATTCAGTTAGTGTTAGTTGGTATTAGTTAGTAATTAGTACTAGGAAGTCTTAATGTGAACATGCCAAGTAAAAACCTAAACAACAATGACTATTATTTGTTTCCGCTTGACCTCCACTTGGTTAAGAATATTTTTTTTATTTAAAAATACTACAGACACTTAGTCCGTACCCTTTTTTAACTTATACTATGTTCTTATTACACATATTGATTATATTAATACATGGAATTAATATTTATGATGAGGAAGAGCTATCTTTACGATTTTTTTATATTTAATATTACTTAGAACTAAATACATTAGGGACTAAGTATAATGGATCAGCCCCTAAAATATGTGTTAGTAAAAATCGTGACGCTATATGAGACAAATACAATATATGTATTTTTTAATTTATTCATTTTTTAGTTCTAGCAATATATATATATATATATATATATATATATATATATATATATATATATATATATATATATATATATATATATATATATATATATATATATATATATATATATATATATATATATATATATATATATATATATATATATATATATATATATATATATATATATATATATATATATATATATATATATATATATATATATATATATATATATATATATATATATATATATATATATATATATATGTACATATATAATGCAACAACGCAAAGATTTACCTAAAGACCCAAGTATTAATATATAATTTCCTTGAACAGTTATATCTTGAACGTGCCGCTGGAGAGCTCTAAGGAGTCCCCGTCGGGGTCCGCCATCGTGTACGCATGGATCGGAAGCAAGAGCGATGCGGACTCGGCACGCCTTATTGAACAAATTGCTGAAGAGAAATTCAATAACCCTTGGGTCAGCTTACAGGTTTGTAGTGGTTGTGTTTTATAATATTATAGTGTTTTATGTTGTTATTAAAAAGGATCGAAATAAGAGTCAATATTATTTTTCTTAAATTACGTTTAGAATATAAATGCGATAGGATACTATCTAAGCTATGACTTACGGACTTTGTCTTAGAATTACTTTAAACTTTATTTTTCCTCCAGCGTCTTCAAACTTGACAACCAACGCGTTATTATATAAAATAATGTGCAAAAAAAAGACTATGATAGTCTTTTTAACATTATTTCTTTATGTTTAAACTATTCATTGTCTGTTCTCCATTCAACGTGAATAAGAAAATTTAATTCTGCTGACTTGACAAGCTCAGAAAGCCATACAAAGCAAAAGTAAAATAATTGTTCTATCTATGATACTGACCACTGTATAATATGTATAATTAGGCTAGATAAATATAAATTAGGTACTTCCAAATACTTTGTTTGCGTGGACTCTATGACGGAATTTATTTATTTCCTAAATAAACACGGAATTGTTACATAATAAAACAACCTCGATATTTTAATAATTAGAATTAAGCCAGGAAATTGTAGTCAATTATATAATAAAATGTTTCTACCTAAAATAATCAATCAATTGTTGTACTAGGTGCTAACTGAAGGTAGTGAACCCGACAACTTCTTCTGGGTGGCGCTGGGCGGCCGCAAGCCCTACGACTCCGACGCGGACTACCTCAACTACACTCGCCTGTTCCGATGCTCTAATGAAAAGGGATACTTTATTGTTTCTGAGAAATGCACTGATTTTTGTCAGGTATAATATTTCTATTACTATTTTATAATCTTTTTATGTATATATATACCTATTATGAATAAAAAAATGGTGTAATTGTGCAACATGCAAATTTCAATGAATATATCTTTACTTAGCTTATTTAACTATTTGATTATATTGTAACAGCTGAACACATATTAACATTTTATAGGACTCTGTTCTGGACTCAACAGGACAAAACTGTACAGATTGTATATTTTTCACAAGATCTGTGTATTAGTCACACAGACATATATTAGACACACATATCATAGTAGTTAAAAGACATTAGGTATTTACACTTAATTATTTTAATTATTATTATTTGGGTGTTGAGTCATCTTCATTATATTTACATTTCTGACTGGACATATACATAAGAATAATTGATAAGAAATAAACCTGGCAAACGTCGCCAGTTTTATTGTATGACTAGTTTTATTATTTCTTAGCATTAATTCTTCAGTATCAGTAAATGAGAAGTTCTCTCTGCCTGTCCTACTGTACAGGATAATGTGTGAAAGTATATTCATATTTATAGCTACCATTGAAGCCAGCGGAACCGGCTATAAATATGAATATTTTAGTATTAATTCTTGTAAATGGTTATAAAACCCTGAATCTATTTACATACATAACTTCACTTCAATCCCTAGCGGGGTAGTCAGAGAGAACGGATCGCCAAACGCTGCGGTCCCTGCATACCTCTTTCGCCTCGTCCACTGTCATTAACCTCTTCATGCATGCTCTCCAGGGAGTCCTCATGCTTTTTACGTGACCTTCCTCCAGTATCTTCGATACTGTGTTTTCGAAAGTCACCCGAGGTCTCCCCTTACCTCTCTTACCACTCACTTTTCCATCATATATCTTTTTTACTATTCTTTCGTCATCTATTTAAAATGTTTAAATCAAAATCTACCATATAGTTATATCATAATATAGATAGATAGATAGATAATTGCCACAACCAAACAAATGTCACTATAGCTCTAAATGGACAGAAAATGTACAAATAGTTGGTAAACCTTCATATAAATTTTATATAAAAGTTTCACTTTGTTTTCAGGATGATTTGGCAGATGATGACATAATGATATTGGACAATGGAGAACAAGTTTTCTTATGGCTTGGAGCTCGTTGTTCAGAAGTAGAAATAAAACTCGCTTATAAATCTGCACAGGTATGTGGTTTTAAAAATACTGTTAATATATAAACCTTCTAGGGCATATAGAAAAAATTATGTTAATTTCTTATTATTTTTAAATCGAAAATCAGGTATATATTCAACATATGAAGACAATGCAACCAGACAGGCCACGGAAACTGTTTCTCACACTGAAGGACAAAGAGTCAAGACGTTTCACCAAGTGCTTCCATGGCTGGGGAGAACACAAGAGACCTCCAGAATAAGCTATTATTTACTTTCATCCACTATATCTATGAATGATAGGAAAATTGACAGTATTATAACAGTGTTATGATATGAAAGAACAAAAGGCCATAATATGTGTTTATATATATAAGGCAATCATTATTTTCTGCCAGATTTAAATATCAATGCTTGTAAGTATTATGTAAAATATCTTAATGTACTAATTTATAAAATATGTACTGAATTTTAATTGCCACTGCTAATATTAAGTATAATAACAGTACATTTTTTTAGGACTTTGCCTTGATATCAGAAGAATGTATTTTGTTTATATTTATAATAATATCCTAATTACCGTATTATAACATTATTATTTCACAATATATTCTTTCTTCAATAGTTTATATGAATGAACATGTATGCATGTGCAAGAAAGCTGGTTAATTGATGAAAATATTCATAAACATCATCAATTTTGTGAAAAGCCACCTAATACCAATAATAATTTTAATATAATTTGTATCAATAAAAACAATTTGAAAATAATAGTAAATACATGTCAGCATTACTTTGTACCATTGAACTAATAACTAAACTAATTATCAACAATTTCTCTTACAAAAGTATTGGTCTTCCACTTTAAAATAAAAGACTGAGTAAATTCTTTTTTAAACATATTTAATTGTTCCATTCACAACATTAAGCACAAGTGCATTGAAAGCTTCTATATAAACTAATTTGAGTAACATTTGACTAGGCTAGCAAGAACTGCATGATTTGTTACTCAAGTCAAATATAAACCATTGTGAATTCTATTTATTACAAGCTGAATGGGCAAATGTACATATATTGCTTGTCATTATATAAATAATTGTACTTATATCTACTTTGTAAATATGACTTAGAAAGAGATTTTATAACAACTTAAGATCGTAATTGAGTTGAGATAACAGATCATTTGTTTGTAATAAATTAGCACAAAATATATTGCATTGTCATTTTGTAACACAATAAATCTATTTAACAAATTCAATTTCTGTTTTTATATACCCGCATTTAGGTTAATAATTAGAAATAATACTTAAATATAATCTGGTTACTCAATTAATCATCGTCGTCGTCATCATCTGAAGGGACAAACAGTTCATTTTCCTCTAAGAAATTTGCAATATTCTTACTAATAGCTGCTCCAATCAACAGGCCTGGAACAACAGCACACACAATACTTAATAAGCCAAAAGGTGTCTTTTCTGGTTCAGGAAGAATAGCACCAGTAGGAGTCGTTGTAGCCGTTCTTCGTGGTACAACTTGTTCATGTTTTGAGATGTTCTTAGATTGTACCACAAGTCGGGTCAACCTTGAAATAGCCATTTTTGCAAGATCCAATGTGAAATAAAAATAATTCTTCTAAGATTATTTTTAGAAAACGAAACGAGAGATAAAATTAACAATAACTTTGAGACACTTCACGTTGACGGATGATTTGACAAATGACAATAATATTGGGGCAGAATACAGATATAATAAAATCAATACGTAAGTAACATATGTATCAGCAGTGGTGCAGACAAGAAATATAACTAATTGTATCATATTTGTAGTAGAATTATAAGTTTTGTGTTAGACAAATTTCCCCCAAAAAATCATAATTTCAAAATCTTGATTGTAGTTAGAGTTGTTATCATTATACCCGGAGGAAGATTTCGCGGTAAATTTCGATGGCATCGTTACTAAAATGAATTCGTTTTTGATTATGTAGTCAAAGGAGCTCGGACAGTGGATGTAAATATAATTCATCTTCTGAAATTCATAAAATACTTAGTTTTTTTTTTCTTTTAAGACTGATAGTTCAATTGTTCAATCGTTTACTTCTTCTAAAAACAATATTTTGAGTCTAAAAAACCTTAGTACCTAATTGTGCAACTGAATAAAAAAATGTTACTAAAATGTCAGTGGTCTTTACTTTGCGGTCTAATGACGTTTAGCAAAATACAAAATTTACATAAAAATAAAAGTAAGAGAAAAGAAAATTATTCTATTTAATAAAATGAACGTCACTCTTACTAGCTTGGAAGCTTTAATTCGTAAGTATCTTTATTAACTAAAATGTAATTATTGTAATATATAAATAAATAAAAATTGTTTTGTATTTAGTCAAAGCAACGTTCGAGTCTTTGATACAACCTGATGCCGCGGCTGTGGAAGCCTTTATGGCCGTAATGCGAGACTCTAATGATGGGCCACAATTAGGGGCCCAAGCATTAGCGGCTCGTATACACTCTCAAAATGCTCGAGAGGCTCTTTTGGCTCTTACAATGTTGGATCGTTGTATGCGTAAAAGTGATTCTGTTTTCCACGCAGAAGTTGGAAAATTTCGTTTTTTAAATGAAATGATTAAGTTGGTGTCGCCTAAATATTTTGCTGATAGAACAGCTCCAGAAGTCAGAAATAGGGTGTGTACATTTTAATGTATTTTTCATAATTTATTTTTATAAAATAAACGTTATTGTTACAAAAATTAAAATGTAAAGTTATATAAAAATTAAAAGTTAATTTTTTTTAGATTCTACAACTATTACATGCCTGGTCAATAGAATATCCTAAGGAAACTAAATTCAAAGTTGCTTTTGATATGCTTAAAAACCAAGGGGTAATAAAAGAAATTCCACCACCTCTACCACCAGAAGATAATATTACAATATCGCGCCCTAGAGCTAAAAATGCAATATTTGAAGATGAAGAAAAATCTAAACTTCTACAAAAATTGCTTCAAAGTAAAAAACCTGAAGATTTACAACATGCAAATAGACTGATTAAGACTATGGTCCGAGAAGGTATGTAATTGTTACTTTACATTTATTATTAAAAAATATATAGAAATTTAATAAAATTTATGTTGACAATAATTTTTGCTGTTATGGGTAAGGTAAAATGATTGTTTTTTCACTTTTCTTTAAAAGTCAACACTCATTTCAGACTTAACATATATTGATATACATATATAAACATATGACTTAGTAACATGTATTTATGTTTTCCATGGATTTTTGTAATAAAATCTTTTTCAACAATGATTGAATGTATTGCTTAAATTGTGAATATTTATTTTAAAAGGAGGAGAGAAGATCAGAAGCTAATAGTCGGAGGGCTCATGAAGTGTGTGCTGCGTTAGACAGTGCCTGGCCTACTAAGCGATATGCTAGAACATGCTGAAGATGCATCGGCTGATGAAGAACAGTTGATACATGAATTGCACGCTAGTTGTTCTAGACTTCGTCCTGTCTTACAGAGATTAGCATCTGCTGATACACAAACTGAAAATCTAAGTAAAATATTTATAAAGTAGCTGCTTTTTAATCACTGATGCTTAAACAATTACATATATATTTATTGATCTATAAAGAGGTCATTCATTACATTTCTTATTAAAGTTGCTTTTTAATATTTGTAGTTGTCACTTGATTTTTATTAATATTTATTTTTTATTTTTTTTATATATTTTCAGGTGACATCATACATGCAAATGATGTGTTAGATGAAGTATTTGCTAAATATAACAAATTTATAACTGAGAAAAACCTAAGAAGCAAAGAGCTTAAAAGAGAATCTCAAACCAATAGCAATACTTTATTAGATTTTGCCGGAGCCAACACCAGGCCTGAAGGAGAAAAACCAAAGAATAATTCTGAAGTAATTGATGAATTGGGAGACATATTCTCAAGTGATGGCACAACAAGTAATATAGCAGAACCCTTGAAACCTGTTAACATGATGCCAACAGGTAATTATATAAGTAGTACTACTTACTTTAATTAGTTTTTTTTTTAAGAATATTATACCTTAATAGAAGAATATTATACATTTGTTATATCCAAACAAGTGTGGTGTCAAATGGGTTATGTAGGATTTGTCAATTGACAGGTGTAGGTCAGTTGACATACCTACTAAAACTTCACTGTGCACCTCCTTGAATGTCCTGTGTTATGAGACATGGGGACTAAATCTACCTGATATATAGTAAAAAAAATTAAATTTCTGATATAACATTACAGATGATACAGATTTATTGGGTGAAAAACCTAAAATTGAAGGATGGCATGAACTGGACTCACTCGGGGAACAATTATTAAAACAGTCCTTTGCCTGAAAATGCAAAACGATTAGACAGTTTTAATGGGTGAGTTAAATAAATTATTTAATAATATAACTTATTTCTATAAAGAAATGTATAAAACCCCATCATCTTTGTTATACAGGAAACATTCAAAAAAAATACCAATGAATGCATTAGAAAAGACATCTCCAAAGAAGGAAGTTCTTTCACCAAATAATGCACTGTTAGACCTTGACTTTTTTACAACAAAACCTTCAGAATTGGCAAAAACCTCTGCTATAGTTCATTCTTGTAATTCAGCCACACCCAACGATGATGTAATGGTGGACATTAGCACAGATGATGATAACCCTAGTATGCGCAACAATAATTTAAATACTGAAACTTGACAGTCCACTGGACAATATACTTGACTTAGGCTTGCCATTACAAAATGATAAGGAGAAAAAATTGGAAAGTCAAGAAAATGTA
Source organism: Dione vanillae (assembly GCA_037178615.1). NCBI lineage: Eukaryota > Metazoa > Arthropoda > Insecta > Lepidoptera > Nymphalidae > Dione > Dione vanillae. Next base: position 2,557,724 of record JAZFAU010000138.1, on the reverse strand, counting down.
CACTTACAGTCAGACTACAAGGACAAAATTAAAGCTACGGAAGTGAAACCTTTAACAGATATAAATTTGACCATACAAAGTGTGCAACCAAGTAAAATACCCTCATTAAAGGCTTTTGAGGAGGAAGATGGCTTATCAGTGGTACTACATTTTTGTAAAGATAAGCCCAGACCAGATGTCAGTGTTATTGTTATTTCAACAACAAGCAAAAGTAGCTTTCCTATTGAAGATTATAAGTTTCAGGCTGTTGTTCCTAAGGTAAGTGTCATATTATACTGATAAAGCAACATCTGTATTTTTTTTATATTTTACTTAGAGAAACTCACACACACATACATCTTCACGCACTATCCCTAGCAGGGTAGTCAGAGAGAACGCAGCGCCAAACGCTGCGGTCCCTGCACACCTCTTGTCTCGTCACTGTCATTAATGTATGAAGAGGTCATACATGTTCTCCGGGGAGTCCTCATGCTTTTTACGTGACCTTCCTCCAGTATCTTCGATACTGTGTTTTCGAAAGTCAACCGAGAAAAACTCAAAAATATCACCTTCAATGGAAAATTGTATCTGCATCACAGTCAATAATTTCATAACTACACTGCAATAAGTATGTACAACGTTTAGGGCTGCAAGGTCCGTCTGCTGCCGGCGTCGGGGAGCTCCCTGCCGCCCTACAACCCGTTCCTGCCGCCGCCGGCGCTAACGCAGCTGATGCTGGTGGGTGCTCCGCCGGGACTTCGCCCCTCACTTAACTTCGTACTTACTTACACCGCTAGTGATGATTGTTCCGAGATGGGCCAAGTCGCAGAATTACCCCTGACTGATATATAATTTGTATATTTTGACATGATATAAGTATGTTATGTAATAGGTTTTGTATGTAATTTTTTTTAATTGTCTAAATATGTTGCTTTCTTATTTTTTTTTTGGATTTTTTTTGGCTTCACGCTTTTATCCCGCATATTGCAGGGTAGGCAGAAGGAACTGCAGGAACTATGGAACCTAGTGTTAAGACACTCCGTTGCTTAGTTCCTGCTTTCTTCGTCCCCACTTTCCGACTTTTTCGCGTCGCGTCGCACCGTCGCGTACAGGCAGACGCGCCTGTGCGCTATGACGGTCCTCAACTTTCTTACTCCATGATATAAAATGAAAACAATCGAAAACGATTTTTTGGAAATAGTTAATTTGTGATAGATAGTAAAGGTTTTTTATTTTCAAAAACAGTTAATTGTGGTTAATCAAATTAAAGATTTAAAATAGTTTACCTGTAAAGAAATTTATAGGAAAATACAATATAAATACAATTACAAATAGTAATATTAACTTATGCAGTGTGTTGGTTTATAAGTGTAAGTGTTACATATTTCGATTTTGATTTCATTAAACAATATTATAATAAGTAAACCATTCCAGGTCTAAAATAATTATTGATAACAATTCAATAATTTAACTGAATTGCTTCATCAGCGTACATTTAAATAGCATATTTATACATAGGAGGACCGTCGTGGCGCAGGGGCGCAACGTCTGCCTGTAACGCGACGGTTACTGGGTTCGATCCCCAGTCGGAGAAGATGGATTTTTCTATTTCCATTTTCTTCGCTCTTGTAAACTAGGCAAAGCGCGGCGTTGAGTTCCGCCACTCAACACGCAATGCCTCGAAAACGGCGGAAAGCGGGGACGGAGAAAGCAGGGACTGAGCAACGGAGTGTCTTAACACTAGGTTCCCACGGTCCCTGTAGTTCCCTCTGCCTACCCTGCCATGTGCGGGATAAAGCGTGAAGCTAAAAAAAAAAAAAAAAAATTTATACATATAGTAAATTTAATTATGTTTATTTAAAATAATAATTATTTGCGCGGCGTTAAGTTACGCCACTCAACACGCAATGCCTCGAAAAAGCAGAAAGCAGGGACTAAGCAACGGAGTGTCTTAACATTAGGTTCTCACGGTTCCTGCGGTTCCCTATGCCTATCCTGCCATGTGCGAGATAAAGCGTGAAGCTACAAAAAAAAATATTTAAAATTTTCAAGTTATACAATATATACAAAGAATAATCGATATTTAGCCTCAAAATAGTAAATGAGTAGTTAGAAAATAATGACAATTAATTATTTTGTTTTGTTTAAATTATTATATATAAGCTTATAATTTTTTTTAAGCCAAAATTTTAAAATATATTAAATTTTATCTAGCAATATTATTGCTTTGCAATAACAATAATTGCTAATAAAGACTGTATATATATATATATATATATATATATATATATATATATATATATATATATATATATATATATATATATATATATATATATATATATATATATATATATATATATATATATATATATATATATATATATATATATATATATATATATATATATATATATATATATATATATATATATATATATATATATATATATATATATATATATATATATATATATATATATATATATATATATATATATATATATATATATATATATATATATATATATATATATATATATATATATATATATATATATATATATATATATATATATATATATATATATATATATATATATATATATAAAATTCAATGTGTGTTGTTAACATATATGTGCATTTTTAAAGAACAATATAGAATAGAATACCTATGTTAAAATTTATGCTTAAATTTACTTTATAGTATATAACAAAATTAAATGTATTATTAAGATGTATTAATAAATAGATTCCACGCCGTCCCCATACATTATTTTTTTTTTCAGATATTTAAATTTTTGTTAGAAATTTTATTATAACTCACACATTATAAATAACAAATTTAAAAAGCTTGTTTTAAGCAATACATAACAGTATAGAAATGACCTAAACATAATTATTAGGAGCCTATAAAAGAATATGAGATATGCTGTTTATTATTTAAAGGAAAATATAAATATGCATTACTATGGAAATTGACGAATTAATTATTTATTTGTGTTAAATTAGAATTTTGGTTATGAAAATAAAAATTATACATATATATTAATATTCATCGATATTTTTTAAATGTAATATAGAAATATTTTGAAATCAGTTCTAGTCTAATTAGGTCTCGACATTCCTCTAAGTGTTTAAATATGTTTTATATTATTTTATTTGATCTGATTTGTGTACACAGTATTATAGTAAGACAGTTCAAAGTAGGATTACTGTTGATGACGTCACAAAAACGCATTTACTGATGTACCATGTTTAAATATAAGTATTTGTTTACAATTATATGTGCCGCTGTGCAATAATGATACTTGATGTGACTAAATAGTTTATTTATGATGAATACCGAAATAAACGATTACTGCTTGAGATTTATTTTATTGTAAAATCCTACTAATATGTTCATACTAAGATTTAATGTAGATAACATTTTGTGCTACATACTTTCTGCATATGTATATTTATTTAGACAGGAACAATTAAGGTTATTTCCTTATTTTGTGTCAAACATTTCGACGTATTATTAGTATTAATAATACCGAATGGAGCGCCAAACCTGTATGCCACCTTCCCGGAAAATCTTCATACCTATTTTATGTTATATATATATATATATATATATATATATATATATATATATATATATATATATATATATATATATATATATATATATTAATATATATATATATATATATATATATATATATATATATATATATATATATATATATATATATATATATATATATATATGTACAAAGAATGGAGTAAGTAAATCAAAGTTAAATTTACAAAGATTTATTCCTAGTCAAATATTTACATGTATAGTTAGGATACATTTATTTACATAGTAAATGCTTTGATCTGAACACAAAATGAGGAGAAATATTTCGTATTGACTGTTAAGTAAACAAATATAAAGATTACAAGAGTAATAAAAATATTTTTTGTGTCTTCTATGAATCCTTTTTATCGAATCAATTTGCAATAAACAATTTTGAAATTTATCATTCCATATTATAACAAGTGGTCATTTTGAGTACAAAAATTAACTAACACCCGTTCTTCTGTTAAGGAGAAGAAGTATTTAAAAGACATATAGTCTCTAAAATAAATAAAAGTTCTTTTGTCTGCTTTGTTTTTACACAACTTGTCATAGTTTGTACACTATTTTTTACTATGGTGGGCTGTGAAGAGCTTTTTTCTCTTCATTATTTATTGTTGCTACAAAATATCTTATAAACTAATTTCTTGAATTGTACTTTAATCCTCACAGCATGCTCTCAAACAGCTTGGTCTCTAAAAGCCAAAGCAGTAATAGGTTTCTGATGTCCGCAGTACTCGCGCTCCAGCGTGCCATTCTCTAGGTCCCAGAGACGCGCATAGCTGTCAGATGAACCTGCAAAAATTTAATATTGGTCTGGAAGATTTTTGTATTGTTATACAAAGTGTGTTATACGTTGCCTTCCGCCACTCAACACGCAATGCCACGAGAAGCGGAAAACAGAGCTTAGTCTCTGTTTTGTCAACGTAGTGTCTTAACACTAGGTTCCTATGGTTCCTACAGTTCCCTTTGCGGGATAAAACGTGAATACAAAAAAGAAACATAATATATATACTGTCGAACAAGGCCAACTTTGTATTAACAATATAACAATAACCTTACAAACCAGATAATTCACCAATTACGAGCTACCAAAACGAGTTAAAATAAACTAACACCAACTAACCAGTAAACAGGTATCTAGAGTCAAGTGTGAAGGCGGCGTCCCACACCCAGCGCTGGGCGTCGTGGCGGAGCTCCCGCAGCAGCGCCCAGTCGCTGGTGCGCCACACGCGCGCCGAGCAGTCGCCCGACGTCGTCACCAGCATACTGTACGGGGTAACCGGCAGATAAAGTTTCTGATAGCCGGTAGTTCATGCTATCTATCAGATATAGGCTGAGGTTGAGACGGGTATATATGGTAGATAGTTGTATCACTTGTGAAACCAAAATTGGTCGTTCTGCCAGACTAGTAACATATATCCTATCTGGAAGTTTATCAGCAAGTGGTGAAAACGGAGCTTAGCATCTTTAAATATAATAAATAAACCAAAATAAATTTAAATAAGTATATAAAAAATATTATATAGAAATAATATCATCGGCATTCCTGAGGATATTTTCCATGAGGGGTCACGGAGAGTTCGGGTGTGGAATATATTTATTATTGATTAAACAAAAATTATACCTTGTCACACTTTTATAATATCATGTACACTAATATTGACTTGAAATGAAAAATGCGGGTATCTTGTATATAATATAGAAAACAATTCTTCAGCTTCTTATACATATATAAAAAGAGGCTGACATAATAAAAACCAAGTCATCACAATTAAATACTACAATATAAATTGTATTTTTACATAAATGTCCTCTTATTTTGATTATAAACATTGCAGGGTGGACACCAACCGAATATGGGGTGGGCACATACCACATAGTCTACCAACCACATAGTCTAGTCTAGTCTTTTAATTACAATTACTTAGCTTGTTAAGCCTCTTAAAATATAAACAAAAATAAACTAACGTGGAATCATAGCTAAACTTGCACCGAAGTGCATATTTCTTGTGTGCCTGCAGATGTTTTCGGGGCACGGGGCGCGGCGGGGAGCCCCCCAGCGACCACACGTAGCAGTTCCCCTTGTTGTTCACAGCCGCCATCATCTTGCCTTCTGGGTCGATTGCTATGTCCTGGATACTGGTTTCTGCTTCAGGTATCTAGTTGGGTTGACATAAAAAATAATTGTTTAAATCTTTTTTTAAATTTTAAAAAATTTTGCAGAATGCATTATTATTATATAATAGTATTTGTGAATTTATTTCTGGAGTAAATGCTTGCTCCTATCTACAATTCTTTGTATCATGGATTCAAGGTGTTTTGGCTTTTTTCAATATGTTTATGCAATCAGTATGAGCATGTCTTTGGTGGTTTAGTTGTGACTCATCAATATTTAATCATATGTTACAGGTACAGCTTTGTAGGAAGTGAATCTTTGCCACATTCTATGTTGAAGGGAGAAGCTTTTCCATATATGTATTAAATTTTTAAATGACCTGACTGTATATACATATTAACAATATACATGTATAATGCCATATGTCAATTTTACTAAAGTCTTTCTTATATCCCGCATTTCTTATTTTCATTTAGCCAGATTGTTGTTCTATAAAAAATGACTTTCACAAAGATGTTTAATATATTTCATATTAGAAATATTTTATTTTCTTGTAGTGTGATTTTTTTTCAAATATGTGGGATACTGCTCACTGACTTAAAAATTGACTGGCATCTTTTTAAAGACTTTAGACCTAAATATTAGAGTATTTTAGCTGACACTCTCATTATACCAATTGCATTGACGAGTTTCTCAAAGTATACAAGCACTAACTTGAGAATTGAAATCTCTCAGAACAAGGCCATTATTTTTAGAATATTTTTACTTAATTTTTCTAGCTTGCTGATCCTATTTATTTTTATAGCTTTGTTTGTAGTTGAATATTAAATTATGTCGATAAAAAAGTATACTAAAAGAAAAATTAGAAAGCTTGCAAGAAGCTTTCTAGTTTATTATTCAGTCTTAATAATAAAACAAAGTAAACCTAAACTTAGCACTAACTAACATAACACAACAAGATCTTTACCAACTGTTCATTGTGATCAGTCTTTAAATCCCATATATGTATGATGCCACTTTGCCCTCCTACCATAATCTGTGATTGGTCAGGATGCAGAACCACTGCATTGACTGGAGCGGGAACTTGAAATATGCGTTGACATTGAAATGCGTGACCCATCCTGCAAGATATTTATTAGATTAATACATGTACAAACTTTGATTTATGTTAAAAAATAGAATTAATATATATTTCTTACTGTTACTTAACAATAAATATAAAAACAATTGCTTGATAGTATGTGCAATAACAATAATAGCAATTTATTTATGATAATAAAATTATATACCTTATGTCCCATATTCTAGCTGTACAGTCTTCTCCACCTGTATACATCCATTGGCCATTTTCCTATAACATTATTCCATATATTTCTCAATTAAGCATAAACTGGCAAAAATTGAGCATAATGCTCTAACATTGTAATCTATTACACAAGTTCTCTCTAATTTTAAAATAAAAATTAAATGTATTGCCTAATACATTTAATTTTTATTTTAAAATTGGAGTCCATCGAATGAACTCTACCTACATCCTAATATAGAAGCATTTATGAAAAAATATAAGCAAATGGAAAATTAGAGATATTAATTACTAGTTTCAAAACGATTATCTCTTATTTAATTATATATTTAATGGAATCCTACCTGAAAGCCAACCCTTGATACATTTTTAACAACACCTTCATAGTTTAATACAGGGTCTGGATTAGCACTTGCAAGGTCATACATTCTTATATGTTGATATCCACAAGCAGCTACCATTTGTCCATTTGGACTTATTTCCAAGTCATTAACTTGCTGAAAAAATGCTTTATAAAATAAACAAAATATTTACATTTTGTTTTTATAAATTTATGATGTAACACAAAGATTTAAATAATATATTCCTAACAAAATAAAGTATAGGTTACCGAATCGGGATGCTGCATTGTACGCAAACAAACTCCACTGTGGGCTTGCCATAATTTGATAGTATGATCATATCCACCTGTCACAAGGGCTACTTGGGAGCCAGCTGCTGTGCTCCCTTCTCCAGACATTTTTTTTAATAATAGAGAGCAATTAGTTTTAAATATCTAAAACTAATAAAAGTAAACAATAACAATATAATAAGAACACGTCACATATGGGGCATTTTATAAAATACTGTTGTATTAATCAAAAGTTTTATTTTCTATATTTTTTTTGTAAATTATATCAATGATTGATTACTAGTCTAACAATAATAAAATCAAAAATAGTTAGCTACGGCCCTTAGCGTATTTAGTAAAGTTTGACAGTTTTGACAGACATTTCAAATAGCTTATGGAGGTACAGAAAGTAAAATCTCTGTTAAACAATGTTGAATATTTTTTAGTATTATCAATAGATCACATTCTTGGTCACTTCTGGTTCACTAGCATTCAAATTTCATAAGATGTTGTATCTAATTTTAATATATTTTGTTATAAATTATTCACTTTGAAACGCACTTCGGTGTAATATAAAATTAAAACGTAACTATTACGTTTAACTAATTAACTTCTTCAATTCCTTATGAAAAAATAATATTTTGAAAGAATAACGTTATATTTAATCTGAACCTACTATTTTTAATTGTCAAATAATGTCAATTATTAATCTGTGGAATCTGTCATCACCAATATTAAAATCACTTCGCTACAAATAACGAAACAAAATGGCTATTCATTCATTAATGAGGAGTCTCATTTATAAGACAACATAAATGCACTATTCTACGCTTATTTGGTTGGTGGGATACAATAAAATTCGCATACATATCATTTTAAGCATTTATTTATGAATTATAATTTTATCAACAAAATTGTTAGTACAACACCTGTCAACAGGTTACGTCATGAATTGCCTCGTGACGTAGTAAAAATGCGGTTATAAAACGTGCTTTAAAAACAATTACAACTTTACAAAGAAATAAATTGATCCAATAATCAAAGATATAAAATATTGTAAGTAAATTGAGTAAAAAGACTGGTAGAGAAGAATGAAAAGACAAATTGAAAAATAGAATCTTATATGAAATTACTTTATTGAACATGTAAAATCCGTATTGACATGAGGAATGCTAATTCTCATTTACAAAATAACACAAATGTAAAATTTGAGAGACTAATCACATTGAAACCTACCTATAACTAACTAAAAATACAACATACACATGAATTTCCTAGATTTAATTTGCTCAGCGTAGGCATAAGGCCCAAGCTGTCCATTCTTAGCTTAAAGTTTGGTACCATTAATAAGCATTGAAATTTACAATGAGAGAGGTAGGTTTAATTAACAATAAGCCGTCACAACATTCATGAAATTGTCTCTAATTTTACATGTTGACACGATCCCATCAAAACTATCATGTCCATAGAGCAAACTATAATTAGCGTAAATTAAACTTATGGCATATCAAATTTAAAGCACAGCTTTACGGCAAAAAGAATGTGGTAGACATACAGTTTTGATAAAACCATTTGAGGTACATTTCAAAGGTGAGCATCCAGTAGTCACAGCGAACTTAACGAGGGAGGGCTAACTGTACAATTCCCCAGTGAATACATGCTAACACTTAAACATTATTTTTTTTCCAAGGCTTAGAAACCTAGAGACCCTAGCCTGTGGTGAAACTTTCCAAATTCTGCACTCTTCTAACCTATCAACTACTCAATACTACGAAGTAAAGTAAATTAGTAAATAACACCTGTCAAATAATCAACAATTTCATTATGTCGACCAAAAATCTTTATAAATACAATAATAAATGTGTAATTAATTATTCTTTGAATTAAATTTTTTAATACTCATATAAAAATTAAGACAATGCAATACAGACTTTGGAAAGTCAGTCCCATTTTACTTTGTAATAAATTAAGTCCAAGTAAATTATTCAATATGAACAGAATGCCTATGGATTGGGAGATCATTCGCTTTCTTCCTCCTCCTCCTCACCACCCTCCTCATCCTCAGATTCGTCCTTCTTCTTCTTTGACTTCTAAACATGGAAATTATGGAACATTAACAATAGAAATAAAAAAATCAAAAGATTTTTTTTATACAAAATTTATATCTAACAACAACATTAGGATATATAAAGAAATTATATTCATTAGAACGAAAATGATGCATATACATACAGCTGGCGCTGCCTTCTTGCCCTTCTTTCCTCTTTTTTGTGCCTTTTTGCCACCACCTTCTCCACCACCTCCATTAGCATTATATGACTCTAAGTCTTTTGTATATTGTTCCTTGGCTTTGGCTGCTTTCTCTTCCCAAGCCTAAAATTTAAGAAAAAAATAATAAAATAATATATAAGATAAGAAACTTAATTACACAAAATTTATGTAAATAATATACGTACAGTTTTGTCTTTCATGCCTCTCCATATTTCACCTCCTTTTTTGGCTATTTCAGTTACTTTAAGACCCGGATTATCGGCCTTTATTTGTTCTCTTGCACTGTTCAGCCAAAGCATATATGCTGACATAGGACGCTTCGGCTTGTCCGTCATCTTAACTTTTTTCCTAAAAGCAAACAAAATGTTATTAGCCAAAAATAAATAAAAAACAGGTTAAGCATCGTACCGCTAATAGATTTTCATGGTAACGTGCTTCCACGCGACCACGGTACGTTCCAAGGAAATCATTTTGGCGGGAAACGCATTTACGGCATTGTACAAAGAAAATATTAACTTAAATAAGATAATAATCATTTAAAGCATCAAATCGCATTATAATCTAAGTGAAACGACATATTTTTAATGAAATAATCGATTAAATTAGTTATCGCCCCTTATAACGAGTTCACTGGCCTATACTCGAGTCGAACGAGCCATTTTGTTTTCTCATATTGTGTTGAAAATACGCATTATCTAAAGATGACATAATTACCAAATGAATCTAAAGTTAATAAACTGTAATTTGTAGAAGAACTGTTTTAGCCGTTCAATGGAAAAGATTCGAGAAATTAATTATTTAAAATAGGGCGTCCTTTCTTATACCCACGCGTACTATGGAAAGTACGACGAAGCCTATAGCCATGTTTGACACAGAATTCCAACGTGGATTAAAATATATTCTAATGAATTACACACTTATAATCAAATTAAAACATATAAAAACACTTTACAATTATTAAAAAAATGATTAGACTCACCTTATGGCAAAAATTTTGAAATGATTTTTGAACTGGTACACAACCAAACTGCAGACGTAGAGAACCAGAAGAAAATGTATGGAGCTCGAAGCAATGTTCCCAGAGCAAGCTAGCTTGGGTTCGTCTCGCGTCGCTACTGAGGCGCCCTCTACGTGGACCGCTATTGGCTGGGCCGTTCAGGTTAGCCAACTGCAGGAAGCGATATCAGCATCTCATACTACGTATATCCGTGACGTACTCAACGCATAACATAAACTAATTTGTACCATAACCCAAGCGGTTAAAGCTTGTTTCTACGTAAGCGTTTCTACTCAGTACAAATTAATCAAAAAAGGTTTTTGATACATTTTGTATAGAATAAGCTAAATTAAAGAAAAATAACTTACCAGTGAAGTAGATAATATAAAAACAAATATTTTTTGATATGATTTCTAAAAGATTAATTTAATAAGTATGTCAAAAAGTGGCCCAATCCTCTATTAGGTTTCCCTTACGAGAGTCTAACAAAATACATCGCGCCGGATTTTAAATACCGCCAACGTTTATTTCGAAAATGTAAAAAGCGCGGCAAACGTGAGCTAGAAAGGGATGCCAATAAAATATAACGTTTGAGATCGCGTTTGTTTACGATTTGATATTTTGAAGGAACTTGAGAAATAGTTTTTATCTCTTGATGTATAAGGGTGTAGTACTTAAGATGTTAGCCATAAAATACATTCTACGATTTTGTAACAATAACATAAGAGATTGGTAGATGAGCAAGTATTTGGCGATAAGGCGTAAGCATTATATATGAAACTTTCCAAAACTCTAAATTATACTTCCATTAAAGCTTTATATCACTACATGGGCAAAATATCGATTAAGCAACATTTATTTTATATTACAACCACGTATTAATTAGGTTATTAATCAGACTTTTACAAAGCTAATAAAAGTAAGTTAGAGGTAGAGGTAACAACTATCAATGAACACATTAAATACGGTACATTGAATCATTACGGTACATTGAAAGTTTTTTGCATAAATTTTTAACTATCTATTTTCATTTTTAAGTCCCCATATGTGTTTCTACTCTGTTCCTACTACTACAATTAGTAATAAGAATTCTCATATTATTAAATACATTCATACATTTTAGTGATACAACTAGCTTTGATTAATAACACTTGTATTCTAGTGAATGCCAATTTTGACGCTACATAACTTACCTAGATAGGTATGTGTTGTCGAAATGGGCATTAGAGAGGTTTAAACGGAATTTAAATAGATATGTTAAAGCCTAATTCTAATGTCTGCAAGATATTATTACCAAAAAGCCTAAGCTCAAAAACATTAACATAACTGGTTTAATTGACACTTAATAAAGTTATAATTACAGCATTCTTTAAATGAAAGTTATATTTAAAAAAGCTGTTATTTCGGGCACTTAGCGATGTAACAGCACTTTTAAATGCTTGTTGTTATATCAATGACTTTACAGATTCAAATGTGGTATCTACTATTGTTTTATCAAGCTTATTTTAATATTAGGTTCGTTTTATTTTAAAATTACTTCAATTTAAAGTATTTCTACAATTAACTGTTACACAATAACTGTTTTATTGGATTGGCGGAAACTTTCATTTAATAGGTAGATTTTTCAGGTATTTGACACATGAAATGTTAAACAGTTCATTTATCGTTTTTTTTCAGGCTTTTGACAAATGTAATAAATAATAAATGTTTAAATAAGTAATGTGTTATGAATTATACTCCTGTTATTGATTTACGCAAGATTTTAATCAACAATTTATTTTACGAAAAAAAGCGATACTACCAGAATTTTAACCGTTATTATGATAGTTGAACCTATGTTTGTTAGAAGGACGCGTTGTCGCTTGTTTTTTGTAGTGATCGTTTCGCTACAAAGATAAAACAAATTTATATTTTAAGGTGTAATATTGTAAATTAGAATAAAAGTATATTAAGTTTAAGTTAGTCATAGTACTAATTGCAGTACTTAGTACCTCTTTTCGCTTCCAATGTTTATTGTACTTTATTTCGAGAAAGAAGAAAATCATGCAAAATTAAACAAATACTATTTTAAATACTATAATATAATGAAAACGAAAAAAAAAACAAATAAGCAAAATAACAGATACTTATTTATATGTCTATTTAGTTTTTAAGATCCGTTATTTGTGGAGTCGGTGTCAATGTGGTATTTTTTTTTTCTTTTTATTAGGCGTATTCTATCTCTGTACCGATCCAAAAAATAATATGTAATACAAAAATAAGCCTTTATATGTTTTTGTACTTATACTTAAGCATAATTTTGGAGTCAGTTTTAATATTTTATAATGTTATTTTGTAACATATTATGTATTGTCTTGTTGAATACTGTGGTATACATACATATAGGTGTATACAGATTATAACAGGTTCTATTTATCTATATATACAATAAAAATATAAATAGTCTTTAAATGAAAGTTATATTTAAAAACGCTGTTATTTCGGGCACTTATCGATGTAAAAGCATTTTTAAATGCTTGTTCGTCTGTGCGTTTGACTTGTAAATATTATTTCAGGTTTTTGACACATTAAGTGTTAAACAGAAAAAATATTGGCTATAATTGATTTAATTAATTACCTTTTTGTTTTACTGGTTTATTGTTTTGTTTTAATAGGAAAATAAAAGTATGGTTTACAAGTGCGAATTAGAAGATATATTTATTGTATAACGACTGATTTGAAACATTTTTTAATAAGCTCACAAGTACTAATTTGACATACGAATTAATTTGCCAAAAACCAGGATACTATGAATTGCAAAGACTATTTATATTAACATTGTATTATTTTAGTCTTGTTATATAAATTTAACTTTCATTTCCTCAATTAAGTGAATAATAAAATATTATAACACATAAAAATTAATATTGTTTTTAAAATAATAAAATAAACAATTTAAATTCCTTAAAAAATGTATATTTAAAGTTTTAATTAACAACGTCTTATTTCTTAAAACTATAACAGAAAATCATTTGTTAGCATGGCAAAATTACCGTTACATTTAGAAAGGGCGCAGGTACATTTTTTTACTCGACTTAACACCGGACTACAAACTACTTACTAAGATAGAATATCAGTTTTATAGTCAAAATATAGCAATAACACATATTTATTGACAGTATAAAACTTTGTCAGTAATTAATATTATTTAAGAGATTTTAAATTATAAAAAGAATATTTAACAGTAGATAAATTCTGCCTTGCAGCTGCCGCCTAACATAGTTCATGAAAAAATTATATGTCATGGTATAGGGTTTATAAATCAATTAAGCCTTAGGTCCGGAAAATTAATTATTAACGTCCCATGAGAATTAAACATAAATAAATAATTTAATAAGTGTCAATGTTCAAAAAATGGCAGTGTCTATAATAAAGGAAGTCGTTAAAATTACTTCCCATGATCTGTGCACAAAAAATTACGGGATACAACGTCGAGTAAAATAACGCATTGCATTAAATGCACCACATTTTAATAATAATGGCCAACTATTATACTATTGTGAACAATATTACCCTTCGAGGAAAAAGGGCGCGCGGTGGCATCTGTTTGATACTTTCGCGCCATTTTGTACGACACACTCTCTCAAACGGAAAGTATGTTAACTTTAGTGATTAGGCTTTAACTAACTTTTTGGAAAAGTTAAGTGTGTTTAATGAAGTTTTAAGCAATTTAAAATATAATATATACATATTTTTATTTATCATTATAAACTATTGAATGTATAGTATATTTTACCGCTTGACTCGAAACAATACATCTGTACTTGCGAACATTTGTACAGTATACACTGAACACAAATATGAATTGAACTGAATATTAAATTAAGTGTCTGGTTATGATATCAAAATAATTTAGTTTGTCTCTTAGTGCATATTTATTATATCATATAGTTAATATTAATAGGTAACGTTATATAAATCTACAAAATATTATAGTTTTGTCCTGACAAAACTATAATCACCTGATAAGCAGACTGCTTATCATATTGGGATCGGGGCTTACGTGGGAAAAACGTGGCGTCCTAGTACTGGGTGCTTCCATAAAATATGGTGAAAATAAAGTTTTACGTTTATTACATAAAGTAATTTGAAAGAACGATATATAAATAGTAACATTTAATAGTAATGCCAAGAACTTATTGTCACAAAAAGTTCAATACAGACGCACTTTAGCAGACTACGCATATACATAAGTTGTCATGGCGGGTGAAGCAGGCAGGTCGTTAGTTAAAAATATATTTTTTCTTGATTTGAGTTGACAAAGTACCGCTAACGATTCAAATGTGTAGTTATGGAGAACAAAATAAAATTTCGCTTTGTTTTATATATTATATGCAGAAGTATTCACTTAACAATTTAAGTTTAGATATTTTATGGTATAGTACCATAAAATTTACCAGTTAGAGCACTTTTCCCGCTGTGTCACCAAAACCAAAAAATTCTAAATTTAAATTTTTATGTAAAAAGGTTCTGTTACATATTTTTTGTTTATTAATTAATTTTGCTTAAATAATTGAGCTTTAATAGAGATTATATATTTTATTTACAAACGCTTTAAATTACCACGTTTCTAGCGGACGCGGATCCCATCTTGAAAACTGAAATGCTTACACACTTTCGCCGTATGTAGTAGGATTAATTGGCTAGAGCCATCTTAATTTTTTTTACTAAGGGAAAATAACGTTATTATATTATTATTGGATGAAAAAGTATAACAAGTTTTTTAATGGGACTACGACCCAACTACGTCATAGGTACATTGAAATGTTCTCTTTAGGAGAACAACCAAAATAATTTTTACATTAAGAAAGGATGTGTGCACATTTTAATAAGGATATAAGTTTATAATTGTTTAATATACCCAAATATATATGTTACATATTAAATTTATGATATTGTCTACATTAAAAAACTAAAGGTTGCAATTGTTACTCACAACAAGGAAAGGGAAAGGAATAACTTGCTGGATAAACAAGTACAGTATAGAAGTGTTTATATATGTGGATTAATAATCTGATTGACGTTTTATTTCTCTAGGTTGCATTTCTAATTGGAAGGAATAAAAATGACAATAAATTATTGTTTTTTTCTTTTTGAATTTTTTTTGTATATAAACTTACGATTTGAACTTAGTGAACAATAACTGGGAAATAATTAAATTCTGTAGATAATCATTCATTAGTATGATCTTTATTTTGTACTTAATATAACAAATCTTAAAGCAAATTACATTATTACCTAAAATCACGTATACACAACAATGCACATACATTTCTAACATCAACTAGGCTATGATACACATGTAAATATCATGTGGTAAATATTAGTAAATATGGGAGCTTTTTACAACAAGTGTTGAGATGGCTCTTGTAAACTTAAATTAAGCAACGACGTATTTATATAATATTAAATATATTTAATTATAGATTAAAGTAATTTTAATTTATTTTTTTATTAATTTTGTAAATGAAATTAAAAACTAAATATTTTTTAGATGCTTATGAAATAATCTATATAAAGCTCAAATTTGGCACAGTTTTTCTTTGTGCAGTAGACAAACTGTGTATTTCTGTAAATTCTTACGGTTACTAGGAAAAATATGTATTTAACGTTTTATATAGAACTCATATAAGCCATTATATATAAATACCATGCATCTATCACAGCCATAGCTTGAAATAATAATGTATGTACTGTTGTGTGGAATGGAATTACATATAATAACCTATTCACTATCGCTCCCGCTGCCGCTCTCTTCGCCTGAGCCCGAAGATGCTGCTTCTGATGAAGAACGTTTGGCTTTCTCTTTTTTGGAGTCATCACTCTGAAAAAATAAACAGTAACAAATAGATTGTTTTCTTTTTAAATATTTAGCATTTTCCAGGTTCCCTAGGTATATATATATATATATATATATATATATATATATATATATATATATATATATATATATATATATATATATACATACATACATACATACATACATACATACATACATACATACATACATACATACATACATACATACATACATACATACATACATACATACATACATACATACATACATACATACATACATACATACATACATACATACATACATACATACATACATACATACATACATACATACATACATACATACATACATACATACATACATACATACATACATACATACATACATACATACATACATACATACATACATACATACATACATACATACATACATACATACATACATACATACATACATACATACATACATACATACATACATACATACATACATACATACATACATACATACATACATACATACATACATACATACATACATACATACATACATACATACATACATACATACATACATACATACATACATACATACATACATACATACATACATACATACATACATACATACATACATACATACATACATACATACATACATACATACATACATACATACATACATACATACATACATACATACATACATACATACATACATACATACATACATACATACATACATACATACATACATACATACATACATACATACATACATACATACATACATACATACATACATACATACATATATATATATATATATATATATATATATATATATATATATATATATATATATATAAAAAAGTATTTTTAAATATATTCTTTAAATGCTATTAAAAAGAATTGAGTAATTTCCTTTGAGGGACACTACTTACAGGTTTAGATTTTTCCTTTTTATCACTACCAGAATCTGAGGAGCTGTCATCATCCTCAATATATTCTTTACTCTTGAATGACGTAGATCCAGATCCAGCGCTAGTATTCTTAGCCTTTTTGCTTGGGGCGGGCTTGCTCTTTTTATCTGCTGCTTTACGATCCTTATCAGCTGCCTTGCGATCCTTATCAGCTTGTTTCTTCTTCTGCTTGAATTCATCAGCAGCACCACTTTCCTTGTATTTTTTCATCGCATTATTGTATTCTTCTTTTGCTTTGTTAGCTTTTTCTTCCCATTCCTGAAATAATTACTTACTATTAATGTAGGTTACGTTATAATTTATTTTATATTTATGATTTATTATATATGTTAAATTTTATGTATATTTTGTACCCACCCTACATATAAGCAATATTAATAAAACAATGGCATTCACATTAAATGAAATTTTAGACGTTTGTCGCCAAAGCCTATTTATTAAGTTTAATAACATTAGTTTAACAAAATGGCAATTGTCAATAAAATAATATCACCGTCATGTCAGTTTGAAGAACGCTATTCTTATTTTATACAATCAATAAGTATAACTATAGTATACTACAAACCTCTGAACTAAATAAGAGTATTGGAAGTTACGCACCGACTTATCGCTCAGATCCCGCCACAGTTCGCCGCCCCTCTTGGCGACATCAGTCACTTTGATCCCAGGGTTTTCATCCATAATACGTTTGCGGTTCTCGTTGAGCCACAACATGAACGCCGTGGCCGCACGTTTTGGCGCGTTGGCGTCTTTTTCACGCTTCTTTGATTTTTCTTTGCGTTTCCTTGGTGCTTCCGACTGGAATGTATTAAATAACTTTTTATCGTCTAATAATTCTAAATAAAACAAAATTAAACACAAAATTATATACTTACAATAGTTATGGTCTTTTTAGGTTTCTTCTCTTTCTTTTTCTCCTTTTTGCTGTCTCCAGATGCATTCGAAGCGTCCGAGTCCTCAGACGATGATGGATTAGTATCATATCTGAAACCAAAAATGTTATTTTAGTCTTAGCTATAAAACTCAACATTCAATATATATGCGGCCAGATAGTACCTACTACTTAACTTTCCAATTCAAAAGAAAATTAATACAATATAAAGACATTCATACCTCGAAATCGATATCTAGACA
Organism: Dione vanillae; assembly: GCA_037178615.1. Taxonomy (NCBI): domain Eukaryota; kingdom Metazoa; phylum Arthropoda; class Insecta; order Lepidoptera; family Nymphalidae; genus Dione; species Dione vanillae. The sequence goes on along the minus strand of JAZFAU010000138.1, from coordinate 2,538,874 downwards.
AATAAATCGAGCCTTTCTACATTGATCGACAGAACACAATATCATCACTCAACATTCATCAAATTTTTAAATTATTTAAAAAAAAAACTCTCTTTAAAAACAGTAACTTTTTTATCAGGCAAACAACATAACTGACAATAGCTGCCACTGTAGCTATAATATTGGCAGTACTGCAGCTAAAAGACGGCTATTAAACAATTAAATATAGCAAGTGTACAAAATACAACATAGGATTATGATACTTTTCTTGAGTGTAATATATCATGTTCATATTTATTTATGTATGTATGTATATAGTTAAGTATTTAAGTATACATGTACTTTCTATTTAGCTTTACACTCGTGTCTTGGAAAATATTATGTATTTTTAATTTTATTTTGTTTTTTGTACAATTCCACATTTATTCGCACATTTTATTCGCATTCCCACAAACCCGGGTTGGCTGGTAGAAAATGCTCTTTTTTATTGCATTTTATTTTATGTACAATAAAGAACATTAAAATATATACTAACTCCTCAGCGACATCACTCTCTTTGGCTTTATCAGGATTGAAGTCCTCATCGGTGCTTTCATCAGAGCCGTCGCTGTCCCCTGAGTCGCGTTCCTTGGCCTCCGCCTTGACCCGCGCGAGATACGCGTCCGGTTCCTTCTCCGTGTCGGAATCGCCGAAGTCGTCGTCGTAAAGGGCCTTGTCCTGTGTGTTTAAATACAGTTTTTGTTAAATTCCTACTAATTTATTTGTTTAAGTACTTCAAATGAATTTCAATAAAATGGTAAAAAATATCAAATTTTATTAAATTTCTTTTATCAATTCTTTAGTAAGATTCCTCAAAGATAGATAGGTATATTTTTGTGTAAAATCTTAATACAGTTCAAAAAATACACTTAACAACTTTCAATAGTATAGTTCTTTTAGGTTCAGAGAAAAGTGACTGTAACATACATTGACGACAATACATATTGACATATGAGAATGAAATTAATGTTTAGTAATGCTAGAAATATTAAGTAAACTAAAAAACGAAACTGCTGAAAGTTATTTAGAAAAGTTTGATAAAATATTTACTATAATATATTTGATTTCGCATAAGTATATAAATCGTGTATACACAAACAAAAATGACTTACGTTTTTGCCGGTATTCTTGACGTGTAGTTTCTTAGAAGTTATATAATCAAATAACTTATCATATTCTCCTTTTTCAATACTACTGAATGTGTGGACACTGCCAGACTTAAGTTCTATTTCAAAATCAAAGGACCTGTAAAAATATGTAACATTAGTTATAATTTTTTTATATATATTCTTGTATATGGTATAACCTTTTTTCGAGTGATAAGGAAACTTGACTAAACCTTCCTTTAATAATGCTCAAAGTAATATCAATATATATTGATCAATATACATCTACTTTTTTTTATATCTTTAGTTGAAATACCTTAGTTTTAGTTTAGTTATCTATATATTTTTGTACAATTAGCACAAAACATTATTTAATAATTATTATTTTCTAAACAATTTTTTAAATTTATTATGATGATATATAAATTAAAAGAAAAAAATGCTTATTTATATGGTCAAGAGGTTTTTGTGTGTAGATGATATGTACTCCTTACTTAGTAGATGATGTGCCACCTCTCGCAAAGTTAACAGATGCTATCTCTTCAAATCGTATATGTACGGGTGGCTTGTGTACATATATGAAGCCCTTTTCTAACGGGTAGAGATAACCCGCAGCTGCTTTGTATGAACATGCGATTGCTGGAGTTTTGTGATGGCTGAAAATATTTTTAAATGAGTATAAGAAAAAATATTTCAATATTTAAATATATAAGGCCATAAGATCTAACTATTAAACTAGTAATTAATAATATGATATATGGCAATGACATTATTACTTAATAAAAACACATTATTTAATGATGTCATGTCTTATAAATAAAATATGTAAAACACATTTGCTATAATTATTACATACCCTAAGAAATCTCCAGGGCCAGTAACTCGTCTGTTGATAACAACTTTCATTATCTTAGCCAGTACTTCATATGTGGGACCTGATAATTCCTTAGTAATTTTTCCTTCATATTTGTCTCTTAGCTCCTCTCTAAAATATATAATTAAAATATTATAAAAACATTATCATGATTAACTAATTTTATGTAAGATTTTACAATCACCAAAAATTTTGTCATAAAAAATATTTATGAAAATTTCACATATTTTTAGATGTAATACTATTTGTTGTAATTAATACCCTCAAATTTAACATATATTAAATATTTAACAAACAAAACTAAACTTACTCAGTAAATGGCAACTCCAAGCTAGTTTCCTCTTCAATACCAAACAAGAGAACTAAATAGTGATATCTTGTTTGACCCTGCTTGATGGGAGGGTCTAATGATACTACAAAGAACATTTGCCTAGTATCTTTGTGGGGTAAGAGAAATAGTCGCAGGACAGTTGACATTGGGATTTTGTAGTCAAATGTTTTACCATGGAGTTGGAAGAAAGTTTGGAAAACTTTAATGTCATAGCGACCACTGAAAAAAAGAGTTAGATTATAAAATTAATGTAATCTGAAAGAAAAGGAAGAGATATCATTTTTTTTGTAGCTTCACGCTTTATCCCGCACATGGCAGGGTAGGCAGAGGGAACCACAGAAACCTAGTGTTAAGACACTCCATTGCTTAGTCCCTGCTTTCTCCGTTTCCGCCTTCCGCCTCTTTCGAGACATTGCATATTGAGTGGCGGAACTCAACGCCGCGCTTTGCCTAGTTTACCAGAGCGAAGAAAATGGAAATAGAAAAATCCATCTTCCCTGTCTGGGAATCAAACCCAGAAACCGTTGTACCTCTGCGCCATGACAGTCTTGAAGCTACCATCCATTTTATAAATTTCATCGAATGACAGAAAATCAATAATGTGTAATAGTTCATACCGAGGGGTAAGACATTGTAATTCTCTGAAAATAGCAATAGCATCTCCAGACACAGATATGACAGATGCTTTATTCATGACTTGCTGGTGGAATGCCTCTACTGCATCCATATCTCCCGCTAACTCACTTGTTGGTATGTGGAATCGCATTTCCATTAATGATACTGGGGTATCATCATTCTGTAAAGGAATGATAGTAACATTTAAAATTACAGTTTTATATAGTTATTTTGTTGAAACTCCAATTAATATGAAATATCACACAAAAAACCAAAGAATTAGGATAGATTAAATTCGAAAAGTAAATCACTAAATACTATACTTTATACTACCTCCTACTATTGTTATTATATATAGCAGAACAAACCTTTGTATATTGATTTCAGTGCTATAACTCATTAGACAATTAAAATTATACAATTCTTTTCATAAATTTGATTAACATTTAAAAATTATAAAAATAATAATCAGAAACTTTTACCTGATGAAACTCAAGTGTGACTTCATTCTTGCCAGTATTGCATTGTGAAACATAATGAAGAGGTATTTCAAAAGCTGTGTTTGAGCCAACATTAAAGCTAAGCACTGCTCCATTAAATTTGGCTGTACCCCAGTTCCAGCCTTTTAGTGACAGCTCTTTCTCTAACATATCCTTATGATAGTTGTTTTTAAAAAACTTTGCTACTTTATCTTGTTCCTGTTAAGTAGTACTTAATTAATTTATTTATGTCAATGTATAAGCCTTATATAAAATACAGATAATTGTTTGAAGTATAGTAAATATGCATTTTCAGAAAATCTTACAAATTTCACTTTATTCTTACCCCATCTTTAAAACCTCCATATCTGTGTAATGTTCCGTTTTTTAAAAACAAACGTAATCCCCAAGACCCGACGAACTTTTGAAAATTAACAAGTTCTATTTCATTTGCTGATATTTGTTCAACTTTTCCTGTTTTACTGTTTTTAAATATGATATTCTGATCTGTCATCTTTAACCTTCCTGGGACCTAAAATCATATTTGAATTTATTTGCTAACTGATAAAACTTTTATTTTACAATAGACTATGTTATGGATGGAACAAAACTTCAATATAATAAAAGCTCTAATGTATTTTGATTGTATGTAACGTATTTAAAATATCCCTTATTTAACTTATAATATGAAAACAAAACAATGGCAAACATCAATTAGCGTGTTTTAAAAACACCATTAACCAAATAATTACCATTGCTCCTTTTATTTCTGCTGATACATCGTTATATTCTAAAAATTCCATATTTATATGTTAATTATTTTAATTATTGAGAAATTGTAATTGTAATTTTTTCCACGCGCGCTACCGGGCTCGCGGAAATATAAAAATGTCAGTTGTCAATTGTCATAAACTCATTGACCAAAATCCATAGCTTATAAAATATTTCCACTAATACAACTATATTTCCTTGTTTAGTAAAACATAACAATATAAATAATTAAAAATTAGAATTGATTTAAGATTTATATCATGCATTGTTCTATGGAAATAAAATATATGTGTAAATAAATTATTTGATATTTTTGAATCGATATTTGAAAGTAAATATTTTATTGATTTTAATTCTATTTATGAGAGTTATTATCAAATTAAAACAATAGATATTTTTTCTTTATCCCTGTATCCAAATTAATACTGTAAATTTCTAAAAACCCTACCGTTAGACTGCCCACATACACGATAGGACTAGTATGTTTCTCTGTCTATACTTCTTGTGGCCTATAGTCCTCTCGTGTAAGACTTTAGCGTCTTTAATCGTTATTAGGATCAATCATCATTTGAATATAACAATCTTTGAAGTCGGTAAAAATAACAAGTATCGAAAATTGTTGAGTCGTAGTATCCTGGGTTGCTTCAAAGTGCGATATTAGTGATATCAGTTTGGTATACTTCCAAGCCAAATGGATATATATAAATCTTCATCACAGTGAAAATTCATATACACTTAACTGACTATGATTAAATAAATACTAAAAACTTTTTAGTATCTGATATTACTATAAAAATATTTAAAATTATATTTCTTTTGGATAAATCCGATTCTATTTATCTACATCCCTAGTTGGTATATGTCAAAAAATAACTTGACGTTTTCTAACTTCATTCATTTTTAGTTGAACTCTATATTCATTGATATCTGTCGTTTCAAGTGTTGAGTGATGAGTGTATGTAATATTACTACTAATTACACCAGTTGAACTATCGTATGTTTGTAAAAGTTTTTTTTAAATATTTTGGCATTGTTATCACTGGCTCAGAAATTCTTATCTTAAAAAAATTAAGTGTTTGTTGTTATAAATTGAAAAACAATATCCGTATTATAATCCGACCTAAATCCGCGGTCCTTAATCCTATTTCGTAGGTTCCTTTGCATGTGCAATTCCTATGGCGTCATTATCGTTACCAAGAGTGTTTCAAGTAAAAAAGAACAGCATAGACGCAGAACGCGAACAGTTTGAAAAATTTCAGGTGGGTAGATGTTCATTTACCTTAATGGTCAAGGAACTAGTAATTTTCCTTACTAGTAGTAATTTGAATACATACCTTGAGTCATTTGATAAAACATGTAGCAAAATTTAAAAATAACAAGCATGATACTCTGTTGCTGTAAAATTAAAGAAAAGTTTATGTTAGTAGGTGGTTATAATGATAATTATTACTTCACTTTTTAATTAAATATTATAATTAGATTATTATTAATTTAGGAAGCTTTACTAGTAACTTAAAAATTAATTAAAAAAAAACTAGAAATACATGTTATATATTATACTATAAACCTTTTTATATTGTTGTTGGAAATACACATTACTACAAACCTTCTAGTAATATGTATTTCAAACTTTTGACTGCAATTGACAACAACAATAATTTAATCTTAAATGGTAAAAATTGATTTGCAATAAACATCTAGAAGAATTACATCAAATGCACTACATATGTGAATGTCATAACATTATATTACATCACAAGGCATCCAACTTATGCATACAAACAACAGTAGGTACATGCTAAAGTAAGTCTCAACAGATAATTAATTTCCAATATTAGTAATAGTATATATACAAAAACTTATTACAATATTTTTGTAATGGTTTTTAATAAAATAATAAAAAGGTATTCTTTAATTCTAAAATTAAAAATGCACTTTTCAAAGTTTATATATTTTAGAGAAGTAAGTTTCTTTATGACAAGTGCATTCCTTTTCTTTGTTTTAATTCTTTCAAATAACAAAATTTAAATATTTATAATTAACTTTAATATATTTTTTTTTGTCTCAATAAGAATAATTTTAGCTTATGTTGAGTATGAATACTATTGTGAAGCATAATTATTGTTATTCTCTTTGCAACAATGATATAAGAACAATTTCAATGTGGTACATACAACACACACACTTATTAACCTAAAATAAAAACAGTTTTAAACTAATATTTCAATAGTTAATAGAGTTTCTAAGAAAATTAATAACTTAAGAAAATTAAAAGTAAAATAAACTTAAAATATTAAAAATTGTTCAGATTAGTTTGCTAAACTTGAGCCCTTTTTATTGCATTAGCCAAGGCAAATGTTATATATATTATTATACATATGCTAAAGGTAAATGTTATTTTATTTTCCTTGAGTATAATTTTAATGTCCATTTTAATGTCCATACTTAAAATTCAATCTTATGATGACACTGCTATAGTCATCTACATATTTTCTCCATGTATTCCACAATAGTATTTTTCAATTGAAAATCTCTTCTCAGTCGTAAATCTTATAATTGGTGAAATGCAATATAAAATGCTTTACCATTATCAGCTACAGCTTTAGTTCACTCCAGGTAAGGTCCTCTTTCTGTGCCTCAATATCAATGTATATAATATCACCATTTTATTATCATCATCTCTGTTCATGCTATTGTCTTCTGTGAGGGATGCAGTCTAGGTCTTCTTTGTCAGTATGCCCAATTCTTCTTTAGGCATATCTATGCACCTGTTGGATTCTCATTGGTGATATAAAAAAAAGAACTGCTGTAGAAGTTAACGAAAAACTGCAGCTCCTGTCAGACAGATCTTTCACACTTTTTCAATTCATTCAATTTCAGCTGGAAAGTGCCTTATTGTATGTAGGCTGGTTTGAGATTCATTTTCTCTGTAGTCTTGAGGTACATTCACACACACATAAACTTTATATTTATGTTACTAAATGTAAATATATGGTTAGTCACACAGCAAGCTAATAATGTTTTCGGAGTTGTGAACTTTTATATATAGATAATGCACTGTTATCGTTCATTTGATAATAGGCGTTGTTGTGAAAACTTGACGTACTTGATAACATATCTATTGAATTCTACCAGTTTCAGTTTTTCCGATACACCGCAATACACTAGTTCTATGATAAGTGGTTTTAGTTTGATTTTACATTTAATTTCATTTGGATTAAAACATTGGTAAGTGCCTAATAGCTTTAATATGAGATATAACCTGAGGTATTGCAAAATGACCGTCGTTGTTGATCTTTGAGTGCATTCGTATACAGTTTTGCTGTGCGTGCTACTTGAATAGCAACTTAAATACCTAATGTAAATTATATTATCCTTTGTTCTAATTCCAGTTTATAAAATCACTACATGTTACGCAGATACTAACAACATGTTTTATAAATACGATAAGTACTATTTTTTTAAACTATGGTTTCGAATCACACATCCCTTTAAGGCTTTATAAATATATATACATATATTGAATTTTATCGTAATATATTACATAAATTTAAACAAAATTACAATGCTAGCAAAAATAGAGTTTCCGGTTACTACGGTCGTACTAAATGACGCCTATCTTGCGCCCACTTCATCGTTTACATTTTCCGTTACATTTCCATGTTCCATGGATTTCTAATATATGTTTTGTATCTATGTCTGTTACAATAATTTGGCGGTAAAAAAATATTAAATTATAAATAAATAAATTAAATAGTGTGAAATTAATATTGATACCATACATATCACCATGTTGTAAAAATGTATCAGGCTGAACTTATGTTTTTTTAGCGTAAAATTGTATATCATAATAAAAACAGAAACTATAGTATTGCGGCATAATTATATGTGAAGTTATTCTATCTAAATTATAACACGTAAGTAATTGGATTAAAATGCTGTAATCTAAACGTCCCGTATGCTCAGGGTCTCACCTGCGTGTGAGTCAGTGTGTTAAACGATTCTTATGTAATTACACTTAGGTATTCAAATGCTATATTGTTAACTATACTATATATACTACATGTCATACACTAATCATTTTTGTATGTTATTATTAGTATAAAAGTGTACAAGAATATTTATTATATGTCTTGAACACTACTACTATTAAAAACATTCGGGGGTTTGTTATGTTTTTTAACCGATTTCGTACTTATATGACAGATATAGTTTATTAAAATAGTAAGATTAATATGGTTAATGATAGCCACTAATTTACAAGTCAGATAATATAAAAGAGAATATTTCTTATGGATAAATCCATCCATTTTAAAACTTAATCAAGTGAATACGCTAGTAATAGTTCGTATTTAATATATATATCAATGTATTTATAAATTTTATGTACACATATATTTGTAAGTGTTACAATAATCTGTTGTTCTATTACAATTTGCCTAGTACAAATTGTTTAGTATCAAATTAATATTAATTATTAAATGTAATGTCGGCTTATACTACTATACTGTACCTAGTAACGTTAAGGTACCTGATAATGATGCTATTATGCAAGTTGAGATTACTAAGACAATGCATTTTCTAGGCCCTTCGTATGTGACTAATGCACGTTTATGTGTAAAACAGGAAACTACTTAGATAAAAACTGATTATAAATAGACAAACAGTGTTTAAGTTATCTTTTTCCAAAAATCTTTTTTTATCAAGAAAAGCTTCAGTCTAATGTGAGACATAGATAAAATTATTATAAATAATAATAATTATTATATTTATTACTGGCATAAAATATGTGTAGCAATATTAATATGTGTTATGTTTTTAAAATAATTCCCATTTTTTAATGTCAGACCGTGATTGAACCCAATTCAGTAAAATGGTTTAACATGCGCGTAAGGTTTCCGACCTTGGTCGTAGTGTAGTATTCTCACGGTTAAAAGAAAGTACATTATATATGTAACTATTACCAGAGCTACGTTACTGTGTCTATATATGTCATATGTACGCAGTTTTCTCATCTAAGTTTTCAACTATCATCGACTTTCCATCGGCTTTCCATTTGCTTTATTATTTTAATTGTAAGTTAAATATGAATGACAAGAAATTTGCTTATATAAATGTGTACGTTATTATTGTATCAACGTATATTAATATTATTATTATAAATATTATATTTAAACACACATGTAAAGTACATGTACTTGGCTTTGACCTGTAGCTTCACCCTCATAGTTAAATAGAAAAAAAAAACTTGTGTAAAACATGTGTCATGACAATTTCTAAGCGCTAAACATCGGTATGATTAATGTCGTAAGCCAAAGACTTCCTCGACAATTGTACTAACCTAAGATTACAAAATATATTAAAAATATACAACATAATGTAATATTTGTACATCAACATAAAGTAGTATTTGTAGTATTATCATAAATAATAATAAAGAAGAGATTCCTGGAACAACGACCCTTGTAATCAAAATTAAAATAATCTTTATTCGATTAGAGCATTACAAGCGCTTTTGAATTGACAATTCACATTGAAATAACAATGGTGACAGTGCTGCAGGTAGCGTTGAGTGTCATTTAACAGTTTCATCCCGGGTTTCATGGAGCATAAACAGAATTTTATTCTACACACAAATATCATTATAAGTTTCTTAGAAAGAAACTTGGATTTTAATTATAAAACACTAATATTATAGTAAAACTACATGTGAGGACCGTCGTGGCGCAGAGGCGTAAGCGTCTGCCTGTAAACGCGACGGTTTGTGGGTTCGATTCTCACTCGGGGAGGCTCAGCCACTCAACACACAATGCCTCGTAAAAAGGCGGAAACCTACCTACCTACCCTGCCTTGTGCGGGATAAAGCGTGAAGCTAAAAAAAATATATACCTATAATGTGTTATAAAATATTTTTTATACTTTTTCCCTAAAAATGTAAGGAAGATCTGAAAATGATTTAGCAATTTTGTGACATTAACGAGAACTAGGAAAAAATGAAAACGAAATCGAGAAATTACCTACTAGCTACTTCTTATTTTATGTGATTATAGAGTAATATCAGTATATACCTATTATAGAACCGTGATTTAAAAATAAAATTTAGCCACAATAACCTAAGATATTATTTTATTTATTGTTTAAAAATGCGGTCCCGCTGATAAACAGGAATTAGCCCGAGGGCAATCACCGTTTACGTCCTCTTCCGCGCTCACATTGCGTCCCGTCGATGGCCTGCTAGAACTAGAGCACATCGTTTGAAGTAATGAATTATTCAGATTCACTTTCTTCAGCTGACAGACAAAGAGGTGTTATATTATTTTTCGAACATTTTGCCTACGATTATTTTTGCCTTTCCTTGCCTTATCGTATATTTTGCCTTGGAATTATACTTTCTATGTGGATGTGTATATATAATTAAAACGGGACATAAATTTACAGCATCTTGATTTTTTTAATAGTCCTTAAATAAAACAAAAAAAAAATTAAAATTAGATTGTTTTTTTATATATTTATTATAAAGTAGCATTGGATCTAAAAATCTGGTCTATAATGAAATAGATAAAGCTATTGCGTTAACAGTCCAAGAAACATAACGTGTTCCGTTATCGGCGTTACGCATAATTTGCCGTGGCATGGCTTTCTTGTTTCTCATATTCATAGTAACTTTATATTATAGCCTACAGCCCACAGGCAACAGGTACGTAACACCGATAATATGAGAACAATCAGCGCGTGAAGTGGCCACTTTTTGCACGCCAACGTTGTAAATGCTCTTTTTATGCCTTTATCTATTTTGTAACACCAATTTACAATAGATATAAAAAGTATTGGCAAATATTTGTAGAAATAACAATTTTAACAAAATCATCATAAAGAAATTAATTAAATACTAAGTTATGAGCAATCTGCATAGAGTTATCAAATTTGAACAATAACACAAGAATATCATTACTTTTATTAATAATTGACAATCAATTATTATCACGTTTGCAGAAAAATATTGTCTCACATTGCCACCAAGATCGCTTCCACCTCCTCAACCTAGCAATTTAAACCTTCCTGTTATTTAACTTAAGATTGAGGGCTTCGCCCCTTGGTCACTTCGCTCGATTTAACGGCCCAGTAATAAATTTTTGAAGGCGGACACTAATGATAACATTTTTTTTATTATAATTTATAGCACTTAACTGACCATTAAAAACATATGGAGTAGTTGTCAGAGAGCTTTGCCGCTAAGACCATAGAGGTGCGGATTCAGTGCTAAAATTTTTGTTACAAAATTATATTACCGTCCCTAGTAATTTATGACGTTTTTAGAGTAGTTGAAACATCAAAATATTTGCTTTTTAGTCTCTTTTCTGTTACTATTGCAAGAATGAAACAATAGCTGGTGATACACCTACTTACAGAGAGACAATGCATTTTTAAATTAAAAGTTACGTCGTATGGGAAATGAAGAAATCATTCTTAAGACAATATTTTATGAACACAATGGTTCAATGGAAGCCTAAAACACAATAATTATAAATAAAGCGTAGTTGGCGAATTTGAAAACATAATACTTTATATACATTTATATTTATATGAATGTGGGATTAGAATAATATTTTAAATATTTTTTTTCAATATTAATTTTATATTTATAATGAAGCGTTTGCGCACCGAATTGATTTTTTGCTTTCATCGTAAATTATAATTGTACAGTGTGTAGAGCTCTTGGTATCTAAGATTAATAAAGAAAATACATAAAATTTCACTTTAATTTGTTTACTTAAAGTAATATCATGCTTTCAAGCATATTCTGCAAGCTAAAGTGTGAGTAAAAAGGGGGGAAGACAACGTGTAATTATTTTTGTTTTTCTTCTTTTTTTAGACTTAGACGAGCTCGCTTCGCACTCTTCGTCAATTGGGAAATTCCTTCATGTTTTTTTTCCAATATTGTACATTTTTACTTCATTCCTGTTTGTCGTAATGTGACGGAATATTGCCCATTGCTTTATTGTAGCATTATTATAGATAGTCCAACTTTTATCAGTGTACTTTCTACATATCTTTAAAATAGATTAAAAATTGTATACAGATTGTAATTGATTAATTCTCACTCTAGCAACTACACTCCTAAAAGTAGAAGGTACCTACATGAATAAAATGAAAAAGAAAAGAAATATTTAATGTTAAAACATAAATTAATTAAAATTGATTCCTTTATTCATTGGTACATAGACTTATTATGCTAGGCTTATAAAAGCTTATCTTTTGTGTTCCATAGCGCATAAAAAGATAGACTATTTACGAATAATAACATGCATAGAAAACAGACATAAAAACATATAATATAAACGAAATATTGTTTAATTAAGACTTTTTAGATACTTTTTATATGTAAATATGTATGACAGCAAGATATGTATACTTATAATGTACATTTATGGACTCGGCCTACGGATGAGATCGTTATTTACCGTTTCCGGATTTACTGGCTCATATCAATTCTGGTGTTCGCTGGTTGTTTTGTAACTATATCAAAACATATAATTTAGTAATTTTATACTTTTAAAATATTCATTTAAAACAGTAAAATATCACACTGTATTCTGTGTTAGTAATTTTTAAGACAATATATCGATAGGTCTGCAATTTACAATACTAGAGCGTTGAAGGTGCGTTGAGCCTATTTATTCTCTTGTCTAAGAAAATTAAACAATCTAAAACATAGAAATAATCTATACCAATATCTTAAAAAAAGTTAACTGTTACTTACCTTACCGCAAGAGTAATTTTTGCATATTCAAATAAGATGATCTTTTAACATGCGTTATGTTAATGATTTCATTAACATTAGTGAATGAAACAGATAAGCAACGGTTATTTACATAACAGTGTGACCTACTAACAATAAGGTACTATAATTATTACCTATGTTTATTGTAATTCAAAACTAAAATAGATGTTCATTAAACCGTACGTCCGTAAGTGTTAATGCTACTGAATTAGTTAATTTAATAATTAGATTTATCCAAAAAGTAAACCTAACAAATAAGTATATGACTACATTATAGTGTATAAGCGGGGACGGAGAAAGCAGGGACTAAGCAACGGAGTGTCTTAACACTAGGTTCATATGGTACCTGCAGTTCCCTCTGCCTGATCTGTAATATGCGGGATAAAGTGAAACTATAAAAAATAGTGTATAGAGCTTTTAATTAATTCAATTAATTTACTTTAATGAATATAATTTTATGTTTCTTGTTACAGGTAATATTAACTCATGTAAGGATATCAACCTAAACAAAATATTCTTATATTTCTTCTTCACATTCATAAAAATATTTATATCACCAATTCGTGCATAATGTGTAATATGACTTTTTATTAAAACATTAATAATTTAGGTGCATAATGCATGCTATCCATTTGTATATATTTTCATTGGAAAAAAATGCTTAATTCAGTGAATGCATAACTCCTATAACATATTAACTTATTCTTTATTTCACATAACTTTAATGATCGACTCATACTCTAACTGTTGTAACTATGCCTGCCACGTCTCATTTCAGCCCGGTACAGCACTTACTAATGCATGCTGAGTTCGTGTTGCACTAACACCTTGCTATGGCCAATCCTGCAGATAAACGGTTCCATCAGCTGGTAAGTTCACCGTTAATGATTGTTTTCACTTTGCATACCTCTAATAAAGATCATTTATGGTAATTATTAATATGGAATACTTAAAAATATAAGGTATAAACTTCTGCAGCTGCACTTGTAAGTTACATTTTTTACGGCGTGCAATATTGCACGTGCATTTATTATTTTTATCACAGCAAAATTTCGTTATCTATTGGAAATAAATATATTTTATGTAACCTCTTATAGGTTAAAATACTTTTATTTCCCAAATCTATAATAGGCTATACTTTTTTGTCTTTTAAGGATATTTTTCAGATGTAACAAATGGTGGGTGAAGGTTAATTACAAAAAAATACATCGTTCTTTTTAATGTCATTTAAGTTGTAATAAAGAAAAATATCAAAGCAAATGCAATGCTCAGCACTTATAAGTGATTCATTGTTTATACTTAGATCATATTGAGCTTCTGCTTTAGTCACAAAGCGACTGCATAAAATTATGGAAGTATTTAACTTGCGCAGCTTTTTGGTTTATTAAATATACTACCATATTAGAAATACTTATAACAATTACTGGTTTACAATAATTATTAACTATTTTTTATTCGTTTGCAAAATTCCTTTATAGCATCTCAACTTAAAATGTAAAAGTTCATTGCAAACGTTAAAGTTCATTGCAAAAGTAGAGCAAGGTGACCACTTTTAGGTTACTATTAGCGTGTCTACATAGAATGATATTAAATTATGTCACTGGGGCAGATTTAGCAAAGTTTACGTATTTATAACACGCTTTTTAATCGGTACAATAACGTAACAAGTTGTACTTATAACAAACACGTGAAACTTGACGTCATTCTCAAGTAATTTATTCTAGAGTTGTGTGTACGTGTATATATATATACGTATAAATATGTATATTGAGCTTATTAATATTAAAAAAACTAACTATTGCTACTGTCTATGTATCGATATTTAATCTCAGTATTTTAACAATGTTTTCAATTGTCCGACATCGGTTTATCTGAATCTGATTAATCGAGTTTCTATCGTAATTGAAAGAATCACGTGGTAGTTGAGTCACTCGAAGAACAAACACAGTACTTAACAGGAATTTATGTTTAAGTAATATTCTGAGAATCACGTTAGCAGTTTAATAACTCATATAAAAATTTTGTGGTTGTTTCAAAATCTTATGTTATATCCATGTACACAAAACCAGCTCGGGTGCAGTTATTTAATAACGCTAAGCTCAGTCTTTTATAACCGCCTAAATAGCATTTTTTACTTTCTATTACCTATGTCCTTAATATAAAAACGCAAATTGTAATAAATTTACACAATGTAGTATACATTTGTCATCTTTTCATTTCCCTTTAAACACACCTTTAGCAAAGACAATTTTAATTCGGTGACTAAACTTTTATACCCTTTTGGTTTGGCTTTTTTCATTTACGCATGTAGAGTGCGGAGAATAACCCATCATATATTTTTTAACAATTTTCCTGCATGAATTGTGTCAATAATGGCATAACGAATTTTGTGTTATTAAACAACATAATTGATATAAAATCTGTAAAATAATAAAGTGAATTGTGTAAAAAATTTATTTTCTATTATTTTATGCTCTAATATTCAATGTCGGGTCAATGAACAACAATACTGTTTACAAACACTACATTATCTTGCTCCAAAAATACTGTGCGCGCTCAACGCGGAGAAAACACACGTTTTATATTTTTGTTTTCATTCGAAGATGTTTAGTTTTATCCCAATTTAGATTTAATGTTTTCCTCTTATTTCATTTTGGAAATACACGCAGGAGACGTGTCGAGATCTAAAATAAAGCGAAAGTAATCGTTTTGAACTTGACTTTGAATGTTTTGGAGATGTTAGAATAACCATCTCGGGAAATCAACTCCAAAATATGTTAAAATTAAAAAAATCGTTATTGTAAAAAAATATACAGAACGATAATTTTTATATAAAATAATTCGAATGAAGGCATATTTTATGTAAAATGTGTTAAAATTATAAAAATACATTTTTTTGCAGACATTAGCTATTCAAAAAGCAATAAACGCGATCGAAACCCCTGTCAAAGAGAAACATGTACGAAGCACCATCATTGGGACTTTCCGGGAGCAGAGTGCGATTACGTATTGGGTAATTTTACAGTAATATAATATTTAAAGTTATAAACGAGAATATTTAACAATATCAACGTTTTATTTAAGTTCTTAATATAAATCAAAACATATAAATTTACACCGACAATTTTTTTCTATATAATTGAATGTTTATAATTGAATGTTAAGAATTAATAAGATTTTGTTACTAAATATTTTAAATTAAATCAATTAAAATTAGTTTACAATTAAATAGAGACGTTACATATAGTCATAACTTTCAATAAATCATTAAATTTTAAGACTGATTTCTACATTTTAATTTGTTTAATCAGATGGTGGCCATCCGCCAGCCGTTACAAGACGACAGGATTGTCGCTTGGAAATTCTGCCACGTGACGCACAAGCTGCTCCGCGAAGGTCACGCCGCGTGTCTCGACGACTCGCAGCGGCATATCGGCATGATCAAGGAACTTGGCAAATTATGGGTAAAAATTTTAAAAATGCTGGCCTTATTTTGCTGCACTTTAAGTGTTATAATATTATTATTATTTTTCATTTTGTCTTCACGCTGTAGCCCGCATATGTCAGGGTAGGTAGGGAACTGCAGGAAACAAAGGAACCTAGTTTTAACTATGTTGCTTAGTCTCTGCTTTCTCCGTCCCAACCAGGCATTGCGTGTTGAGTGGTGAAACTCAACACCGCTTTTGACTAATTTCCAGAGCGAAGAAAATGGAAATAGAATCGAACCCACAAACCGTCGCGTTTACAGGTAGATGCTTACGCCTCTACGTCACGATGGTCCTCAGTAATATTATTTTATTTTTTATTTCCAAAGGCTAGAGAAGACTTATAAGTAATGTTAATTTGATCACGATTAGTTCACAATTGAGTAGTTAACTAATTTTCTCGCCGTAGGTGCATCTTCGTGAAGGCTACGGACGCCTAATCCATTTATACTGTAACTTATTGGTAACAAAATTAACGTTTCACGCGAGAAATCCTCGAATACCTGGCAACATGCAACTGACGGCCGATGAATTGGATAACATAGCTGAGAACGATGTTAATAACTAGTAAGTTTTATTACATTTAGAGTTATTTTTTTTTTAAGATAACATTTCTAGTATTTTTAATTTGTTGTATTATTATTTTTACAGTTTTCAGCTGTGTGTGGAATTATTCGATTACATGGAAGATATACTAAGTTTACAAGCAGCAGGTATATTTTATTTTTATATTAAGTAGCCTCTAAAAATTCAAAATACGTACACTCAAAAATAATAACTTTGTATTTGTCTTTGTAATAATAGTGAACGGAGTTTCTCAACTTTAGATGCCCTCTATACATGCCATCACTAACATTATACAACTGAACAGTTTGTTCGGTGAAATAGTCTAATGTGAGAATCTACTGGTTTAAATATATAGGGCCTTTTACGTAAGACTGTCCATTTTACGATTTAGGCAAAGAAATTTATTTATTTATGTAAGTTATTAATAAAATCAAAATATTTATCTAGGAAAAATTTTCTAATTTCATTAATAGTTATGGTGTAACCCTCGGTTTTTAAAAGTGTTGAAACTCTTAGCTCATTTAACCATACGAGCGAAGTAGCCTATAAAAACTAGTCTTACACAATGCAAGGTATTAAGTAAAATAAATAATTATATTTAAAATTTCCCCAGTGTTCGACAGTTTGGGCAATGCGCGCGCCAACTCGATGACGGCGAGCGGGCAGTGTCGGCTCGCCGCGCTCATACCGTGCGCTCAAGACGCCTCGCAAATATATGACTGTAACGTGCGCTTGCTGTTCCGCCTGCACGCCGCCTTGCCCCCTGACGTCCTCGCTGGACATAGGGAAAGGTACTCTTACTTCTGTGAATATATATTAAATGTACAAGAAGCGGCCTCATCGTTAAAACAGCCTCATTTTCCGTGCAACCTTAAGGCATACGTCAACCTTAACGTCAGTAGGGAAGGAAAAAGAAGTTGAGTGTGTAAACAACAAATACTACCATTAAAAAAAGAATAGTCTTAGATAGTAATTAATCTTATCAGTTATTAATATAACTTTAATCAAATCGTATGTAAAATATAAAATAATATTCTTCTTTAATACTAAAACTTCATCATTATTATTATGCACTTCGTATGACGTAACGGACGGGCAAGGGTAGGGGTAATTGAAGACACTCATGGAAACCTTTCAGCTAACGTATTAGCAATATACAATCTTAATTGAATAGAAATTAAACTTGTGATGCATCATACATAACATAATATATAGATTATATAGTAATAGCATCATATAGATTATGAAATTTTTGTCTGATCGTGATTTTTAAATCGTCAGTCATTCATTCTAGTGCCTTTTTTGTAGTTTATTGTTAGCGCAATGGTTAATTAATATTTATTAATTCTGTAATTCAGGAAATTACAAATTAAATTTTCACTTCATTTGTAATACAAAACTTGTCATTGACAGAAAGAGCGGTCTGGTAAAATGTTAATTCATTTATTTGAGTCAAGAATAATGCGAATTATCCGAATTTTATGTCGGATTTTGCAATAGATACGGCTAGTTTTTTATTTCGGCTACCCGGTCGTTTGATATTTGGTTACATTCACTGTGATTTATATTTTTTCTAATTTCTTTATACAGATTTCGTCAACAGTTTAAGCAGCTGAGTTCATTCTACAAGCATGCGAGCAGTTTACAATATTATAGAAACTTACTCACATTGCCAGTGCTACCTTCCGATCCACCTAACTTCTTGTTGCAGGTTAGTTTTAAATTTGAATGTTTTTTTAATATTATTATAAAAATTATGTATGAATAAATATTTAATATTTTAAAACACATATGTAACCATTACTTTTCGAATCGAGTAATTCAAAGTAATTTTGAGAGTATCTGGCTATAATTGCGGTAGGTATTAGTTATATCCCCATAAAATTAAATTAATGCTTTTATTTACTTTCCTGTTCTAGTAGAGGAGTCATATAGCGGAGTACCTTGACATTAATATCTCTCTGCCGACTATTAACTATGAACAAAAACACTATATGTTTTTGATAAATTGACATTTTTTTTCATTTTACAGAGTGATTTCGGCACGTATGTGACTCCCGTAGTGTCGATCCCGAAGCCGCCGCCCGACGAGCCTGATGCAGTGGGCTCGCTGATCGACACTTCTGACACTATTAGTCAGGTATACTTTCCTACCTTCTCCTAAAAAGGTCCTTTTATAGCAGGTTCGTCGTATAAAATAACTTAAATTGATACACCTTTTTTTAATTATGAACTAGTTGAATTCAAATAAGCAAAATTTTTAGTAAAGCTTATCATGGGAAAATGGCAAATAGTGCATTTAAATCAACCGTTTATGAGATTAGCGTGCACAAACAGACAAAAAACGACACATAAAATGTTCAGCTTTGTAGTTTTTTGTGAAGAAGTCATCTAAATAATAGTACATGTCTACCATGTCTGGTACATGCGATGTGCGATGCGATGGATAGCGATTAGTTACATTTCTATTATAAATGTATTTATATAGATTTCTTAAGTATATTATTAAAAGATATATACCATAAAAAAAGAATTTATATCCAGGCGACTACGCCGGACAACCTAGACATGGTGGACACGCGCGCGACGCCTTCCCCAGCGCCAGACCCCATCGTGGAGCGGGACAGGCTCATTGAACACTTGCAGAACGAGTTGAAGAGGATGAGGTTAGTATCCTTATTCATTTAAGAAATTATTAAAATAGTAACAATAATAAATAAGAACATTATTTTTTTTTACTACTTGAATAATTTTTCCCTAAACAAAATTTTATAACCATATCGATTTTTGTAATGTTTATTTTTTTATCCTAACGAATTTATATTTAATAATGTTGTCATTATTGATATTTAGTGATATTGATTGTTATACGATATAATAATTAGAAGTTATGTATAAATATTTGTGACGAAATGTTTGAGTTTATTACGTTGGTTGTGGTTTCGATCCCGTCTCGTAGAACCTATAATACCCGAACCGGTACTGAACTTCGTCGGACTCTACTCGAGTAGCTATGCTTATTATTTATATAGTAAATGCGGAATAAAATGTGACATTAAAAAAAAATGCCGTTGAAATACAAATTATAACTTAGTTTTGTAGTTTTCTTAGTTCAGTTTTTAATAATGGCGACTTTTTTAGATTAACAGTATCTCAAGTAACGCAAGAACGAAACGCAATGATCGGATCCATGCAAGAAAACTATATACAAATGGAGTCGCAGCTGCAAGCCACGAAAGTAAGGGAATTATTATTAATAAATATAATTTCTTTTTTTAAAATTTTATGTTTATCTTTTTATTTATTTAATAAAATACGGTAGTAATTTGTTTATCCATGTCTAGGTTATACCAATTTGCAATTATCCGAACTACACGTCAATTCAGTTAAATGTATCCACAAGTCGTATGTGTGCTAGCATTAAGCTATTAAACATTGATTTTTGTTAATATATACTAGTTGTTTTTATTAATCGTATAATATTATCTACTTATCTATAGTATCTTACTTATCCTGATTTTCGATTATTCGAATCGAATGCCTTACAACAACAATTATTGCGGTTAATCGAGTTTCTACTGTATATAAATATACTAATGATGTTATATGTTTCTTTCTAGCATGAACTCGAAGAGGAAAAACAAAAAGCCGAAATGTTATTAATTGAAACACCAGAAATCAAAAGTAAGATTGAATTAATATAATTTTGAATGAAATTATTATTAAATGTTTTTCAATGATTATTTTTTTATGATTCATATACATTTTAGAAAAATTAAGCCAAACTGAAGAAAGAGCTAAAGTGTTAGACGAAAAATTCCAAAAGCTAAAAGGGGCATACACACAACTACGAGAAGAACACATTACCTTAATTAGACAGGTATTTACGGTGTACTTAATACATTTTTTAAAGGCCTGATGTTGCCATAGATGCAAAATATTCTGCCAGTGTCCCGTATCGTAGCAAAAACATACTTAATTGACCTTATAATAAAATTATTTGACGCATATTGACTAAAACTTGTTAAGTTATTGACTGTCACTCATGATAATAAATGCTGAGAAATATTGAAATAAAAACATAACCACAGCAGACAAATAATAAACATCTCTTGTTGAAACAAATCTTAAGTTTTGTATAAGAAAGAAGAAAGTACTTGTTACAAGTTTATGATCGTCAGCTTTGTTATTTTGAAGTTGCACTAAAATAACTTAAATTATATAATAAAATGTTATAGAAAGCTGAAGTGGATAAGCTGTCTGCCAATCTGCGGGCGGCCGCCGCGCAACACGAGAGTGCTAAGACGATGCTTCAACAGCAATTGAATGATAGAATGAAGTATATGTTAATCATTTGATTTCTTGTTATATTTATTTATTTTTAAAGAAATAATAATTATTGCCATAACTTTTATGAAAGACTATTTTTTGTTTATTTAGTGTAGATTTTATACTTAACACTATAAACATTTGCCAAATGTTGAACATGGCATATCCAATTTTAACATTAAGTTCTTCAACCTCCAGACAATTTAGTCAATGAATAAAATGTATATTATCGTTTGTATAGAGATGTAGAACTACTACAACAGAGCGCATCGTCGAGTGAAGAAATTGAAGCTTACAAAACGGAGCTCACTAATCTTAGAACTGAATTAGAACAATCTAGGCAGAAAGAAGTCGAGCTAGAAGCACTAAAGGCCTCGATGGAAGCACTAGAAATAGAACATAAAACAGCTACTACGGAGCAAGAAGAAAAACTAACAACGATGACCAATGAATTGAAAGAAGCAACGGAAAATATAGAACGGTTGAAACAAGAGATGACCGATAAGGACTCAGAATTAAGCAGGGCTAAAGAAGAGTTAACAGTTCTGAGGCAGAAAAGTGGAGATGAATACAAAAAAGCTCTAGAACAAAAAGAGGAAGCGCTAAAAGAACTGTTAGAATTCAAGCAGAAATATCAACAGGAGAAAGAGGTTAGTGACTTTCTTGTTTTTGTTTTAAATGTTATGTGGTAATGCATGAATGTATATAAAATAGTTTTACAATTAAATACAGTGGAAAGCCGATATATCCGTCAATTGTAGTACACATTTATTCTTCTTAAAATTGTATTTTACATAATTACAGTAACAAGTACAAAATCCTAAATTCATATATCCGATATATGTAAACGGATATTTGTTTATGCCTGATAATACCAATTAATCCGACTTATCGATTTTCTACTGTAATTATATTGTGTATGCTCCGCGGTGTGTAATTACCATATAAGGCATTTTAATTTTTTAACCTAAGACATTAAAATATATTTATGTGGGCATTAAACCATCAGTTTTACAACATTGTGCTTTGTAGACATATTTATGTGTATCTAATAAGGCTTTACTAATTCGAATTATATTTTAGTTTTGTATTGATAAAAGGTTTATTTCTATTAGGACCAAATTCAATATACTAATAATTTGAAAGCTGATTTAGAAACGTTTCAAATGAAATTATCTGAAGCGCAAAGAAATTTCGAAACCAAATGTAACCAGTTAAATGAGGAGTTCTCTTTGAAAAATCAAGAATTTGATTGTGTTTTAAGTGAAAAAGATTGTGAACTAAAAGAAGCTCTAGATAAAGTTATGATTCTGCAAGATCAAATTGAAAGTATTAAAAATAACGATGAAAAATTAATTAATAACAAAACAAAGGAAGTCAACGATTTAGCGACTAGCATTAATGACTTACAAAGTGTTATTAGTGCTAAAGAACAAATGCTGCATAATTTAAACAATGTATGTATGGATAAAGAAGCAAAAATAGCATCTCTCACGTTTGAAATAGACGAGTTAAACAATAATGTTACAAAATTAACGGTACAGTTGCAAGAATGTCGAGATAGTTTAGAAACTGCTCTAAATGAACTAACAGTGTTGAAAGAGCAACACAAAGCTACCATTACTACATATGAGGCGACGATATCGACGAATAATAACGAAATTGGAGAACTAAAGCAAAACGTTAATGAAATTTCCCACTTGAAAGACGAATTAGATCTTGAACGAAATACTTTGCTTATGCGTAAACAGGTTTGTTATTGTAGAATTACTTATGTTTTATCTGTTAGTTAGTCATTTTTAATATTTTGGTGGTATTTATAAACTAAATGTATTTTGATAGGATCTTGAGAATAAGGTTGATGAATTACAAGCTGTACAGATCAAATTAAATATTGACATAGAAACTGCCGTCAAAGAGAAAAATGATATAGAAAACAATTTAAAACAAGAAATAGATCTTTTAACAGACAAATACTCTCAATTAGCGAAAGATAGAGATGGCCAAGTGCAATCACTGAATGAGAAATTACAACAAAATGAAAAAGAATTTAAAAAAATGGTTATGGAGAAGGAAAATGAGTTACATCATTCTGAAACAATAATAGAAGAATTAAAAGCTCAAATCTTAGAACTTGAACAGTGTAAGGCGAAAGAAATAGATGAACTAAAAGTTGTGTTATCTGAAAAAGAATCTGAGGCTCAGGTTAGACTAACACGGGGTGTTCTGGTGGTGGTTTAAATGTAAAAAAAACTGCTAATATCGCGATAAATACATTCGATGCTTATAAATGTTTTAATTTCCGTCTATAGTTTCTTATTTCAATAAACCTTTTGTCATCTAAATGTTCTAAATATACTTGGTCTCTTACCTTATGTACTTGTATGTAACTGGCATGATATCTAATGGCATGTTTTATTTTCCAACGCTCTGCATCTACTGTTCTGCATGCGGATATCTTCATATGGTCTATATGTTAAACGCTTTGGACCTCTTCGCCGGCGTTACTTTACGTTAAGTATATTTATATGATGGTGACATAGTTGCTTGAGGCTAGATTAGAGCACACGGAAAACGAACGATTGAACGCCGAGTGTGAATTGCAGGACTTGTTGCAACAAAACACTATACTGGAAGCGGATATGGGCTCTCTCAAAATACAATTGGATGAAGCGAACGCGGTTATTAAGAGACGTAAGTAATATTGTTATAATATATGTTAGTAAGAAGTATATATATTGGAATATTGTCTAAAGTATATAAGTTTTGTGTAATACTTCCGAGCAAAAAAAACTAATGACGGGACAGAGAAACTAGATAAGACTGAAAGTGGGAATTGTAGTATGTCAACATATTTTTCCCTCTGTCTGTTCTACTGCGGTATATCCCGCATTATAACTCCTATATTTTTTTAGAAATATATTATAATTTAGACGTGACATATTTTAAACAGAAACCAGTAAGTTGGTAACTTGCGCTACTGAATCTGCATTGGATATGACCAACGGGGCGATAGCTAAATTCGATAGTACGAATGCTGAGGACGCGGCAGCTGAGTTAGCAGCTAAAGCCTTTGAAGAACTTGCAAGAAAGTCACAGGTATTATTCTTGCTTTACTTTGTTTTTATAAGTAAATCCAAATTGCAACCACAATTGTGACTCTTGATCATTGTTTTCTTGTAATCAATTTTAACATCACAATCACTTAATAGTAATAGAATTTGATATAATTTGTAAAATGTAAAATTAAGTTATGAATTTGTGTTTGTTATAATTTAGATTATATTTCATTGCAATTCAGTACAATATACAATTTGATATAAATTTGTTTTAGATTGAAGGCCATGAAGAGGTGATTGCCAGAGCAACGTTATCAGCGGCGCACAACGCCGTACAGTTTTCGGCCTATGTTGCTGAACTTTCTAATATTACTACTGATATTAAACTTAGTGAGAGTAAGTATATAATAATACACCTAATCCCCGATAAACACAGCACTTTTTTTACACATTCTCGCTTTTACACGGTTTTCCGAATAGTTTTGTTTTTATCTCACACTAATAAATGCTACTGTGATTGTAATTAAATAAAAAAATTATGTATGGTAATGAAATAAACAGTGTTTCCGTAACATATTACGGAAACACTATAAAACTATTTACATGTGACATACACATATTTTAATCTGTGAATGCATTTTTTTTCTGTGTACACCTACAAATATTGAAAAAAGGAAAACTGTTAGGTATATAACAAATTTATGCAATTTTGCAAGTTTTCCGATTTACATGTTTTTTTCTTCTTCGTTTTTCGTATGCTTAAAAATGGTAACGGATTAAGTAAAGAAAATATAATCAGAGAAACACATAAATAGAAGTCATTTATAATCTTCCCATCCCCCACGAAAAATTAAACTGCAAATATTTTTCAAACACAACCAATTCATTACAGAACTAAAAGACGAGTGTCGCACAATGCTGATATCAAGCAAGCAGTGTCTAGAGCAAGTAGGGCACGGGTCACTAGACACCGCAGCTCTCGCGGCTCTACGCGCTCTAGTGCAGCGACTGTCCGCGACCGCGACAGCGGCCGATAGACACGAGAGTGGTAATGCGGTGGACGAGGAGCTCGCCGATATGGACAGGGCCATTGAAGACGCCGCCGGACAGATTGAGGTAATTTGGTATTAATAAAAAAATATATTTATTTGTGACCTGTACTTATAAATGTCAAGTATGGATTCGTAATACTAATTAAAAATATTTTATCTAGAAATGATTTGGCTGTGTGCTTTTCTAATTAAGAAACATGATGTACGAACTTATGACGTCATAAAGACTTACTACAAAATATCAACTGAACAATCGTTATCTATAGACTTTTTAAGTGTTGGAATAACACTTTAAACTGAGGATAGAAAAATACTGTACTGGTACTGGTAAATTAAATTAATTATTTGACGTTCAAAAATGAAGCTTGTACTTCTTATTTTGAATAAAATTGTTTTGACTTTGACTTTGACTTAAAGAAAACATATAATTTTTTTTAATGAACGCATGGCTCAATTGGTCAGAGCGTTTGTACTGTTTGCAAGAGGGCGTCGGTTCATATCCCGCGGCGTTCAAATTTTTAAATGTTTTTCTATTTAATTTTTATATATTTCCTCTATAGACCGTTAACCATTATCAATGCATAACCATTATCAATACATTTACTTAACTGGATTGCTTGCTGAGGCATCCTCAGCAAGCAACATGGCGTTAATTTAACTGACATTTTTGGTTCTTATCGACTTAACTAAATTTTTGTATTTCTAAAGTGGTCTATATTAATAAACATTAAAAATAAATATACTCGTTAGTATAGTAGTATATAACATGGATGTGATATCTCATTGCATTTAAGTTTCGCAAAGCTCTTAAAAGATTAGGCTTACGTTGCATTTCTTTTACAGGAAATGTTAGCAGCAAGCAGAGCTGGTGACAAAGGTGTTAAACTTGAAGTAAACGAAAAAATACTGGACGCTTGTACTACACTAATGGGTGCAGTGAAAGTCCTAGTCCAGGACAGCAGACGCTTGCAAACCGAGCTCGGGGACCCAAAAACGCGCTTGAAGCTGTATAGAAAAAATCCCATGTGGTCAGAGGGGCTTATATCTGCGTCTAAGTCAGTTGTCTTTGCTGCTAAGTTGTTGGTGTAAGTTGGATTTTTGCATGATTTTGGTATACCGGTAAACGACTATTTAGTTGCGGCGTTGAGTTCCGCAAAAGCAAGGATGGAGAAAGCAGGGATTAAGTGACGGAGTGTCTTAAAACGAGGTTCCTGCGCCTACCCTGCTATGTGCGGGATAAAGTGTGAAGACATAAAAACTATTTAAATTTTAGTATATCATGTAACATTGTTCTAATGTTAATATAATCTAACACAGTGTAATTATTTTTCATCATCAAACAGAACATCAGCAGACGAAGCAGTAGCATCGACGGGGCGTCTGGAAGGCGTGTCGGTAGCGGCGCACGAGGTGGCCGGCAGCACCGCGCTGCTGGTGGCGGCGTCCCGTGCTAAAGCGCCTCCTGCGTCGCCCGGCCTGGCGCGCCTCACGACCGCCTCGCGCGGCGTCACCGGCGCGACTGGCGCGCTTGTCGCCGCCGTGCGCGCCGCCTCTGCGCTCGTCAGGGACCACGGTACTGTACTGTACTTAGTCTTTGTATGGTAGCTTATGGCTATAAAATCTAGGCATAGATAAGATTTTGTTAGATTTTTGTGTAGATGTAATTTTGTAATTATAGTAACAGCATATTGTATAGCTTGTTTAAGACATCAATCAATTGTTTTTAATACAACATATACTTAACTTTAGCCAGGTTTAGATCTCATTGATATAGAGAGATATTTCAAAATGATACAGTAATTTCTTATTAGTATGCACCAGTATGTGTGTATGTGTATGTGTGTATTGGCTACACAAAGTAAGCTAGACACGTGCGCGCCCGCCCACAGACACGCTGGACACGTCGGCGCTGTCGCTGACGGCGACGCGCCGCCTCGAGATCGAGAGCAAGATGCGCGCGCTGCAGCTGGAGGCCGAGCTGGAGGCGGAGCGCGGCCGCCTCGCCGCGCTGCACAAGCGGCACTACCAGCTCGCGCACGACGGACACGAGGTACCAACCACCAACCACTAAGAGTCGACGTGCCGGAGCACTTGCTAATTTATTATATTTAAGAATGTTATGTGACGTCAACACATGTCAACAATGCGACATGCGTTTAGATATTTCCAACTTCGCAACTAATATTCATTTAGTACAGACATTGCAATTTAAAAGTTATGTATAACGTTAGTGTGGTCCAAGCCAAGGAAGCTGAGGGTGAACTGGTAAAAAACTTACTAAATATACAAATATGTATATGAAAAATGGAATATCGCATTTAAAGTATGTATTCAGGATACTGAATCGAAAATTGACGTCGAAAATAGAGCAATAGTAACCTAGCATTAAGACACATGCTAGGTTCCCAATGTCAAACGTACATATACCAAATATATAACATCTAACATATAATATTTTTTTACAGAACGGGAATATGACAAATGGCGAAGAGTGAACCTGTCTTTAGAGACACAATAGAAAATCTTTATAATGCTCAGAGTCGTTCTGGTATTGCAATCTAAGTTTACTTTAAACTCAACTGTTGCAATATTAATCTGTACAAAAATTGACTAAAAATAATGTTTTGGACTTGCCTGCAATTGCCAGTTTTTTAACCTCAAATCAAATTTGTGAGTAATTAATTTAAAGCATTACATTTTGACGATCATTCTAAAATTGCATTTAAACTGTTTATATATATATTATTTTTCATGACATGACATTTAAGAAAAATGGCCAAAATCAGCCTAAAATTTTTATTTTTTTTTAAATTTTGGAATCGTAAATTAAAATTTTAAATGTAATTTATTTCTTGTTCAATATTTTGTATTTACATTATGAAGTATTTTCATAGAGTAATTTTTATTAAGACTGACAGTTTTAAACAAAAACATTAAAAGTAAATGCAACATTTATTTTAAAATAAAGAAATATTTAAATGAAACAAATTTACATACAATAAGTGAATACTTGATAAACAACTGAATCAATGAATTTTAAAATCAAGACGATTTTACTATTTTTTTTAATCTATGGTAATAATACATTATATATCAGTTTCTTTTCATTTAATCTGCCAATTGGATGCAAGCTTTAAATTAAAACGAGACTAGAAGTAAGATACAAAATAAACTTTTTATGTACATTCACATATAATTTACATTTTAACAAGTTCATATTACTTACTTAGAATGGTTACACTTATTTACTTTCTTTTCATTGTCTATTATGTTTAAAATTTTACTTATTATTGTTTCTGTGGTAAATAAGATATAAGTACTACATGTTATGCGTAAGGAAACATTTGACATAAAAAAGTATTTTGTAACCTTTAGATATTTCTAATATTTATATACTATTATTATGATATATTGTGTTTACTAATAAAATATTTAAACACTACAAGTCTTTAAAATTCTTGCTAACCAAAAATTAACCTTAGTGTATTGGGGAAATTGAAACACCAGAGAATGCTGATACAACTTCATCATACATAATATATGTCATACATCTATAATCACAAAAAAAATACAAGCATAGCATACAGCTATAATTCTGTGAAACAAGGCATGCTTATAAAAATAATCCATTTATATTAGACCTCTTATACAGAGAAATGCAAGATAATTCCTAAAGCAGGAAATTACAATAAACTTACACCTACAGGCAATTAAAATTGACCTTAAATAATTTGTTTTAACTATTTGTGCATTATTATGGACAATAAAATAGTCACAATGAGCGTTGTTTCAATTATAAAATTAGGCCATCAAAGGACTTTTTTACCTAAAATGTACATACATAAATATATATTACTTTTTATTACAAGCCCTTCACCAAATTTTGCATTAACTTAAATGGCTATCAAAACTTACAGATGGTAAATCCTTCAAAAATTTAGCACCACTTTTCAAAATCTTACTTTACATGTACGGAATACTGTATACATTACAAGCTTCTGTAATCATACCAATACTTGAAGTAAATGCACATAAAACAAATAATATTGGAGGTTAGGTCTTGTGGGCAATATAGACATAGAAAGTTAATATGGTTGGGAAACCCATTTACATTTGGGCTTCATGCCATTTTAAGTGCCGTTCATGTACAAGTTGTATAATTCTGACATGGACAGCTTGATATTTTTCGAATTTGGGTGGAATTGGGCAAAGCCTATAAGTAACTTCATCTCCTGGCAGTGGCACATATTCTCCTTCAATGCTGAAACAGTGTATGTATCATGTTAGTTAGTAAGCCAGAAACTAAAATTGTTTATAAGCAACAAGATACTTGTCAGAATATTATGCAGAAAATAATTATAACAAAATATATTTATCAATAGGAGTAAATTTAAAGATTGTATAGTCTTATTCAATAAATTTCTATTTGAATTGAAGACACAATAAACAAATTGATAAACTTACTCTGAAATATGGACAAATATATCTTCACCACCTTTTCCAGGAATTATGAAACCGTGGCCTTTTTCCCGACAGAATTTTTTAATTTTGCCATATTCGACTGGATTTTGTAGAGCCCTTTCAGAACTAAAATTAAAATGTTATTTGGTGAAAATACAGTGCATAGAATAATAGAAGTATAAATATAATTTAACCAATAAAGTTAAAAATATTTAATAACTTACGTCGAAGCTGTTCGATTTCTTCGTGTTATAATAGGGCTCGGCAGTTGAAGATGGGTTAAAGTTTTATTGGGCGAATCGTCATTGTTAAAACCATTGTCACTCGACATTGTCGGTTTAAAAGATTTTGCTAAATATGAGAAAATCCTTTAAAATATAAATACAAAATGAGAATTAATGAGTTTTAAATAAACACAATTAGTAAGAAGTTGAATTGATTAGGTACTCGAAAATAAATGTTTGAGAAGGAGAGGGCGGTAATGTAGAGAAATTGACACCTGACTTAGATTTTATTTGACAGTTGACATTGACATTTTATAAATTGTGTTAATTAGTATTGCACCATGAACACACAAACACTTATGGCAACCTAGAATAATACGACTCGAAAGAGAAGAAGGCGTTATATTTAATTGATTGTTTTATTTTAAGATGTCCCAATCCGTTTTAGCGTTTTATCCATTTTAAAGAGTTAATTAGGAAACGAAAGTTGATAAATTAAGTGTTTCATACATTTATGCTAATATTTTAGTAACTAAGAAATATTTAATTTAGAAAGAAAAATATACAACACCTTTGATAAAGAGGACAGCCTTCCCTAAAATTGATGCAACATTAGTCTGAGTATGTTTGAAATATTTATTATATACATCGTTTTTATTTCATTTAAATTTCTCCTAACAAGTTGTAATCACTTTCAACGGATTTTGATTTTCTTTGTAAAACTCTTTTTTTGCTTTTTATTTAAATAAAATTTATATATGCTATAATTAATATATTTTCTGCCTCTTTTTGAAAAAAATATGTTTTTTGCTTTTTATTGAAATAAACTTTAAATACGTGATAATACCAGAATATATTATAAAATAAGTTTTATAATACATTTTGGTATTGCACACAATTTGTAATTGAGTTTAAAGATGTTTATTCCTAAAAGACTACAATAAACACTTCCTTAATTTAATTATTAATTTATTTTAGATATTCTCTTTAGACGATAGTTGATAAGATGAGATATTGGCATGAAAAATCGCAGACGATTATCGAGAAGCGCAGAGTAATGAATAACGTGTACAATACTTGAGTAAACTTTGTCACAAGAAAAAGAAGCGCTGTCGCTGGATATTAAAATTTTTATTTTTTTTTTAATTTATACAATACAATACCTATAATCAAAATCATTCAGCTAACCATCAATATATGTTTAATGATCCTGCCCAGGCCTTACAGCTACACAACAAAAAAAAAAATATTTTGAATCCATTTAGCAGATCTAAAGATTATGTACAAACAGATATAATACATACAAATATTTTAAAAAACTATCTATTATTTGTTTCGTTTCAATATCCGGAATCCATATTGAGTCAAGTACCAGTCTTTTTGCCCGTTTATCCAGCGGAAACTAGTTCAACCGTAAAAGGTCCAATTTATCCTAAATCTGATGAGAAATTTCTTAAAAAAATTAACGGAATTGCAAGGATTTGAATGTGGTGATTGGAATGCGGTTCGATTTACGGAAGCACAAAAGAAATATTTAACTACCCCCGGTTTTGTTGAATTAAAAGTAAAGGACGATTTAAAGTGCTTTGAGACGGCAATGCTTAAAGAAAATTCATATTCATATTTATTAGAAAGGACCTTTGCTGGTTTGACTAATGCCTTACTTTGTCAAAACGAAGAGTTGCGTAAAGCTTTGCAATCGCTAGTTGATTGGTCCAATGATTCGAACAACGTCTTATCCCCTAGTTCTTTATTTGAGAAGATAGAATCTTTGTTTTCGAAAGAATCTTCTTATAGTAAAGTAACGGATGACTTGTTACAAATAGTGTGCGGTAGAAGGGCCGATTGTATAAATACTCGACGAGAGTCCTTGCTGTGTCAAAATTTAAAAACGTACCATACTGACATATTACGTAAAATTCCTCCGAGCACTATTTCACTTTTTAATGACCAGGCAATTGAAAGTTACCTTCAAAAAATAGGTGGGGTAGACAAATTAAATACATTGCCAAGAGTTACCCAAGTTAGCTCTAAAGATAATCTACATCAAAATCGAAAACCATACGCAAATAGTGATGTAAAACAAAAATTTTTTCGACAAAAATATTCCACAAATTCCAAAAAGCGGGTCTCTAGTGAACTGCGACAAAATAAAAGCAGATCGAGTAATCACAAAAATAAACCAAAAAATAAGCAAACACGAGAAACCTTTAAAAATGAATCCCAGGCATGACTATGGGCTATTTCGAGGCGGCTGTCTAAAGCAATTTCTAAATGTGTGGTACAATATAGGTGCACCGGACAAAATATGCCGCCTGTTAAATGGAACCCGCATACCTTTTATACTGAAACCTCCACTAGTTCCCAGCAATGCGATTATGAGATGTCACAGAACGCCAATATCGTTAATTATGACCGAACAAATAAAGACTATGTTAGAGACTGGTGTCCTAGAAACCGCGGAGCAAAGCCACAGCTTCCTATCCACGTTTTTCTTAGTGCCCAAGCCAGATCAAACCTTTCGGCCAATATTCATCTAAAAAGATTAAATCAGTTTGTCAAAGTCAAATCATTTCATCTGATGAACCACTTCGGAGTGCCAAAATTCTTACAACGACAGGATTGGATGGCAAAAATAGACTTGAGTCAAGCGTACTTCCACGTGGTAATTGCACAAAAACATCGGCGATTCTTAAGGCTGAATTATCATCAAGACCCAAGCCAGCACCAGCTGCTTCGATTGACTTGCTTGCCGTTTGGCCTGTCGTCAGCTCCAAAAACGTTTGCTATGATAACAAATTGGATTGCGGAGTTTCTGAGGAGTCGCAAAATTCGATGTGTAGTCTACCTGGACGATTTTCTCTTGGCAAACCAATGGAAGGAACAGTTGCAGGAAGACATTGCTTTTACGATAAAAATTTTGAATCTTCTCGGCTGGACAATCAACTTCGAGAAGTCTGTGTTAGCTCCGACTCAATGGCTCGAGTTTCTCGGTATTACGTGGGACACAAAACGCAACGCAAAGTCCCTGTCGGAGCTGAAGTGCTTAACACTTCGCAAAGCACTTCAACAACAGTTGCAGAAAAGCAAGTGGTCTCTCAAACAATATCAAATTCTAATGGGGAGACTCAACTTCGCAACTTTTGTGACTCCAAGAAGTCGCCTTCATTGTCGCACACTACAGTACTACAGTCGACAACTGTCGGCGAAGCATCCATATCGAAAAGTAAAGCTTCCCCTCCCAGTTCGATTGGAGATGGAATGGTGGTGCCAAGCTATAGGAAGTTTCATGCCAATTCACTTACATTTAGTGACTCATCTTTTAACCACAGACGAATCCGACATAGGTTGGGCTGCTCAACTCGGTGAGATGAATATCGAAGGGAGCTGGACAATTGTACAAAAACACTGGCATGCCAACAGGAAAGAAATGTACGCTGTGTATGCTGCTGTACAACAGAAGCAACGTCAGCTCCGCAATGCACATATACTTTTACAAACCGACAATCAAACAGTGGTTTCTTATATAAACAAAGAAGGAGGTACGAAATCAAAGAAACTTTTACAACAAATCCGTCTTCTATTGGCAATATTAGACAAACGAAACATTCATCTCACTGCGAACTACTTGCCAGGCAGATACAATGCCGAGGTCGACGCGTTATCTCGGAAGAAGTCATGCCCCGAATGGCATCTAAAAAGTACTGCGACTCAGCAAATCTTTCAGATGTGGGGCACACCCCAGATAGATTTGTTTGCGTCGAGAACAGCTCATGTGGTACCGACCTATGTATCTCTAGACAGAACCGATCGCAAAACGCACCTCCACAATGCGTTTTGCCATCGCTGGCACTACGATCTAGCTTGGTTGTTTCCGCCACCAAATTTAATACCCAGGGTTCTCGAGCATCTAAAACAAGCCAGCGGGCGATTCATACTGATTGCCTCAAAATGGAAGAAGGTATTTTGGCAGGCCGACCTCCAACGGAGAGCGTGCCAACCTCCGTACCTTATCCCAAATCTAATAGAGTTTCTTATAGATACAAAGACCAGGAGGCCGCCACCCCAGGTGCAAAACCTACTTTTACAGGCATGGCTGATATTGGGTGGCCAGACATTTTGACAGATTGGTCATGTCGAGAGCAAAACCTTCTCATGTCAAGCTGGAGAAGCTCTACGATTAATACGTATATGCCAGCGTGGCGCCTTTGGATACGTTGGTGTGAGTCACATTTAGTAAACTTTAAATACCCTAGTTCTGATCAAGTAGCACGATATTTAGCCCATTTACATTGCGATGTAGGGCTTGTTTATAGAACTATCTTAGTTCATAAGTCAGTCATATCAACGTTTACACACCTAACACCTAATATTGATTTGTCATCTAATTTCTTTATAAAACATGTGTTAAAAGCTATTTCTGTTGTGAGAGAAAAACCTGCTAAGCCACCTGTTTGGAACAATAAAGTGCTATTACAATATATGAGTACATATGACTTTGATCAAAATAACATATTTTTTGTTACAAGACATGTAGCTATTCTTTTGTTGCTAGCATCAGGCCATAGAGTATACGATCTAACTTTGTTACGAATTGATAGCCGTAGCTTAGTGGACGAAGATACCTCTATGGTTCTATGGCCGGCTTTTGGTTCAAAGACCGATACCCATAACCATAGGCAGTCTGGATGGAGGCTTAAAAACATCCTCATAATAAGTTAAATCTAGTTTTTTGGTTGAGACAATTGTTACGTGTAACTTCAAGTCGTTCCCAATTGATCGAATTCTCACAACTGGTAACTGGAAAATGATTCATACTTTCAGAAATTACTATCAAAGAGAATTACTAGACTTGAAAGATTTAAATAATGGTAACAACTCTATATCATTATCTAATTATTTTGATCCTGTTCAGTAATGTATCATTACTATCAATAATATAGGTGGCGCCACTAGCGGAGAGGAAGTGAAAAGCTGGATAAACGGGCAAAAAGACTGGTACTTGACTCAATATGAATTCTGGATATTGAAGAAAAAATAATAGGTAAGTTTTATTTGATGGTAAAACTCAATTTTTTTTACAACTGCATATTTTTTTTACTGTTTTAAATATAGATTATGCTACAAAATTTTATTAGTAATTTTTTATTTATTTTAATTTTTATAATACGTTTAATTCTGCCTGCCTTCTACCTTGCTATATTTCGCTCTTTAATTAATCACATTATATTTAGATTCAGCGTGGAGTTAAAAAACGAACTAAACATTCAGTACTATTTTAATCTCATATTTACTTTTTAACTCTGCCTTAACTACAGAACGTAGATCTAAGAACGATCAACGCAGCATATAAATTAAAGGGTCCGTTGAAAAGGAATAAATTAAGGTGAGAGCAAGTGAGAGGATTTCAAAAACATCCTAAGATATTAAATAAGAAAGGAAATACACATTGACACAATTCATTTTAATGATTTTCAAAAAAGCAAATCCGCGGATTCAAGTCCTGCTGCGATTATTTTTTTTATGTTTTCTTTATATATATTTTTTAATCCTTTGTGTAAAGATCTCCCCACAAACATGTTAAAAACGCAATAAGTTATATAACGCATAAAAGAATTTTGACGTAATGTATGTTAGTGGTGGTGGTATGCTTAGAAAGTTTGCACGGTTTCCAAAAGGCGCGAGATCAAATACTGCAACGATCAAATTATGTATTTTCGTTGTATTTCCACAATTTTGTTGTAAGATTTTGTTATATGATTATATTAAATATCATTAAAGGTCTGTTATTGTCTGCCATTCGATTAGATGAAGGTCAAGTCTCTTCATGTTGCGATTAAGCACGTTAACAAGCTCATAGACAAGATACTGTGGTGAGAGCTTTTAGTCAATATCACGAATACGAATACCTTAAAATATAGATAGTTCCTCTCGAATCATAACTGCAACGTGCAATGCGACTGCTTATTATTTAATATATTTTGATAGTCGTAAGTGATGTTTGTTTCGTAATAAAATAATAATAAAAATAGTTTTAACTCGTTTATTAAGTATATATATTTTACATACTAAACAAATAAATATAATTTACTTATAACGATAGTATTTAAAAACAAAGATTATTTTAGCTTAAAATAAGATCATGTAACTATTAGGTATCACAGGTAAATAGTAAAGCGTTTTTTACACAGGTAATATATTGCCAATACATTGAAAAAAATATAGAATTCGATCATCCCGTAATAACTCTAAAATTACAATCAATACCCTATTTTATTACGCAGCGTGCAAGTTCTAAGTCTTTCCGGAAGTGGCACTCTGATTGTTGGTACTTTTATGCCTTCCCAATCACCCTGAAAAATAAATTTAATAATTCTCATAAAACGTAAAATAAATATGAAACATTTTAAAATAAATGTAGATAAGTATATAATATAAAGTGGCTTCGAATATTTTACATATTTCACAACAAATTAGTTATTATAAGTGGTGATTTATCTCATTGTCTTGATTTTTGGTCTTATTAGATTGTCAAAATGTTCATACATTTTGACAATTTAGGTTCATTGAGAAGAAAGGTGCTGGTGATAAAAATATTAAATTACCTGGAACCTATTTCCATCAGATTTATTACATTGCATTGAAATAGGCGACTCCGTGTATAGTGTATGTAACGCCTCAGCTCGTAGAGGCGTCCAAGGTTTAATTGCCAAATAATTTGCGCGAGGTGCCGATGTGAATGATATAGACATATTGTCCCACCTTTCATAGAAAAAACCACGTTTATCATTTTGATGTGATCTCGAACACTTAAAATTATGGGCCCTGATTGTTTACATTTGATATCGCAGAAAATAAATAATAATAATAAAAATAATTAAATTAGGTTCACGCTTTATCCCGCTCGTAAAAAGATAGGCAGAAAGAGCCGCGGGAACCATGGGTCGCTATTACCCTTTCAAAACACTCCATTCTTTGCTTTCCGCCTTTCATTGCATTGCATTTCAGGCATTGTGTGTTAAGCGCCGAAACTTAACGCTGAGATTACCTAGGTGGTAGGAATCGAACCCACAAACCGTTTCCTTTACAGCCGTAGTGGCGCAGAGGCGCAGCGTCTGCGCCTCTGCGCCACTACGGTCCTGAATAAATAAAAGCAAGCAATTTTGTAAAATAAGCTAAAACAACGATAATAAGAATAGATAAGAATGCAAGATGCATTCTCTTTAACCTTTTTTCAAATTTGAAATAATCTTCCAAAGCTTTATTGGACACAGCGCTCTTGCAAACTTCCAGTTCAGTGGCCGGGTAATAGTGCATATAGTTGACGCACATCTCATCTGTGATGGCGTGACCGCCAATAGTTGCGTTTACCTTATCCACGGTGTTGTAAATGCATGTTGTTTCTAAATAATCCCCCTTAAAATTAGGTAAAAAAAGAATTACACATAAAAACATAAACTTCTTTATTTCATAATTTATATAATTTAATATTGATACATAACAATTCTATTTTTTCTTTAAATAACAAAAAATGAGTAAAAATATCTTACGGGAAGCACTTTTACGGGACGGTGTAATATCCTGATCTCCTGGAAATGAGTGGAATAGTGCATATCTCTATTGAGAATAGGAAGTTCCACACCTTGGCGAGAATGTCGCGTCCAAACTGCCACCCCAGTCAGATGAGTGTGTAACTGACTGCCAAAAACTATGATACCCCCTTCAGGTAAACCCTGAAATTTGTTTAATTATTGTAGGTTAATTATTATATTTATTTAAAACGTATTAAAACACTTTAGTGAACGAATGGGGCACATTACTTTGTCACTTTACGACTCTCTTAGTACTAAATTAAAGAATTTAGAGATTTTAATCTTTAATTCTTAAATATTCTTCAAGAATTTTACTTTAAAAAATACTCTATTGATAGGAAATAAAACAATTTAATTATAATTATTTTTAAATTTATTACCACTCCGGTGCATTGCGGTATGCAATATCCGGTCAACGGGAAGGCGGCTTGTCCCCCCGGTATGGCCATTTTGTCAGTGTACTCTAAACCTAACTCCATAATGGCAGCGTCATATTTTCGCCGATTTGCTGATATGTGAAGAATTATACCAGAACTATCTACCCAATCTGTAAAGTATATAAAATGTTGTTAACGAAAATTAAGTGATATATAGGTACATACATATATATTAATTATAGTTCTTAAACATATGTTAAGTTTTCTTACTACTCTATCATTAAGTACTTACAAAATGATATATATTAGTTCACTCTTTATATATAACTAAAGTATATTAATAATATTTAATTCCATATAAGTAGCGTATATATTTATATTCACCGTTCCTCATTTCTGGATTATTATAGTGTACTTCTAGCATAACGTATTTGTTCGCCATTGGTCCTCCCAAAGGAAGTCCTGCTTCATCTGGATAAGTAAATGGAGGCGCTCCCATAGCCCAAGCTGCTTTTACCTTAAAATATATACGGTATATATAATATTATCCTTATTAATATTCTAATTATTAGAATATTATGGTAACATATAAACCTTTGAACAAACTTTAGTGGATTCCGGCCTATCAGATGAAAAACAATTGCCTTCGTACATCGAGATCTCCTTATCAGGATCAGCATCACAGTAAAATACTTCCATATGATGCACCAGCCCCTCATTACCTTTTGTTATTGTAGATTCAAACTAGAATTGAGTAAAATATATATATATATATATATATATATATATATATATATATATATATATATATATATATATATATATATATATATATATATATATATATATATATATATATATATATATATATATATATATATATATATATATATATATATATATATATATATATATATATATATATATATATATATATATATATATATATATATATATATATATGTATATATATATATGTATATATATATATGTATATATATATATATATATATATATATATATATATATATATATATATATATATATATATATATATATATATATATATATATATATATATATATATATATATATATATATATATATATATATATATATATATATATATATATATATATATATATATATATATATATATATATATATATATATATATATATATATATATATATATATATATATATATATATATATATATATATATATATATAAAATTAGATTTACATAATTAGCGGGAAATAAACAGTCCCATCAAAAAATTAAATACGTTACTATTCTTTGCAGCTCGTAATTGCTTCGATGAAATTCTTTTACGCTTGCAACATTTTTTTGTTAGCATCTCTATCGGAAGATGTTAACAAATATTCTCTACCAAAATACTCATATTCAACAATATAATCATATATAAAGAAAGATTTATTAAACATTTTTACAATTTTCTTATATTTTTAAGTATAAAATTTCTCACCTCATTGTTAAACAGCACTTTAAAAATATTACAAGTATAGAATTTTACGACTTTATTATAACTTACTTATAACACACCTTAACAATATGATGAATAGTATCCGCGATGAATTCTGGAAGTCTAAATATCTTACACCAATATGTGGTGTCACTTCCAGGTACCTTTAAATCTTTGTTAGTTATTCGTAACTCCTGTGAGGTTAGCTGAGGCATCGAAGGTGGAGTTAAAAGCCTCACGCGTATAAAGCCGTGGTCGTGAGGAGATGTACAAGATAGACAAAGACCTTGAGATGAAAAGAGTTTGTCGCTTCCTCTAGCCCATATAACGTGAACAGTCCCGTCCTAGAAAATGAAATATAACTTTTTTGAATTAATTAATGTTGACTTAGTCTCAGTTGTAGCTTACGTGCTTTCTAGATGATCGCTAAATAATCTAAGATTAAGAGAAGTGAAGAAGATATAAGAAAATGCACTGTGGACATGTTTCTACTTACCTCAATAATATAGTCGTCTTTATCGCAAGTGTCAAATAAGCGTTCAAATATTATACTTTTTGATTTCGAATCTATATGGAAAGCGTTACAATTTTGATGAACATCACGAAATAATTTTCCGTCCTTGTCTGCATGCATGTCCTACAAAAGAAAAGTATGTAATGTTAAGACAAGATTACAAAATAAAAAAAAAAAGAAAAAATGTACCACCATATTTATAAATTTACAACCATTTTAAAATTGTAGATCGTCACTATTTGTACTGCTTTAAAAAGCATATTATTTTATAACATTTTAACCTCATTAGATATTTAAAATTGATACCTAACTTTTAAAAATTGGTATTTTGTTTACCAACGAATAAACGAAAAACAGTTTTTACCTCAAAATGGTCACGTCCAGTGTAATCAGTCCACACCAGGCACACATCAGAGTTTTCCAAGTCTCCCCTATCAGAAAATCCTAGAGCGATCCAGTTTACTGATGGCGCTTTATCAGAAAATTCAATTCGAAAATTTATCTTTTCGGCTGTGTAATCCACTTGCCATTTTAATGTTAGCAAACCTTTTGGATCTAATGCCGACTGACTTTGAGCAAGGTGATTGGCTAATTTAAAAAATAATAAAAATATTTTAATAAATAAGTCTTCAATAAATCTTTAAGTTAATTTGATATTTAAAAACAATTCTCACCTCTTTTATGATGAATCGATAAGGAGTAATGATTATAAATTAAAATGGTAAATATTATAAGCAAAATACATTTTATTTTCATGATCGCTGTTTATCGTACATAAATGCTTAAGACGTAGTATGTGGACAGATTCGGTACACTCGAACGTTGTCTAGATCTAAGAGAGACTGAGCTAGCTAGCCTGACCGTTGTCTTCGGAAGTTGGAGGATTAATAGAAAGTGTTTGCCTCAAGCAACGAGAACGTAGCCTCCCTCACACCGTAAGGGAGGTACGATTCCCTTATTATGATATACGTAATACTGGCATGGAAGTATTTAAAGTACAGTCGTATACAAAATTATGCTATGTATTTCATGCTTTGAAAGATTTAATAATATTATAAAGATCTTTCATATTAAATTTGAGAACTATGCAAACAATATATAAATATATGTAATTCTACAAATAATTATAATCATGATGCACGCGCTCCAAAATAAAATATTTTCATTCTTTCCTCTGAAAAACTCAAACGACAAAGTGTCCATCCGTGACAAAGATCTCTCAGCCTACCCTTTGATCTAGAGAATGCTCTAATCCACTTGTTTTAAAAAATCTTTCATACCACATTTCGCGTTTCGTGACGTAACAGAGCAGTAAGCTTTTTATAAAGCGCTAGTGGAGAGTATTTGTATGATTTTTAAAGTGTTAATTAACACTAAGGATAGAAAAATACTTAAAGAAAACATATATATTTTTTTATCTTTCTCGCTTTTCAAGAGGCGGGCCCTAATCCCGCTACTTTCAAATTTTTATATATTTTCTTTAGGATGGGGGAGAATTTGATATTTACACAATGGGATTTTTTGCCGGCTCTAATCAGCGGCACTGTCTTCTGAGCCATACAAAACTTCATAACACAAAGCAAAACTTCCAAAATAAAAGTGGTTTGTGTGAATTTTCGAATTTTTACGTTAATAAAACGTTCGTTAAGGTGTATTGTAAATCAGACGTTTAAAAAAGGTACATTTTATAAAAAACAAATTTAATATGAAGTTGACAGTACGTGAAATTTTTTCATGATCAGTAAATGGAAATATTTGCCCGCTACGAGCGGTG
Source organism: Dione vanillae (assembly GCA_037178615.1). NCBI lineage: Eukaryota > Metazoa > Arthropoda > Insecta > Lepidoptera > Nymphalidae > Dione > Dione vanillae. The sequence goes on along the minus strand of JAZFAU010000138.1, from coordinate 2,496,978 downwards.
CAAGGAGAGGATTGCGAGAAGACGCGATGGCCTCTTTATTAAATTCCATCTGAATTACTTCAGCGGCGTTAGATCGGTCTTTAGGACGAATTCTATTAAATTCATCGGTAGCCGTGATATCTTAATGAAATTTGTTAGATTATTTTTCATACAAGTTATGAAAAGTGATGTTCCTTAAATATTTGGGTTTATCGTCATATACTTACTTGTAGTATATAACGTACGATACATATATTAAAAACCCTGTTATATATCCTCACCTAACCTACAAATATGTTTATGTAACAACCACTTAATTAACTAAGTGAGACAAGACTTCTTCTAGTCTTCCTAGAGGCGGTAAATAAATGCTTTTAGCCATTAAGGATTTAATTGAAGTACCTACCCTAAAATTTTATGAATTCATTTTTACGGGGGAAAGATTGAAAATCTTTAATTTTATTTACTCTTTCATTTGTCTTATTCATGATTATTTTCAATACTTTTCGTAATTAATGAGTGATTGACTTTGTATTATAAAGCAGTAGCCGATATATGTATAGGAAATAAAAATAGTTTTAAAATAACATGATTTTTTACTTATACGTAAAATATAATTAACACAATATAAATATATTGTAACATTATTCTTTATTTTCTTCCAAATCTTGCACAGGAGGCGGTTTGCTATCCTCCATAGAAACTTCTTGTTGCGTTTCAGGAACTTCCTCCTTTGAGTCTCCGTCAGGAACTGCCCCTACCTCGCTCGAGAGATCCTGTTAAAAAGAAAAAAAACTGTTGCAATTTTTGACTTAAAAATATTTATTTTTATATAAAAATGCTACACAATGTATATAATGATAAAATTCTAAAAAAAACCATAATTTATCTCTAAAAGAGATTTTCGATCGTCGTCGATATTGTGTGAAAAGGAACAAATCTACTTATATTAAAATTACGTAACATATAATTCATTAATGAAACATGTACAAATTTATATAATATATATATACGCAATTCCGGAACTTAGCTTTTACTTTTAAAATATACTACAAATACGTCGTGGCTACGTTAAAAAACAAATTACACTTGTTTTTTTTTAAATTCACGCTTTTTTCCCGCACGTAGAGACACTTCGTTGCTTAGTCCTTGCTTTTTCCGTCCCCGCTTTCCTTTTTCGAAGCATTGAGTGTTGAGTGGCGGAATTCAACGCCATGCTTTACCTATTTGCCAGAGCCAAGAAAATGGTAATAAAAAAATCCATCTTCCCAGACTGGGAATCGAACCCAGAAACCGTCGCGTTACAGGCAGACATTGCGCCTCTGCGCCAAGACGGTTTTTAAATTACACTTAATTATAAGTAAAACTTACTTAATAAGAACTTTGATTATCGCGATTCGTATACATTTTAAATAAAATAATTTAACCGGACTAATCGCGTATATTTATACATTAACATATTTTGTGAAACCCGACGTTTCGAACACTTTGCTCTAATCCGAGTCTACCCGTTACCATAGACTACTGCAAAGAGTTTGAAACGTCGTGTTTCACAAAAAAAAATAATATACGCGAATAATCCTCTACAATACCTCTCTTTCAAAAAGCACGGCTAGTTCCAAATGCTTAGTGTGCGGGAACATGTCTACTGGTAGGGCGCGGGTGGGTGCGAAGGGCGCCCCGCGCAACGTCTTAGAGGAGGGCCGCGCGAGGTCCACGAAGTTCTTGACGGCGGAGGACGGGCTGCACGATATGTACACTAGGCGTTTTACCTTTTTGGAGTTCCGCAGTTGTGTTATTGCTCGCATGTCTGTTTGATTGTATAATTATATAAATATTTTGAAATAAATTAAATCAATATTAATTAATAAATATTATGTAAATGTTTTAATTTTAAAACAATAAAAATTAGATCAATAGATGTTGTAGATCGCATATGACAGGGTAGGTAGAGGGAATCTAGCGTAAAGACACGTCCGTTTCACGTTTTCCCGTATTTTGAATTTCTACTAGTTAGAATCGAACCTACAACCATGGCAATGCGCTACAACCGCGCGAATCGTATAAAAATAGTGTTAGGAAGTATTATAGAATAAAAAAAAAAGAATGTAGCGTGCGTATGTCAGTCAGTACAAGGATCCTACACAAAGAAATCCAGGAGTGTACGAAAGCGAAAGTATAGGAAAATACCTTCTTTAAAAAAATTAAATGTTTAAGTGAGAAAAGGTATTAAAAGTTGAACTTACAGAATAACGCATAGATTCTTGACTATGCTTAAAATTGAAAATACAATGCTTTTATTGTAAACTCATAAGAACATAGTCAAAATCTTCGTCATAATGATATGATATTTTTTTTTTTTAGCTTCACGCTTTATCCCACACATGGCAGGGTAGGCAGAGGGAACTGCAGAAACCATACGAACCTAGTATTAAGACACTCCGTTGCTTGGTCCCTGCTTTTTTCCGTCCCCGCTTTCCGCCTTTTTCGAGGCATTGCGTGTTGAGTGGCGGAACTCAACGCCGCGTTTTGCCTAGTTGCCAGAGCGAAGAAAATGGAAATAGAAAAATCCGTCATCCAAACCAATAATTTGAAAACTTACGTAATCCAGCTCTGGGGGGGTCTACAATCGCAATGATGTCTTCCCCGGAAGCCCTGGCGAGGACTACTGGCAGAATATCTTCAGCTTTACCAGTAAAGAACTCGCAGTTCTCTATTTTGTTCGCTTCTGCATTTGATTTGGCATCTTTGACTGCTTCCTCTATTAATTCTAAGCCGAGAACTTTGTCACAATGCTGTTTAAAGTATAAAAAGTATATTATAATAAAATATATAGTTTTCAAAAGTGAAGAGAAAAGGAAAGTTAAAAATGAATCTAGTGCTTTGGGTTATAATTGCTTTAGTTATTGAGTATTATTAGAACTACGTTAAATTTCTAACCATCTCAAGATTTAATAATTAACAGGTTTTTAAATTATTTCGAAAAAGCAAACTATTCATAACTTTTAGCTTATATATACAATCTATTTGTATATGAAATAGATTAGATACAATTTGGACACAGCGGGATTTGAAATCACACCCTTTTGCTAACCATGTAAGCACTCTGAGTACTCGGCCATTTTTGTGTGTTTTTCTTTAAGTATGTTTCTATCCTCAGTATGGATTAAGACTTTAAAACTCATAAAACTACTATATCTAGAGGCAAACTTTCCTTTATTTAGAATTATTGCCATTAATAACTAATTTAAACAATAATTCAGTTCAGTACATTCACCTTAGCAAAGCATAAACCAATGGTGCCGGTGCCACAACAGATATCTATGACAGTAGAATCTTTCTTCACTTCACTCATGTCAATTGCACTTTGATATAAAATTCCAGCTGCTGCTGTGTTAATCTAAAAAATTAAAAAACAATCACTTCTATTTTTGTTCAAACTTTAATTTTTTTTAATTCAATTTATAATTGAACAATTAATGCCCTAATCTTTCTTAATATTATAACATAATAATTAAACTTGTGTAAAAACATATTTTAAAAGTTTACATATAAAATTATAATACTTTTGAGGACCGTCGTGGCGCAGAGGCGTAAGCATCTACCTGTATACGCGACGGTTTGAGGGTTCGATTCCCACTCGGGGAAGATGGATTTTTCTATTTCCATTTTCTTCGCGCTGGCAACTAGGCAAAGCGCGGCGTTGAGTTCCTCAACACGCAATGCCTCGAAAAAGGCGGAAAGGGGGGACGGAGAAACCAGGGACCAAGCAACGGAGTGTCTTAACACTAGGTTCATAAGGTCCCTGCAGTTTCCTCTGCCTACTCTGCAATATGCGGGATAAAGCGTGAAGCTAGAAAAAAAAATCAAATAAAATTATTAGCTTAAATATAAAACAATACCTGGAAAAATGCCTCAGCAGATATCCTGAACTGTCTGCCTAGTATTGTATCTACTATATGAGTCTCACCCATGATGTGTTCGGGTTTTGATCCATCTTCACCTACCCTCCTAAAACACAGCCAAATATATGATTAAAATTATAATTTAAATCACTATTAAAACATATTGCTTAAAATTTTGAAGCAACTCTAACATATGTTATATTAATAAACAATAAAAACATACTTTTTAGTTAAAAGGTGGAAGTATACTGATTTGATGCCCATTGCAACTGCTTCTTGAGAACTAAAATACTCAATTAATTGTTTTTTTAATACTGCTAATTTTTCTTCCGTAAAATCCTTAAAGAAGTTATGAAAAATATATTACTTATATTACCATAGTTTATAATTAATAATAATGTAGAAATTTGTGTTCATAGCATTTATTTAGATATATCAAAGATCTTTTCCTTTTTGGTCTACAAGCTACATACTTTATTTTCATCGGTCAAAGCTTGAATGGAAAGTCTCTGTATTATTTTAATTTTTGAAACTTGTATTAAATTAAATAATTACCTGTGGATGCATTGCAATAATCAACATCAAGTCACCAGTATGTGATGATTCCCTCACTGTAAGATACCTCCAAAAACCTGAATAATCTGCTGGAGAGAATGGTGCCATCTCAGATTTACGTACAAATGCTTGGAATAACTAGAAATACAAGAACATATTATTTAAATTCAATAAAATATGAATATAACAGAAAAAAGTAATTTGTATGCATACTAAAGAAGAAGGAAATATACCAGAACAGCTTGCTTAGTTTTCTCTGAAATATGTTTCATTGCAGCAACAGGAGCTACACCAACTGTTCCCGTTACATAACTACCCAATCTAAACCCAACTGTAGGCAACTTAGTCTCGTCATCAATACCAACTGTAAATTCACACTTGTTTCTATAACCTTCAGTTATTGGAGATTTTTGTATTGGCTTGACTTCAAAGCTTACACCATTATGTAATTTACGATTAGATTCTATTGTACTTCTCTTTTCCTTGTAAATCTTCCACACTTCATTGTCAAATTTCATTAGTAAATCTTTTAATTCCTTTTCTTTAATCTTCAACTGAAAGGTTAGTTATTTTACAACAAGAATGGAACAAAAATTTTTTTATAGTTACTAAGCACATAATAAAGAATAGTTTGTTAAAAAATATTTATTTAACCTGTTCTTCATAAGGCATATTCCAATATGGTATAACAGCATCTTTCAGTCTGTCTTCCTGGCTTTTGCCTTCGTCTTCTTTCTTTTTTTTATTTTGAGGTGACTGTTCCTCTTGCTTTCTTTTTCTCACAAGTGGATCAGGCGCTGGTTTTGCAATCTCGGCAATTAATGTCTTACCTTGATATTAATATTTATTTTAATATTAAAAAGTTGAAATGTTTGCTTAGACTAACATATTTATCTCAGGAACTACTGATTTAAGTTAGAAACATTAACTATGACATTTAGAATGTCTCAAGTTGTTATACACAACTCATAGACATAACTATATGACCACAAGTAATTATAAGAAAAAAAATTTATTGTTTAACATAAATAAATATCTTACAATATAAGTTTACCTTTCCATGAATATCCATTTAAAGCTTCTATAGCTTTGGTTCGCTCTTCATTATTTTGAAAACATGCAAACAACCAGTGACTTCCATTTTTTGGTCTTTTGATCTTGCTTGTATTAAGGCCCAGTTTGTTATTCATAAGTTTCTTCAATTCCTAATATTTGTAAATTGTTTATAAAATGATATTTTTAGACATAAAAGCAGTTTATATCTCACAGACTTAAGATAATAAAGAGCACATATAGTATAATATAAAAATATAATGTTTAAATATAACAATTTCTTACTGCTATTCCATAATATTTAGGTAGCCCACGAACTTCAATTTTAAATTTCTCTGATGAAAAGCCGCCGCGATCTAAATATGCATATTCTTCACTGTTATTTGTATTTAAAACATTATTACCATTTGCCTCAATAATAATTTCGCTATCTTCAGACATTTTAACTAACTTATCAAAACTTCCCCACGTCGTTGAACCTAAATAAACAAATTTTTAGGTTATTTTTTAACCAACGTGACATTGACAAGCAGTATAGCAGTATATATAATGTAGTATGTACCATAGATGATACACTAATACTGGTATAGATGCGCAACTCTCGATATTTTTCAATACAAACTTTTTTGTCCTGGGCGAGAGAGGGCGTTATTAGTACTAAAAAATTTCACTAGGTGGCAGTTTAGAATATCCGGAATTTTATATATTTTTAAAATACTAGGTATATTTTTAAATTACTATTATTAAAAGAATAAAATAAATTTAAATCTGGTTGATATGAATATTGTTGTAATATACATAGTATTTTGCAAGACAAGTTTTATCTTCTAATAAAATAAAACACTTGACTATTACAGTTTAATTTTTATTTCTTTTTTACAAAATTCATATGCTTATACTTAAAATAGGTCATTCATATTAAAGGTTGTTTATTTGCCACTTAAGACTATTTACACATTTACACCAACTATGAGTAATTAATTTAATGTCAAGATTATTAATCAATTTAATCAACATGACATGCCTTTATAAGAATGACCATTAAGCAAATCAAACACTTTATCAGAGATCATCATCAGCAGTTTTCTGACATTCGTTGGGAAGTGTCTTGTGTTCTGAAATAATAAAAAATCAATATTTAAAGCCTTACAATTATAAAAATAATTTGGCAACAATAATTTAATAATAAAAAATATCTATTATGTTAACTAATATAATATGTAAATCCTAAATTATGAGTATTATAAAGTGAAATTTAATATTGATGTTTATAGGTGTCTTAAAATATTTACAGTTTTGATTTTAGTGTCAATGGTTATCATCTCCGATTTTATTCCTTTTTAAACATTTTTAATAATATCGGCGAACTCAAATTTATATACGAGTATAGTAAATAAACATATACGATGTGTATGTTAGATTACTAAGAAGTTACATTTAGTATCTCCATTATATATTATCCTCACTTTTCAATGAAAATTTGTATTTGTGTAAAATATTTATTCAATATTTTACACAAATACAAATTTCGGCTAATTATCGTTAACGATATAATTAAAAAAACCTGTTGGTCACACTTACCATCATTACTGCAAAGAAAATAACAAGTTAATCCGTAGACGTAAGAAATCAAAGATTCGAGTGTCTTCCTAAGGTAGATCGTCAAAACAAGTATCAGAGTCCAGTTAAAGGCAACGTGATATTAAAATTAAATTATCAAAATAAACACCAACAAATTTCAGTAACATCCAGAACACAAAAGCGAGCATAAATTTTTAAAAACGTTAAGTATGCTGCCATACTTTAGTAGTTATACAATGTTGCCATTAAAATAAATAAACTAATTTTATTTAAAATATGAAAAATAAAATAACATTAAAAATGAAAATAAAGTTATTAGTAAAGAAAATAAAAAATAATGAAATAATTTTAATTTAATATTTTATCCTATCTGTTAATGCCATCTAGTGGCGTAATACGTAAAAAATATCAAACTTTCTTACGTCCTGGGCTTTTTTTTTTTTTTTTTTTTTTCGAAATTGGCTTGAATGCTGTTGACCTCAATTGGTCTTGACAGCGTCACCGGGCGGGGGGGGACGGAGTGTGCCTCGTCCCCAGAGAATAAAATGAGCATTAATGGCTGCTCAGAAGAAGGTGTGTAGGGCGGTCATGGACCGACTGGCCCCGCCGCGCCGAGGCGCGGTCGTGCCGTTGTGAAAGATGGGCCGCGTCGCCTGTTACGGCGGCGACGGCGAGACTTTGGGACTGAGGAGTGTAACCTTCCGTTGTAGTTGCGGTTGGCTACAGTAATTGGGTCATCGGGGTCTAAAAGAACGCTTCGAGGGCGTCGAAGTAATTTGTGAGGATGGGGAGCGTACTTAGACGCTTGAACGATTAGGGGATTAGGGTGAGAGTCTGCGCGCTCGTAGTAGCGCTTGGCTAAGCCTTTGCAGAACTCTTTGATCGATTCCAATTCGAAGTCTTTATGTAGGTCAACGTTGCGAACGTACCAGGGGCATCCGGATGCTATCCTGAGGAATTTATTTTGGACTCTCTGAAGGAGATCTGTGTTAGTGTGTGCGAACACTACACTGGCGTAGGTCATTATGGGGCGGATGCAAGTTTTGTACAATGTCAGCTTGTTACGAAGTGACATTTTACTCCGCTTGCATATGAGAGGGTACAGCCTGCTCAGGATGAACATGGCTTTGTTTCTCACGTGTCTGATGTGAGGGCGGAAAGTGAATCGCGAATCTAGGATGACGCCTAGATATTTGACCTGGTTTTCCCAGGGGATCGGTTTGTTTTGTAGCCGTATAGTAGAGACGGTTTCGTACCGTTTACGCGGAAAGAGTACCGCTGCGCTTTTCTCCGGGTTGACCTCAAACCGCCACTTGCTAAACCAATCGCCTAAGGCGTCGGCCGCGAGTTGCAGTCTTTCGGCTAGGATCCAAGCGGAGCGGTCCGTGGTGTAGAGCGCGGTGTCGTCGGCGTACATCGCGAGTTCTACTTTTGGAACGCGCGGAATATCGCTCGTGTACAGTGCGTATAGAAGGGGGGAGAGTGTGGAGCCTTGTGGGACTCCAGCGCGGACGGGACGACGCGACGAGAGGGTCCCTTCTATACGGTAGCGGAACGTGCGGTTCGACAAGTACTCTCGAATGATGTGCACGAGAGTGTCCGGGAGTGCCATACGGCGGAGCTTGAAGAGCAGGCCGTTGTGCCAAACCTTGTCGAATGCTTTAGCGATATCTAAGAATACGGCAGCCGTGTCGCTGCGGATCGAACGGTGTACGTGGTACTTAGCGATATGTTCTGTCAGTCGGTGAACTTGATGAACGGCAGAGTGCCGTTGTCGAAATCCAAACTGCTCGTCGATGAGCAGTTTCTTCGTCTCTACTATTTCTTTAATTCGAGCGAGTACGATTCTCTCGTAGACTTTCCCAAGGCAGTTGATGAGGCTGATGGGTCTGTAACTCGAGGGTAGGTGGGCGGGTTTATTGGGTTTTCGAATCCCTATGACGGTGGCTTCCTTCCATTCGGCGGGGAAGGAGCACCCTGCTAGAAGAGCATTGAAAATCATGACCAATAAAGACACGAATTGGATCGGAAGATTCTTAAGGACCTTGTTGGGGATGTTGTCAGGCCCCGGGGCCTTCTTGGGATTGAGGGCCTTGAGGATATTTTTAACTTCGTCTACGTCGGTCGGGCGAACCGGTTCGCCGGTCGGGGGCAACGATGCCCACTCTGCCACCTCGGAGTCCACCATCGATAGGTGTTCCGGGTCGCATGGCTGACTGCTCGGTGAGCATTGCGCTTCTAAACTATCTGCGAGGCATTCCGCTTTTTCTGTGTCGTCGGCCGCGGTGGTGTTATCCGGCTTAGAGAGAGGAGGCATAGTCGCCACTGTGTCGGATCGAAAGGTTCTCGACAGCGCCCAGAACGCCTGGGCCGTTGGCGTGAGCACGTCCTGGGCGAGAGTTGGCGCTAGTTTCCTTTGAAACTTATTTTGTATGGGAGTTTCACCCCCCTGGTATGTACTATGTGTTGACAAGATTGCAAGTGTTTGTTGATGTGTAGTTATCGATTCGATCATCGTGTTTCGTATCGATATCATATGAAATATTTTTAAAAATAAAATATTTAATCATTTATAACGCCACAATTTGTTTAGTATCTCAGAGCGAATATCTTCATCGTATAGTAAAACGTTGAAAATTCTACTAGCAACTAAAAAGAAATTAAACTGAAATTGAGTGTAAATGGGATTCACTTACTTTTTATACAAAATTTTATATAAGAATTTTAATAAATACTCGTCTTAGTCGTTCACTCTTAACAACGGTCACAGAATTACAGTAGTCTTTGCGATGAAGTCCACTTGTTGTAGTATTAGCGTTTCAGATGTTTTTGTTAATATCTTTAACCATAGAGAGTACTCTATTCCTGAGAAATAGTATGCTGCGAGACTCGGACCTCGACCTGTAATCGTTTTATAGAATGTTCATTTCTGATAATATAACAAAAATATTTAAAGATCCTCTAGGTAATTTTCAGTTTATCCAAGATATATTGGACCAAAATACGGTCCACAGCAGCTTTAGCCAACACCATATTGCGAGAGCATCCTAATCGTTAAGACAAGCTGTCTACGTCCTAGAAACACTGGGTGATTGTTATATGTACGTATAGATATCTGTATACATACTGAAGAGTTTTTAACTCTTACCATATGCACCCCTAACGAACACCTGCATTAATCTGAAAACTTTACCAGTCAAAGTTGGCTATCCGAACAGTCATAGAGTCCGCGAAAGTCAAAGGAGATGGTTAATCATCTTATTTGCCTCATTCTTCATTTATCATATACTTCAATTTATGTGAATATTTCCCATAAATGTGTCATTTTAAGATATCAAATGCCTATAAGTCAATAAATGAGATTAGAGCGTAATGTCTAAGCTTTTTCCATTATTTTCCTTTACAAATCTCGCTTACTCAATGGAGTTGTCAGGAAAGTAATGTGAAAGGCCTGCAGTCTGCTGTTGATTGTATTACAAAATACATTGTCAGATCGTTGTTATTTGCTACATTGACCTTTAGTTGTAATCTAGTCTCGAAAATATTTCAGTCTTCAAATCTCGATTGCAATTAGCGTGCAACATATTTACTCCATGTTAACCATTCCTTGAACTCACTCAAACTTGGTGGTCTATTACATTAATTGAGCTTGAGGAAATACATATATTTAGCTGCTTCAGTGAAAGGTAGCTCACAATGTTTCTTTCACATATTTTTTTTATTTCATAACTAGTGTCCTATATGAATCAGCAAAAGCCAAGTCTGAACAGTCGAGTTATAATGCCAATTGCCAACCTTGTTAAAAAATCCTTTTGTTTCGTGGTGCTCTGTATTTCTTTCAATCTGGATAGATCTATGTCGTACAACTATTACAATCTCTTTATCAAAGATCTTTGACTTTTACAATATTTACACAATTTTACGGAAATAATCGCGTATATCGACATTATTTTTGAAAATCCGACGTCTCGAGCTCTGCTGTTACGGATAGACTGAGGTGGCATTCATCTGCCAGTTGATATAATAATTATATCAAACAACCTCCATCGGTTTCTGCGATGCCTTGCATACTGCCCTGGATTCCTACAAAATGAGCGTATTATGTCATCTGATTTGGTGGGATTTAGCTTTTAACTTTTATAGCTTTTTAGAGGAGAGCTCAACTTTGGAAATAATACTCCAGTTTAGTAGTTGAAGGAAGGAATGATTTATTTTCAAAATGTGCCAGTATATATACAAAAATCTAAGTAAAATTATCCAATAGGAAAACGGTTTATAAAACAATAAAAATAATTGGATAAAAATATTGCTTCGGATGCTGACGTCACGAGCCAAGCTGCGCGCGCATCCATCTCGCGTCGAGCTGCGCGCGCATCTTACCGAGTCGCCTACGCTGACGCGATACTATAAATATTGCCCCACGCGTGGCGTCGAATATCCGCGCGTTCCAAAAGTAGAACTCGCGATGTACGCCGACGACACCGCGCTCTACACCACGGACCGCTCCGCTTGGATCCTAGCCGAAAGACTGCAACTCGCGGCCGACGCCTTAGGCGATTGGTTTAGCAAGTGGCGGTTTGAGGTCAACCCGGAGAAAAGCGCAGCGGTACTCTTTCCGCGTAAACGGTACGAAACCGTCTCTACTATACGGCTACAAAACAAACCGATCCCCTGGGAAAACCAGGTCAAATATCTAGGCGTCATCCTAGATTCGCGATTCACTTTCCGCCCTCACATTAGACACGTGAGAAACAAAGCCATGTTCATCCTGAGCAGGCTGTACCCTCTCATATGCAAGCGGAGTAAAATGTCACTTCGTAACAAGCTGACATTGTACAAAACTTGCATCCGCCCCATAATGACCTACGCCAGTGTAGTGTTCGCACACACTAACACAGATCTACTTCAGAGAGTCCAAAATAAATTCCTCAGGATAGCATCCGGATGCCCCTGGTACGTTCGCAACGTTGACCTACATAAAGACTTCGAATTGGAATCGATCAAAGAGTTCTGCAAAGGCTTAGCCAAGCGCTACTACGAGCGCGCAGACTCTCACCCTAATCCCCTAATCGTTCAAGCGTCTAAGTACGCTCCCCATCCTCACAAATTACTTCGACGCCCTCGAAGCGTTCTTTTAGACCCCGATGACCCAATTACTGTAGCCAACCGCAACTACAACGGAAGGTTACACTCCTCAGTCCCAAAGTCTCGCCGTCGCCGCCGTAACAGGCGACGCGGCCCATCTTTCACAACGGCACGACCGCGCCTCGGCGCGGCGGGGCCAGTCGGTCCATGACCGCCCTACACACCTTCTTCTGAGCAGCCATTAATGCTCATTTTATTCTCTGGGGACGAGGCACACTCCGTCCCCCCCCGCCCGGTGACGCTGTCAAGACCAATTGAGGTCAACAGCATTCAAGTCCTTCAGAAAAAAAAAAAAAAATGGCGTCGAATATTTTGCTCAAGCGCCGCGCGGAGAGAGGATGTCTGCACCGAAGATCGCCTGTCAACTCGTCGTGTGATGTAAAGAATAAATGTGAGAAGATGCTCGCAGATGAAAATAAAAACAGTTCTTTTCAGAACTATACGCTTCGTGTTTTAATTGACTATGACGTTAACAAACGTAACAAAACAGTCCTTTTCGGGACTAATTTCGTTTCGATGACGTCACTAGTGGCGGCATACAGTTTTATCAGACAGACGTTGCTTCTGTGGCATGCACATCTTGTTTCACAGGACGTCTTACAAAGTGCTGCTACAGCTTTCTTCACATATGGTGGCTTGTTGATCTTTTTATACCACTGGCAGGGAACTGGCAGCTTATTCTACGTGGTGACTACTGCAAAGTGTACGAAATGTGGGAATTCCAAAAACAATGTCAATAAACATTATTAAACCGGTTAAAATCATTCATCTAACAAATATAGCATTAATTGAAATTCGTGTATTGAATATTGTGTAACAACTTCCAAAGTTATTGTAAAATTGTAGCAATTACTCTATACCAAATTATTGCATTCTCACAGGAATAAAATGCATAAATTTTACAATATTAGAGAGAAATAAAAATAAAGTTTTATTATTATTTTTATTACATCAATGCAAACATACTACTAGCTTCAAATAAAAACTTTATTAAGATTATAGTACCTACAAGATTAAAAGTTAGTGGAAGATCGAGTAATTTTAATTATAAGATTTTATACAACATCAATAATTTAATTATGATATATAAATGCTGCTTTACATGTTATTGGTTATTTTACAAAAGCTTATTAAAAGATTTTGTTACTTAATATTGAATTGACAATGCATGCAATGAAAATAGTAAATAAATTTTGTACTCTCCTCATGTATTTCATGAGAATAGAATAATATAAATATAAAATTTATATGATGTTGTTATAAACTTAAAGGAAAACAATTTTTGGTTAGAAGCACAATTAAGTAAAAGAGGTATATGTATAACCTTTCGTTATGATCTTGTTAGTCTTGTTGTGCAGATTGAACATAAATTAACTTTACATTAACATTATTATAATATTTAAAAAGTATTTCTTCTCTATTTATGTTATATCTGTTTTTAATATTTTTAAATAATTTATTTTAATAATTCTCAAATAAATAATTTATTATATTATGAACTGTTGTACAAAAATAAAAAGTCCTGCTATGAGCCCTTATTGTCTGTGGCAAACAACTTTTTTAAGTTTTGTTTATCTTGTTCAGTTCTCTGTTTTCTTAATTGTTTGATATTTTCTAATTCCTTGTCTATAATTGTTTCCATTGTAGGATCAAGATTTTTCAGTCTTTTAAAATCTTCTTCAGCGGCATCTGGATTCCAAGCTCCCACATGAGCTTTAGCTCGTCTATATAATGCTTTTTCATTATCTGAAATAATATTTAAATTTTATTGCATGCTTTGGGACGATATACTGTTTAAGTGTAAACTTGATAGTTGTGGGTTCGTCTCCTATTCAGGGGCATATATTATTCTTCAAGATGCAATGTATGTAAAAGTCAGAGCAGGTTCCTACTTGGAACCCCCACATAATTAAAATATATATATAAATATATTTTTAATTTAATATATTATAGTAATTAACTAATTAATAACTGTAGATAGCATAATATAAATATAAATTACAATACCTTTGTCATATTCAAGGACAGTATTGCAGTGTTCAATAACAGCATAGTAATCCCCTTTGACTAATTTGCATTGAGCATAATTTAGAAGAATTGGAAGTTTCACTTTGTTTAATTCTATCCATTCATCATCACATTTTCGTTCCCTAGATAATATATACTTCTCTATTTATTAAGTAGTGCCAAAAACCATAAATCATATTATTATATACTAGATACTCCTTGGTAAAAATGATTTTTTTAAAAACAAAATAAATTAAGCATATTTCATTTATTTTGTTTGAAAAATTTTTATAGTTTGACAAAATCATAGAAATATAAATATAAAATGAAATGCTTAAAGTAAATATCCCCAGACAAACCTTATCATGAGTTGCTCACATATAGCTAAAGCCTGGCTGTAAGCATCTTCAGCTTTATCATATAGTTTTTGTCCATATAACTTGTTACCTTTTGCTTTTAGTTCAGGTACTAATTTTAATCTCTCTTCGCTGCTTAGCTGCCATAATTCTTTCTCATATTCATTAGATGTTTCAACTTTTAATAATTCTGAAAAAATAAAGTATATTTATTGAATTATTATATTGACTATATTTATAAATTATTTCGAATTTATTTTACCTATGATGAACTCTAAGTCACAAGGATTGTTTATAACATCATCTAAATCAGCATAGCCAATACCCTCAGTATGCAAAGTCATTGTGCAAGTATGTTTCCTTTTTTGTTCTTGACCTAATTCACGGAGTGTTTTTGACACAAATGGATAGGCATATACTAACTATAAAATAAGAAAATTAATGTATAATTTGATATAATTTTTATATTATTATGTGTTATGAATAAAAATATTTTATTTTATACCTCCTTTTTTATTTTAAAACTTGCTACTTCTCCAACAGCCATCATTTTGACTATAGTTTCCCAAACTTCCAATTTAAATTTGTGTCCTATAACAAGGACCATGGGTTCTTTCTTACCAATGCATTTGCTATCATCTAATAAAACCCTTGTTTTACCCAACTTCCATGTTTGAAAATGAAAATGTACCTTGTTGAAATAAAATATAAAATTATTTGTGAGGAAAATATTATGGCATTTGATTTTATATTCAATATTTTTTATATAGGTAATTTACCTTACTTCCATTGGATATTGGTACATATTTTTGGCCTTTATGTAGTATATTTTTTATTATTGGTGCGGTTTTATCCATGGCACTATGTAGAATTCACAATTAATAGATCAGATCGCTATTTTCACTTAAGTTGAAACGTTAATAATATTGTAGAAGTAAACACAATATATTATAGTTTTTTTTTATTTGTTGTTTAGGGTGATAAAATATTGTTCATTGATAAGAGACATGACGTCAGATACTAAAAGTTGTCGGTATTTTTAATATTAAAAATACTTTTTTATTAATTTCTGTAAATAATTTTGTTTATTGTATATTACTAACAATTTAATTAAATATTTTGTAAAATGTATGCAAATATCATTTTCTTCTTGAAATATTTAATATTGTTATTCTTGTAAAATTTCTTACGGGACCCAAAAAATAAGCAATAATTTGTAACAATAATATGCAAAATAAGATTATTTTTTTATTTATATATTAAATATTAGTATTAATATTATAATTAAAATTTTATTATTCGAAAACCAAAGCTTAGAATATTAAAGTAGATGATAAATAACAAACGTTATTTTGTAAATGGCAATATAAAAAAATAGTTGTCTATGTTGCGACTTTTAGTGATTTCTAATCGTAGGCTTTCTTTTCTCAATTATATTTGTAGTAAAAAAGATTTTAATTTAATTTTAGTTTTAATTTAAGAGTAACTTTAGTTTTTAAGAAGACATGGCTGACTTTTTGGAATCTGAAGCGGAAGAAAGCGAGGTTAGTACAAGAAAAACAATGCATGTATTTCGTATTTGATTACGACTACAAATTACTGTAATTATCTGACAAAGGCCGATTTAAGTGTAGTAATTTACAATTTCATATTCAGGTTGAGTCTGATGAAGATGATCAACCAGTTGAACGCAAAAAACCTAAGCGTAAAGCGGCTGTGCAGAGCGACGACGAAGACGAGGAGGAAGAAGGTTTGATGCCTATCTATTTATTACAAATACATTCTGAAGCAATGTTTTAATCACAATTTTACAATATTGTGTCGCATTCTACCGTATTTATTTATATTACGCGTGTATTGACTTTTCATCTAATTGTGTCAAGGTAAGTAGGGTGCCCTAGAATTTGCAAATTATGAAGTTAACAAATTATAGTATAGCATGTTATTTTTATAGTACTATAGTGTCCAGAGTGTTTAAGTTACAATTCCAATACACGTTTAAGTTATTGTGCACTGATTAATTTCCGTGCATGCTTGTGCCCTTAGATGATGAAGAGCGTCTTCGTGAGGAATTGAAAGATTTAATTGATGATGCACCCATCGAAGAATCTGGTAGCGATGGCGAGGATTCTGATGCAAGTGCAGGTCCTAAGAAAAGAAAAAAAAGTGATGATGAACTAGATGATAGATTGGAAGATGAGGACTATGACCTCATTGAAGAAAATTTAGGTGTTAAAGTAGCTAGGGTATGTTTAAAACGAAATTAAATACAAATAATTTAACTAGTTGGTTAACTTAATAAATTGAAGTTGTTTTATTCTAAGTCATAATTTAAATATCTTTGTCAGAAACATAACCTAATTCTATAAAAGTAAAATTTTATTAATATAATTTGTCCATATTAATCTAATAAAAGTATCAAAAAATAGTTAATTATAATATTTTTTTTACTCATAGAACAAGTTCAAAAGATTGCGACGGTTGGAAGATGATGATAGTGACAATGAAGGAAATGATGATCCAGATTTGGAGAGAGAGGTTATTGCAGAAAAACTATTTGTTGGTGGATCTGATGAGGTAACTTGTTTAGAAATGATTATATAGTTGTAAGTATTTTTATCTTGTAATATTAGATTGTCTTGTTATATGTTATTTGCTAAAACATTGTTATAATCCAAAAAAAAAAATAATCATTTGTAAAATCTTAAACAATTGGTGTCTAGAGGTTGAATGGGAAATATTTAATATAATTTCTTAATTTCTTACTTTGCAGGAAGATGAAAACAGATCAGAATCAGCTGCCCCCCGTGAAGTTGATTATGATGATGAGAATGATGATATGGAGTCTGATGCAGATGACTTTATAGTTGATGGTGATGGTAGACCGATTGCAGAAAGAAAGAAAAAACGAAAACCTATATTTACTGATGCGTGAGTCTTTATTGTTGTATCTAAAGTGAGGCTGTCCACTAATAGTGGAATGTGACACAAGTTTTGCTATTAGGACCTTTCGCAGGCCACACATTAGAATTCTTATATCTTTAAAAATAATATAATAATAGATAAAATTTAAGTAAATTAGGCTTTATTTGTAAGCTACAGTTTTTGAAGAAATTTATGGTTAACGTAATGACCACTGTTGATTGATGTTTTTCCTATATTCCACAGTTAGGAAAATATGTAATGTTAAAAATATGTATAGTTAGAAATGTGTTTTAAGAGATACATAGTTCAGAGTTTCTTCTTCTTCTTCTTCTTCTCTTTATTTATGGCGTTTCGAGCGTGCCAGTTGAGCACAATTCACTTCGCCAATGTCACGTTGAACAGGTTCAGAGTTTATCATATTCTTTCATATAGAAAACTACTTTTGTTTCTATTCCATTAACAACCAACTGTAACTATAAGCATGGTAGTCTTAGTGTGAAAATTGAAAAAGTTTGGTGGGTAATTACTAAGAGAGTAGTAGCAGCTGACTGGAAAGTAAGTTGAAAACAACAAGTACATTCCAATTCCTTTATTAAATTCATTCACATTTTAAAAATCTATTTTTAGCATTTGTTATTCTTTTCATGACAATGTACCAGTTGCAATAAGTAATATATCTAATGAATGAGCAGGTCATTGCAAGAAGGTCAAGACATCTTTGGTGTAGACTTTGATTATGATGAGTTTGAGAAGTATGGTGATGAGTATGAAGATGAAGAGGAGGAAGATCTAGATGAATATATAGAAGATGAAGAAGAAGAAGGCAAGTTTGTATGAAAATTAATAACACAATAATTAGCAAAATATTGACATGTTACTCAACAATATAGAATATATTTCAGATAAAACAATATATAAAATATATTTTAGTAATTAGGGACAGTGTAAAAAAAGTGTAAATAAAAAAAATCAGTTATTGTGATTTATTTTGATTTAGTATAAAATGTGTATTGATCCAACTTTAGAGTGACAATATGTATAAAAAAGGCACATCTAACTTGTTTTTTTCTTTATTATAGGAGAAAGAAGAAGGACTAAAAAGGGTAAAGCCAAAAGGCCAAGCAAGAAATCTATTTTTGAAATATATGAGCCTAGTGAGTTGAAGAGAAGTCATTTTACTGATTTGGACAATGAGGTAGTTACACAATTTTATAACAAATAATATTTATAAGTAATTGAAATGAGTGCCTCTATACACTCAAAAATATTTATGTGTAAAGAATTGCTTAGATAAGATACGGAACTGTAATTTAAACAAAATGCATTGATCTGAAATGAAAAATGTCTCAATTCTGCCCTAACATGTAAGAGATAACTTATTTTTAACTTTTTTAATAACTCAATAGATACGTAAAACCGACGTTCCTGAGCGTATGCAAATCAGAGAAGTACCAATAACACCGGTGGAAGAAGGCAGTACAGAACTGGAGGATGAGGCAGAGTGGATATATAAGCAAGCTTTCTTAAAACCTCCTGTGTCCAAAGCTGACGCTCAAGAAGCGAGAGAACGGTCTAGACGGTACTCATTCTTTTCTTTTACATGGTTTTTTCTTATTGGTACTTACATTCTGGTATGATAATACCAGACTATAACTTCAATTAAGTTACTTTTTATAAGAGATTTAGAATAAGTGTCGTAGTTTAATCGGTTCTGAACTAGTTCATGTAGGTGTGCAAGCAATATGGAAAATAACAAAGAGTCTACATTTTAGTGGTTCAAGTACAGTTGTGAAAATTCGTCAGGCGTTAGACTTCATGAGAAATCAAACTCTAGAAGTACCATTCATCGCGTTCTACCGCAAGGAGTATGTTCAACCCGAGCTCAGTATCAATGACCTATGGAAAGTTTATAAATATGACGCGAAGGTAATTGTTTTCGTTATTTTGATTTTGTACTAGGTTATATATATAATAAAAATGCGAGTGTTTGGTGTACATAGAAAATGTTAAAAAACAATAATGCTAGGAATATTTTTATATGGACACAAAATAATTTTTAAAATTATTTGAACTGAATTTTTATCATATTGGTAACAATTATTATAGAAAGTTTTTTTTTATATATAAAATTTATTTTAATTTAAATGGATACTAAATAACTATTTTATTGAATTAAATGAATCATTATATTTGGTAGCTACATATTTTGACATTATTGTTATTAATATATTACCATTACTTTCATAGTTCCCAGATCCAGCATTGTTTTATATAGCATTTATATATTACACTAGTTTTTTTAACATAGTTCTCTATCATTTTGAGTGCTTTTAAATTTTAGCTTTGACTTTTAGAATTTTTTTACATCCTTAATTATATAGATTATATATTGTTTTAGTGGTGTCAATTAAAGCAACGAAAAGAGAATTTGTTACGGTTAGTAGAAAACATGAGGGAATTCCAGTTGGACAAGGTAATGGCGGATCCCGATGCACCAATTCCAGAGAATATGCGTCTTATAAGGGACGAAGATATAGAAAGGTAATTATGTCTTACTTTCTTATGAAATATATATTTTGTTGTTGTGTTATTGAATGCACTGAAAGTATCAGTTGAACAAAGATTATGCTTGGTTTGGTTCCTTGAATTTCTTCATATATAAAGTAAAATAACTTTTGATGAAACTGAGGTATTAAGAGAAATAGTGCGGATAATAATCTAAAATGGAAAAATTTTATGTAATGTATGTTATTACACAGAAAGACAAATAGATTAAGAAAGCTTATATTAAGCATTTTCTTTAGGTATAGTCAAGACTATTTAATACTAAGCTGTACATGTATATAAGTTAAAATCTGAAACTACTTATTTTAGACTAGCGGACGCCCGCGGCTCCGCCCGCATAGGTGTCGGTTACCGCTTAAAAAAGCCTACCCAAGAAAAACACGATCAGCAAAATGATCCCTAGGTCAATTCAAAGACATCGACACTAATATCAACGACGGCAGTCATCGTCCGCCATAACTTCAAAACAAAATCTCCAATTTTAATAATTTAAAGACCAATAATATCATGTAAATAAACTATATTTAGTGATGAAATAATTTATTTTAATAAGGATTATTAGCGTGAGTAAAATAAACGCGTTTAAAAAGAAGTTAAAAAAAAACAAGATTTTTAAATAAAAAAATGGTTGTTGAGCCTCACTCGACAAAGATAGGTATAGTTTGCCGCGGACTTTTTATAGATATTTATAAGATCTACAATTCATTAAAACATTTTATGGTTCAATAGTTTAGGCAGTGTACGCACAATAAGTAACTTTTCTTGTTGATTTTTACAGTTTCTTCCCGAAAAACCTAAATATGTTACGGAACCCAATATTTTCAAAAATAAAATATAGCCCATGTTACCCGTGGATAATGTAGCTTAAAAATGGTGAAAAAAATAATTAAAATTGGTCCAGTAGCTTTTGAGCATATTCATTACAACCAAACAAATTTTACCTCTTTATAATATTAGTATAGATTAACATCAATAAATAGTATATGTTTTTTATAATCTTAAATAATATGTAGTATAAATTACAATTTTATCAAAATTAATTTAGTATTAATGTCCTAGAATGAAAAATGTACAGACACCAGAAGAACTGCGCGACGTTCACACACACTTCCTATTGTACTATTCCACGGATTTACCTGAAATGCAGAAATTACAGCGCGCTAAAGAGAAGAAAAGGGAATTGGAAGAGAAAAAGTGAGTCAATAATTTAAACTTACTTAACAGCAACTACTAGTGCTTTCTAGATTAACTTAATCTTACTCAAGAGTAATTACTAGTGCTTTCTAAATTAACTTATGTGGGTAAATCTTACATTGTATTTGAAGTCATCGTGTTATAGTAGAAATACGAGTGATCGATACTTGGTTCTGTATGCCCAATTCAATGAATGAATTACTTATACTTCTATGTTCTAGCTAGTCTTAAATTTGGGCAGACAGCAAGAAATATGTGTTATGACACTTGGTTCTCTCCGTCTGTCTTTCTGTATGATTGATAGTTAGTGAGGGTAATAGGGATGATGTCTGTTACTAATCATTCCAAAAGTTTTATAATCTGTTGCAATGAAATTTTCAGTTATCACTTGATATTATTATTTATTTCAAAATATAAACGTTTTAAATATACGAGTGTGCCATGTTCATTTAAATAACAATTAGGTTGTATATTACACCTATAAATATATTTTTGATCAAGATATTCTACGACATTAACTTATATATGTAGTCATTCGTAGTATCAAACAGTGTCATAACTTACAGCGTTTACACAACGAGCATACGCTACACTAGCTGCTGTTTTGGCACTAAATTTAAATGTAAAAAATAAAATAACATTTTCTTATCATGATTTGTTTTTTAGAAATAGCATATATTTCGACTTAGTTAGGTTAACTTAAGTGTAACACAGAATATTTTTTCAAAAAGTCATCATGTCTATTCATAATATATTACTTTACAATTTTAATCAAAATAATAACAGAAAAGCAGCTCGTGAAGAAGCTGAAAAAAATGGAGAAGATCCCGACGAGGCTGTAGCAGCAGTAGACGCAGCGCAGCCTGATGAGGAAGAGCCCACCGAAGTCAAATATGCTGTACGATCTGGACCTTATGAGCTTTGCAGAAAAGCTGGGATTGGTTAGTTTCATATCGTATATTTTTTAATGATTTAGGGCATGTTGTTTTTATTAAGTAAATGTTTAGTAAGTAGGCATTTGTAGTCATAAACTGGAGTGTAAGTGAAATTCGGGGCTTTTTTGTAAATAATAAATATTATATTCAATTGAACTTTGGAATGAAAGTCTAAAAATGAACTTTTAGGTTTAGTATTGGTAAAATTATTTAGAACTAGTTACTTATTACGTTCTTTTGTATTTAAAATAATACACTAACTGTATTGATTTAGTCTACTAATTTTACAACACTATATATAATCTCTATATATATAAAATGATAATACAAGAACGAAACATAAAAACTTAAACAATTTTAAACAATTAAACATTACTTCGGCTTTCCAGATAGCGTAATGTTTTCTGATATTGTCTCATTCAAATTTAAATTTTTTAAACCCTTTCTCCAACAGAGCCCCTAGTAAAGAAGTTTGGTCTGAGTCCAGAGCAGTTCGCAGAGAATGTCCGCGACAACTATCAGCGGCATGAGGTGGAGCAACCGCCTGTGCCGCCGTTGGAGGCTGCCGCTTCACTTGTATGTTTATTTTAATTAGAAATTAAATAAAAAATACGGTTCTTTCTGCTGAACTCCCTATATGCGTGAAATGTGGGCTTATAAATTGGTAAGTGGATGTGTTAACAAATTTGGTAATCAATATCCTGGGCTATGAGCTAACTTTAAAATTTGAAAAACTGATGAAAAATACCCATAAAGCTCTAAACTAAAAGATATATGTGGGTATTTTTCATCAGTTTTTTAATTACATTTTCATTTTGCTAAAACATATAGGCGCAGGCGACGTGCGGCAGCGCGACGGAGGCGGTGCGGCGCGCCGTGTACATGTGCGGCGTGCAGCTGGCGCGCGAGCCGCTGCTGCGCGCCACGCTGCGGGACGCGCTGCGCGAGCGCGCCACGCTCAGCGTGCGCCCCACGCCGCGCGGCCTCAAGGAGATCGACGAGGGCCACGCCTGCTTCGGCATGAAGTACCTCAAGAAGAAGCCCGTCCGCGACCTCACCGGCGACCAGTTCTTGAAGCTCTCCATCGCGGCGGAGGACAAGTTGTTGGATATCACCATCAGTGAGCAAATAGAGGGCAACACTGGGCCTAGTTATTTGGAGGAGTTGAAACAGTTGTATCAGAAAGTAAGTTTAATATGTTCGTTTTTAATGTAACTAATATTTTGAAATGTTGTAGTACTTAATTTTATTGTTTTATTCGTGTTTAGGACGAATTTGCTGCTACAGTACAGGCGTGGAATGAATTACGAGCGGAGGCTGTCACTCTGGCACTCACTAAAATAGTCATGCCTGAACTCAGGAGAGAATTACATGTGGTTCTTTTACAGGAATCTAAAGAATATGTATTAAAGTAAGTAGAAATAAATTGTTAAAATAAAATTGAATTCCGTATATTATTATTCTATTTTATAATTTTACAAATATCGATTCTATTGTTTAATATGTGTCGAGCTTGTGTTATAATTATTATGAAAATATATTTTATTTCTAGATGCTGTCGTCGCAAATTGTATGACTGGTTGAAAGTAGCTCCATATGAGTCCCGAGTGTCTGACGATGATGATGAAGAGTGGGACACATCCAATGGCAAGTAACAGAATTAAAGACACACACTTGAATATAAATATGAATATATGAACTAATAAATGTAATAACAAACAATTCTCTATCCAGGTCTGCGCGTAATGTCGTTAGCGTACATCCCGGACCGAGCGCACTGCGCGTTCGCGTGTGTGGTGGCGGGCGTGGAGGTGGCGGACCATCTGCGTCTCCCGCACATACTGTGCCGTCGCAACGCCTGGGACGCCATCGAGAGGCGGAATAAAGAGGCCGATATGTCAGCGTTGAGAAAGTGAGTGCTCCTTGTTGCTTGTGGTGTCCTGGTACCTGCTCGGGTAAATAAGAGGGTGACATGATGTAGTTTAGACGTTGCGTACTATTTATGGTTATGGTGTCCTGGTACATGTCCGGGTAAATAAAGGGGGGACATGACATAGTTTAGAACGTGGCACTCACTGATGGTTATAGTGTCCTGGTACATGTCCGGGTAAATAAAGGTGGAACATGACACAGTTTAGACGGTGCATACTCCTTGATGGTTATGATGTCCTGGTACCTGTTCGGGTAAATAAGAGGGTTACATGATTCAGCTTAGGCGATGCATTCTCTTTGATGGTTATAGTGTCCTGGCGCCTGCCCGGGTCAATAAAGAGGGGACATAACATACTTTAGACAGTGCCGTACTCTTTGATGTCTATGGTGTCCTGGTCCTCGTAAGCGTAGTAGCTATTGACATTCGCACTAA
The DNA here is from genome assembly GCA_037178615.1 of Dione vanillae. Classification (NCBI taxonomy): domain Eukaryota; kingdom Metazoa; phylum Arthropoda; class Insecta; order Lepidoptera; family Nymphalidae; genus Dione; species Dione vanillae. The sequence continues at coordinate 2,472,413 of JAZFAU010000138.1, read as the reverse complement.
GGTCGTAACATTGTTCTTCTAACATTGTGCTTCTGAACTGATGATGTCCTGAAAAAATTAATCGAAGAACGAGTAGGTGAGCCGGTAGTAGCCCACCTACTGTCTTCTTTCCATAGTTTTTTTTATATTTATCTCTGCGCTTAGCAAAATTAAGACGATGGTGGTGTGCGTATTGTCTTTAAACTAGGTAGCCATGACTGAATAAAGAGAGCGACATATACTATGTTCCTCTTCTATTTTCCGCACTTTTGTTTGTCATCTAGTATTTTTTTTTATCAATAATAAGTACATAATATTATAAATTTTATTATTATTGTAAAAGTACAATTGACATTTTATAATTAAATATTTGATATTTGAACATCTAATTTCTACTGTCGTTTGCTTTTGATACATTGGTTGATTTAAAGTAAACTTATTATCCTTTATGTATATTAGATTTATATTTTGTATAATAAACGTTAAATATTTCCCAGATTCATACTACGCAAAAGGCCACACGTTATTGTAATAGGCGGTGAATCTCGTGAGGCTCTCAACATAAAGGCGGATGTAGCCGAGTGTGTGCAGCAATTGGTCGAGGATGAGCAGTTTCCACGGATACCAGTTGAAATAGCCGATAATACTATTAGTAAAATATACAGCAATAGTATTAAGGGACGGGTAAGTTTTTAATTAATTTCTTTCCTTTTTATTGTGAAAATTTATAATATAAGATAAATAAAACACGATTATTTTTTATACTAACTTACCTTACTTTATTTATACCTTATATAAGGATTTATAAAAGGCTAATTCTTTCTCTAGTAAGCGCCTAAATAAGGATAATATCTTATGCGACACTGACAGCTAATTTTATTATTATTACAGAATGACTTCAGAGAGTATCCAGACACATTAAGGCAGGCCATTTGTCAAGCTCGCTTGTTACAAGATCCTCTTATGGAGATATCACAACTTTGTGGACCAGATGAAGAAATTTTATGCCTTAGGTATCACCCCTTACAAGATCACATAGCCAAAGAAGACTTATTAGAAGGTATAGAATTGGAGTTTGTGAATAGAGTGAATGAAGTTGGTGTGGATGTAAATGAAGCAGTTTTAACCGGTCGGGGGACTGAGCTTTTACAGTTTGTATGTGGCTTAGGTCCAAGGAAAGCTCAAGCATTAATAAAACTATTTAAACAGACCAATCAAAAATTAGAAAATAGAACACAATTGGTCACTTTGTGTCATATGGGCCCAAAGGTTTTCATAAATTGTTCAGGCTTTATTAAAATTGATACAAGCAGCTTGGGTGATGGTACCGAAGCCTATATAGAAGTTCTAGACGGATCTCGCGTTCATCCCGAAACTTATGAGTGGGCGAGGAAAATGGCGGTAGATGCTTTGGAATATGAGGATGAAGATGCGAATCCTGCGGGAGCATTAGAAGAAATCTTAGAAGCACCAGAAAGATTGAAGGATCTCGATCTAGACGCGTTTGCAGAAGAATTAGAGAGACAAGGCTTTGGTAATAAGAGCATAACGTTATACGACATTCGAGCAGAATTGAACTCTAGGTATAAGGACCTTAGGGTACCTTATCGATCGCCAACTGCTGAGGAATTATTCGATATGCTGACAAAGGAATCACCAGAGACGTTCTTCGTAGGAAAAATGGTTTTGGCAACTGTGATAGGCATTACCCATAGGAAACCCCAAAGGGAAATGTTGGACCAAGCAAATCCCGTGAGAAATGACGAGACTGGCTTATGGGAGTGCCCTTTCTGTCATAAAAATGACTTCCCTGAGTTATCAGAGGTGAGTTCTATATTTAATTCGTTATATTTTTGTCACTAAATTTTGTAAATAAGAAATTGTTTTAATAGCTTCTGTTCTGTAACCACGCAAATTAGGGTGGATATAATATATATAAGTATTTTACTTATTACTCGATATGCTTTTCGCGTAATATTTTTATTATTTATAAAGTGTTAATGAACACTGAGGATAGCAAAAATACGATGATGAAGAGCGTATGGTTTAGAGGCACTTGCACGGTTCGCTGGTTCTAATCCCGCTGCGTTAAAAATTTTAAATATTTTCTTTAAGTATACTTTATTCTTTTTATGTTAAAGGTGTGGAATCACTTCGACGCCGGCGCCTGTCCGGGCCAAGCCACCGGCGTCCGTATCCGCCTCGACAACGGTTTATCCGGCTATATACATATAAAGAACCTCTCAGATAGACATGTAACAGATCCCACGGAAAGAGTGAGGATAGGACAGACAATACATTGTAGGATATTGAAAATAGATGTAGAGAGATTCTCTGTTGATTGTTCGTCGAAATCGTCGGATTTGTCAGATAAAAATAATGAGTGGAGGTAAGAGTTTTTGGATTAGTCTTAAAGAATAGAATTAATACACAAAATTCTATTTCTTACAATAAAATAATTTGTAATAGTAGCAGTTACTGTAATAATTATTAACCTGTTATATATACATATATAAGAATGGATAAAAAAATATTAACTAATTTTGTTTTAGGCCGTCTAAAGATCCCTATTACGACCAAGAGGCCGAAGATAAGGATGTACGCAAAGACACAGAGGCGAAACAAACTAAAGAACGAATGCAGTATGTGAAGAGAGTCATAGTCCACCCCGCCTTCCATAATATTAGTTTTGCTGAAGCTGAGAAGCTCATGGAAAATATGGCTCAAGGAGAAGTAATTGTTAGGCCTAGTAGTAAGGTATGTACTTAATATATTTTTAATTCATCATCATCATCACATTATTATGTTTTGTTTTTACTTTAATGTAATTTGTGAATTTATTATTTTCAATAGTCTTTTTTTAGTTTAATATGCATGTAGAACGATATTTATCAAAATCCTTAATATTACAGGGTTCTGACCACCTCACTGTGACATGGAAGGTGGCAGACGGCATATGCCAACACATTGATGTAAGGGAAGAGGGTAAAGAAAACGCTTTCTCTTTAGGTCTGTATTCTATTCTATATGATATGGAGTTATTGGTTTAGAAAAAAGTGATATATAATACTAAAATAAATTATATTTTGTTTAATTAGGTCGTAGTTTGTGGATACAAGGATCGGAGTTTGAAGACTTGGATGAAATTATCGCGCGACACGTTACGCCTATGGCAGGACATGCGCGGGACCTCATCGCATATAAGTACTACAAGAACCTCGGCGGTATGAGAGATAAAGCTGAGGAAATTCTTAAAGAAGAGAAAGCAAAGAACCCAAATAAAATTCATTACGTAATATCCGCGGCGAAAAATCATCCCGGCAGATTCCTGCTATCTTATTTACCGAGGTCTCGATGTACACACGAGTACGTCTCCGTGACCCCCGACGGGTATAAGTTCAGACAGAGGATGTTCGATTCGCTGGGTGGCCTGCTCAAGTGGTTCAAGGAGCATTTCCGGGACCCGCCGCCCTCCGGCACGCCGGCGCACCGCACGCCCGCCCTGCGCACGCCGCACGGGCTCGCCTCCTCCGCCTACCACACGCCCGCCGCGCACACGCCGGCCTTCCACACGCCCGCGCACACGCCCGGCCCCGCCTACGTCAACACGCCCTACACGCCCTCCGCGCAGACGCCCTACATGACGCCCTTCGCCGCCACGCCGCGCCAACCCGACTTCTTGGCGCCGGCCGCACCGCGCGCGCTGCCGCTCTACGCCGAGCCCTCCGACTGGCAGAAGGCGGCCGAGGACTGGGTGCGCCACCGCGCCGCGCCGCTGCGGGACACCTCCGCCACGCCCTCCACGCCGGCCTCGCCCGCCGCGCCCTCGACGCCCGCCACGCCGCGCACCGACTCCGGCCGCTCGTCCCGCCACGACGTGCGCGGTACCCCACGACACGACGTGCGCGGTACTCCTCGACACGACGCGCGCAGCACACCGCGCCACGACTCGCGCGGCACACCACACAGCCATGGACACGGCCACAGCCATGGACACGGACACGGGCACGGCCATGGACACGGCCACGGACACGGCCATGGGCACGGACACGGACACGGTCACGGGCACAGCTCGGGGCGGTCGTCGCGAGCACACTCGGTGCGCTCGACGCCGCACACCAACACGTCGCCGCGCTCCATGTCGTTGGGAGATGCGACTCCGCTCTATGACGAGAACTAGATCAAGACTGAACGATCATCGGATACGTTTTTATTTTTGTACCAATGGGAGCCCTCGTCGCGTAAGGCCCTGTCTACGCACTTCGTATTTAACGCAAGATCTTATTTCGACCTCGTATTAGTCCGTGACGTTAGTATGCGAAATCATTCAATCGTATGTTTAGCGTTAACTGCGTCTAAGCTTGCTGTGTTTATATATTCACGGAAGTTATCGTTATATTAGACTTACTGTATTCCCTTTCTATGCTCTTTCATGTTCTTCTTTTTGTGACACTTGGATTTTCTATAAATTGTTAGTGACTTCCAGAATTAGCTAAATCAATTGACACAGAGGCCTCATAGATAGCAAAGGTTGTGTAGATTTTTAATAAATCAATGTAGTGCTATCGAGCACGATATTCAGCTTTGTCCATAACTAATGTACAATTATGAAACTATTTATTATTTTCGCATTGAAAGTAGGCAATAACTATGGTATTTATATATTTTTTTAATATACCAATCAGTTGGTAGCGCGCTTATCTATCGTTAGAAGGAACCAGAATGATACAAGAGTTCACCAAGAAACACAATAGATGTACAGGTCAGTGACAACAGATACGTGGTATGCTCTGCGTTAACTTGCGGGAATCTAATAAAACATTATGACAATTTTTTTATGAACTTTCATTTTTACCATATTTTATCATATTTTTTACCCTCAAAGTAAGATTGCCTTCGTTTCTAAAATATTCTTATAATAAGATATTTTTTAATAAGGTTATATTTTTATTCACACGTTAAGTGAAGTGTGGCGCACATGTGACGTTATGTCTACCACCACTGACCACACCAGAGAGCGGAGTTAAGTCCCGTGGCTCAGCACACAGTATTGGTGATACCTAGTTATGACATATCTTTATGATTTTTAAAATATTAATCGTGTGAATAGAAAAAATATTAGAGAAAACGTAAAAATTTGAACGTAATGCATTAGCTCTCTCTCGTCCAAGCGATTGTTCTTAGTAATATAATCTTTGGATGATACAAATTTGTAAAAATCTCCCAACAGAGATGTTAACAACGTAATAAGTCGTAAATTTTGAGACTATTCACGGTTGTGCTTCTTTTATTTAGATTGGAGATTATTCTCCCGTAATAGTAAAGTATAGTCAAATAAATTCAGTCTAATAATACCACGATTATTGACATTTATTTAATATATTCTAGCAAATAATTCTAATAGGAGGGAGTGCGATTGTTGAGAACCTGGCCATCATTACGTTGTTAACGTAAAGTGAATAATGGACTTCACGCTAGTTGTACTCAAACCAACAATTTGAATGGAGACGAATTTTCAAAGATATATATATATATATATATATATATATATATATATATATATATAATATATATATATATATATATATATATATATATATATATATATATATATATATATATATATATATATATATATATATATATATATATATATATATATATATATATATATATATATATATATATATATATATATATATATATATATATATATATATATATATATATATATATATATATATATATATATATATATATATATATATATATATATATAATAAGATATACTTAATTTAGAATATTTTCTTTATTTTAATCTTACGTTTATCTGTCCAGTGTATAGCAATTAGCAACGTATATCATAGGAAACTTTTCCCCAACGTCGAATCTCCACACTTACAGCCTACTATCAATTGTTTCTTAAATAGGATTTTTTTAGAAATTCAGTTTAAAATTGTCAGTTTAAAATTACATTAAGTTAAATACAGTTTTGAAATTAAGTAAATTATTTCTGTTATGTAAATGCTATAATACTTAAATCTGCAATGTCCTTTCTATTGTGTTATTATAATTTTATTAAGTAAGCATGTTGTGTTACGAATTCCTAAGATGTTTAATAATTAAAGACTTAAACATTTGTAAACATCTGTATTATATAGGTAGGTACATTAACAGTAAGGTAAGCCACGGCAATATAACTCGCGATAGCCGACTGCATATGCAAACACACGCACTACTGATGTACAGTATGATTTATTGTATACATATAAAATATTATTTAAAATTGACCCTTATGATTGCAGTTTGTGAGAAGATAATGCTTTGGTTAAAATAGGATCACTAGTTCATCATTACTTAATAATATAAAAAATAATATGTCCTTAGATGAATCTTAATTCTCTCTGTTTTGCTACATAACTAACATTATAGGCTTACCTTATTTAATCCAGTGGGTGATTATTCTAGTGATATTTATTGCATCGTCATTGTGCAGTACATAGAATTCATTTATTAATCTTTTCACTAGTTGGATATTTTGAATGTGCTTCAACTGCTGTATCCACAATTTCACAAGTCACAAGCGTAAGACTTAAGATACTGTCACATACATATAAAAGTTCTTTTTAAACTAAACTAAAAAAGTTTTATTTGTATTTTTTTCCGGCTATTGGTGTGAAAGGAAGAGGGTACTCTGTTCTAGAGAAGGACGTCTCTTGTGGGACTCGGACCTCGGCTTGTGGCCGACGTGCGGAGCCAAAAATTCTTGTAAAAGTGTAATCTTTTTGTTATATAATGTTTTTTTTTTATAGCTTCACGTTTTATCCCGCACATGGCAGGGTAGGCAGAGGGAACTGCAGGAACCATATGAACCTAGTGTTAAGACACTCCGTTGCTTAGTCCCTGCTTTCTCCGTCCCCACTTTCCTGCCATGTTTATATCAATATGAATTAAAGAATATTATTACAATTGCTTCTAAGCCAGTAGTGCGCAGTGTAATGTATTAAAAGATATTGAGATTTAAAAGATCAGTTGACAGTGCGCCGGCATACACGCAAGCCGTGAAAGCGTGCGCGCTATTTATCCGCCATTTAAGTGGTGCGTTTTTATAATATATATTTATGTTTTTTTATTCGCCTAAATGCTTAAAAATTACACTTTAAATTTTATATAAGTATTATAACTATATTTAATGTAAACGTGTTATGAGTTTAGAAATTTTGCTATTATTGTGAATTTAATTGTACTCTTAGATAATGCATCTGTACAATAAATTTCGTTTTTCATTCCAAATATTAAAATATTAATTGCAAATTTTGAATTTTTATAGCACATTTATACGTCTCGTGATAATCTCAATGCAGTAAAAAATAATCAGAATTTTGATAAAACTCATATAATTAAGTAATTAAAGGAAATTGTAAAATACATAATAAAAGTGGCAGTGATTTCATTTTACATTGCAACTGTATATTTTACTTTAGTATTACACCTAGCTATCTAATTAAAACACTTATGTAAGTAATTTTGTGTTGTATAATAAATGATATTACTACGAGTATAATATTAAAATTTATAATAGATAAAAAATATAAAATCCATAGTATTTCTATGATATTATGAAGAAGAAGTTATAAAGTTAGTAGTGTTTTTAAGCTTATTAAATTTGTTGGAACATCACTTCTGTGTTAGGGAAATCAAGTCTTATATAAAAACATGTGATTGAATATATGCCAGCCAGCCAGCATGTTGAATTTATATCGAAATAAATAAAATAATAATATTCTAAATACAAAAAAGATAATTAAATAAAGTATTGAAATCTAAAAACTCAAATGTTAATATGTAATTCCGACCGGTTTAACAGGTATATTTCTGTATAATAAATTAAGATATAATTACCGGTTTGTCCTGTATAAACCTGCTATTTTCACGATACGTATAAATATTTTTATATGTATCGTGAAAATAGCAGGCTTACATTGCATATTTTTCTCAATTTGCCTACCAATAATTATAATAGAAAAAAAAAACAAACAAATCAAGCCAATAAATGATAATGATTTTTAATTAGACACGTAGATACTTTGTCAGTTCAAACTAGTTGTATATTTCCGGATTTTGAACAAATATTTTGTCTAATGTAGCTTTTTATTTTAGTGAGTTACTAATATCTTAAATACTCTTATTAACCTTTATATTCTAAACATATAACTGTGTTCCCTAGCTAAAAAAAGGAACAAGTCTTAGTACTTCTATTATGACTAAGGCTTCTTCTATTTTGTTCTTACTTTACAAGTCCCATTTGGTGCAAGTGCACAGCGTCTGCCTGTACATTGCGATGGTATGTGGGTTCGATTTCCATCCGAATTGCTAACAAGGCAAAACGCAGCGTTAATTTCTGTCACTCAATACGCAATGCCTCGTAAGGTGGAAATCATGGAACGGAGTGTCTAAGTTCTTGCTGTTTCTACGGCCATGCCTGCCCTGCCTTGTGTGGGACAAGCAAAAAAGTTACGATGTAGAACTTTTGGAATCATTTTAAAAATATAAAATAGATTTACTAATGAAATAATTTTATAATTGTAAGGTAGATAAATAATTTATGAATGTTTCGTGAAGACAAGGATTCACAGTGGAAACTCATCTTAATATCACAGGGTTCCAAGGGGTAATTAGATAATTGGATTAGATAATCCTTAAAGAATCAATTGGTCACTAATTGGTCAAAAGTCATCCAAAACTTACAAACAGATAAAATATTTACTCTCTTTTGAAAATTCAATCTCGTAATAAATTCGTTACTTGAACAACATTGCAAAACTAGCTTCTAGTACTGAGTAACCAATTTCATAAATAGTAAAAATAATACTATTGATGCCTTGGTATATAAAATATTCATTAGGTATAAGAGATCTACTTAAATGAGGCAATGCTCGATCTTTATTTTATAAAAACGCAAACTTGATATTTGAAGGTTATATAAGTTATGTTTTTATTAACGAGTCTGTTTTTTGTTTATAATCTCGTCTCATCAAATAGCTGCTAAATTTTTTTATAAACGATTCTTTGAGATCAAGGTTAACCTTCGTTAGTTATTATTGTGTCTTATTTACATACAATTAAATAAAAAAATATTCACAATATTAAGCCGTTATTTATACCCGTTTGTTCGCACGTTAAGGTTATGGCTAAATCTTTTAAATTAAGGTTCCACAAACAGAATGGTAAGTCGAACAATGAAGTTACTTACTCCTGTCATTAATCTTATAAACACTTATAGTATAAAATTAACTGAAAAGTATAAGATGTTTTCAAGAAATACAACTGTTAGTGTCACAATAAAAATAAAAATGAAAATTAGAAATTTTCAATATTTAATATCAAGTGGTTTCACTTTTAATCATTTAATTAATAGTACATAGTATCTAAGGCTGTTATTGCCGGAAATTAGTATTTACTATGACATTGACTGTATATGCCATGCCTATGACCTACTTAGAGTCGGTACTTAAAAGTTTATACCTACATACGAGTACTAATACGTTCCTTATCATATGAAATCCTTGATTAAGGACGCAGTCTCATTTGCTAAGCTTATTTATTGTATCAATAAAGCGAATAGGCCTTAATAAAAATATCTTTTTACTTATTACTGTCTTGTTTTAACTAAGTTTACAAGTTTTTCAATTTATTGTTATTATTATTTTTTCGATATTTGTTCGCCTCACAATTGCCCAAAAATCATAAAAGAGTTTATTTTTTTAATAAGAAAACGATTAAATTTACAAATTATATGTATCTATTTCCATCGTATCTTTAAATTTATGAGTATTTTTTAGAAATTATTTTAACTAAAAAATCTCTATCTCACTTCTAAGAGATCTTTTATTACAATTCAAGGTCAAACTAAATATTCAACGTAAAATTCATTTCAATGTCAAAACATGTATTTTTGTAACTTATTGTTTTCAGGATTTTGCCCTAAATTACTACTCAAAACGTTCACTAACAGCTTGTTAGTACTAATTGAGGTAGTTACATTTACGTATATTTAAATAAATTTAAAGATCTTCAAAATTTAAATTCTATTATTCCAATATGTCCACAAAACTTTATGAATAACATCATATATTTACATAAAACTATTATGTATCTAATTTTAAGTCACAGCTGCTTTCATTGTAAATTTTTGCATAATGAGTAGCTATTAATACGAAAAATTTACTTTTAAAAATATTTATTGCAATCTACTTTTAAAGCGATACAAAAATAATACTTACAGAAAACATAAAAAATTGAACACAACGAGAATTGAACTCGCGCCTCAATAAAATCATTCTCGTTTCAAAGGAAATCGCTTTAACCACTATGCCATGCGCATTTCAATTTTTTTGTTTACCTATTTTTCTGTTCTAAATGTGAATAATATCCTAGTCCTAGTATCCTAAGTGGGAATAAATACTTTAAAAATAACTAAAACATTTCCTTTTGTAATTTTCATTTTTCTAATTTTTTATATTTTTCAGTTTTTAACAGTTTAATTTGTTCTTTATTTGTCGGAATAATCATATATACACATAAAGAATAGACTAATATATAATATAATATATATTTAGTTCAGCTAATTATAGTGTGTCGATCATGATACAAAGCAATTTTCGATTTTTAAAGTTATAAGTACCAATAAATATTTATTAAATTTAAAATGAAGCCTAAAATACTTAAAGAAAACCTGTAAGTATAAGCAAATGTATTTTTTTTTTCATTTTCCCGCTCTGCTAAGGTAAAGCATGGCCTTCAATAAAGACACAATGTAACAAAGAGTTGATGTTGATTTTGCCACAAAATTTTATGACTTCTGCTTTAAGTGGAAAACATTATAAAAATTACTTGTAGTAACTTAACTAACAGATTAAGATAGTATTATACTTTATTTTATTTAGATTCAATGCAAATAAACCAAAAACATTTTATTTTTATTTTCCCTGAGTCAGTTGCAAGCTTACAAAATATTTAAAGTAATTTCATATTCTAAGCATGTTTAAATTGACTTTCCTTATCTTACTTTAGGCAGCAGCTGTTCTTGAAGTTGTTATCCTTATAAAATGTGTTTTTAAACACTTCTACGATAGCAAATAAAAAGAAAGAAAAACGTTTGATTTTTTTTTAGTAATATTTCGATATGTAGAGGAAAGTCACCAAATATGGAATAGTATCCTAATATGGAATTCCTTAATTTCTCTAAGACTATAAGTATGAAACGCAATACTCGACCATATATTTTTTCCATTTAGTCTACTAACTATCGCATTCACACCATCGAAACAGTTGCGCGAATGTTTCACGTATGGTAAGTGTGTTTTGATTTGTTATGTGCAATAAATTTTAAAAGTAAGTAATAAATAAGTATTACCAACTATTATGTTTGTATATATAAGTGTCAAAATATATTTTATGTATCGATATAAGGTTTATTTCACCATTTTGTGATCTTTTGTCACTAAAATGTTGTGTCTTGACAAAATATTTAGAAGAGTTTGAAATAGTATAAAAATCCAAATATGGACAGTCGTCGGTGTCTAAATATGGAATAGTCAATAATTCGATTTCAATATTTTATATGATAGATAATTGATATTATTTCTTTATATAATATATGGAATGACTGTTTTTAGAATGTCCACTTCACAATCAACCAAACGAAAAACCTGGAGTGAAGAAAAATTGACACAAGCTACAAAATTCGTCCGGGAAAAGAAAATGCGGTATTTGAAAGCGGCACAGTATTTTCAAGTGCTTAGGAGAACTTTATGACATCTTTGCCAAAAAGATGAACAATCTCCAGAAGTCGCAGCGGCTACTACATTAGGAAAAAAAACTATCTTGGGCTCCGAACTAGAATATGGATGATAGTGAAGAACAAGACTTTGAGGAACTAGGCGCTATCCAGTTTAATGAAGATAGTGAACATGATGAGTTGATGAACCACATGTCCACTCCTGACTTCTGATGCAGAATGTATTTTCTGTTCAAGACTTTTTCCCATAAAAGTGGAGAAAGCTGGATTAAAAGCTTGATGTGTAGGCTCTGGGTACATTATGATTGTGCTGATCCAAAGTTTGATACTTGGATCTGTAACTTTTGCAAGTAATTGTATTACGTTTTTCATTTATCACAAGATATTAGATATTAATGACCATTTTGTTATTTTATGTTGATTTATACTTATATTCCATATTTGGGGTCCTATTCCATATTTGGTTACTCATTTGTGATTTTGTTTTTTGTGTTAGATTTTAATTTGATAATTAATATATTTGATTAAAGAATGTTAATTACTTCTCACAAATGTATGTCTGGTCAGTAAAAACATTAAAGTAACCAAATTTATGTAAAGTTTTTTTTATATATCCCAGAAACAAAATGGTATTCCATATTTGGTGACTTTCCTCTATGTAAATGATGAGCGCGAACATTATTTTACTAGCCATTGTTTTGATACGTGACAATTTTAAACATTGTAAACGTGCTTACATTTTGTTCTATGGATACCGTCACGTTTTCACTTAATTATCTCTTAAAATAGTTTACAACAATATAAAGGATTGCTTATTATAGTTGTCATCTTAAAATGGAGGCAAGTTTTAAAATTACTATGAATTGTTACTTGTGACACATACAATTTAAGTAACGAAATAATTCCAATTCATGTCTCTCTAATTGCTTCATACCATTTCATTTACATATATATATATATATATATATATATATATATATATATATATATATATATATATATATACATATACATATACATATATATATATATATATATATATATATATATATATATATATATATATATATATATATATATATATATATATATATATATATATATATATATATATATATATATATATATATATATATATATATATATATATATATATTCATCACATTTGAAATTTAAGTTAATATATATGTATGTATATATATATATATACATACATATATATATATATATATATATATATATATATATATATATATATATATATATATATATATATATATATATATATATATATATATATATATATATATATATATATATATATATATATATATATATATATATATATATATATATATATATATATATATATATATATATATATATATATATATATATATATATATATATATATATATATATATATATATATACATATATTAACTTAAATTTCAAATGTGATGAATATAAATTTTCTAAAGGATTTTATTAATGCATATACTCGTAAGACTTGTTTGAGAGGTTAGGATTATAAATCAAGCCTTTGGCTGTCAATAGAAAGTGCTCTGCAAGAGGAACAAATTTTATCGATGAGACTGGCTTTAAGGTTTCACACTAGATTAATATTAGGTAAACAAGCGACAAACATACAGACATAGTTTTACACTTTGTTACTTATACCTATTCCGGTACTTGGAGACCCCGACTGAGTGTAGTTACAGTTTACACTCGCTAAAAGTAAATTCTACTGATATTATAGATATGAAAATGGACGCGAGAATGATGATAATATATTTTTCAATTTTTACAAGTTGATGACAACCATCGAAAATTTAATACCTTGAATAATAAAATTGATAAATAATCGAATACTTAGTGCAATTATTATAATTTGATGAACTATTATAATTAGATTAGTTAATTATTACAATTACATTAGTATTTCGTTTATTATTTTATAATATACTGTTATCAATACTTATCATATGGCGGGACTTTTGCTCAAGCGTGTAAGTATCTTGCAAGATCTTGCGAGAAATTGTTGCGGGCTTGGGTTTGTAAACAAAATCAAGTCGAAGTAAGCTTGTGGCAAGCGCTTGTGACCTTTTTATATAGCATATGGATTCTTGCAAAGCCTTGCCAAGCATGTAAATGCAGCAATATGATAGGCTGACTTATGATATATAAAAATTGTAGGTAAATTATTTTTTGTACTATGATATCAGAATCTTATTAAATTCTTATGCATATATGCCAGAATATTTAATAATTAAGCATTTGTCTGTCTTTTTTCAGTATTCACATAGTTTTGTAATTACCTAATTAGAACAGCTATTAAAATGACGTCAAGTCTCATAAATTAAGTTTCAATTATCTAAGTAACATTAATGTTGAGTGTTAGTATTACATTGTTTATTGGTTGAGCTGAAAGTGTGTTAGTGAAAATGAAGGACCAGGAAGCAGAAGTCAAGCCTGTAGAGACATGGAGAATTATGAAAAATGTTGTCATAATCAGCGTAGCCTTTATGGTACAATTCACTGCTTACAGTGTAAGTGTAAAAACATTTATTTTTTTAATAATAATATGTAGGAGTTATATCATATATGTTTTGCTTTGAATTTCTCTGCGAGATCGAATGAGAAATGAGAAGATCCGCAGGAAAACCAAAGTAACTTACATAATTCTTAAAGTTGTTAAATTTAAGTGACAGGGGACATAGCTCAGAACTAATGTTCCAAAGGCAGGAAAGTTCTGGAGTAGACCATGAACCGGAAGACGTAGCGTAGGCAGTCCCACAAGAGGTTAGCCAACGACATAGTGAAGGTTTCGGAATGGATGAATCCTATCGATGAATGAATTCGGACCAGAAACGACCTTTATAGCGTTCAGTGGAGGAGGTTTTTGTCCTGCAGTGAACATCCTAGCTGAAAGCGTCTGGCTATAAACGTAACAGAAGAACAGAGTGTTTTGACACTGAGTTTTCTATCTGCTTTATATACCATATGTGGTATACTATGGAGCTTCAAGGCAGTGGCACAAAATAAAAGATTCAATCTTAAGTTTATAAATTCCGATTAAATAAAAAAGACAAAATTTCCTGTGTGTTACATACATTGTTTTCTATTTTAGGGAGCTGCAAATCTTCAAAGTTCCATCAACGCCGTGGAGGGCTTGGGCACGGCGTCCCTAGCCGCTGTATACGCGGGCCTTATCTTCTCCAATATATTTTTACCAGTTGTTATCATTAAGTGAGTAAAATTTGAAAAATAATATTACAGTTTATGTTTATTATTGCAATAATCAGATAAATAGAGCTAGCATGTTTACTTATAGGTATTTCACTCAAACAAGATTTTTGTTATAAGACCCGTTTTAAATAGTACATGATTACATAATAGTTTAATTTATTTTATACGTTAACTAGATGGCTTTCTTTAATGATCACTTACAAGTCCTTGTTCGCATCGTTTGCTGTTATAAGGAAAAAAAATCTCATTGCATTAATGATATTAATTTTTACAACTTATATATTTCAATATTCTTAAATTCAGATGGCGATATAATTTATAAATTTCTTAATTTAAAATACTTAACCCTAATGTTTTTATGTTTGCATTATTTATATTATCATAATTATTCTTATTACATTGATTTAAAGATACTTACTATTAGGGGACTGACTTTTTGGTTCTAATATTTATTTTACTATTCTACTAGATACAATTTCCAAAATTTTATTTTATAATTTTTCACTAATGACGTCATTTATAATTTTTAATTTTACAATAATATGGGTATATATTAAGGACAGCGTCTGCCTGTAAACGTGACTTGGGTTCGATTCCTACTCGGGGAAGACGGATTGTTTCATATTCATTTTCTTTTCTCTAGCAAATAGGCAAAGCGCGGCGTTATGCACAGCCACTTAACACGCAATGCCTCGAAAAAGCAGAAAGAGGGGAAAGGAATATCTAAATGTTAGGTCCCCACGGTTCCTGTGGTTTTATCTGCACTGTAAACAGGATAAAGTGTGAAGCTATAAAAAAAACGATGTAAACTGTTCGTTATTGACCGGCGAATTTATTTAGGCATATACTTCTACTTTTCACAGATGGCTCGGCACAAAATGGGCGATGTCCTTATCATTTATCACCTACATGCCATACATCGCTGCACAACTGTACCCTCGCTTCTATACTTTAATCCCGGCAGGCCTTATTGTGGGATTGGGTGGAGGGCCGTTATGGTGCGCTAAGTGCACTTATTTATCTGTGGTAACTATACTTTTACTAAAAAATATTTAGTTTACCTATTATGTAAGCATTTACAAGGGAAATAACTTGAAAAACAAGGGCTCGATGCTGTGCCAGGATCTAAAGTGAAGTTTTAAGGAGCCATTTCAAAATATGCATCAACTTGCTTCCACAGTCCGAGCTCGTTTTTATACTCAATCATTTTACAATGTAAAAACCGCATGCATGTAATGCAATTCATGCATGTACTTTACATAATGAAGTAGCTGCGAATGTGTTATACCTACTTTAAAGTTGCTTTTGACATATATTTGAAGGATTATAATGTAAATTATATTTAAAAATATAAATAACATTTAAAATTGTATTGAATTAGAACATATAATATATTTATTTTATTTAAGAATACCTCGAAGCCAAAGTGGTAAACGTTTGGTTTCTGTTCTGGTAAACGTAATAGGATTATGCAGCGTCTCTATATTTATATTTGGGCAAAAACAGAAACTCTCGCGAACTCACTGGTTACTTATACCTATCTTATAATGAGCCTATGTAGAATGCAACGTGAAGATAAAAATATATGACTTTTTTATTTTAAAATAATATAATTTTCAGGTTTCAGAAGCTCACAGTAAAGTATCCAACATATCAGCGGAGGCGTTGTTGGTGCGTTTCTTAGGACTGTTCTTTATGATTTTCCAGTTAAATCAAGTTTGGGGAAATTTAATTTCCTCTCTAGGTAATAGTAAAATAGTTCTAATTATTTTTTTCTTATAATCAAATATTTGTAATCTGTTCTGTACCTATAATATGCATGGTAAATGCAAACGTAGATTAAACTATTGAAGTACAGGTTCCAAAATCCCATAATCGTTGTAGTGACGTGTCGAATATAACAATCTATATTCATCATCTTATCTTACATACCTTATAAAGTTACATAGTTCTCCTAGTATAGCAATTTAGGTTTCCTACACAATTTGTTAATAAAATAATAAATTTACAAAAAAATTACTTGTTTCTATATAAATCCAAATATTTACTATATATATTCTTATTTATTTCATTCCAGTCCTATCAACTGGTGACAACCTGGCTGCCGTGACGGCCGTCAACGTAACGATGATCCCTAAGCTGTGCGGCGGTAACTTCCTACCCAGCGAGGACGCGGGCGAGGCCCTGCCACAACAACCGCCTGAGAAAATTCAAATGATCGCTGGTATAAATATACTTATAAATTTCTTAAGGACTGTCGTGGCGCAGAGGCGCAACGTTTGCCCGTAATGCGACGGTTTTTGGGTTCGGGGTTCGTTCTTGGGGAAGATGGATTTTTCTATTTCCATTTTCTTCGCTCTGGCAACTAGGCAAAGCGTGGCGTTGAGCTCCACTCAACTCAACACTCAAGGAGAAAGCATGGACTAAGCAATTTCTTATTATATTCTTCTGTATTTACTTTAAAGAGATCCACGTTCCAAAAACTAAAAACTTATTCTCTTTCTCTTATAGTGCATATCAATAAATTAATTGATATATTGAATTTATATATTTAATACCGTCACGCTTTATTTCTCATCATACCATTTTATATTCATTGATTATTCGCTTTCCGACCGACTTTAAGATTTATGCGTGTTGTGTGGCAACGCCATTCTTTGTCTTTCCAGACTGTTAATTATATTTATAATTAATTAATTATTAATTTTGTTTAGTCTTCCAAGATAATTTAAACCCGCAATCTTTTACGAGCAGGCGCTGTGCGATTGCGTCATGATGACCATTATTAATATTATGTCTGCATATTTAATTATATCTACATAATTTAAAATGCATAAATATGCGTACATGCTAACATTAGTGAAAGATAAATTATTAGATACTATAAACTCCTTAATATATTTATACTGTTAAAAGAAAAACTGCAGTTTCACGCTTTTGTCTTCAGTGGGCTTGCGGAGCGGCATTTTTGTGCCAGAGCGGAGAAATAAAAAATAAATGATATCTTAATCCTATTGAGTCTAGAACCAAATGTCATAGCTAGTTAAAAGATGAATAGAGTACGTAGTAAATCATATTATTATGTTTTGTTTATCTAATATTTTTTAAAGGTATATATTTGGCATGCATGGCTGGAGCTGCCCTTATCGTAGCAGTGGGAGTAGATTCCATGAAGAGGTAAACATTTTCAGTTATCTTATTTAATAATGAAATATTTGCAAAATAAGTGTATATAAGTACAAGCTAAACTATTTTTTTTTATTTTTATAGCAGAAAATATGGTCAAGTATGAGATAGATTCGGTCAAAATTATAAGTTATTTTATTTTTTCCTCGTTTGTACGATAACGAGTAAGAGTCTGTCCGTCTAACAGTTCCCTTTTGATGAAGGTACGAATCTGGTAGTCGGCTTATAAATTTTATAAAATGAAATAAATAAAAAAAAATAATTTTGATCGAATCTTTGACATACACCAAGTAACAATAGCCTAAAAAATAATAGCCCTTGCCTCTTCATTAAATAGACGGTTAGTCAGTTTTTTCTTTTCCAGATATAAAACAGGTCGTAACGAGACTGGCTCAGATCTAACGGGCATGGCCTTGTTAGTCGTGACATTGAAACTGTTAATAGAGCCCAATCAGTTGATGTTGGTCATCATCAACGTGTTCGTGGGTATGCAGCAAGCGTTCTTCGGCGCTGATTTCACAGCGGTAGGTTTGCTTGTGAGTGTGTGTGCGCGTGCGTGCACGTGCATGCGTGCGTGTGCGTGTGCGCACGTGTGTCTATGTGTGTGTGTGTGTGCGTGTGTGTGTGCGTGTGTGTGTGTGTGCGTGTGTATGTGTGTGTGTGTGTGTGTGTGCGTGTGTGTGTGTGTGTCTGTGTGTGTGTCTGTGTGTGTGTGTGTCTGTGTGTGTCTGTGTGTGTGTGCGTGTGTGTTTTTAATGAATAATGAATACATAGCCAGACAATTACTATATATTAGTATATAGCTGACTTTATATCTTAATTTTTTTGGCTTAGTATTATAAAAGCAATTGAAAAACATTTTAAGGACTTTTCCCTATCAAAGTTAAGTTGTGAATGTACTTTTAACTATTACTATTAATAGTTATGTTGTTATATAAGTTATAAGTAATGCCTAAGTTCAGTACGATAAACGCGGGGGTCAATTATTTATAAGCAACGTAAAATAAAATAATGTAAAATTACTTTGAGCTACTGTTTGGTATTGTTGTACGTTAACTTTACCGTCAAATTTCTAACTTTTAACCCTCGTTCTTTCAGGCTTTTGTATCATGTTCCATCGGCACGGGTACTGTAGGGTTCGTGATGATGACGTACGGAATGGCCGACGCCATAGGTTGTGTCGTCACCGGGTATTTAGCTAAAGTAAGTGTTTTGGGTGTAAAAAATAACGTTTTTAGTATGGTATATCACTTAAAATATTTATTTTATATAATATATACGTATATATAGTTGCCCTCCGACTACCCAGCTTTGGGCGTTGCTTGGCTTTGGTTAAGACGATATCAAATATCTACTACTTTACTGTACTATATTATGTTGAAGTAATATTTGGCTTGTTCTAAAATAAAAGATATATACATAATTTTCAAAATTGTCGATGAAAAATAGGCAACCTGCCTTATTTACATGCATAAATTTGTAAGATCTCATAAAATAAAAAATTATATTTTAAATTATAGGTGACAGGCCGTTTGCCATTAATGTGTGTGGCTTTCATAACACACTTGGGCTTGTTCTTATCATTGCTGTTGTGGCGGCCGCAGCACGACCAGTCCTACGTAGTGTTTATCATCGCCATACTGTGGGGACTGTGCGATTCTATATGGATAGTGCAGATCAATGGTAAGACTTTGTTATGTTTTGTATTTTTAATCTGTTGTTACTGTTGTAAGGATAGAAAAATAGTTGGAAACAGTCTGTTTGACTTTTTACATGGTTTCAAGAGTAACGATGAACAATTTTTTTTATATTTTCTAAGAAACAATACTTTAGATTAAAACGATAAATTCAAGTGCTATTGAAACTTTAAAATAATTGATTTTTGTTTTACTCATTTCATATTGCGTGAATATACGTAATACGATATATGCAGCAATATGTTATAAGTGATGAGCTGATGAAAAATACATAATTACAAATTCATACGACATTATCATATATTTATTAATTTCTTCCCCACACTGGGAATCGAACCCGTAACTATCTAGTTCCACTGTGCCACGATATCCTTATATATACTGTTATATAAACATATAAGTTTATACTATATGTGTCATAAAAATAAAAATCTTTAGTTAAACTTTCATTTTCACAGCTTACTACGGAATCTTGTTTCCGGGCAAAGAAGAAGCAGCGTTCTCAAATTTCAGATTATGGGAGTCTGTGGGATATATAATTGCATACATTATATCTCCATACTTAAGGACAAGTGCTAAAACCTACGTATTGTTGGCCAGTATGATTGTTGGGAGTTTCTTTTATTCCATAGTCGAATATAGAGATAGGAAATCTAAGAAATGTGAAATAAGACCGTCTAAATATGTCGGTGGATTGGATAATACAGGGTACTTGCATGCGGAATAGATATTTTATATAATAAATATTAGTATTAATTAGTGCAGAAATTGAATTTTAAGTGTATCTTTTACACAATAAATTCACATTTATTTGCTTCAATTCACACATAAGTAAAAATAATCACTGTATTTAGTTTATGAAATCTATTCGTAAAATTTTATTAAACTTTGATGTTTTTTCAAGTATGAAGGTTTTTCAAAATTTCATTTATAATGAGTTGAAAGAAATATAAGCGAACGGTTCGTGATATTCTTTACATAGTATAAAAAGTAGCTTTTCTCTGTCTGTAGGTACATATGTGTATTCATATAGAAGCCGAGGTATACAAAAAATTCAAATTAAATTTAATTCATGAAATTTATGAATTTCTAAGAATATTATTAAGCTATTACGTTAATCTCATTATTTTAAAAATTATCACCTAAGTATTATTTCTTTTTTATGTTATCGTGTTAATGTTAATGGTTAACTTAAGGTACATACAGGCGTGGGATTTGCAGTAACTTGAAAAGAAAAATATCTATTTTCTTAAAAACTTATTAATTGAATTCTTTTATTTTAATCCAATTTGAACTGAAATTCTTAAATAGATCAGATCAGATGTTAACGCTTTGTCCATACTATTTACTGTATCTATGATTTAGAGTATATAAAAAAATTATAGATAAAAAAGTATATAGAAATTTTAGTAGCCCATGATATTATTTTCTTATATTATATAGGGTTAAGAAAAAATCTGGTACTAAACAGTCCGTTCAAACTTCTATTCAATTATATTAGTTTGTATGATGATGTCGATGAATTCCACGTCGCCTTTTATCTTGTTACTAGCTTCGTAGCTTTACCTCTTTGCCATATTATTTTCTACTTATTATTATTTAAGGCTAATAAAGAACTAAAGCATAATGTTAGTCTTTTTCATAAATATACCTATCATATATATATATATATATATATATATATATATATATATATATATATATATATATATATATATATATATATATATATATATATATATATATATATATATATATATATATATATATATATATATATATATATATATATATATATATATATATATATATATATATATATATATAATGCAACAAACAATACGAGCTTTTTAGCTTTACTTACTTGTATTCATTTATAGGCAATTAGGTACTTTAAAAGTGCGACAAAATACAATAGTGCCAACATTATACTTTTTATATACATTTCCGTTTGTTTTATATTTTGTATAAATGTTTTTCATTCAATGACATTTTCTATAAGACAATATGAAATTGAACTGTAAACGTTTTTTAGATCGTCCCCCTTTTTGTTTTTTTTATATATGTTTATAATAACAATATATTATATATTCAATTTGTTGTTAAATTTATAATAGACATAGATATAAGATATTACAAAAATATATGTTTAAGATAATGTAAATAATTAAAAATATGAATTTCATTAATAATTATCACTATAAAAATATAACTTTTGGCAGAATAAATGCCATTATATTAACTTTTATGTAAATAAAATATTTAGAAGTTTAAAATGTACATTGGTATAAGTAAATAAATGTGATCATATGAATTCATGAATGTTTTTGATTTGTTTAACCTTTTACTTACTAGAATCGACTACTAAGAAATAGAAACAAATTGACCCGAAAGGAATCATACATAAGTGAAGTAATTTTGTCACTACAATCAGTCTCTAGACCAATTTTAGTAAGAATTTCGATACATTGCATTCCTAAGTATACAAAGTACTTACTCAATGCCGTTTTTTTTTTAAGAAAATAATTACTGCCTCGCTAATCCTAGAGATGAGAAAGAATCTACAATTGACGCGTGTATGCGCTTTGCTGCTGCACCATGGTCATTTTCGTTTAATTTCATTTTATTTAAATTTGACATTTCTTATATAGGCGGGGAGTATATATTATACTTTATTTTCTTTCCCATACATGTTACACCTTATTTTCGAAATATAATAAATGATATTTCTAAAAACAATAACATTTCTTTGAATTAGAACAAAGAACAATCTTAAAAGCTAAGCTTACTGCTGGGTTGTAATAGAAATGTTTAATTACTTTATATACTCGTATACATTTTGTATTTTTTTGTTGTTTACGTACCTATAGCATTTTTAAAGGGTAGAACAAAATTTGTAAATTATAAGATAATTATTTAGTTATGCAGAAAAAATATTATATAATTATTGTAGGTTGACTTATTTTTACGGGTCCTTTAAGAGGGATGAATAATAGAGAACAAAAGTGCCTTTAAATTAGTTTTTCTCTATAACTAAAACGTTGCGTTGATATTTTGTCAGGCGTTTCACGATTTTACTACACGTACGATTTAGTTAATTAAGTTTTGTATTTTAAAAACAAATACACTTCCCCGGAACAATGTTGGCGAAATCGTGGGGTGCAGTTATATATTGTGTAATTTAAGTACATCAATCAGACATCTTTTTACGTGAACAGGATCCCGTGACCATAACAGCATGAGTGTTAGGAAGGAACAGGAAAGAAGGAAGAAAAGAAGTGAAGAAAACACAAAAATAGATTGCTTACAGTCTTTCAGCACGTCTGCTCATAATGTTTAATTAATTAAAGATATAATAACGTTAAGAGTAAGTTTGACAGTTTGTAAAATTGCCTGCGTGCCTTACGCGCTTATGTAGAAGTTTAAATCTTTTGACTTATCTATATCACATGAGGTTTAGAAGACAAATGCTGGTCTATAATTATGCTTTCGTCAATTAGTAAATAAAACACAAGTCTCATTAACTGTTAGAAATTCTATATATAATTTATCAATTTACAACAGTTTTGGACATATATGGACAAATTTAACTGTATTTTAGGTTTTTAGATAAAACAGAAGATATTCTAAAGGTCGTATTTATGATTTCAAGAAACTGTGTCATAACATCATTTCTGTATTTGAATGTCAGCTATCTTACATTTAAAGTAGTGCAAAATGTGTAATATAAATTATAATTATTAGTCTGATAACCGATGCACTCAACCTAGTTTGGGAGAAGTGTAGAACTGTACACGAGTTATTCAAAAATATATAAATTATTTTATCTATAGTTAAATATATTAACATAATTACAAAAGGCCAAGATAAATATGAAAATATAATAAATTGTATGACTAATGCTAAGCCCGTTACTTGTTGGCGTGGCATATGATCCTTGCCACTGCTAACTTTTTTATTCAGATCAATGAGATTGTATTTCACGTATTAGATTTTTATATAAAGACGAAAATAGCACAGAACTTAATTATGATTCGCAAAGATTTTTTTTCATTACGTTAACTATATTTTTGCATCAGGAATCTTCAATTTCTATTATAGCCTAAATCCTACCTGGATAACAGATATATGTACAGCGTAAAAGTTTCATTCAAAAAATACAGTAGTATCGAAAATGTGCGTGCGTGTACAAACAGATAGATAAAAATTTAAAGAATCATCGATACATATAAAATAAATAAATAAATAGCTTCACGCTTTATCCCGTATATTGCAGAATAGGCAGAGGGAACTGTAGGAATCATATGAACCTAATGTTAAGACACTCCGTTGCTTAGTTTCTGCTTTCTCCGTCCTAACTTTCCGCGTTATTCGAGGCATTGCGTGTTGAGTGGCGGTACATCGTCTGCAATTTCTTTATTGTCCACAATCACAGCAATACAACATGTGATCGCATAGTCATCATAATTAATCACTCATATAGATAGTGTTTACATAGTGTTTATCTGTTAGTCTCAGCTAGGTTTAGTACAGTTGTAACCTACCAAAAAATCGAAGGCTTGTTTTCTAGTGAAAATTCTACGCTATTTCAATTAAATAACACCAACATTAGGCAAATTAAGTAAGATGTGTAAATTCAACCTTAACTTGTCAGTCCTTTCACCTCTTACCATTGGGGACGATAGTATAAGAAAAGTCATAGAGGTCACACACTTGAAATTGGGGACACAACAGCATTAATGTACATATATATGAAATGTACATATACATATATTGAGCATACTATATGATACGTGCAAATTTCGAAAGTAATTGTAAATTAATCATATTTTGACAAAAATGTAACAATTGATTTAGTATAATAGAACCGCATTCTCCTTACATTATGACAATAGTCCGTTTCCACGTTTCTCACGTCATAAATTAAGTAAAAAAATACTTTTACATTTAATTTTTGTTTTGTAATATATTTTGACTAAAGATTTTACAATTATGAGGAAAAATTTTAACGGGCAGATTATTTTTACATACAATCAAGATAATGCCTGCCTAATAAGATCACAAAAAACTAAGTTTAATTGTCTTTAATATTTATTTTAAATATTAAAGACAATTAAGCTTAGTTTTTTGTTCTTACTACAGTAGACTTTCTCACTACTAATGGGAAATAAATGTACACATTATATATTTTTAATTATCAAGGTTTTAATTTCAAGCAAGCAAACTGGTACAGCACTCCTAAATCAGTAAATTTATTTTCACGTCTCCCGAAATGTTCTGGAAGACATTGCATATCGTGGTAAGCACGAAATTGAACTAATACAAATTGATTCAAAATATTTTTCTAATCTAATCTAATCTAATCTGTATCTGTGTGTCTGTGTATCTAATAAATCTAATTCATAATAATATATGAAAAAAAATCTAAATAATCGCTCAATATATAAAAAGCAAAACTCCACTCAACTTCATGTTTAGAAAGGAACAAGTAAGTCTCAGAACGGCAATATCCAGTCAAACAGACAAAATTATTTTTAATAACGTATATAAACAATACAAACTTTAAAATTCTAATTTACGTATGAATAAATAATAGCGTACTTGTACACTCTAACATTGACTGGACGAAGGTGTTTTGAAAGGTGTGTAATGGAAACGTGCGCAGGCTTGCAGGTTCGAGCGCCTCTAGTGTTGTTCAGTTAGGGTCCCATTATCTCGTAGTTCGGTATCGTTTGAAAACAAAAACGTTAATATATTGTACGAGAAAATATTAACATAGTTAAATTATAAAATTAAAAATAAATAACTAGGATAAAACATACATTGTCGTGTTTCTGATTTGTATAAGCGAAAAGTTCATTGGGATTTTTTTAAAAGGTAACATTTTTATTATATTTATTTTAATAAAATTTTTAACAATAATTAAATAACTTACTTAAAGTATACATATATTTCCCTCGAAGTAGTTAATTGTTGTCATGTCTCGGCTTTTGCCTACCCTGCTATATACGGGGTACAGTTAAGACTAAAAAATATTACGAACAGAGTTCCCAAAGAATAGTAAAAATTATTTTTATACATAAAATTATTTGTACATATTATGATAGTCTTAATTATTCCAAATTAATATGTAAATTTATAATAAATGTGCTTCGTCAGTTGTACGCTCTATTGTTCTACAAGTCTACTAGACTACAGCCTATTGAATTATCCTCAAAATAAATTTCTTCTTTATGTTATCAATTATTAAATTAAAAAAGTCATATATTTCAATTTAGCAATCCAAAGCTGATTTTTACTTAATTTATATATATATATATATATATATATATATATATATATATATATATATATATATATATATATATATATATATATATATATATATATATATATATATATATATATATATATATATATATATATATATATATATATATATATATATTCTACTCTTTCTTATTAGGAGTACTTTAACGATATGAATAATTATCATTTCAAATTAAAACTGCTAACTAGTTCTAAACGTTTCCGTGTCGAAAATCAGTGGAGCGTGGACAATTGCAACTATATTACAGCCGGTTGTTATTTTTATTCGAAACAAAAGAATAACAAAAATATCCTTCCTGGCTACTTGCGTGCTTTTATAATAACCTTAATGAATATTTATATTTTGCATGTTTTTTAATAGTACAACTAGAGTACGCAGTGGTGTGTTGATTGATGATAACATGTATTAGATACGAATCCTAAAATATATAATACTCGTAAGGTAACAAGTAAAGTGTTTGTTTTGTATGTACAATTCAGGCAAGGATGTACTTAGATAGAAGAAAAGAAAGGATTGACAGATATTGAAGATTAAGTATCATCATATCGTCAATTGATTCATTACTGCCTTGCGTGCCATATAACAATAATAAAAATCTCTGCAATCTATACGATTGCGAAAGCTAGCGTTGAAATCCACACAGTATGAACACATTCATTGGAATAAAAATTAATAACGGACGAAATTAATAACGGTGAGGACGGAGAAAGCAGGAACTAAGCAACAGAGTGTCTTAACACTAGATTCAAATGGTTCCTGCAGTTCCCTTTGCCTATACTACAATATGCGGGATAAAGCGTGAAGCTAGAAAAAAAAATTAATAACAAAGCTTATAGATCCTTACTAAATGGTAGGAAGAAAAATACTTTGAAATACAAAGAAATAATGAGCCCCATTATTTAGAATTTTCTTGAGAGTAATACTGAATAATTACACCAATGAAATAATTTCATAATCGATACTATTAACGTTTTTACAGGGCTATTTAGTCGGGTATTTTTTTAATTATTGTCTTTTAAACCTCTTGTATAAGTTCTATTAAAATTAGGCTATTAAGTTTACTTACTAGTCGTTTCATATTTAAAAGTTATTAATAAAAAATAAAAAAATAAATTAGCAACATTTATTTATTAACTGTATATTCTTAACGTGAGTCTGGAAAAAAGATTAAAAGATCAAGGCTTTCAAAATTCGATAGTGAATTTATATTATAGTTTAAGGTTTAAGTAAATACAGTCATTGATATAAAAAAATAAAAAGAAAACGAAATTAAAAATTTTCTATACTTATTTTTTAATTGATGCTAATAATAAATGTGCCACAGTATGTTCCAAGGTACAATTTCGTTGCTTTACGTGAGGTCATTGTTAGGAGCCCGTACTAGTTGTTGCAGTGACATTGAATGGGAGGGATAAATACTAAGAGGGAAGGGGAGGCTATGTTTCTGATAAAGATTTTTGACAAAGATTAAAATCTTTTTATGTTATGGTTTCCAAAAGGGTATAATTATATACCATTTTGGTATGTTTATATAATTTTGTTTAAGAAAAAAATGTGATTGTCAAGACAACAAGTGTTTATATAATGTTAAATCCTTTAAATAATCCTTTTCTTTTATGGTGTGTCCCACATGTAGTAGGGAGGTAGAACGTAGTTTACGGGACAGTACGGAACTCAATATCGACCTTTTCTTCTTACAAGAGCTAGAATTAAAAAGACTCGGTCCCCTGTCACTTTTCAAAATATATAAACTATTGACGACCATATAGCCCACATCATACATGCAACATTTTTTTTGTATGTCATTATGCTTGGAAAAAATTACAAATATATTAGTCTCTATTACAACATGATCTTATCATAATAAAGATCATGAGTAGATCCGTGTCATTTATTAAATACAATACGTGGAAGTTAAACTACTCGTGTATTATCGATTTAATATCTATATAAATTACATGACTGTTGGTATCAATATTTTCCTTAACTCTACAGTTTAAATGTAAATTGAGAAAAATCCTATTAAATATTATATTTTTAAGTTTTATAATTACTTAGTGATATTAGTTCACCTTACTAAGTTTGCTTCCTTTTAACGTTTTAATATATACAATAAAGTATATGGTTCATTGTTTGCTTGTGGGTTCGATTTCCATTCGCGGAGAATGGAGCATCTTAACAATATTTGTGTAACTATTACGTGTTTTTAATATATTTAATAAATAAATCCCAAAATGTAATTTAATTTATAAAAATGCGTCACGTAATTTTTTGCATATAGCAGGGTAGCCAGAGAGAACCTATTATCACTCCGTTCGTAAAAAACGGCCGTACTTGCTATATTTTATTACCAGTGCGAAAGCAATTAAAATAATATACGAAATAATTCATAGTTTCCAAGCGGGAATCGAACTTAAGATCGTCTTTTACAGTCACACGTTGTGACGTCTCGCTGGGCTAGTAAAGTAACTATAGAGGATTTTTGACTGAATTTTTCTGAAAATTCAGTATTTTAAAATTATATATAGGAACTACTCTAACTTTTTAAGCCATTTTTCAAAATATCTCATTATCTATATCGTATTAAGATATTACTTCGCATTATTTTTTTCAGTATTAATAGACAGGTTACTTTAATCCATTTGACTATAAAAATAAAAATTGAGCATATATCTATGGAAAATCTAACCTTAGTACCAGTTTTTAAAGCATGCACGATGAAATATTAAGTAACACTTTTGCGCCAGGGTCGCGCGATTCAGGTATCTAATTAAGACTAATTAACACGTAAACAAAGCTTTTTATCATTTTTAACAATAACCACAATTAACAAATACAAGTGATATATAATCATCTATTTATTGCGTGAATGATTTATGTATAAGTTGTAATGGTTCTTCTTCTTCTCTTAATTAATGCTAGTTGAGCACAATTCACTTCGCTAATGTCTCGTTGAAAAGTATATTAAAATTGTTATTTAAAATATTTCTTTTGGCTACCAACAAAAATGATTACACTTTAAGTAAGAAATAAACAATTTAAGTAAGAAATAGACAACGACGACGACGAAGGAATAAAAATATTGATTTTTCTGCATTAAATAACTATTTCTAATGTTATGTATGTATACTGTATACAGTTCACGTTCACGTTTTATCCCGCATACCGCAGAGTAGGCAGAGGGAACCGCAGGAACTGTAGGAACTTAATGTAAAGACACTCCGTTCCCTGCTTTCTAACTTTTTAGAGGTATTGCATTGTTGAGTGGCGGAATTCAATGCTGCGCTTAGTCTAGATGCCAATGTGGAAATGGAAGCAGAAAAATCCATCTTCCCCTAGTGGGAATCGAACCTAAAAACTGCCTCACGAAGATCCTGAACTATTATTTCTAATTGGTATTATTATTAGTTATATTTTACAAATACCTGAGCATATGCCATATAAAATCTGATCTTCAAGACTGCATTATGAATCAAACGTATATGGCAACTGGTTCTAGCTCCTCACACTCAGCGGAACAATCAAATTAAAAAGAAAAATTATATTTACAATCAATTATAGATCCGAACAAGTCTCTCAAGTTCTAATTATAGGTGCTATTTATTCCGGAAGTCCCATTTAAAGCAGGAAAAAGTACATAACAATTATAAAATAAAATAATATCTAATTGCATTGGCTGTATAAGGCTCGCCCTAAGCCATTACATGTCACGTTTGTTATAATCAACTGTCGTGACACCGTATTGTTTGATATATATCTAGACTGCAGGTTGCTGTATTAAGCTATTTATTTTATTTGCACTAATAAACCACGTCATTCAATTATAAGGTTATTTTTATTAGTTATTAGTTCAAGTTCATTTTATGTAACATATTTTTTAAAGCTTTATAAGTTTGTAAACGGCTTTATAAGTTTGTATTTTAAATTAAATAACATTAATTAAGTTTTAAAATAATAGGTATCACAGATACACTTATGCACGTCAATTTTTTATCTACTACCATTTTGGAAAGGTGCACAGGTATTGCACATTTAAT
This sequence comes from Dione vanillae, assembly GCA_037178615.1. Taxonomy (NCBI): domain Eukaryota; kingdom Metazoa; phylum Arthropoda; class Insecta; order Lepidoptera; family Nymphalidae; genus Dione; species Dione vanillae. The sequence goes on along the minus strand of JAZFAU010000138.1, from coordinate 2,442,134 downwards.
TTGTAAATTTGGGTAAAAAATAGTTGTTTTACTATACTTTAAAAAAATTTTATATTATAGAAGTTGCTAGTTTAGAATATTTTGATATTCAAACACATCTATCATTTTTCATTACAATCATGTAATAGGTATATGTCTTATATTCGGGTTTCATCAAGTAAGGCATTATTGCTTTAATTCGTTTAGTTTATACAAGAGGCCCACTCCTTAGCCTTTACTGTTTGAAGGGCAACAATTTATTTCACGTTTACTTTGTTGTCGAAATAAAGATAGCATTTGATTTGTTATTTCAAATACTACAGTTGTTTAATAAATAATCTTATATGTACATATGTTTTGATAGCACCAATTAACATTTACTCACATAAGCTGTAACCTGTTTCTTTAAATATATATGTATTATCAAGAAATTTAATATTAATAGAGATTTTCCATTATATTTGCATAGGTAATTCCCAAGATGCAGACAGCTCATTTCAAAATAGTTTATTTGTCATTTGACGTAGTTGTATAAAAACCATGTTTATTAATATCCAGCCAGTAGCCACAATGGAATATGAGATAAGATTTTTCCTCTAATTTATACAAATTTTTTTTTTTGACATTTTAAAGAAATCAAATATAAAGCGACGCTATAGTATTGTAAATTATTTATAAATTTTATTGATTAAGTTATTATTTCTAAAAAAGCCTACTTGTCGACAATAAAAATAGTAGTGACATCCTCATGGCACATTTCGAATGTATTTGATTGTAAACGCTTCCAGTGTATGTTAGATTTGAATTTTATCGGTATTACGAACCTTTTGGTACTCGACCTAGGCCAGTGGTAGAGAAGGAGCAGGAGAGCAAGGAGCAGAAGGAGGTAAGGTACCAACTAGTATGGATGTCATAAAGCTGTCAGTCCATGAGTTCAACATAACCCGTTCGAATTCCTGTTAAGGGATATATAAAAAAGGTTCCTATAAATTTAAATAAACCTATTCAATTTAAACATACATCGATAAATGTATAAACATAAAGTTATCTGTCTTATCAGCATGCGAGGTGAATACTGGGAAATTAAGAAAATATTGATAAAATAATAAAAACGCATGCACACGCAAACACAGTACAAATAACGCTAAAGTTTAGGAATTGGGCCTCATATGTTAGAGTAGTCCTTATTCTTCTTAATAAGAACCCGTTTACAGCGTTTACAGCGTCGTAACTTATATGTTAAGGTCAAAAAGAAACAATATATCTAAATATGTACATAGGTCATTTAAATTTCTTATACATTTAAAACTCCTTGAAAGATTGTCGTACATATGTAATTTATTAATAGTTATATGACTCATATCTAAGAAGGCTTTACTGTAATTGTGAGTTACGTATATATAAATCATAATTACAATATCGTAAATATTTTTATAATAGATGTGTAATTTTTTAAATTAATCTTCTTCGTATATTAACTGTGTATATATCTCTTGGTACACATTAATAGCAAGTGATAAATTCATAACACAATTCTTTAATTTTGACAATTTGTGTTAAACAAAATTGTAGGTCTAATTCTAATTGGAAATATTTATTTGTTTCTCTATATATTTAGAAAAAATGTAGTGTTATTAACACAAATCATCATAACTAACACTCATATCGACGAAAAATAGAGAATGTAGAGTGTTATTTCTTGGTTTATGGCTGTGCGTATTTCATAAAATCTTTTATGTCACTGAGTGAAAATATTGTTTTGTTTAAATGTAGAATTTAGCGTGCAAAATCGTTAAGGAGTATAGAGGATCACATTAGAAAAGTTACGTCGCTTGTACCTTTCAAAAAGTCCAAAATTTAATTTTGTTTTCGTAATAGATACAATCTTAGAACATTTGAACTGATTTTCTGTATGCCAGTAATGAACATTTTTGAAAACTGTTGCAAAACCAAGGACAACTTATTTCATGCATGTGTGAACGTACTTGGCTGAATTTACGCTTGTATATACTATAGTTTATCAACAAAACTAAGGTAATTTATTTATGATTATGTATAACTAAGACATTTACGCGTAATTACGGCTATTACATATAAAAATATGTGATCAATTCAATTCAGCAACATAGCATTGTTTTCAATATAATAATTACAGTATTACCATATGAATAAATATTTATCGACTCTTGTTGACTTTGAGGTAATATTTTTTTTTATAATGTTGTGGACATTAAAATATCTTTTCTCAGACATGCTTAGTATTCAAGTATGTCTTAGAAAATATTTATTTTTGACTTTATCTTTGTATCTGATAAGATACTTTATTACATAAGTGTATTCTGATTTAATTTGATCTGATTGATAATCAAAAACTGTTAACCATCTAAAGATTTAGACGAATATATATTTAAAATTAAATTATAAGTTCAATTTAGCTTCACGCTTTATCACGCACATGGCAGGATAGGTAGAGGCAGGAACCATACGAACCTAGTGTTAAGACACTCTGTTGCTTAGTTCTGCTTTTCTCCGTCTCCGCTTTTCGCCTTTTTCCAGGCATTGCGTGTTGAGTGGCGGAAATCAACGTTGCCAGAACGAAGAAAATGGAAATAGAAAAATCCATCTTTTTCGAGTGGGAACCGAACCCAAAAACCGTTGCGTTACAGGCAGACGTTGCGCCTCTGCGCTATGGTGGTCCTTGAGTTCAATTTAATTTTATTATATTAAGTATCCAAGAAAGATTTTATATAATTAAACTGAGTAAATTGTAGGAGATGTTATAGTTTTTGTTGTAGAACTACGTGGCGCGTTGCCCAACTGTAAAGATTTACTGGTTACATTTTATTTGGTTTTATTTGGATTTATTTGTATGATTTGTATTATGTTTGATGTATAATCAAAATATGACAATAAAGTGAAAACCGAATATATAGTATATATAATTTTTCAAAGTTATTTTTGCTAACTTTTAACTAAATGGGTGGCCACTATTACCAAATTTAAATATAAAAACGATTGTTTTGTAAAATTCGTAAATATTTATAAGACAACCGATTAGTATAAATCAATATGGAGACGAAATCGTATACATTTAAAATAACAATTACAATACGTATCGACAAGTTAAGCAGTAAGCAGGAAGTAGCAAGGAAAATAATAATCGTACATTTGGGTTTAGGTGTAATCCTGATTCGAAAAAGACTTGCCATAAGTCTTAAAAATCTGTCTCTCTTTCTCTCCCTCTCTGTTATTTTCTTTATATTATATTTAATACATTTAATAAATAAAGAATATTCTACAGTATGATCTATTGTATATCAATTTTATTTTTTTAATAAAAGACATCGAATGTATTTTTTACATATTTTTTTATTTGCAGACCAAAATGCCTACATCCGTAGTTTTCAACAGTAATGAAAAATGGCGAATAAACAGAAACATTCTAGTTCTGGGATTCGCCTTCATGGTGCAGTTCACTGCTTTCCACGGCGCTGCAAACTTACAGAGTTCAGTCAACACAGACGCGTCGGCGGGAATTTTTACGCTGGCAGCTATATATTTTTCGTTGATACTGTCTAATATATTTCTACCTGCTATTGTTATAAAGTAAGCATTACTAAATTGACTGTACATGATTAAGTTTAAGTATTCAACTTAAAAATAAAAAAAATTGTAGGTATTCTTTAGTTCTGGCAAAATGTGACCTGTGTTGCGTAATATTTTGGTAGAAGTAAAAGTTAGTAACGGCGTAAAGGTGGAGTAAATATTATTTGTTAAGCCTTAAAATTGAAAGTGTAAATTAAATTAATAGCCAAAAAGTCGTAAAAGTACATATTAAACCAGAGGTCACTCAGTTTTTACAGGTTTCTTTACGAACTTAATTTCAAAAAGCTAAATTACAAACTTAAAGACAAGGACTTATCGGCATTTAAAGTTATTTGGTTTACAATTTATATTTGTAAAAATTAAGGTATTAGTTCATTTAATACTAAGAATATTGAATAAGTACATAAATATTAAATGTTTAGTTCACCCTAATAAATATTGCCCTCTATTTCTCCAGATGGCTTGGCTGTAAATGGACAGTGGCAGTTTCTTTCATTGCATATATGCCCTTCATCGCAGCTCAGTTCTACCCGTACCTCCATACATTGGTACCAGCTGGAATGATGGTAGGATTTGGAGGAGGACCTCTATGGTGTGCAAAATGCACTTATTTATCTGTGGTAAGACGATGATATAACATTTCTTTTTCAAATATTACGAAACTATAGACTAGATCTGTACATTATAAATTGTAATTATTTTGTTTTGTACCAAAAAAATAGGAATAGGACATATCTAAGTTTACTGTCCCTGGGAGCACCGAAAGTACTAAATGTTTAAGTTATCACAATCAAAAAAGTAAAAAAAAATAAACATACTTTGATTTAACCGCGGTTACAAATTTATATAATAATTTTATACAAAATGAGCGCATAAAACCGCAAATTTAAGTTTGTTCACTTTACAAGTTGTATTTATCCTATATACGCGATACTTAGAACTATTATACACTTATTTTTTCTGTATTATACAGCTGCAGTACTATATATTCTGTAGTAAATAAGCAGAGATAGTCGTGTCGCCCAGACGCAGCATCAGCCTGTAGACGGTTTGTAGGTTCGATTTCCACGTGGGTAGAATGGATGATATCATTTATATTATTTAGGTCTGACAACTAATAATATTACCTCAAAGTTACAACAATACAACGCGACAGGCGAAATTACAAGCGATCAACTGGCACGCTTACAGACCATAAACGAAACAATTGAATTGAATTAGTGAAATGTGCGAAGGTCACATGTTCGATATCCGTTTAAAGTAATATTGTCGGTTCTAGGTTATTTATGTCATGACAAGAGATTTATGACGTTTAGAATATATAATCAATGGCACTCTTATATTAACATAGAGTATTTATTAAGCATTTAAAAATTTGAAGGACAAAGCGTATCAGATGGATTCCTCTGCGTATACCTAAACTAGGTGGTTTGCATTTTGATTAGTATATTATACCCACCTTGGCGTAGAAAAAAAATACTATAAGCGCGTGCTCTACCTGGCAATGGACGGCTTAAAAATTTAAAGTACTTTGCTTAATATTTTGTATTAAGCGAGCGATTGATTTAATAATATTGTTACTAAGACCTTGCTCTTGGTAATTGAATTTTATGATAAAATATTGCGCACAAATAGTTAAGATTAATTTTTTTTTAATTTCAATTATTCTTTTTTTAACTCTAGATTGATACAGTGTATATTTATGGAAGTACACTTCTATGACGTATTGTGTTTGGTTAAGCACACTAATCTCAGGAACTAGTCGTACTCGTGAACTATATTTATCGTTCGATAGTCTTTTTAATGAGGAAAGATATAGGCTCTATAATCATAGATCTAAGATTGTCATGTCACATATGTCATATAACACTCTCTTCGACCACGAGAACAAAGCTAGAGTTAACACGCACGCCTCAATAATTTTCATGATATAAGCTAATGCATGTTCTTTTTATATTTAAGTTGTTTTTTATATTTATTTAAGTATGCATGAAGTAGACATACGTTTGGATAATTCCATCTTACTTTTTTATTCAATTCTGTAAAGTTTCGTTAGAACATGCTGATAACTTTTGTAATTAATGCACTTTATAATCATTTGTGAGACAACAAATTATAATTACATATAGTCCTACTTCACTTCATTCATGTGTATATTTATTAATTGTAGATCTATGCTGTCGGCATTTGTGATAAAAAATATTTATATATAGGAATAGAACACGGGCTGTGGAGATTAAAAGAACAGTAGAATACAGTATGTCTGCAACATTTACTTTAAAAATTTGGCTGACAGCAGATTGCGGAGTGTCTTAACACTAGGTTCACTCTACTATTTTTTTATATACATTTTTTATTCATAAGAAAAGTAATGACATATAGCTTTACTCTCCTTTTAACTTCTTCAGTGCAGTCCAAATACTACGATAATGTTGCCTTTTGTAAAAAAAGATTCTAATACTGACAAGCCTGGGATAAAGTCGGGCTTTGTGCCACAACGGCTATCTCGGGTACATTCGAGTACCTGTCGAATGGTACGCTGTTACCGTATGGAAGGGACACTTTCGTCTACTCTTATAGCTTGCTGATAAAATGATTCACACTTAGATAAGTGCAATCTGCAAGCGATGTAAAATGCCATTTTGGAAAATGTTGACATCACAATTCCAATCCCATCATTTCTAAAGCAAAATATGCATTTCATCCACACCAAAGATAACCGTAATTACGACGGAGAGATACATTTCCGATCCCACCATACATATAATATTGACACTATAACAGGCGACGCAGTTTCCATTTTCATGATATAAGGGTAGCCGCTTCGCCTGCTATGGTGACGACATTATGTAGGTCATGTTGGTTTATGACAAGTCTTTACTAATTTCTGAGCTCACACCCTGCTAGTTTTTGTTTTCTTCGGGGACGGCTAATATATGAAAGATTTTACTCTTCTTTTATTTTTTAATCTGGACTGGACATCTCGTGTGCTAATCGTAATCAGACGTACGTAAGTCCTTTACACATTATGCATGTTTGACGAGAGACCGCTTTCTCTTCTTACCATAGCCTAATATATATAGCTTAGGCTTGATACTCACATGCCATGTTAGTCGGATATTGAGCCACTGTGTCACAACGGCCATTTAATAATGTACATATGATAAGTGAAACCGTACCGTAGGTGAAACTTGTTATAGTTAATCGTAAATAAGGCATCCACGACACAAGCTCACTTAGTGTGGACGCCACTGGAAATCGCGCCATGATATCACTTCAGCAAAATAGTGTTATGTTTGTAATTGTGTTCCCTGTTAACATTAAGTTATTGCTGGTAATAAAGTATTTTTGTTTTTTTTTTTTTTTAAGTATATTTTTTATATTTTAGGTAGCAGAACCGTACGCAAAACTCTCAGGAGTATCAGCTGAGGTGTTGGTCGTACGTTTCTTTGGTCTTTTCTTCATGTTCTATCAGATGGCACAGATATGGGGCAACCTTGTTTCTTCTGCAAGTGAGTGTGGTGGTTATAAATAATATAAAAATTTGAAAATTGAGTTAGAAAAAGAATAGTTACAAAAACAACTACATTACTCCTCAACAGTATTTCTAATTGATTCTGACCTAAAATTTATTAATGATGATTTAAAATTCATCTATTTTCAGTTTTGTCATCAGTCACTAGGAGAAATATCTTTGTTTGACAATGGAACGTTACAAGATACACCTAGGGTGGCAGCTTTAATCAGTAACCTTTCTATACCGACACCAGATTATGGTGGGATTTGTGGAGCAAATTTCTGCAGTGGCAGCGCTTCACATGACGTAAGATAGATATATGTTTAAATGAAATATAAATATGTAACAATAAGATTAAATAAGAAATATGTTTCCATAAACAGCTTGGTAAATAGTCACGAAGAGTATTGTACTGACTCTTCGTATTTGTAGAGATATAGGTTTATGAAATGATGATCTATATCTATTACGAATACTGCGAGTATCTTAAACTTTCGGATCTCATCTTACTATTTCACAGGGAAAAACGCACTGCAATATGCAGTAAAATCCAAATTATTAAATGATTATAAAACTCTTTTTATTTATTAACACAACACTCCATTATAAAACGTCTCTTTAAACCAGTACGACTGTCCATGATATTTTATCGTAATATATTCATTTCAGGAAACGAATGCAAACTTGGAACCTCCGTCACCTCTTAAAATTCAAGTGATAGCAGGCGTCTACCTCGCTTGTATGGCAACAGCTATTCTTCTCGTTGTCATTGGAGTAGATTCTCTTACCAGGTTCAATTTCATTTTGTTATTTACTACTAGGTGACTTAGGCTTGCAATTGTTAGACTTAGAAAACTCCGATTTTGGACATTGCATTTGAGTTGCGAAACTAAACAAATAATTTATTTTCCTTATAATTCTCCGGCGTTATATAGTTAGCGAGGGGGATATATGATTATCGAGGAACAGAATGTCTTAACACTGGGTTCCTAGCACTTATAGAATATTGCATTTTGGTGCCATGATAGTTGTTTTTTGTAACTCAATACCACACTTTGGCTTGTTACTCAAAGCTAAGAATATGAAATAAAAACTATTTTCACTTTCTCCACGAGTGGGAATCAACCCGCAAATAATGGCGTTTACGGGCAGATGCTGAACTTCTGCGTTACGAGGCATATTATGTTTTACTTAATACATTTACAGATATGACACAGGTAGAAAATCGATTACAGAGAATAAGTCCGCGCTGGATCTGCTAGCAGTGACTGTGAGACAACTAAGACACAAGTATCAATTGTTATTGCTTCCTGTCATTGGGTATATTGGTGCTGAACAAGCCTTCATGGCTGCTGATTTTACACAGGTTAAAAATCTTTTTATTAAATTAAACTATAGTGATAAAATATTTATAATTGTTCCAATTTAGTAAATTTACATAAATATCTGAACATAATATTTATTCGAATAAAATAGATTTATTTCTAATAGAGTAATTTAGTGATTTTTTTTATGTTATTAGTTGTAAATAACAAAATTGTGTAAGTTTAGTAATAAAAAAATAGAAAATTAATTATGAGGAGGCTTAAGCATAAATATGTTTGTAAGCGCGTTGATTATGGGTGCAATGGCTATATTTAAATTAATCCCGGCTTTGTTCTGGTAAACAAGACACGACGTTAAGTTCCGCTATATACACTCTAAAATTGACATTTTTTTTATATTCATCTGCAATATTGTAATTAAATACTTGTGGGTTCAAATTAACTAAAGCAATTAAAAGTTGACCAAAACCCTGCAGCTACAATACATTCTGTAATATTTTTAACATATTGTATTCATTAATTCTGACTGAGTAACTTCCTGTTTGCGGTTATCATAACGAGTTGAAGGTCGCTCCGGTACCCGCGACAACCTTTCACTGGTTTATTGTTGTGACAACTACATGACCATGTTTAAATCTATCCGAATAGTTGTTTAGTATATGATAATTATGTTAGGATTGTTATACTCTGTTATATTTTAATTTATTGTGAAATAGGAATTGTGAAATACGAAGGAAACTATTAAGCGACAAAAAAATATTAAATTATAAATCGCTTCGCTTTCCCTGAACAGGCTGAAAAATACATAAGTACATATAGATATGGTTCTATCAATTAAATAAGAATATTTATATAATTAACTGAATGAACAATAGAAATTAAAAATATAACTAAATTGAATTTATAAAGGTTGATGAGTTAAAGTGTCAATTTAATGCCTAAATCACTAAAAAGTCGTTGCATTAAAACAGTACGCGTACATTGTTTTTTAGGTAATATATGAGGAAGCTTAAACACCCCGAACAGTAAAAAGATTAAAATGTCTATCTCAGCCTTTTATCATTATATAAAAAAAGACTATACACTTTTATGATTACTGCTAAGAGAACTACCAATACCGTTAAGTAAATAAGCAAGTATATTAATATATTATATAACATTTATGTATTGCAGGCATTCGTGACGTGCGCGTACGGCATCAGCAACATTGGTTTTGTCATGATCTGTTTCGGCGTGTTCAACGCTCTAGCTGCTCCGGTGGCTGGTGCTGTGGTCAAGCTGACTGGACGCTTCCCTGTTATGGTTACAGCACTTGTAAGTTTTTCTTTTATAAATTAAATTTGAAATGAATTTAAGTTAATTCTATTTAAATACTAATTAGGTGATTTGTGAAATTTTTTTCAATAATATGAGGCATTGCTTTGCTCTTCGACTTATTAATATTTTTTTTATTTTGTTTATGAAATACATTATGTTGTATAACTCGATTACTTTTGAGACGACATTTGGATATCCTTTTAAAAGTAATCGAATCAAGTATTGTATAGATATTATCACTTTATTAAAACGCGACACGATGGCGTAATATTTCCTAGATATTGTACAAGGGAACTGCTTTATATAATTATTAATGATTAATGTTATTTGTACTCCTAATCTGCGTAAGTATTGTATTTAGCTCAAAATGCTTGTAGTAACTTGTCTTTGTCAATCAATCATAAGTAATATTATGCGTAAAGTATTTTAAATTACAGTCAGTGCACGGAGGCTGGTATAAAATGTCAAAGATCATGTAGCAAAATAATGTGAACAGGATATTTATTTGGAATTTTACTTGAAAATTAATATACTTTATTTTTTTAAGTTCTTTTTACGTAATAACCACACTGTAGTAACACATAGCTGTCGTTTATTTTTAAAACCTTCAGCGTTTCTAGATGTCTATTTAATGATTGAAAAATAATGTGAGTGTTCAGGTAAGTGATTTATTAGCACCAGAAATAATGAAATATTGTCTTATTTCGACGAGACCCTTAAAAATTACATTACAAGAGCCTTCAAAAATTTACTTGCAAAGGTTTTAAATTATGCAATTGCATTTTTTTAAGAAAAGGCGCAGATGATTTGCTTTAACTAAAAATAATTGATGTTTGTATATTTAAATATATTTTATATGAAATAAAATATTTTTTCAGCTCCTAAATTTAGGTCTCCTGTCTTCTTTGCTATTATGGAGACCGAATCCGGAGCATTGGTTCATTTTTTACGGCTTAGCAGCGATATGGGGAACCGCAGATGCGGTTTGGCTTGTGCAAGTAAATGGTGTGTATATATTTTTTTCTTTTTCTCTCTTATTCTTCTTCTTTAGTTTTCATCTTGTTTAGTTTCATTATTAATTAATTACAATTTCGGTACATAGCTTCACGCTCTATCCCTAGCGGGGTAGTCAGAGAGAACGGAGCGCCAAACGCTGCGGTCCCTGCATATTTCTTTCGCCTCGTCCACTGTCATTAACCTCTTCATGCATGCTCTCCGGGGAGTCCTCATGCTTTTTACGTGACCTTCCTCCTGTATCTTGGATACTGTGTTTTCGAAAGTCAACCGAGGTCTCCCCTTACCTCTCTTACCACTCACTTTTTCATCATATATCTTTTTTACCATTCTTTCGTCACTCATTCTTTCGACGTGCCCAAACCATCTGAGCACGTTCTTCTTCATTCTTACTGTGACATCCTCACTGGTACCTACCATCCTGTGTACCTCTTCGTTGCGGATTCGGTCAGCTAAGCTGACTCCGCATATCCTTCGAAGAGATCGCATCTCCACAGCATTCATAATTTCGGTGACTCCATTCTGGAATATGTAAGTTACGTTATCTCTAATGGTTACAGCTAGCTAGTAGTTACAGCTAGTATTAATTAGTAGTATCCTAGTCATTCCGCTTAATAAATTATTTGTGGTATACTTTTCTTATAATGTTGAGTAGTCTATTATAATCTAAATAATAGATTCTACTACTTATCTAGAATTACGAAGTGTTCATTAGAGAAATTCTTTAGTATTAATAACTTACGGGTTTGCCTATGTTTATACATCTATTTGTCGTAATGTTTTATTGGTAATTAAAAAATATGTGGTGTTAACTCTTACATAACGTGTCGTCTCCTTATATCATAACCATTATAAATCGATTGGCAAGTGTTATTTTTATTTAGAATTCCTTTTTTGTAGCCACCTTTCTCTAAAAGCTATAAAATATATAAAAACTATTTTATTATTTCAGCTCTCTCTGGTATATTGTTCCCTGGTAACGAGGAGGCAGCTTATTCTAATTTTCGCTTGTGGGAGGCGACAGGCAGTGTGTTATCCTATGCGACCGCACCTTACCTCTGTGTTAGAACTAGGTAGATAAATATTATATAAATATTTTTAGTTCGTATATTTCTTATATTAAATAAAAAAATATAAGATTTAACATTATAAAAAACTGTCAAATGTTTTATTACAAAATTTTATTTGAGTCTTAATATTTTATGTATTCTTTTAAATTTCAATTAAAAAATAATATATTGTTCTACAATCTGAGATTTTGTGTAACTGCTTATTCTGAATACAATTGTACTATTAAAAAAATTATGCACGAATCACTGCTGTCAATGTATAAAACTATTACAATGATATTTTATTAAAATGTTTTCCTTTACAACCTCATAAAGGAAAGCGAAAAAGGGCTTTTATCGTTAGTGTAGTGTATTTTGTGTTACTCTAAAATACTCACTATATTTTGTTTTACTTTTTGAAGTTGTTACTTTATAAAATATTAATATGAACTTGAATATGGTACTAGTTATTATTTTTAAAGAGAAACTGCTTCCAAGACATACGTTAAAAATTTAATTATTTTATATACTTATAATTTTATGTTTGTTTGCAGGCTGTACATTTTGGCGGGTTTACTCATTTTAGGATTTTCTGGTTATTCGACAATCGAACTTATGGAATATCGAGTAAAACGACGTCACCATCAAGAGAGAAGCTTCGAACTCGTTTCTAGGAAGCCTGAAGAGGAATAAATGATATTTATAAACTAAAAAGGATGACGTAACATGTTCGCTTCGAATACTCCTACAATAAGCTTTGGAATATCCCCAGTGGCGTAGCCAGGTTTATTGTTATAAATATTTAATATTCTATCATTTTAGAGGTGCTTTGTTGAAACTGGCAAAAGAGCTTGGACTCTCTAGATTGGTAAAATATGAATTATGTAAATATCAAAATACTGAGTCAACTAAACGTTGTGAGAATCTAAGATTACCAAAACTAGGCTAAAAATTAAGTAATGAATAAAAGAAACCAGTAACGATGTCTTCATTATTCTGTCATAAGTCTATTCTATAATTGTAAGTAAATAATAAATTAATAATTAAAAAGAAACTTTTGAATAAATCATTGTTTTATTCTCTTCCACATAAATACTTAAGACGGATGTAACTTTATCCGGAATTATAACTAAAAAGCTTAAAATAAACTAAGTACTTAACATTTTCAAGTAAATTAACAAGTGACTAAAACCTTGTTATACACAAAAATAGTACAAATTCCAAACACGCCATTTTAATGCAGATTAGATAATGTCACAGATAATTGAAAACTAAAAACATTTTATTTTTAGTTAAAATAATAATTATATATAATTTCGTTAAGTATAATAGTAACATGCATTTATGATATTATAGCAATTCGGACGCAGATAATATAAGAGATACGCTAAACGGCAAGTAAAATGTTCTATTTTTCATATTATTAATTAATGTAGCGACCTTTGACGTATAGCGTATCACTGTTACTATCTTAAAATTAAAATGCTGCCACATTTAAGTGCAGTTGCATATAAATCTGAAATAACCAAACACTCAACATTCAAAAATAAAACATTAAGGTACTAAAAATTTATACAAACGTAAGTCACTGGTCCCTATAAAAGTACGTTAAACGAAACGAAACTTGCAAACTATATATAATTAGCTAGTAACAAATTCGTAATATCTTATATGCTATTATAATTGTATTATGATCCGATTAAAGCGTACAACCGTAATACTTTTGAAACAAAAATATATGTATATATCTGATATACAAACAGGAAGACATTGGGTAAGGCACGACTCATTCGTACAGAGGTTATTAGCACCTTTTATTTATTGATACGTTATACATGGATTTATATTATTATTACTTGAAAATGACATTTAAAAAATCTATTTTGCTTGTCATTCACATCGGTCTGGTTTTATTAAGCTTTAGGTACTATTATAAATTAATAATTATCTTCATCTTAAAGCATTAGCTTTTCTCACAAATTATTAGATTGAATAAAAAACAGTTGAAACATGTATATTGTTACAAATATACTATTTTGGCAATTAAGGAGATTACCACAGACATAAATTGTATTTTTCTAAAATATTCTTGTAATAATCTATATCTTATACAGATTAAAATAAAAATTAATATTTATCATTAAAAAAATTGGTCATATTTACAAACTTGAATATGTTTATAGGATTTTAAATGTATTATGCAATATATGAAATACTCAATTTATTTTTTACATAAAATATTAACTAAACGTAATCTCTACTAGAAATTACTTTACACTGTATGTTAATGAGCTTTATTCAGGTGTGGTGTAAATAAATGCTATTTATATACGTTATACAGTAATACGTGATAACTATAAATGTATGAATTATATATACAGATAGTTTGTAACTTTGAGACCCTGTAGTAGAATTAAGACGAAATTAGCCTCACATTCCGATATTATTACGATAAGACCGTTATTTACAAATAAATTTTATAACAATTTCAAATATTTATAGCAGGGTCTTTTAGCACCAAAATCAATTCGTTCACAAAGTTTTTGTATGTTTAACTGTACATTGAAATAAAAAAAATCATACCTAGAGTAAGTAAAAATAATATTCTACCGTACATCCGGAACGTCATCGTATTATTTTATAAGCATACAAAAACTTTTTCTTAGTATAATTAAAACGACACAACACATTTGGACGGCAACAATTTATTTACAACCCTAAGCCGCTGGATGCTCCCTAAGCGCCTCACATAACGTAACTAAATGCAAAATTATATTAGCGGGAAGACTAAAACAATCAAAATGACTAAATTTAGTTACGGAGTTACAACTAGTAAAGAAGGCGAATCAACTAAAAGTGAATAAAAATTTGAACTGGCATACCTATATAAGTACGATAGACATAGCATTGGACCCGAGTGGACAGTCTTGGTAACGCTCTCAAAATGAAGAAATTTTGAATTTTTAAATATACCATGCTTTAAGTAAGTCTTTAGGTCAACATTAAATCAAGGCAGTAGGTCTTTTTATATAAAATACGAAGTTTCATCTTATCAAGATCTTAAATTAAAAAAAAAAACACATATTACACGATTCATTCAAAACGAGCATCGTACATTATATACTTAAGACCTACTACGTAGAGGAAAGCATGTTGGAAGGCATTTACAAATAATAAAACTTTAACCTACGTTACTAATGTTTACAAATACAACCATTGCTATAATATTTTTTAGATTGCCTGATGTTCAGTCTAATATTAAATCTAGGAAGTTCTAACTAGGACTTGTAGTGTTGCTTCTTGGTTCTGACTTGAGCAGTTGTACCGTTAACTTTAGGCGTGATGGGCGTGGCTGTAGTAGACGTCGGTGGCGTCGCTGTCTGGCACTGGGCACAAGGTTCAAGTCTCCGTGCTACCACCGCGCGCAACTTGAGTGCTGGTCCTAACTTCATTTTGAGCATTCCTGTGAGATGCTCCTCAGTCAGCAGCGGCAGACCAGCTCCGTCAATCCTTTGCTCGCGGAAATTCTGTAAAGAAAAACAATATTGTAAATCCATTGTGAAGCACTGTACCCGTTATACAAGTATTGAGTGAAAAAATAAAAAGCGGCCATTATGTCGTAGCGGTACAAAATCAGGCTATAAACGTGATGGTTATGAGCTGGTTATATTCCCTTTCAGCTCTCGGGAGAATATATTATTTTCATTTTTCTCGCTCTGGTAACAAAACAAAGCTTTCGCCACTTAACACACAATTTCTCAAAAGACGGAAAATTGTGAACGTATAGTTTTAACACTAGTGGCACTTGCTAGGTATGTGAAGTGAAAAGAAAGCGGGATTTTTTAGAAATAAACACATATATCGTGAATTGTGTCATACTTTATTTAAGTTACAGAGGAAGATTAACGAGAAACCCTGAAAGATAGACACGGGCAATGTGTTCATAGTGATCCGATAAGTACAAAAGAATAAAATACAAAAATACCAAGGTATTATTGAACCTACTGAAAGGACTAAATAGTTGCACCATTTATCATTTAAAGTTCATCAAAACATGTCGTATATATTTAACTCTTAATAAAGCCTGTGTGAAACACAACAAGTTTTTACATTAATTGGCGGCCGACGAAATTACAATGCAAAAACCTATTATTTATTGTCTCAGAACAAGCTAAGTTTATCTTGCAAATGTTTTCGTATAATAATTTGCAAAGCAAATGGCCGTCGATGAAAAAAAAGCCTAAGTTCGTTTGGCAGGTTGTGGGAAGCTCCACTGAGTTTAAAAGTTTATTAGTGACCGGTTGAAGCCAGTGCACCTGTCGCCGTGTCACGCAGCAATACAACGCGAACGATTGTTCTTGAGACTTTGAGAGTTGGGAGTTGTATATATTGAAATATTTACGATGGACTATAATATGTACCTACATACATATACTCGTGTAAACAATACACACACAATTAAATAACTTTTTTAATTTTTGATTGTAATTAATATTAAGACAACGGATTTATGTAATAACGAAAGATTAACGAGACGAGATTAACGAGAAATTTTGCATTATAAAAAGTACACCTAAACGCTACAACTACCCACTTAAAAGTGGGTGTCGCAGTAGACATTAACTGGATAAAGTTTAAAATAAAATGTTTTCACGCTGATTGACGCATGGTGTGTAAACTAGGCGCTGCGAATCGCAAGTATCAAAATGATTCGTTGCTGTTATCTTGGGTCGCGGCCGCAGCGTCCAGCGACCTGTCATCTCCGCGGAAACGTTGACAAAAAGCGAGCCGCCTACGTGACGTCCTGTGCCCCCTCGCGTCTCGATCACCCCCCGCGATCTCCTGCAGCCTCACCCGAACATCTTAGCGTTTGACCACTTTTTACCGCGCGACATTTGCCCGGAGTTCGATCCGTGTCATACGACTTATTCCTTTTTTTACAATACGCCGAGCCTTCAATTATTTTATTTTTTAATTTTATACGGCTTCGAGAAATGAGCGGGCAGCCGTCGAGCGGTAAAAAGTGATGGCGCATAAAAAAGCCTATGAATAATTAAAGTGAGATAGCTAGTAGCTAGTTCATGGGAACGGAATTATTTAGTGGCAGTGGCAGCGACAGCTCGCCGGCGCCCGCTGCTTGCGTTGAAGGACAGGTCAATTTGCAGGCGTCATTTTGCTCCTGTAGCTTCTACTTTTAACTTTCGTATTACGTTTTTAGAATAGCATAGATCCTTCTTAAAAGTATATTTAAAAGGGTCCTACAAATATTATCTTGCTCAGTTAACCTTGATGCGGATAGTACAGACAAGGTTTAAGGGCATATTTAAATTTAATTGGGGTTACGAAGACGTAAAATCGTTTCGGGTCTGTAATGCGCGTGCCCTGGGGTCAGGAGTGACCTGTGCTCGACTAAACGAACAGAAATGATATTAGAGAAAATTGTTTAATTGGGGATCAAATTACGGGTTCCAGGAATGGTCTTGGCCTAAATTTGTATTGATTGTAAATAAAACAAGACACAAATGTTTCGTAAAAATATAGGATAAATATACGTTATATACTATATTTTTTGGAATATTTGATATCATTGATAGTTAATATTTGATAGTTCTCTTAAGCAATTATAGATATGGATGTTCCTTGACTTGTATTAATTAGTTTATGAGACCAGATCGTTTTGAGTTATATTGCAAAATAACACCCCTTAAAATAGGTTACTATTAATAGAAAAATGTTGCCCTTCATACTCCAATATTGCAGTAAATAATTACCTACGCCAGTAATTTCCATCCCTGACGGCGAGTCATAAGTTAAAACACATGGGAGAAGCGGTACACTTACGAAGGCCGTATAGTTAGCGAAGTATAGGCGGCTGTATCGCCTGTGGCCATGAACCGATGTTTAAATTGCGCCGTGAAGGCACAGCAGCCGCATCCCGCGAACAGGTTGTGAGGGAGCAAAAAAGGTTAAAGTATGTTCCTGGAGGTCGGGCGGGGGTCGGCGGGGGGTGGCTGGAGCGCGGCGGGGCCAGCGGGGTAATGACAGGGGCGGCGGCGCCCGCGGCGGCTACCGCGCAAATTGATGCTTGCGCCCTCTGTGAAACCTTTGCTCCCGGCTAGTGATGTGCCACTCGATAATTTAAGCTCCGAGCTCGTTTGCAGGCAGGTGCGCGAGGCAGAGTCTCGGAGTGCACGATGTTTATTGATAAATCTTTTCTTGGTTAGTGGTTAGCTTTAATACTTTATAGGATCATCGTAATAAAAACTAACAAGAGAATGTTTTTCAATTTCATACTCTCATATGTTTCCAGAACGGAAATTATTCACACAATTATTAATACAATAATTTTATATAATTGATAAATTTACGAGTGAGTAAGCATAGGAAAGAAGAGCAACTTCTAATTATAATTTACATTCGCGCAAGGTGCCAATTATAATAATGGTTATCGACATCGATAAAAATAGAACGCATCACCATGGCACGCATTACACCATAAAGATTGCTATTAAGTTTAAAGCATGAACGTAGCTTATATTTAGAGCTGACGGTTGGCGGCTGTACGCTCGATAATAATTACATCCGAGATGGTCGCCATTCTTCGTCTTTTTTTAAGAGATGGTTTTAAGGGGTCATGGGAGGTATTTCTATGTTATGGTTGTTTTTGAATTTTTGTTGCGCTTTCTAACTTTTACTTGCCTTTCTATTAAAATTTCGGTATATACTGCCACACGATGCTACTGATTGAAGTTGATAAGCTATTACACAAAATTATCTACAAAGTACTTGTTCTAGAATGTGCTGAATCACGTAGCTACTTTTTCTTATAATGAAAGTCGGCAAGAGCAAGTAACTAAAAACTTGCAGCCACTATAAGGACCTTAGATATAAAAAGTTTGTTGACTTCACATATTTATAGACACATATGTGCATGAACATGTTTGTTAAGTACCTAAGTCAGTAAAATTAAGATGTGTAAAATACTATTTTAAGTTTCGTTATTTTGTAATTATTTTAATTACTACTAATTAAATTTTATTTTGAAAAAAAAAAATACTACCAATAATATAATTAAGAAGTATTACAAATAATACAAAAAAAAGAATAATAAAATAATATGAAGAAGAATAATAATCACGAAATAATTACACACAAATCAAAGATTAACTTTACTATATCGTACATTCTGAAGACATTGTAGCAGTTAGTAATCGAAGTTGTAATAAAAATATAACAAGAGCCTGTTACTATGACCCGAGATATCTCTTACCTCATTCCTTTTATAATAGAAAGCTTATCTTGGGCATGAAGAAGCAAAAAGCTTCTACATAATTGGAAAATAGCCTGCCGCCGGTCAGTGGGTGTGGCGAGCACTTCTATCGGTGGTGCGAGACAGAACGGGGAAAAGCTACAGGCGTGAAAGAGATAAAGATATGCGCATACGCAGGTGGGTGGGGCATTTCCACCCGAGAGGCGACGATTTCGCCCGAGCGAGCATTCCGAATCCGCCCAATGGATGTGCATATCGAGGCACTTTACTTGACCTCCAAGCTGTCTCTTCGACTCTATTAACAACAATGTTTCGATAGGTCAAAGTATTTTGGTTGATGGACAATAAAGATCGAAATAGAACGGTTATTTCTTTTGATATGATTTAGGCGTTGTTTATGATTTAATAGTGGGTGGTTAAGAATTTTGTATTGAAGTCCATTATGCCGTTGTGCTAATAAATACGTATTAAGATCTGTCATTTGATTTACAAATATTATGTAGAGTATAATTTGATAACTAGTTTATGTGTTTTTATTGGCTATATTATATAATGACAGAAAAATCCCAACTAGTAGTTTAATAATTAGAGTTCGAGTGGACTAAAACTAGAAATCGTGGGTTCAATCCTAACCTTATGTGTATTTGTGGGTAGTAATTTATTGAGTTATGTATATGTTTAAAGATATATTTTTATTCGCTGTCTGTCTCAGTGATGAATTATGTATAATATTATTGATTCATTTTTTATTATAATAAAGTATTAGGCAATTTATATTTAAGTTTTTGTCCATTTGAACTAGAGGGGATTTTTTTCATATAAATATCAATCGTAAAAAAAAAACATTTCGGTAGAGATTAGAAACTTTAATTATCGGGGTAACATTTCTCGTAAGCTTATAACAATCCTACGCACTCTCAAGGCAGGCAGCTAATTGATTTAGTCCGTTGAAGTTCAAATTAACCGCAGGGTCAGCTTATTTAGTGCGCACAGTTAATAGCTTGCGTTTGCGTTAGATACCTTTTGGTTACATCGTTTGCGGTACAAGATCACATTATTTATAATTGAAATATTCTAGAGATTAAATGATATAAACTAAGAAGTAATACTGATATAAACTAAGAAGTAATACTTGCATGAAAATGTATATATGTTCACCTACTATGTTGTAATTGAGAGGAGTAATTATAATT
The DNA here is from genome assembly GCA_037178615.1 of Dione vanillae. Lineage (NCBI taxonomy): Eukaryota > Metazoa > Arthropoda > Insecta > Lepidoptera > Nymphalidae > Dione > Dione vanillae. The sequence continues at coordinate 2,421,864 of JAZFAU010000138.1, read as the reverse complement.
TATATATATTTAACATAGAGGTACAATTTATTTTTCAATTATTGTTTACATTTGTAACGCCACTGTTTCTAACAAAAAAAATTTAATACAACATATAAATATAAAGTAAATATTTTTAGTAATAATTAAAGAAAAAAAAAATACAAAAATATAAAATACATAATTTATTTTCACTTTACACCATCCTATGAAAGTGTACACCGTTAAGTTAAGTAAACAGTGCAGTGCGTTTAGCCGTAGGCCAAGTTGAGATCAATAGTTTATTGCTGACGCTACACAGTTATTTCTGCGAACAAATGATTTGTAATGGTCATGATAATGCTGTGTGTAATTCCCTCCACTGTGAATAATGCAATACTTACTACTATGGTAACTTCAATTTTAAGAACAAATATATGTTGTTTTTTTTTTGAAAAATATGAAAGGCTTCTAAATTTAACTACACGAAATCTTAAGATTTTCATGTACTAATTTAATGATATCGATTAAAATATCGATTATAATGAAATAAACGAAATATCTATATTTTGTAAGACGTTGTGAAGCGGCTAGGGCGTGCCGGAAAACAATCTTCGCATCATCATCTAGATGTTATCATGGCTCGTGCTAGGTTGCTTTTAACTGGAAATAGTGATGTACTTTGTTAAGAAACAATATTTTCTACTAAAACCACGATGTCGTCTTAAAAAACTAAATAATCTAAAAATTGTCATTACATTTAAATCATATATAAATTCAACAATTAATTTTATTAAAATGGGAACAAAATTTTTAAAATTTTCATCGTTATAAACAAATTTTAATTTATCAATACATGAGTAAAACAAAATGTATTTTTTCATACAATTCAAGAAATGACATTTGCAACGTCGGTCTATAATAATCGTATAAACAATCGCACCACTAGTGTTGAGTAGCGGTCGCGTGCCGCCGCTCTCGTGAGTCGAGAGCGCGCAGACACTTGATACCGCTCCGCACGAGCGATCATTATCACGCCCAACTTTGCCATATTTCCTTACTAAACATACATTACGTAAAGGAGCTATCGTAATTTGTATTTTTTTTATCTTTACGTATTTCTCTCCTTTTTAAGTGTAGTGGGTAGGGAAATGCATTAGAAAGCTTACTACATTTTTCACTTATTTTAGACTTGTATGACCTAAAATTTCATATTACTCACTTTCATCGGTAATGTTTGTTTGCAATTTACATGTAATTAGCATCTGCATTGAGACGGTATTATTTATTATAATCATTTTCTCTTACATTCTTATAATATCATTATTATTGTCACATTTCTAAAATCGATTAAGTCTAATGACGTCGCGTGCCGCGGTGATAGCGGGAAGGAAGCGCGATCACTCGATATGACGCGACATGAGCGATCTTTATCTGGTCCGTTTTGCTATCATTTTTACTGTTCTAACAATAGTTTTCGATTATTGTAAGTTTTACTATATTTATTATTATTAATAATAATAATTGCTGAAAAGGATCAATAATCTAATAACAATACGCCTTCGTGGTGTAGAGGGTCGGCGTCAGACTGTAAACGACCACAATCGACCCGCAACCATGTCGATTTCAACTAGGAGAAATGATTAGTACTAAAATTAGTTTCATTTCCGCGCTCTTGTAGATCTAGCGCAACAACAAATTCGAAAATCTCAACACACCTAGTGTTGTATACATTTATATGAGGGAAAAGCTTAAAATTTAAAAATAATTATTACAATGAATTATAAATAAAAACCATAGTGACTAGTTCTAGTATTTAGACGTACACTATATATAAATACCACAGATAACATTCCCCATTAGGCATTTGCAATAAAATAAACAACCTTTAAACCGCATTGTTACGTAAAATGTAGAACAAAATCTATCCAACCTATTGCAAAGATTGGCTAAGCCAAATGAGTAATTCACCTTTTACGCACATACGCAGGCCGCAACTGCTTGCCTATACTTTATAGTCGCTGTTAGAAACTTGTAAGGCAGTGTTCTACCTCGGCGATCCGATATTCCCATTAGTGAGCGAATGTACTACATTAATGGGGTAAGCTAACATTGATAGCGATTTAGTAAACAGTTTTCTCTGAAATCCCGTAGGCAGTGGAGTTACGAGTAGAATGTCGATGCGTGTTGACTAGTGTTTGGTGGGAAATTGTTGTTAAACCGTTGCCAATGCTTCCCAAGTTATTCATTGGGTTAAAAAGATAAAAGCATTGCTATTTAAAATGCACAGAATATATCGTATTATTTATTTTAATCAGGCTCTGGACCATTATGAATAATAAAATAAATAGTTAACGGAGTACAAGGCCATTTGTCTGTGCTGCTCTTATCGAAATAATTTCTAAACTATCAGATGGAAACAGCTGGAACAATAGCACCGGCGTACGCTGAACGGTGAGCAAGAACACTATCAGGGAATTTATTCGCAGATTTAGATAACGTGTTTATCTTTATTAAGAGCATGTTAAGTAAGACAATAAATTAGTCCCGAGTATAGATTGCATTATAACCGGGGTTATTAGAGCCTGCATTTATCCGATAAGTAGTGGTGAGGCGGAATTCATGGGCCTTATAAGGTGTATGCGGATACGCTTCTAAGGTGACCATAATCGTAACAAACGTTTGAAGTCTTATCGTACAGGACACAATTATGAATGAACTTACTGCGTTATGACGAGCATAGGAATTAGTAATATTTTGTATATTATATGCTTGCTTCATCAATTACTAGTAGATTTTACTTAGTTAAAACACTGCAATAATAAATCCAGCGGAGGAATGACGTATAGAATGGATTTTCCGCTCCATTTAAGGAATCATCGTTGCATTTACGAAGAAAGAATGTATACGATAAACAGAGAATATACCTTTTAAAAAGCATTCAAGTATAATATTTTATATTGTTAATTAACAACCAATAGTAATAATTAATCGTTAAATTATTCTATTAGGTTTCGAGTATGGTACTGGTCACTGTGTAGCCTGATATGGTTAGTTAGTCATATCTCAAAGCTCCTACATAATTATGTGTACGTTTGTTTGTTCATTCGTTTGTTTACAATTCGTGAATATGCATGAGCTGCAGAGCTATCGCGACTCTTGTCTTACGCGTTTACAACTGTTACATTGTGTTATGACGAGGTGCTTTTATTTATATACTCTCTATACTAAAAGTTTGTAAAATTATTGCAAAATAATAAATATGAAAGATCGAACCCGTTGATGTCTAATCTATGGAGAAAATATTTTGAAATTTCCCAAGTTAAGCGAAACAGTGGCCAGCGGTTCAATTTAGTCGTGAAAGTATCACTATTATCGCCCATATATCTTATCTGTCCTAATCTATAACTACTCTATGATCAGGCAATAGTCGTTAAGTCCCGGGCTCTCTGAGCTGACAGCTAGGAAATATTACGAATCACCTTTTAGGGGTGAAACAGTCTGTAAATCTGGTCGGTCCACCCACTAAAGAAATTACGCACGCCGTATTTTCAACTCTATAACTAAAATGTAATAGAGCGATAGATGTTTGGGTCTCGTGTCGGTGAACTGATGCTATCGCCACATTCGACTCTTTGTGGTGTCGCAGACGGTAAATGAGGTGCAGTCGGCCAGCCATTTTGATTGTAGAACGCTGATAATTGTATCGTTTTACAATTTCAAATTACGGTGAAGGTATATTGCTTCGATGTTGGGTCAAAGCTTTAAGTGATGGATGTAAGCGCCAGACGTAAGTAGAAACGTAAGACATATTTAAAACGGCCAAAACTGATGTAACACCCAAAAATTATCTTATACAATCTAACTCGAAAAACAGATAAGCTATTAAATATACTTTAAATATTATAATAAAGAGAATATAGAAACAAACACAGTTGATCTCAATACATCGAATTATAAGTCATCATAACGCTATCAGACAAAACCGCGGCTCGCTACGCAAAACAATTTGAAAGCAACGGAAAAACACACAAACGCCGCGTCGGGCAAACAACAAAACTTATTACACGTGGGGCCACAATCACGGTGTTTCCTTTTACAGTCGACCGGTCGACATCCGGCCGGTAAACGGAATCGAGTAGGCCAACCAAGCATCGTAGCCGAGATCTCTCTTTAATTATATTGTTATGTCGATCGGGCGAGGTCGTGAGGTTACATAAAATAGATTATCTTTATACGATGCAAGCTGCCGCTTTGTGAATAGCCCCTTTCATATCTGCTATATCAAATTCTTTTTTGGGAACCGAAACGCCCGCGGTCATTATCGCTGGAACACGGTTGATTGCTTTTTTGTAATTTCTTAAACATTTGCTTTGTCCATCTACAATTGATTCACTGTTCTTTTAGTTGTATCATTTAAATTTATATAATAATGTTAAATTAGGTGTATTTTAAAATATTAGTCAAAAATCAAATTATAGCGTGGTATATAAGCACTTACAGTATAATTTTAAGTACGTATACGGTATAATTTTATAAACCGATGTAGGATTACAAAAAATAAACAAGATTTATTAATGTTAAATATAATATAAAAGTATTTTTAAACATTACTATATTATATGAGTATATATAAATACTAACTTAAATTTAATTTGATAAAGTTAATTTTATAATAGAAAAACAATAATCAACTCGATAAGGGTCTCTATTAACATAGTAGAAAGCGATGAAACCTTACGAAGCAATTTTTCATATAAAATCCAAGTTACTTAACGTATTACTTGAAATAAGTTTAATTAAGTACTGGTACGGTGCTATTACCTGAAACACGGTTTCGGAGATTACAAAATTGATCTAACAGAGACCGATGTCGTCAACCATTTGTTCTGCTCGTGATGATGCCATTATCTCACTTTCTACTTGTGACGAGTGACGACATAATTGCATCTATCTCATACGTCTAAAGTATACTGAGACACGTCTGTATTGAGTTATATGTGTACTGACTGGAAAATCGACCTACATATTTTCAATTGTACTAAGTTAAAAAACAAACCACAGCTACTTGTAATTATATACGCTACATAAAAATAATTCATTTTATTGTTTAAGTCATTGTTCCCGTGACATTACTAAAGGGAAATTTATCCTTTGGTTAAAAAAAACAGATTTGCAGTGTAATGAAACGGTATATAATAAGGCTAAAAAAAATTTGTTTCCTTAATTTTTTTTATTAATAAATTACATAAAATCTCATTTATATTCATTTTCTAAAATTCGCCACAGCTAAATAATTTTAACAAAACCCAAATCTGATGGAAATGTAGCTATTTTAATATAGTTATCACTTTTTACTTTGTAGTGACATTTAAATTGTAAATAAATCTACCAAACTGGGGAAAAGTTCAACATAACGTATTAAAAGTATTATTATAGTAGTATATAGGTAATAAATAAAATATTATGTATGTGAGTATTAATTAAAAACTTAAAATTCTTTAATTCAATTTACATAAAAACAATAACAATAGATATTTAGCAATTCGAATAACAATAATTACCAATGTATACTAAAAACACACATTTTATTATCTATGGACAATACTCTAAAGTCTGTGTGATGATCTAGCAGAAAATGGTAAATAAATATTTTATTTAATCTGTCTATAACAAATCAGCACTTGCTTGCACATGGACCACACGTGCGAAGTCGAGAGTGACAGCAGGTATGAAAACAAACTCGTTCTAAGTGCGGTCACTAATCCCGCCAACAGCTACAGCCGGAGGCGCGAAAATAGCACCATACAATAATTTAATATTTTCGTTCCCGGCCCAGTTTAAGTGCTACTTCTAGTTCCGCTAACGAATACGCAATTACTTTAAATGGACGAAAAGTCGAGTGTTTGTGTTTGTTTTAACATTAGGTTTTTCCTGCACACTCTCTGTATAAAGAAAAAAAAAATACTCCAAAAAAATAATACAAAAAAACAACCAAACCCCAAACATTAAAATTAAATATTTCCATTTGTGAGGTCAAATAATAACAATGAAGCACCTTTAATTGGCGATCATATAGATCGAAATAACACAAAAATCTTGAAAGATGAGAGAAAATAAAAAAGAAAAACAAAAACCTATAATTTGCCGATTGTTTATCTGTGGTCCATTGATCCACAATTAAGTGCCGCGGGCCAGCGGCGCGGCGACCTCGCATACTTCCATTTGACATTTAGACCCGAATGACCTTTTATCTATTTTGGGGTCCGCCCGACTCCTACGATGAATTATTATTCATCACATTACCTCTGGCTCGAGACCTACCCACGTTTCGCCTACACTCTCTACACAAACATACAAACGGACCAGACGAACTAGATCTTACATTTATTCCTTACTTTATTGTTGCAACCTTTTCGTTATTGGTATGTTATTTGATATTTAGTATATATAATACTATGGTATTATAAGAAAACTATGGTATTATGGTATTATTACCATAATATTGTTCTGATACGACAGTATATCATATTCTTATTAATGTATTCATAGTAAAGTCATAATTTTTAGTCCAATAACAAAAAATAAAAACGACGAGTACGTAATAAATTATATTATACTCTAAGTTAATTTTTCACCATAGAAAAATTCCACTAGTCTTAATCAATTTATCTTGTCCACAAATCGTGTTAAGTTAAATTGTGTATGAACGAAATCGACCAATAATAAGCCGCTGAGTGCGTACTTCAGTAAAATGATTACTTAATGACACCACGATACGTTTGATACTGTAATGACTTCATTCTTGCCACAAAATGTAACCGTTAAATTACATTTGAACAACGTGAATGGCTCACTTCTCTTACTTTCTCCGCGTGGCAATTATATTAGCCCTCTTAGTGTAATTACTTTGAAATTGATAAAAAACACACAAGGCAAATAATTTACTATTTTCTATTATATGAACATATAACATATTATGAAAGCAGCTTTAACTTTGCTGGGTAGCAACTAGCAATATACGTGTAAATAGGTACAAAATAAAGCTTTACTGTGACAAGTGAACATAACATAGCAAGATTTAAAGTACCAGTGCTTTTCAGAAAAGGCTAAACAAAGAGAAAGAAAGATAAATATTTAAAACATCCATAGAGATGTTGATACATATATGTGAATATAGACTATTTAATTTTTACTATTTTGTAGCGGTTTGTACTACATAACTAAAATCTAACACAAAATAGAAATATTATTTTAATTATATTAAAAACGATCGGTATATTTTTAGTCTTAAACATCCAATAACATTAATCATGGAAAGTGACTGACTCACTAAATGATAAATACATTAGATAGTGTAAGTTCATTATGCAAAACAAGCAAAAACCCGGGAAGCTGCGGACTTTTGATTATAACGACGTGCAAGTTTACAGTTAGTTTCCTCAACTTTAAATTAAGTTAGTAAATTAAAAATGTTAACGTCAGAGACAGTTTATTATTTATTATCATAGGAAGTCTAGGCAATAAATTATCAAGTAGCATAGCTGCAGCTAGGGGGTTAGAAAGCTATCCGTCCATTAGGCGAGCCAGTGTGTCATTAGCCGGCCATATTTTTACCCGTTAGTTGCAACCTGACGGAAAAAATATAATAAACGAGGACACTTTTCAGATTTTAATTGCACGACCTGAAGGTAGTCTTTAAAATGATATTTTATAGTCATTTAGTATTTTTTAAAAACCTTAAAAATACTTAACAGTATAAAAAGTCATCAATTTTAAAGTTTAAAAATCTATAAAACAATATTTATAAATTTATTTTAACAATTTCACAGTATAAAAAGGTATATATTTGAAGTGCGCAAGCCAGTGCACCGCCGGCGGGCGCACGCGCCGATGTTAGATTAGGTCCCAATAAACGTGCCCGCTGCAACCTATAACGGCACGCTTTATTGCCTGCTAAGGTCGCTGTAGCTCATCGTACACTCACTATCTAGTATACGAGTATAACAACTGGAAACTAGAGTTACTGTCTGCGGTATTGATAACAGTTAGTGTTAATGTGTAGAGGCCAGCCTTGTGAATAGTATTTCAAAAGGAGCTTTCTTTATGAAATTATGTTTAAGTGCTATTTCTCTGATATATAAAACGATATATAAAATATACGTTAACACATAAGTAAAATAAACATGTATAAAATAAAGATACTGTTTAATGATATGGTAGAATATATTAATAAGAACATTATGAGGCATTTTAATTGCTAATTTCAAATTCTTATGGATATTTTTTACTAATTATCAAGTGTAAAATGAGAGGAACTATCATAATTACAATTAAAAAATCATGTAAATAAATAATAAAGCAAAATATATAAATATATAACCACTGACTCGAACTTCCTGTTTGTTATCATTTCATTTCCGATTCTTTATGTAGTAGTCGTTTCCGAGTTGGTTACATAATCATTTAAGTATAATCTTGATGAAAGTCACACCTTTCATTTACGATTGTATAAAGGGCAGATATAGTAAGTTCACATCTTTTTAAAATTTTTATTGTATTTTAAAGTATTGAAACATACATATTTTATTTTTATAGAAAATATATAGTTTTTTATAACAATTTGCAATATCAAAGGTTCCACATACATACGTATGCTCTTTCTCTACTCTCTACAGTAATCGCGATACTTATACTTTTGATTTTATATCCAATCGAGGGTCACAAATATCTATGTAAACTTGCCAATAAAATAAATAATAATAATAAGTGTACAGACACGTTATAAAAACATTAGATACCATCAATTCTATTAAGACAAGCAAAAGCCTGAAAATTCATTATTTGAACGTCCCCACTGGGATCAAAAATTTACAAATAGTAAATATTCTTATTCAAATTCAAAATTAAAACAGCTATATTTAAAATAATATAATTTAAGTCTACACAAAAGCACATATAAAACTTTGTAAACAATAAAACAGTTAGACCTTTCACTAAGGGCTCAATAATTAAGGGCTGGCAAGACGGCCACAAATCCCGCAGAAATAACCGTCTTTTACTAACACTCCGCAATCAGAGACATTTTACTGACGATATTACACTAGTTACTATTATAAATTATTTGTATTGCCCTCCTCTGGTATCATTACGCTTAGTGGGTGGCTTGGGCTCGAGTTAATGATGACTGTTGCATCGTGTCGTAATTTCATTAAAATAAGATCATGGCATAGATAAAATTTTTCTCTTTAACAAATTTATTAAATTAATATTTTTTATTGTGAAAATAAAAAAGTTAGATATTGATTACCAATGATTAACTGATGAGGGTATATATTTTGTTATGTAATATGATTTTGTTTCAATTAAGACGCCATTTGTATTTAAATAAGCTTAAATTATATGTCAATTAAATTTTCTACTAATATAATTTATAGCATATAAAAAGTATTAAAATATCTAAAACTTGTTGTTTATACCATTTATAGCGTTTGGGAACTAAATAGAGATGGCTGTAGTGAATGTCCACATGATGTTTATAAATTTAAATTTCCCTTAAAAGAGTATTTACTTTACTTATTTTTTTTCAGTTTCTCTAGTCATAGAAAAAATTACAAATAATAATACAGAATAGACAGGTATACTACGATAACACATTTAGTCCGCAGTTTTATTCGATTTGACAAAAACTTAATGGAAAGTTAATTATAATTTATATATTAGTGGCAGAACACTACCCCGCGCTTTGTCTATAAGAGTGTGAAATGAAAATAATAAGAAACCCCGAAATCCGATACCTAATAGTGTGGCCTAATAGTTTGGGAACAATTGACAGCAACAAAAATAATAATGTATAATGTAAATGTAAATTTAAATTTAAATACGACTATATATTTAGTAACTAAAGTGTTTCTATATAGATTACAAAAAGAAAATACAATAATATTTTACAATTCACTTCTTAAATAAACTAAAGCCGACCAAGCAATTTTCAAAGACAAATGCACAAGGGTATATTGAAAGGGAATGTCGATTGCTATGGAATATCATAAGTCAGGTAGACACCCACCCACAGCGGTGCGTGCGCGGTGGACTGTAAAATTGGATTTAAAATTATTGTAATATCAACGTTAGAGAATGTGAAGTTTCAGATTTTTGTAAAATTAATATAATAAAAGGTGAAGCAACATTTTAAACGAAGCGAAATTTTTGCAATGTTATCAGATAGTACTGAAAAAAAGAGAAAGATGTCTTTATCTTAACTATTACTAATTTAGACTTTTTTGATTATATTTACTAACTGTAGGTAATCATAATATCGTCCTATATGTGTCTAATCGGTATTGGCTTTGCACAAATTCTGAATTGCATTAAAATACTCTTGGTATGACCATAAAATCATTAAATTACTATATCAATTGCATTAAATTCTGTGACAGGCAGCAATCTTAAATAATTGACCGGCGACTACACGCGGCGTACTTGTTACGTACAAGAGCGGAATCCAAATGAAGCGAGGACCTGAGTGCTTTTGCAACGACATGCAAATCTTACCGCTACCACTGTTTCTCGACAGCTTTGGCACTTTTCACTTTCATAATGATATACGTGTGATTTATGAAAGTAGCTGTGATTATGAAAAATTAGAGTAAATATAACTTTAATCGTTTCAAGTTTCATTTTTACTGAAGAAAAAAGCAAATAATACATATTTATGTGTTATTAAACATTTTCAGTTGGCTATTGTTAAATAAACAATCTTGTGATACGAAATAACTAAACTGTGACCCTTGCATCAGTGACAATTTACTTCAATTAAATATCATTAATAGTTCTAATCTAATTAGTATGCACGATGGCTGCTGTCCACGTCGACTTAATTAAATATCAGCGACTGTTAGATTCAATTATGTAATCGCCAGAGAAAATCCAGGCTTCGATAGTCAGATAGCTAGCTGTCCAGGCAGGTGATCGTGACAAGTTCCTATATAAATACTGCAGTACATAACTATTACAACAGCATATACAGTGATTTAACAGTGAGGCTACCTATATAAATAAATTATTGCTACACTTTCTTGGTTTCATAATCAAAATAATGTATTTAATAAAATATATAACTTAATGCTTTTTTGAAAGTCTTTATTACACAAGTGATAGCATGTAAAAGGTCAAAACGATATAATAAATATATTCATTTGGACTAGTTGTACTAATAGATGGTTTGAATAACGAGCTAGTTCGAGATAAACTCGTCTCACCGGCGACAGATGTCACGACGCGGACAAATGATAGTGGTACTGATACCGGCTCCAAGGATTATCATACGCTCAGTCAAACGTGTTTACGCTATATGTACCTCCTAAGTTAATATGAAACATTATTGCGATGATCTAAATATGGTCAGATTGAACTGTAAGGAAATTTATATATTACAACTTTGATAAATTATTTATTAGTACGTACACACATATATAACGAAAATAACAATAATATTTTCACAAAAAAAAACCAAAAGTATATCAAACTTTAGTGAAATAATCATGTTTAAAGAATAACTGAAAAATTTACTTGTATATCAGCTTGAAAAGAATACATGCAGTACTATAAAAATAAATGCATCATTACAGCTACGTGAAAGCCAGCGCAGGAAGGACTAACAGTCAAAATTAACGGACATTACATATACCAACTTCGGGGAACAACGGTTAGTGTCGAAAAAACTTGGTGCCTACCAACGGGTTTCTTCTTCAAGCATTAAGTGTTATTTTTTCAAAGAATTTTTCGCAGGGTCAGCGTTTCAGGATGAAGGTAAATGGAGAATGTGACATTTATATTGCTGTAATGGTATCTAAAGTGTTCGCAGAAAGGATTGCCATGGAATGCTTTATTGTGCGACATCTCACCTAACAAATACTCTGATGTTATCGTAACTTTTATATTTTGCAAATGGCTAGTTGTTATGTAAGTGACAGTGGTACTTGACTAGGTATTCGTTTCAAAAATTCTTCGTAATATTTTCTTTATATTTAAAAGACCTTCGATTTCCTTGTCTAGTTTAGACCAAATTAGTTATTATAATTTCAATATAGAAATTTTCTCTATCTCTTTTAATAATTCTGTTTCCAATAATAAATAGTGTAACAATAGTTTCCAATACTTTGACCACCTACAAAAGCTTTACGTTTCACATTAAGACGGCTTAAAATAGTAATCATTGCAACAATCGAGCGGACCTCTCAGATATGCTATAATAAAAAAACTGCACCAGGAAACGCGCGACAAAGACATTATGATATCCAACGGCGAGTGCTAAAAACGACCTTATATCTATATTACTAAGGCGACGACACACGCTGTCGGTTCTAGCTGTACTTTCGACGTTGACATTCTTAGATTGAAAGGTCGCAAACTGGTCCGGCATTACTGTGATTACGGTAGATGGCGGCGGATTGGCCATCTGCTAAGATTGGCATTCATTATGGCACGCGTCCTGCAGTTTCCACCCGACGCGAGTAATTTCCTCTCAATGATTGTGAAGAGCGTGAAATGACACAGTCATCTGGCGCGTGGTGTTGATAGATTTAGCTTTTGCATTTTGATTTCGATTTGTTCGAGATTAGATGGAGGCAAGTAAATAATTTGACGTAATGGACAGTTGTACTGTTGAGGTGCAATTGTGGTATATTTTATTTGTGGAAGTAAAGAATTGTATACAAAAATGCACCTTGTGCACATAATATTGTATTATTTTAGTAAAAGAATATTCAGAGTAAGTAGTTCAGTATTATTTTTAATTATAAAAGTACTATAAATATGGTAATATGCGAAACAAAACAGATTAAGTAATCTTTTAACTTGAATAATTAATTGAAATATATTGCAATTTAGTAAAAACTACACGTATTATTAAAGATATTATTGTAAGATCAATGCAGTAATAGAGCCGATATTTTCTAGCTTATGGATTGAAATCATGATAAAATATTTTAAAAGAATATCCTTATCAATATGCATAATAGTATGATACAAAATATAAAAATAATTCAATAAGAATACATAACAAGCTTCTGAAACTTCAGAGGAATTTAAAATATAACATATTGTACATGATAAAGTAGAAGACAGTCGAATGCATCGACTATTGGCAATACTGGCCATAGAAAACGAGGTTCGAAACGTGATACCATCTCGCAGCTATCTTCTCATCTAGACAACTCAATTTAAATAGGCGCTGCCTGCAATGAACTATATTAAAGGTTTTGAACTCCTGTATAAATTATATTCAACAAATTTTATATAAAAAAAAAAATACACAATATAAAATAGATCTAAAGACAAGACAATGCAATAGATATCGTCAATTGTCGTAGCGATAAGTATGAAAAATGAATGAAGTCTTTTCAATGGATAAGGCATTAGTCATGTCGAATTTTGACGTTCACAAACACACATAAAAATATCTTTTTTTAGTGCTACAAAAAAGATAACATAATATAATTGTATGTTGATTAAAATAAATACCAAATTTAATTACATATACTAAACGTATAATTAAGCTAATGAGTTAAAACTTAATAATATATTAAATGCAATATTGGCACAGCAAACATGGCAAAGAGGTAGATAGCATCTGGCCGCTATCTGCTCATCTCGACATCTCTATTTAAATCCAGCTTCCAGTGAGCTAAATTAAATGCTCCGTAACAAAATTAAACTCCTCCCGTTTGGGATATAAATTGACAGGCAATGCGGTTATAAACGCAGTCGCTTTATATGGCTGGCCACTCAATTATGTTACCGATATTACTTTGTGTATGTTGTTTGTATGGAAATGAATGTTTCGTAATGTGTATAAAAGAAGCGGGCAAAGTTGGTATATTGAATGGATATATTAAGACTTACATACATTGTCACAGCTGACACTACAGTAGGGCTGTACTGTGCTGTTTGTTTGTACGCGGTGATTAGGAGTTCAAAGCCCAATTGAGGGGAATATTAGTAAAATTATTAGAAATTCTTGTCTATCTTTGTTGGTTAATTATACTTTTTAGTATAATATTTATTAACAATTTTATTTGGCATGATAATAACAATTATTACATCGAGATTCTTAACAAAAACGCTTACTTTAAATAAGTAATGTGTACATAGTATTTCAAATAAACATTGTGTTACTTTTTACTCTATTGCAATCTTTAATTATATCTATTTATTAACCACGCAACACGCAATCTCTCGAAAATTGGGTGCCTTGACATTAGGTTCCTTTTACCTCTACCTACATTTTTATACGGGGTATACTGAGTGAAGCTAAAAAAATGAAAAAAGAAACTACAATATATCTACTATAATCAAAATATTGAACGTAAACGTATTATAACGTTGATTATGAATCATTACAGTTTGTTGTTCCCTCAAAATCATGATTCCATTTAACGTGAAATAGATCCGTAATCTCGGATCTATGTCGTAAATCGCAACGCTCGTAAAACGCTAACAGACGCTTGTAAAGCACTAAACCAATATTTACTGAAACTGTACTAATATTATTCTAACAAATACAAATATTTTCATGAATATCTCAACGTTTCGTGACCAGGACTTATGGCTGAATGGCCCTTTGTGTTTGTGTCCATTGTGTATGCGATTTCTATATTATAATATAATGATAAATTACTCATTTACAAGTAATTTATGAACTTTTTGTAGTAAATTGTATTTAACCATGTTCATAAATTGTCACATAGTTATTTTACTTTTAAAGTCTTAAATTCCATAACATTAACCTATTTCGATAGCCGTGTAATAAATATATATAATTCAATAAATTGGTTATTTTGCAATTTCATATATATTTTTCCGTCATCGCAGTATTTTTTTATTAATAAAAATTCTATTATCTTATTTCAACTATATTACGCCTTGAAAATTATGGTAAAAAGCCTAAAAAAGTGAAATAGATAGTTTATCAAAAAGAAACCTTATACAGACATATCATTAGATAATTTATTAAAATAAGAAATCACTTTCCAAGCAGTAACCTAGCACGAATCTCTGTTTAACAAATCCTTTAATACGACTTCAATAGGGAATGGTAAAATATCCCTAGGGCGTTTTATGATAAAAAACAATTTAACCATGAAATAAAATGAAGGAAGTAGTGTAAATACTTATAATACCTCTAACTAAAACTAATGTCATTAAAAACCTCAACAGCTTAAGAACTTTTCTTCACTTAGTAACTACACACGAGTAGGTAGGTATTAGTATTTAAAATATGTATCGATTAAATGCTCAAAGCACGAAGGGAACATCTAACAAATAGTATTACCGGTGGTCTGTTAGCTATTAGCCCGGACTTATCTATAGCATCAGCACACACGCTCGGTTCCTTACCGCGTCGGTACCGCAACCGCCTTTTGCACTGCCAGTTTACAGTATTGCCTTGAAAATTACTGTATCTGGATGCTTAAAGTGCACATAATTATGTACTTGAAAGCTTGTTAATGATAACGTTTATTATTGAATAAATATATTATAACGTTCTAATATAATTAGAAATTAAATATATTTAGAATTAAAAATAATTAAAAACCTACCTACTAATACAAAGTAATGATTATTTTTGTTATCTACATTTTATTGTTCAAATATTAGCGTTATTGTACGGTATTCGATAAAATATGATCTTATTTTAAACTTTTTGCACCTTAAGCAGTTATGTCACTCCGATTTCTTTCAGCTTACTTGATTTCTGTGTAACGGAATACATCAGTTGTAATGTAAAATCAAACCAAGTGTATTATTTAAAACCACAGTCTTCGCTTTATTTAAACACATGTATAAGCTGTATAAACATGGCGTCACTCTTCCTTAATTCGGTATATAAAATAATATTCAATTATTTTTTATTTGCAAGTGTATATCTCACGTGGTTACACTACATACGTCTCTATAACCAGTTCATTTCATTTAACAGCTTGCGGACAGACGGACGAACTACGTTGTTAGTGCGATAGGGGTCTTGTTAAGTCTCTAGCAATAAACGACCATTGACAGGCCAGGGAATGTCAGTTTGTTTAAATAAAACCATTAAGTTTATGAGAGTTCACTTATGTAACTTTAAATTGTTAATTTTTACTTTTATTTCTAAAAATGCCTAATATTTTACGACTGTATTATAATAATGGTGAAAAAAATATTGTATCTACTTAAGTGATTTCTTTATTAATTAAACAATTCAGACGATTTTAAAATAGTTACAGGAATTAATTAGGCAACATGGGCAATGTTATTCTATTGTTACAGATACTCGTTCGCCGTATACTGTTTCACAAGTGGTTTTTTTTTTTTCAAATTAAAAAATATTAATCTCTCATCAACTTTTGACAGGTGTCACATGCAAAATAAATCCGAATGCATTAATGTCAGCGAAACGAACAATACTAGTTATCAAGACCGAAAGTCATTTATCATTGATAGCTTAGGACTAATATGTATAAATAAAATAAGAGGTCATTTTTATGCACCGATAATTAAAGTTTGCCATGATGGTTGCGAGTTCGATATGCAGTAGAGTTAATTCCCGTTCTGGAAAACGAAGCTCGATGTGGAAATATTGCAACTCAATACGTGATGTAGCGATAGTAGCCGGGGAGCGCACAAGCGGAAGTGTCTAAAGGTTCTAAGAAAGCTACCAACCTTGCTTCTGAACAACAAGTGGGAAGCTTAAAAAATATGACATTTGTTTGCGATGGAATTTGTGCTTAGAAAGTTTTGCAACATTTATTTACGTATATATGTAAAAGAATGATGACATATAATCTATTTATACTAGAATAACATATTAAAATCCATTAACATAACAATTTATCAGGTAAATAATATTAGTAAATTAGTTAAAGTAATAGACGTTGGTGCTTCCGTGTCGCTCCGTGCTCTAGTTTCGTAATTGCGATGTACTAAATCTTCTACGCAACTTGAAAGCTTTACATTGAGTAAACTGTTAAAATCTTAATTATGTTAGACTCTATATTTCTATCTGTTGTTCAACTAAATTGTCAATTACGAGCGTTTGTTAACTAAGCCATTGTAAATAGAATCATTTTTCTTATGGCTATATATGTATACATATTTAATTTTGTTTGTCTTAGGCAAGTTTAAAAATAACGATCCATTGTCATTAGAAACCTCCTCGAATGTCGCCAAAAGTAACAAAAAAGTTTGATAATTTGTTAAAAATTAGCAAAATATGGCTACGAAACATATTAGTTGAAATTGCGAAGATTTTGTTACGAAATAGAAAATCGCGTTAAATCGAGAGGCCCGCTTATCAGGCAGTTAATAAATCCGTCCCGTCATTAGACATCACGAGTTGGTGTCGGCCGAATTAGCCGTAACTAACGCAAATGAGCTACAATTTATTCGGCGACAGAACAGCGTATTCTAATAGAGCAGTTTTTATGTTTGTGGCTTTTCTCGTTTAAAAATAAACATATATTTTTTATCTTGAGGTCGATTGCCTCGAGCCTTACACGATAAATTTGTAATAGCTTTCTTACTCTACTTTGCTATAGAATTTTTTTTATACCTATATGCTTTATGTGAGATACCTATGGGCGGGTAAGTAGAGAAAAGTAACACACTATTTTCAGCTAGATAAGTGGTAGAACTCTACGCTGCTTTAAATAGAGTGAGAATTTAAATTAAAAGAATAAATATTAAATAATATTAAAGAAAAAAATAAATTTATATAACTTATATAGTAAACATATTTTGCAAATCGAGGGCAACTATATCTACAAGGATTTTCCTCAATTCTTGCAAATAAGTGAAATTTAAATGTATTATGTTAACTAGAAGAGAAGATATGTTATTTTAAAAACAAACGACATTACATAAAACAACTGCTACATATAAAAAGGCAACTATTTCGATGGACTCGTAAATATATCATCATTTCTACTTTCTTGTGCTATTACCAAATACTTGATAGCTATTTAAACACATTCGTATTATTTTATTGCCGATTCTAACACTTGGTTAGCTGTATTTTATTCTTAAAGAGATGTTATTCTTACTTTTTACTGGCCGTTGAAATATTTGTTCTTGTTTTAACATATTTTATAAGGAAAACAAAAATAATAATTAATCAACCGTTTTTTTTTATAAGTCATGCATTTATTAAAATGAAAAAAAAAAAATCTTCTGATATCATAAAAACACTTTCAAACTTTCTTAGGAGGATCTCCATTTATCATTTACATTATATCAAAGAGATTAATTAACCGTCTGTCAAATTACCATTCTGTTCGATAATAAATAAATAGTTTGAGCACGGTACTAAATATAATAAATTGAATATATTTAGCACTCACGACTCAGGCGTTAAAACGAAAGTGTACGGCAAGTAGCTAATGATAAACAACCCGACAAGTGTTACAATGTACAACACATTAGGGAACAGAAATAATCATTACCGGAGTCATTTCAAACGTTTCAAAATTGTTCTACTTAGGCTATCGTTTAAATATATAGTTTGGATAACTACCTCTATTTATTAGAAGCATCACTGGTGATATGCGAACGGATCGTTTACAATTTTGTTACCAAATACCCTTATACTGTTATTTTAGTGTACTCGATGTATAGAGTATAACATAGTTACGAGCTATATGTAAAATTATATATTTTTTATTATTATTATATGGAGTAAATTAGGTGGTATTTTGAACTTTGAAAAATCGTAATATAAAATAATAAAATGATGTTATCAAAACTGTCATATTACAAAAATAAACTTGTTTACATAGCGACGTAAACATAATTCTTTAAGAAAGCTGGCAACATATAAATATAACATATAAGAAAAAGACCGTGACAAAATCTAATGAACAAGCGAGATATATAATAAAACTAAAAGCAGGGAAAGTGAAATCGAGTGAGCAATTGCTCTCAACGAAACCGAGATGACCCGCGGTTTATTTCATCGCCGAGAGCCTTCAAAATCATAACATTGAATTCGGTCATCATTACCATAATTATTTTGTCAGAACTCCATCTTATTTGACTATTATAGAATGCTGATTATAGTATAGGAGACTTGTATTTTATTTATTCAAGTATTTGAAGGCATTATATTAAGTTAAGTTATAAAATGTAGATAAGAGGCGATTGGTTTTATGAAAATATTTTTCATTATTATTTGGTACACCAATTTTTTCAATATTTTAATTAAAAAATTGAATTGTTTGGAATTATATATTCAAAATTAGAATTTTTTTACCCTTATACATAAAAATTATTGAAAAATATTTTCTCTTTAGGCATTTCTTAGGAATTATATATTAAAAGTTAAAATATTATGAGCGAATAAAATGGACATTAATATTATAAATACAAATATTTATTTCTTTGTCTATCCTTCTTAGCAATACTATGGCATAACTGTTTAAGTGTAGAAATCTTAAGAAGCCTAAACAATGATATAGGTTATTCTTTATCTAATTTTCATAGGAAGACCTATTCATTATAAGAAAACAATGCTTATTAATATAATTCACGAATTCAAGAATTATAATAAGGTTTTATTTAATAAATAGTTTCTATTACACAGAATGAATAAGAAGTACAGTTGCCAAAATTTAGCAGCGCACCGTTAATTACCGATGATAGGATAAAATGCTAAGTTGTAAGCAATTGTTTATTAAAATCGTTCAAATTTCATAGTCGTGTATGGCTCGAGGTGATGTTTGTGTGGACGTTGAATGGTAAATAAAATTATATAGTGTCTTCATTCATTGTCGTGTGCGGCATTTTGATTGGCGTAAAGCGTGACTTGGTTTACTTTTATATTGATCAATTGTTTCCGTATACTCCTACGTATTGATAAACATATAACAATAAACATATTTTTAAGTACATACTATTTTGACACACAAGGACATTGTGAATCTTTATTATAAATAAAGATTACTAGGCTTTATAATCAGAACTTCAAAAATTTATAAATTTGGAAATGACAAAAACATAATAATTAAGAGAATACATATTTTTATAATTTAGAGAATATTCACTAAATAGACTCTGATTTTAAAATTTTTAAATCATTTCCCGTACCTAGAACATTTATACAAACTAGACTGACATACTTTTGCTAAGTATATAGATTATTCTCTTCTAAGAACATACAAGTTACATTACGGATATTACTTTGATACTTTCTAGGGACAATGCAATAAGTGCATAGTCGGTTTACACAATCGCCGGCCAGCACAAAGGACAGGTGCTTTGACGGTTGCACAACATATTTTAATAATATAATTCAATAAGACTTAACAAGCCAGGATTGCATCTAATAGCAAAGTACATATCAATATTTCATATATAAAATCCATAAAAACCAGATATACATTCATGAATAGAACCGATGTATGGTTCCTGCAGCTTCTGTCTACCCAGGTAGGTAGAGGGAACTGTAGGAACCATAGGAACCTAGTGTTAAGACACTCCGATGGCTTAGTCTTTCCTTTCTCTGTCCCCGCTTTCCACCTTTTTCGATTCATTGCGTGTTGAGTAGCGGAACTCGTCGCCGCGCTTTGCCTCGTTGCCAGAGCGAAGAATATGGAAATAGAAAAATCCATCTTCTCCGAGTGGAAATCGAACCCACAAACCGTCGCGTACAGGTAAACGTTACGCCTCCACACGGTACTCTTGTTTTAAATATTATAATTTAAAATTGAGTCCTTATGTTAATAGTATACAATATAAATCAGTTAATGCTAACAGCTGGAAGGGTCGTGAGTCGTGCGGCTTAAGACCTACCTTAACTTGCTAATTGTAACGTATTAACCAATGCTATTCATTTCTCTACCGAATGATATTAGACTATGTATCGTCGTGAATGAAATGACTTTAAAATTTCACTGAGTTTTAAGATAATTTTTAAAAGCTTTTACTTTCTTAAGTATTTTACAAAACAGCAAAAGCATCCAACTATAAATGGTTAAAGTTCGGTTAGTTGCGAACAAATATTACATTAATCAAACACTCACGTACTGATAATATTTAAATGAAGCTATTTTTTATTTTTTAAAATTAGCATAATTTCTTACAATTATTATATTAATTACAAAACATTGTATTCTAATTTAATATATCTGAGCACAATTCAGACCGACTGTACTAATATGTCGTTGAGAAGATTGCACTACAATTTATACGTTTTATATCGGTCATATATTAGGTATAATTTATATAAATAACGCGTTGCGCAGGCGCAGCTCACGAGCGCACGAGCGACGCGCTTGCTACGGTGACAATGCGCAATTAGGATTAAGTGCATCTAGATTTTAGATCGAGAGTCGATAACATATGATGTGACTGCATTCCATAGAAGCGGAAGTAGGTATGAGGTGAATATATGTAGGGTCCACTCCTGCAGTTTACCACTCACGCAATGTTTAGAAAATTTCGAAAGAGATCTTAAACTTTTATAATGGTAAGTAAATTTTAAATATTACAACAATATACTCATTTAAAATGGAGACAATAAAATGTCAATAAAAGTGTAACAATTATGTGGTTATTAATTATCAATAAAAATAAAATAATTTGTAAATTGTACATAGTTATATGAATATTAGCTTTGGATGAATTGGACCTCTTGGACAATAGTATCTGCTTATGAAGCGGTTCGAGCCGCACGAACTCTTGCGCAAGTCTGCGCAGGCGCAAGTTTTGATACAGACAGGGATGGATGGCGTTGGTACAATTTATGGTTAGGTCAGATGAAATCACGAGTTTCGGTGAAAAATGATCCTAACTGCTGAATTATATGACGTGGGTGCTATAATTTTCGGAAATAAGATATTAGGTCGAGTTGCTTAACTATAAGCAATATGCATTACACTATTGTTTATATTAAGCAAATAATTTTCAACTAAAACTTATAGCTATGTTGTTAAAATTTATAGTAACAATAAATTTAAGAGAATTCCACAATCCAAAAACTACCTATATATTTTAATTTCAAATAAAAAAGTAGAATATTGTTAAATATTAACACTCTAACTATTATACGTAGCTTGAAAACACACCCATTAACTGTGCATTTTTTCTGTTTTTCGACGAACAATCTTCGATATTAATTAAAGTAAAAACATCAAATAATATACATAAGTAGATCTTCATTATCCTAAAATATAGTATTTTCACGCTTTCAGACTTAGCTCACCTCGACCGATACATATTTTCTTGGCAATTACTATTAATTGTGAGTAACCGACGTTTACGGTAATCTAATTTAGTAGAGGAATATCGGTACATTAATCACCTGTATTAAGTGAAATTATTAATTATTAGCACCACTATTAATTACTTGATGCAATCCAGTGTGACACCTCCGCCGTAAATACAACGGGTAACGCGATATCCTGACTACAGCCATGTAAGACATACAGGTGCAAAAGAAAAAGAAATGTATGCAAAAAAAAAAGAAATATATGAACGAAAATTTTCCAAAATTTTCGGCTATATATCATTTCTAGTTATAGATAATCCATATATAATTTCTTTTTTTGTAGCTTCACGCTTTATCCCGCATATGGCAGGGTAGGCAGAGGGAACTGCAGGAACCAAACGAACCTAGTGTAATTTATACCATCTGTCGCAAAATGATTACCTTATATTAGCTACTTTGCATCTAAGCCATTTAACTAAACATTACGAGATAGAACTTACTAATAATACAATTTTGTCAACGTTTTAATATATTCAAAACATTTCACGACGTACATTTCCTTGCCGTGTGTATCGCGACACCTGAGCTCCTGTTGGCTGTTACGCGATCCACTCTCCTTTCATTTTGCAATTTTGATATATAAATGTTATGGAAATTTTAAATCCTTGTCTCTTTCCCACGTCAGTTGGACCAGATTATATACGCTGTGGCATTGTGTAAGGGCTATTATGGCGGTTCGCATCACGGCGCGCTTTGTTGTGCCAAAAGCGTTGCATTGCCTAATGCTTATGGATAAAAGCCTATGATACACTGTTTATGATGAATATCAACTATTACTTCAATACTTGTTCATAAATATTGCTCCAATAAAGTCAAAATATAAGTTAAAGTTGGACCTAAAGATTGATTTCAAATGCCAACGTGCTAAGATTTTGTACTAGTTTACTAATATTTTAACTGAAGTTAATTGTTAGTAGAATCGATTATTTTTAATATTCGGCAGATAACGTATCCTGTTAGCTTGAATATAATCTACGTTATGAATAGTGATTTGAACATGAATTTTAATACATATGTAAACTATAATATTCATAAATTATTAATTTTATTGATGTTAATGTAAATGCAACCGTTTTACTCTGGCGAGATGCAGCCGCCTAGGTGTCTCGCTCCGTTAACGTTTTGCATATTAAATGATTAGCTACGAATTGAGTGTTTTTTCACTTTTTAATTAATTATTCAGGACTAAAATAATATTGATGTATGCATATAAATCCCTAGTAAAATTAAATATCACTATTGTATCATTTTTCAATATTGTAGGATCCAATTTAAAATAATCTGCCTAAAGAAATACCTGGACATGATTACAATTCACAACCGTATCTTGGCTAATAACGCCTCAATTACTAAGCTGCAACGTCCTGGCATCTACGTATTAAAAACTATAAATTACATACCTCCTATACAGATCATGGTTCATTTCATTTATATTCAATACGATAGAAATTTTACTACCGGCGTTGCTTTGGCCAATAAAAGATCTAATTTATACAACGAGGCCATGCGAATAAATTGTTAGAGGGCACTGTCGAAGGCTTAATGCTTTGGAACATAATATTTTTACTTGACATCTTACGTTGAAAAAAATGTATCTTTATCAATCTCTAATAATATTATAAACCTGGAAAAAAGGTTTGGTTGAACGAGCTAATATTTGAACTGATGTGAATTAAAAATAATTTATGTATTTAATAGACCTTTTATTAAGGAAGACTATATTATATTATATTTATCACGTAAAGCGATGTCTCAAGCTGTGGTCAACGTGTTCAGTGTACACAACGTAAGCTACTTCCATTTAACAAAGCAACCTGAAGCCGCAGGTGAGAACTAGTTTAAAGCAAAAATTGGTTAAAGAAATCCTGCACTTGAGTTCTCAACCTATAAAAATAAGAGAACGGAGGTTTTTCTACCTTGGCCGTAAAATGTAGGACATGCGTAGACGAGTAGATAAAACAAGAACACAATTATAATTAAGTGGATAATTGTTGATGTAACGCTAAAGAAGAATCAGAAACCAATTAAATTAAATTAATGGATAAAACCAGCGATTGTTACACATCTCGCTCCCTTTCACTTGAAAATCAAATTAAAACGTAATGTATAAACAATTATGTATGGCGGCGTAATCGAAATAATGTATGTGCCAACTCTTTTTAAAAGCAAAAATTTCGAAGAGCCATTAGTTATATGTCATTAACTTTAAAAATCAGTTTGATACTATTTATTTATAAGCTAATATAGAAATATATATTTAAATGGTAACCTAATAAGTTTTAAAAATGTTTATTATTAAAAAAGAAATTCTTTGAGTTTCCTAATATTAAAGTTAGCGGACTAGGATAAAAATTATTGAAGTCAACGATAGGGGAATGATACAGGTAAATGCCGTTGTCGATAATCACAGCAACATCCGAAACTCACACTACAACATTTTTAACATTTCCTGCCGTAATAGGGAAGGAAGTTGAGCGTTTTTATAGTGTTAATCCATACTAAAATATAGAAAAAAGACTTAAAAAAATCATATAAAAGATCCTAATGCGTTCAAATTTTTATGTTTTCTTTAAGTTTTTTAAGGAATTATTATATGAAGGAAAATTTATTCCAATCCATATAATTTTTGAATTTATCAATATATCTTGAGTAATATATACTCTATAATATGCGAATATTCTCAATACTATATTAACTACTACATCGATTTCTACTTTCAAGATTAATTGTTATGAATGCTTCTTAGAAACTTTGAATGCTTAGATTCACGTTCGTAAAGTCCAAAGACAAGTGCGTAATTTTATTCAGTATCGCCATATCGTGCAATTAATTATAATTGCAGTTTACAGGTGCACGTTTATTTTACGATGAACCCACCGCTAATATCGTATTAGAATTCCGTTGAAAATATTAATATGGACCACACGGCAGTTTGTCTATTTGATTTATGTGAGGTATCTAGATAGTTTAATTACTGATCGTTATTTTAATAGCTCGACAAGACAAATTAAACGTTAACATTCATGCAGATGGCTAAAAGTAAAAAAGGCACTTCTCTAATTGTCAAAGACAATGAAATATAAATTATTATAAAATATTATTAATAATAATAACAATTTGTGTACAAAACTAAAAAAATCTTTAAAAGTACACATGCGAGAATCGCGTCAACGACTTCGTGCTAAAGAGTCGAGACAAATAAGTACATAAAATAAGTACCAAATTGTAATATCGTAGTATAGTTAAGTGATAAAACATAACTTACCGCTGCGTATTCTGCACAAATGTCAATTGAGCTGACAAACTCGCAAACATCGTCCACCGACATCGCGGAAAGTCGCGCTCGCGCTTCTGAACACAAGCATTCACGGTTTTCACTCCGATCTGAGGAAAACGGCATATGTTAGTGCAAAAAATAGTTTAAAATATTTGTACTATACAATACTTTAAATATTTGAATTTATTTTAATATCTTTGGTACTAATTATATATGTTATTTATTAAATTTGTCACTTGATCAAAAACTTTTGTAATTTACTTTTAGCTATAAAGAAATAAAATTGGCTTACGGAAACCTACTTGCAATGCCGAAGCTATTGAAGTTGCGATGTAAAGTGAAAAATATCATTTTTTTAAAAAATATAAAAATAAATATTTACAAATCGCCAAATTTGATCTATAAATTGAATATTTTACAGTAACCATCTTTCAATTGAACACAAATGTGTATTTGTTTCATAATTAAATGCATAGGTATATCTCAGACGAGCAATGAGCTAACTGTTCTGTAAGCTTCAGTTATTATACCATAATTAATGTTTATTAACCAATGTTTTCCTTAACTAGAGTTCTCATAATGCAGCTGCTAATTTTTACGTTAAAAAATTATGAGTATAGTTTTTTATTTAATTTGCAATGATTTAAGAGCGAAAGAGACGTATATATGGGCGCAAATTTACATGTAATAATTTTGTTGTTCATTTAGTTATTCAATTAACATAGTTTTAATTATTATTACTATAATTGTAAATTATTACAAATATAGTTTTAACTTTAATTGTTATACTTTAAAATGCTTTATGACGTAAATTACGATTATTGAACGGAATTGCTATTTGCATCATTTTTAGTCATTACATTATTTTTAATCATATTAAATGGACTAAATTACATTTTAAATAGATTAGATTATATAAATTCAAGGCTTTTCTATTTACCATCGCACGAGGATATTACAACTAATATTAATTTGTATTTTTATTAGGAAAAATGACCTGTTAACATAAAAACTTTGGGTTAGACCCTATATATACACGTTTTTATATATGATGTTATTAATTACAATGAACGAATTCAAATGCATATTTTTTTATCGTCACTCATTGTTTTGCATAACTTTACTTCAATTTACAACAAATACAATTCAAAACACTCCGGTCTATTTTAACCATCAGATTTGCTGTCAGAGCACTTTTAATTATTTGTTGTATACAAAACTAGCATAACACACAAGTCATATTTTATAAACGATATTTTTTAAGCTTTACTAAATATATTTATATATTATAAGCTATTATTAAATTGCATGAAAGCGGTATGCGGCCGTATGGATGAACTGTTATCTAATAACTGTATCAAATATTATAGCCGCTGAAGAATGTTTTATCTTTATAAGGTGAAACAGTAGCTTAAGAACTATAAGACGAGTTGGCAATTATTAATAAGTTTTTTAACATAATGTAAATTTAATAAAGTTTTAATTAGATAACTATAATAGATAATTTTATTAATTTTATAATTTATTACCTTTTACAAGAAAAGATTATATAAATATATATAAACGATTATTTTACTGTTCATAAGTAAACAAATAATTGTATCAAAAGTTAGACATTATCTCACAAAGATCACAAAATTCAAAATATTTCAACGTAATTATTTATAATATACCTTCATTGGACACTCTCTCATCTCCATCACTCCTCGTACTAGGGCTGGCGGAGAGTCGGGCACGTTTCGCTGCACTTTCGCCCGCAGCGGAGAGATCTAGGGGTGAATGCTCTGCTGTGACTCCTGCGCCGAGGCGTTTACGTCTTGATCTGCCACCGCGACCCACTCGTGATATTGCTAGGAGAGTCTAGAAAAATTTTTTTGTTTTAACATTTAAATGATTTAATTCATTAATTAAATCCAAAGTTTCTGGATTTGAAAGTACTTAATTGCGTTTTAACAGTTATTTAAAAAATGAGAATTAAAATCAAAATTATATTCTGTCACATTAAATAATTTAAGCACATGCACATAAAAATGCACATAAAAACAAATATTTCAATTGCGTTACAGGAAGATCACGCAAGTTGTGACTTACGCAGACGCAGGGTCAATTACTTGGTAGCACGTCAAACGGCCGCGTTAAGCAAACACGGCGGACTTATTATCAGATCGAGACCATAAGTGGCGGGCATTCATCATAATAACATTGTGAGCCGTCACGCTCGCCGCTCGCGGGTCAAATTGCAATCTATCTTTTTTAATTGCCACTTGCAATAAAACGAAATGGCACTAATTCCGAATGAAATTCAAAATGAGGCGCGCGTGAAACGTACGGCTACATGCGTGTGCGTTGGCAGACGCCGAGACCATTAATCTCACGATTTATTTCTGAGCTCGCTCCCGTTTCTCTTCACAGGTGAAAATATATTAAACTGGACTATTTATAGTGTAAAGGTACAAAGAGAAATGTAACAAATCATGTTAATATCGCGAGTGAGTGTCAGACGTTGTTGTTGCGGCGTTACTGATTTTAGAAAGCAAACACCATTGTACTACATTGATAGATCGCGTTCTAAATTATTATCAGTATTGTTGAATTGAGTTTGAACTATGTCCCTTTTACGAGTGTTTATTTGTTCAAATTATAGCATCCATATTAGGTATTATTAGAGGTTAAATGAAACAGCAATAAGCGTTGTAATTATAATTGAAAACCTCGCGTGCGTTGCTCTTGTTGGAAAAAAGTCATTAGTTGAAAAAGTCGAGCGCACTTCGATTTCACATCCCATCAGTAGCGTGTCGCGCGGCGCGTGCCTCTGCCAATTAGTGCAGCTCCAGTTCGCTTTACGGTGGAGAGCCGAGACGGTTCGCTGGCCGCCGCCGCCGCCGCCGCCGCTGGGGGCGGGGACGCGCGCGCCCGCGCAATTAACACTCTCTCCGTCTTATCTATAAACTACGGAGGAGGAAGTGTAAAGGTCGCGTGCCCTATCAGATTTAATTGCCGGCATTATTACTGCAGAAGACGCTAGGCTCGAAGCGTGTTATTACTTTAAACAAGCACGAATAATTATTATCATAAACCGGGCGCACACTAAAGATTCTTTACGAAGATAGCACCAAATGTATTATACGATGCCCCAAAACATTTTAATAACAGCCGTGAACTATGAATCGGGGTACAGATGTGTAATTAAAGCGGGAAGGTCAGTGAGCACAGAATAAATAATTACTAATGAATTTTAAAGAGTTACTTATGAAATGAGCAGCCAGCTGAGCGTAAATTATTTCATAGGGGCAGTGGCATTGCTCCAAGTGATGTCCATTACGATGTAATGAACGGATATTGTAAAACAATGTTTTAATATTTTCTTAACACGACTAAAGAGCGTTGCTTTCGTAACGTAATAAGATTTCATTATTTAAGTAACACGTGTCAAATAACTATTAATTTTTTATTACAAACATCCTTTCAGATACACTAAATTTCAATTATATGATAAATAAGAGGCCAACCTCTTTAAAATAGGTTTTATTTCTTAAAATATTTCCACAAATAACTCACATTAAATCTTCTTACAGCTTTTAATCAAAGTTTATTTGGCTTTTTTACTTAAATAGCCTGTGTAATAAAGATCAACTTATCCTCTTTACCCCGTCTGGGTTATGAGAGAGAACTAATTAAAAGTTTCTTTGCCCTCCACTTAATAGTCGCTTCGTTGTGGGTATTGAAACATATAATTTGATTATACCCAACAAATTAATATCTACTTAAAAATACTTTCTTGAGATAAGCATAGAATTAAAATTGTCGCATTTATAATGCATTTATTCACTTGTATAAATAATAATTTAAAGTGTGAATTACCTTTGTAGAGCTCATATCCAACATAACAGGGAATGCGGGCAGTCGAGGCGGACCGCCTTGTTGCTTCGCTAACTTCGCGAACAGGCCCCCAACGACCACATCACTGGCATCGGCCTGTGTCGGCGCCGTATTTCTTTCCACGCCGTAACCATTTACCCGATGGAAGTAGCTAAAGCAAAATCACATATAAATATGTAATATTAACAAAAAATATAAATATTAACAATTATGTGTAAATTATTTAACAGAGCGAATAGTATTAATTTAAGTTATTTAAAGTGAAAATGCCGAATATGGAGATATATCAAACTTTACAATATAACGGTATGTAATGGATACTGCCATTGTCCTTCCCAATAATGGTACTATTGTTGTAAATACGTGTGAAAAGCCATGCAGAGGGCAGTTTCCTGAACAACCGTTGGGGCTCAATTCAATTGTTCGTATTGCGGATGAGGAGCTCGCTTTGCACTCTTTATTGGTCTTTAGTCAGGAATTCAAGTCTCGATGCTCTCTTAATCTAATAAAACTTTAATTCTAAATAATCGTATATATATATAAAAGTTTATAACTTTAAGAAATTATTTTAATCAAGGTAATAAAAATTGACAAAATCAATGATTTTATGTATTTGGCAATGTGGTCAACTGCGCTGTTTTGATCACTGTATAATTAGCTGCTTTAAATTATAGCGTTACCTAATTAACAATATTTCTATTGCCTTGCCGATTTATCTATAGCGATACAGATCGAAGATTGAAAGTGCCTGACATCATCAAAATATTCGGAATCGTTAACCTACCGATTTGCAATAACATTAATGGATCTACCGACTTCTATGTAACATGTCTGCGCTTGGGCAACATTGCCTGATATAATTACACCGTAGATAATGGACTTGATTAGTGCTTTAGGCCAGTAATTTTTTGAAATGTCAAGAGGGCAGGAATCTATTTGGAATGGATCACATTCGAATATTAATTAGCTAATTTCTTAATCAGGTCAATGTTTAAAGCCTATGTTATTCTATGCACTCTTTACGAAATAATAAATCGATTGATTGTATTATATGAGGACGCGGATCCAGTGTGTCTAGTTTGTCAGCAGTAGCATCAATAATTAGTATTGACAGAGGTCGGCGACCGCGCCCCGTGAGATGAGCAATTCATTAATATAACATAAGTTTACGCGGACACCTTTGGTTCTCACGAATCATGTAAATTTGTCGACTTCACGTAAGTTATCGAATCGATTAATATGCAAATCGATTTAGGCATCACTAGGCGGTCGCTGAACCGCGGCCCGGGTCGCATGATATCGTGAACCGGTGTCAATGCATACACCGGCTGTGTGAAAAACGAGTTAATTTTTTTAAAATCGATTATAAATTTTCATTGATTGTGACGTATCATCGTATAAATTAATAATACAGTGTTGACAGATGACACAGTACATTCAATAATGAATCTTTTAACAATAGTACGTAGCTTGTAAATAGTTTGGCTGTAGGAGTAAAATATATATTTAAGCTCGGAGTTTACCCAGGTATATTTAATTCCAAGATAGGTTGTCAGGTGTTGTGCTAATAGCAGCGCACATAATGCCTGCCCGAGGTATCGACTTAATGCGGATCTTTAAGGAAATGCCCTGTATATATTATTCCGTTTACGTCTTTAACGCACATAGTTTGGTCTTTACTGTGTAAGGCCATACATATTATTTTATATAACCTACTTTAGGTGTACTAATAAATTACAAGTGAACATATATGTATATTATAAGCTTTTTATCAAAAATAAACTTCTAATATTTTGTTCAGGTATATTTGCAGCATAAGAGGCTAAGTTAAGATCTAGTGATACAGGCAACCGATTACCACTCGATTTTCGAAGTAACGAAGATATATAATTTAAATTATTAAAATATTGTACATATGTGTGTATGAATCACTTACTCATTAGACGGGTGTGTGTTGTACCGGGCGGCAAGTGAGCGCATGATGTCTGAATAATTGCGTGGCGGGTGTGCAGGCGCAGGCGGCGCGTGCGGGCTGCCGCGCTCCGGCGGCGTGCCGGGGTACGACGACGTGGACGGGGTCACGCTACGTGATCTAGTTAAAATCATGTTTTTATATTAGCATCTCTTTGTGTTTTATTAATTATAATTTCAATCAAACGAGCTCTCTGTTCAAATTAATAAGGTATATAAGCTAAAAACTTCTTGTTTGATAAGGAGCAATATTTTTGTATTAAATCACATTAATATAATATTATTTACTTTGATGTTAAATATTACATACTACTATTTTGTGGTAATGCTTAACTCTCACGATATAGTATATCAGATCTGGGTAACAGAAAATTTGGAGTTTGAAATTTGGAGCCAGGTTATTACCCAGCTGCAGTTATTATAAGCTTAGCAGATCTTTGCATACATTTTAACAACATAAGATGAGTATTCAAATCATAAATCTAATACCTGGAAGCATTAGAATCGTGCGGACTGAGCCGCTCGCTCTTGACGTGCGCGGACGAGGGCGCAGGAGGCGCGGGCGGCGGCGCGTGCGCGTGCGCCGGCGACGCCGCATCGCGCGCGCACCGTCGCGCCGCACCCCCGCCTGCTTCACCTGTAACAAACGGAAATTAATTTGTTAATAATATTCATAGTGTTAGGTATACTAGCATAGTTCTTATTTAGAGATTGAAGTATTTCCTATCAAATAACAAAACACAAGCTAGTTATTAATGTGGCACTCTGTGGAAAAGACTGATAATATTCCGTATTTACACAAATATATATAAATTACTTATATATATATATTACCTATAAATATACCTGCTATTTATAACTAAAAATACTCATGAAGAAAAAATTACAAGAATATTGAAACATAGACAGAAATACTTAAAACCAAATCAAGACCAAAAGAAAAGCAAATTAAATGAACGTTGTGTAAACATAATTTTAAAAACTTTAAAACACGACTTGGTACCAAGAATATCAGGAGATAAGCTGTTGATGTTGTAATCCGGTTGCCGCGTTACGCGGTTGATAGGATGGAAAAAAAATAGCGTGGCACATTCTTTGACCCGCTCGGAATCTGCGTCCTGCAGATACACATCGTGCGGCATGTTTGATGTTACGCTGTAGTGTACAGGTCGTACTGACCGACCACTTTACTTAGCTGACCATTTAAATGCTGCGCAACGAAAATTTAGCTCAGATTTCAAATTAAATTTAAGTAATGGAAAGTTCTTTGTTGAACGTATTAAGAGAATGAGTTTTCGGTATTTTAAATATGATAATAAAAGCAATATTTTTCTTTCCTTTATAGGTCCTTCCGTCAGGTAACACAGGTAAATACTGCTACTGAAATGTCATAACCTTATATATTTTATGTAAAAAATATAGCATAATAGTATCAAATATATAATATGAAAACTAATAGTTCATTTCTTGTACAAAAATTTGAAAATACGAACGCTATATAAAAGTTGTGATGGACGAATAACCTTAAGTCAGCGATACGCTTTCCTCGAATCTCTACGTGCCATCTCTTGAAATTAATGAGCTGACGAGGTGTGAGTACAGATGTCAGAGAGAACGATAGCGACTTCACAAGTGACCAGAATATTTCAGAGAGCATTCATATTCTTAACACTTTTGGTAAAAGAAATGTGTGAGATATCATCGGTGTTACCACAGTGGCCTTGTAATAATTGCAAGTGTTTTTACACTTTCAACTTATATTTTAATAATTATTTTTGATTTCCTTTCTTGGCTTTATATGCGTACTTCATTTACGTAACATCCGTACAGAATATAAGAAAATATTAGATAGATATATGTATATAAAAAAGCTAACGGATTGTTTTAGCATTAGGTTCCTATGGTTCCTGCTGTTTCCTCTGCCTACCCTGCAAGGTGCAGGATAAAACGTGAATACATAAAAATAATAAAGAAAGCTAACTATCTCGACATAATTAAGATGATACTATTTTACCGGTTCAATTTATTATAGAGGCCGCATTGCCTACAAACATGACAAACATTCTTTACTGGGCCTATTTAGTTTAGATCTGACTTTCATATGTAATAAAACAGTTACACAAGTGCCGCTCCGGGGGCCGGTTCTCATATATATCATAAGACGAATTGTAGTTCGTCGCCTTTCGTCGCCCTAAGTGGAGCGATTAATCTCGCCTTTAAAACTCTAATGACGCTATAAGTTGCGAACCTTAGCTACTTCATTAAGGAGAAACTTAATTGCCTAAAGCAACATGTTGCTCGTATGATAATGTATATAAATAACTTGGAAGTTTTTTTAATATCTATCAATAATAGTACGTGAAAATTAAATTAAATACGGCAACAGACAATAAATTAAAACACAGCAGCATATTCATTCGTTTGTTGTAAAAATAGTACATAAAAAAATCCAATTTAATTGTAAATTTTCGTGTATATCAATTCAATTGTATATTTTAAGATTTACAAAAAAAATTGAAAAAAAGACACGAGTACATCTACACATATATAAACATACATACATATCCCATTCACATATTAATATCCCAACCCACTAAGCTATATGTAACCTGTATAAACAAACACACTAAACTAGAATCGCCGCTCATATCATTTATTTGCCGGACGAGTCCATTTATTAATATTCCTATTCATATCGACCGATATGGCCCACAATGGTGCCCACAGAGTGTACCATAATCTACCACGTTATGGGAAAATTATTTCAAATTGACGCGATCTATGGAGACCTTATGTATCTTATTACAATGGTAATGTCCCAGCTATATTGTCCTCCTCACTCACGTTGGCGTTAAAACGATTTTATCTTTTCTAGTACGAGCATAATAACATCTATATTAGGTAATTGTATCTCAAAGAAATCGGGTAAAAGTTGAAGCGCCGTGGACCACAAACGTTGAAATTCTGACATTTCAACTCCTCCGCACACATGCGTT
This sequence comes from Dione vanillae, assembly GCA_037178615.1. Classification (NCBI taxonomy): domain Eukaryota; kingdom Metazoa; phylum Arthropoda; class Insecta; order Lepidoptera; family Nymphalidae; genus Dione; species Dione vanillae. The sequence continues at coordinate 2,387,480 of JAZFAU010000138.1, read as the reverse complement.
TGTATAAAAAAATTTAGTAAAATATTAAAGTAAAGTTAATAATTTAATTTAAATGCAAGAAATGGTAAAATATAAAACTACTTTCACTAATTTTAAAATGTTATTTAGATGTAAATAAAGTGAATTTAAATATTTTAATATGAAGAACACATTTACTACAAGACTACTGGCCATACTGTAAGACTGAAAACGCGATTGTTAAGGTATTACTAGAGGAAATGAACTACTATTTAAAGAAGAGCGGTGTTAAGTTCCCCTATGTAATGTTTGGAATTCGTGATGAAAGTGATAACGTGGGCTTTAAGATTAGATTCCCTCTGCCCGAGTAAGTAGATTTCAGCGTGAAATTGAAAAATTGTATGCAGCAAAACTTGTTGAGAATATACTCAATTCATAGGCGTAACGATTTATTGGCTTAATTTAAAACCTATAAGATAAGATATATGAAAATTACTAAGCTCAGATTTCCTGGAAATACCTACGCTTATCTCGCAGCGGGAAATGAGCTTAACGAATGTGGGCAAAGCTGCGGGTGGTCGCTAGTGTTTTACAAAATGTGCTGCATTTGTATCTATAATCGTATTATATTCTAGATTTAATCCGTATAAGTTTATAAAAGGAAAATATTTACCATAATAAAATAAAATTAATATATAATGATAAGATACTTTTCACTTAAAAATTACTTTACATCATCAAGAGATTACTATCAATTCTTAACTTTAACAAAATAACCAAAAATATCCATAGAAAAATGATCTAAACTAAAAATATTTAATTATCAGTTCATCTTTCATATTAAAATATTAAAAGTCTAATATGCTCACATTAAGTATTAGAGATCAGTGATTTCTCAACAGATAAAGGCTTTATTTCCACAGCGTTTCCTCTGATATTTGTATGAGAATTAAATGCAGGAAGTGATCGAAAAGTGTCATGCGCTCTATGAGCGATGTCTTCCGGCGCCGAACTGGCCAGCCAGGTCACCTGTCAATTGACATTATAATGAAGGAAATGGTTACCGTTATGTTGCAACGACAACACTAGTTAATTTGACGCTATGTGGCCGAGACAAGGTTCAAGTATAGATAACATATCCAAACGTCATAATAATATAAAATATTTATCTTTCCCCTTTTTCTTCCATGGCGTCTAGATATACAATATCTTGAAAATTTAGCAAATTTTAATTACTTAAAGAAGCGTTAAATAATTTTTTTTAATTTCTACCACATGAATTTTATTTTTTAATTTTTCATAAAAAAAACAGCGTTTCAATCTGTTCTAAAAGGGCTTTTTATATTCTTGAAAGTAAAGTAACATGAATAGTATAAAATATATTGAACCAAATCAACGATCGATCTTTATTACATAGTAAAACGTTAATCGAAATAAGTATGGACCGTGTCTACTAACTATAGGAATAAATTAATCAACTTTGTTTACAATCACTTGCTTCTCTATTAGTTCTGTGGAATGAAACAAGACCGTACTTTGATTAAGACAGATTTAGTATACGAAAACGACGCCTAATAAAATACTTTAATTAACACTATGAAAGCAAGGCTAGGGGTCTCAAAGACGTACGTCGCAAGTTGAATTTGTTGATAAAAATATTTATAGTAAGAAATTCTTTAAAATATACTTATTTAAAAATTTTCAAGACTTTTAATTTCTGATTTAGAATCATAAACGAAAAAGTGGTTTCATGAAATGTACTTAAATTAATCAACACTTAATACGTATGTGTTTTATACAACAGGTTCCCTCAGCACGATACGCGTGCTATACGTGAAACGAAGGCAATGAAGTCCCTAGGAATCAATGAGTATTGTGATGTGTGGAGTGCACTTTTTTATGCTTACTCATTTATAAATTCTAACTACAGATTATAACTTACGTTAATAACTTACACATATAGTAGAATCTTAAAATTATTGAGTATAGAGATTCTCCTGTAATTACATACCGGAACTCTGGTAAAATGTATATTTAATATGTGCAAGCATTCAATTAACCCTGTGTTGGACGGAACGTGAGCCTGCATTGTGTGTTTAAGACTACTTGACATCGATAAGTGGTTAGTATGGTATAAGCAAATGATATACAGATGTGATTGTAAGTTCATATTTTTACCCTACTAAGTAAAAAGTAAAAATAATATTTACATATTTAAAGATTGCCTTAGAATACATAAATATTGATAGCGTTTTAGTTCACGTCTATTCATTCATTATTAGTATATGTAACATAAACATAGACATATGTATGAAATACATCAAAATATAAAGTTATATAAACCTCGTTTTTCACTGAAAAGAGACACACAAGAACTATGAATGAATGAACTGAATATATACAATACAAGTTGTTAGGTGAAGATTAATCTTTCAAAATACACATTTATCTTAAAACGCTACCTCCAATGCCCTCCGCCATAAGGCAGGGTCAGCAACGAGGTACCGTTGGCGGCACCTGACCCGAATGGCGGCATACGCCAAATAGCCTGCCTAAGTGATCGGTACCGTTCAAATATACCAATGAAGCGTTTGTGCATACGAGTAGGTATGTGATTTTTGAAAATCTTCTGTGGGTATAGTCCATTAGTGATATAAAACAGCAAAGTTTTCAAAAATTTCAATTATTATTGTCATACAAGTATTACAGCTCGTCACAAAGTTAACCAAATATATATAGAAAGATATATAAATATACAAAAACCTATATAAAGAATGTATAATAGCACAATAGATGCTAACAATAAACGGATATGCAAATACCATAAAATGACTTGAGAGATACGAGCACGGTCGATATTACTGTGCAGGATGTCGACATAGAAAGCCACGAGTTTCATTGTCATCTTGTCGGCGGGTACAAACCTAGATGCCAATTTGTGTGTCCTATCCAATAAACTAAGCAATTTCTGGTGTCACGACAAAATATACGTAATACAGTACATTGTAGTAACATGATAGTAATAGTTAAAGGTGCGTGTTGATATTTTGAACAATTCAATACGAACGATTAGAAACATAAATTACGCGTTGTATAGTGGCTTTACCTGTTCGCAGTACAGTTGGACAGGACAGTTGATACTGGTAGGATTATTTATTGAAGGGAATGCTATAAATTCTGCTAGTCTACTATTTTGTTGTTAAAAATATAGTTTTAATAGCTTAAGTTTTACGACCAATTAGTATTACTTTTTTGTCATTTTCAACATATATATGTACATATATATATATATATATATATATATATATATATATATATATATATATATATATATATATATATATATATATATATATATATATATATATATATATATATATATATATATATATATATATATATATATATATATATATATATATATATATATATATATATATATATATATATATATATATATATATATATATATATATATATATATATATATATATATATATATATATATATATATATATATATATATATATATATATATATATATATATATATATATATATATATATATATATATATATATATATATATATATATATATATATATATATATATATATATATATATATATATATGTACAAATATGAAAACAATGTCTTATCCATATAATTTATGACGTTCAAAGCATTTTGCAGATCGTTAAGTATGTTTTACGTAGTGCTGTGTACATTATTCGGAGGCTTGGTTAAATCTTGTTGACAGTTGATGATAGTTCACCGGAAATGGATGGGACTGCCGCTAAGCAAATAAATTAGGTGGGCTTTTTAACTAAAACGACGACCTTAACGTGGTCACATTTAAATTGTAAAAAGTGTAAACTTTAAATATTTGTTAGTAAATTCTGAATAAAATCATTTACCAACATAAACGAATTTTAAGTAAGTTATATATCTTATTTTATTGTGTTGTATAGTGCTACTATTTACTACTACCTCAAAAATTATAAGCTCTGGAAGAGTACTACTTAATGTAAAACAATGTGACAAAAACAAAATTCAAACAGCCTAATCTCAACGACATCCACTTCTTCACGTAACTGCGCACTTCCATGCCATCTGGCCACCGCAGGTGGATACCAGGTACTAGGCAAACATAAACACAAGAGAGTGTTTGTGCAGCGACCGCCGCCACGGTAAACACAGTGGGACAGGTGACGCCACAACTTGTTGGAATTTTGGTACAGGTTTGATTGTCAAGTTCAACGATCGGAGATAGATTCGACGTTAATTGAATTAAGGTGTTTCTAACTAATTAAAGGGTTATTCGATTTTTTTTCAGTTGACGTTAAATGCATATATACATATATATGTTTATATGCTTCCGGCTTGTTACATAATATATTTTTATATGTTACTTGTATGGAAAGTATTGTTCCTTATAATATGCAAGTATAACAACGACATATACAATAAAAATATTCCTATAATTATCTACCTGGATTCCTAGAAATTAAAATAAATCAAGATATTGCGTGTTACGTAGCGGAACTCAACGCCGTGCTTTCTTTTAAGAATTAGAGGATTCATAATTCTCATTCCTATCCCTGCAAGTTGAAATTGAACCCGTGAACCTCGTTTAAAATCAAAATTTGGGCAAGATTAAGACGACAATTTCTGTATAATATAATAAGACAAATATATAAAGATAAAAAATCATGTAATTAACAAGTTTATAAATCTTTCATATCATAAAAACGTTTTCTATTGATAGTTATATTGTACATGTAATAAGATTTTTCGTCCTTGATCTCACGAGGAGTCAAACGTTCACGACCTCATACGTCGTGGCGCGCTAATCGGCAAAAAACACAATTTTATGGATATTATCATTAATACATAAATAAAGTTTTTAAATAAAGAAAATTACTTTAAAATAAGACTATTGTCGTTTTATATTTTCATTAACGTTTTACCGCTACAATGCTATAATATATAAAAAGAATAATGTTAAGATATTTGTTCTTCAGTATACAGAATTATCTTTCCAAAATGAGGAAATTAAACTAATTCTTTGACCCGAGTGGCTATTGAACCAACAACCACTGTGTGTACAACAACGCCACCATGGTATTAAGAGCGAAAGAAAATTTCTAAAAGCTAATAATATATTTCAATGGTTGTAAATATATTTGTGAATCATATCTGTGTGACAGAATGAATCCATAATACGCACATTTTATGATGCACACCTCAGTCCTTGATCGTACAGGAGGCGAGGTCGCCTACGCGTCGCGTGGCGCAGACTAAACAGTCAATACATTCGAGTGTATTCATTATAATTTTAACTTCCCCGAAAACAACTGGTACTTGAGATTTAAGTGTGTGTAACTTTATTGTTTTTGTATTTTGTTAAAATATTTATATTTTCTTTAGATCGACATAAAAAAATTAAAAACAATTGTGACATTTTCTCATCGTTAATAATTTAACTTTTGAATGGATGAACTCCAATTTAAATAAAATGAAGTTGAATGCCAAGTCTAGTATTTTAAATCTATCATGATAGTGGATCAAGACCCACATTGTAATGTTGGAAGTAAAGATATTATGATCCTAATAATTTCAACTCTGTCCTCTTATATATACTATTATTTTTATGTACTTATTATTAAACATGTAAAATATGTCCAGGAAAATAGTCTGTGGTCAAAATTTATAAAATAATAATACTGTAACAAGGGAATTTCCAAACTGGTAACATAATATCCTATTCACTGTATATGGTAGTATTGATTTATAGGTACTCAAATTTATCAGTGAGACGAATTCCGATCAAAGCCCACGTCTCTATTGTTAATTTATCTAATACTAATATTACATAGAGTAAACACCTGTGGTCCTTGACATACGGGAGGCGCGCCTACGCGACGCGTGGCAATGCCCAAACAAATGTTCATATTGATTTTTCTATTAAGACCAAGTGACATCTGATGTTCCATGTTTGATATTGTGTCATCACACGCTCTCTAGCGAGCTTGCTAAGCGGAAGCCCTAAAGAATATATTCTGTTTTTTAAGATATGCTTGGCTTTTGAAAGTTATAAAAGGCAACTTTTAAAAAAGAAAAAATATGCAAAATAAAATAAAATTTTAAAATTTTTATTTAATGGCTCCGATGTAACGGTTGGTTGATAGCAGCATAATCTCTTCCAGAGCTTATAATTTTTGAGGTAGTAGTAAATAGTAGCACTATACAACACAATAAAATAAGATATATAACTTACTTAAAATTCGTTTATGTTGGTAAATGATTTTATTCAGAATTTACTAACAAATATTTAAAGTTTACACTTTTTACAATTTAAATGTGACCACGTTAAGGTCGTCGTTTTAGTTAAAAAGCCCACCTAATTTATTTGCTTAGCGGCAGTCCCATCCATTTCCGGTGAACTATCATCAACTGTCAACAAGATTTAACCAAGCCTCCGAATAATGTACACAGCACTACGTAAAACATACTTAACGATCTGCAAAATGCTTTGAACGTCATAAATTATATGGATAAGACATTGTTTTCATATTTATATATATATATATATATATATATATATATATATATATATATATATATATATATATATATATATATATATATATATATATATATATATATATATATATATATATATATATATATATATATATATATATATATATATATATGTACATATATGAAAACAATGTCTTATCCATATAATTTATGACGTTCAAAGCATTTTGCAGATCGTTAAGTATGTTTTACGTAGTGCTGTGTACATTATTCGGAGGCTTGGTCAAATCTTGTTGACAGTTGATGATAGTTCACAACCGGAAATGGATGGGACTGCCGCTTGCTTAGCAAATAAATTAGATGGGCTTTTTAACTAAAACGACGACCTTAACGGGGTCACATTTAAATTGTTAAAAGTGTAAACTTTAAATATTTGTTAGTAAATTCTGAATAAAATCATTTACCAACATAAATTAATTTTAAGTAAGTTTTATATATCTTATTTTATTGTGTTGTATTGTGCTACTATTTACTACTACCTCAAAAATTATAAGCTCTGGAAGAGATTATGCTGCTATCAACCAAACGTTACATCGGAGCCAATAAATAAATTTTTAAATTTTATTTTATTTTGCATATTGTTTCATTTTTAAAAGTTGCCTTTTATAACTTTTAAAAGCCAAGCATATCTTAAAAAACTGAATATATTCTTTAGGGCTTCCGCTTAGCAAGCTCGCTAGAGAGCGTGTGATGACACAACATCAAACATGGAACATCAGATGTCACTTGGTCTTAATAGAAAAATCAATATGAACATTTGTTTGGGCATTGCCACGCGTCGCGTAGGCGCGCCTCCCGTATGTCAAGGACCACAGGTGTTTACTCTATGTAATATTAGTATTAGATAAATTAACAATAGAGACGTGGGCTTCGATCGGAATTCGTCTCACTGATAAATTTGAGTACCTATAAATCAA